>CM065384.1:32602500-33202500 GCA_033060915.1 Euryodendron excelsum | reverse complement strand
ATGATGGGATTTTTGTTGACATGTCTTTGGGAGGGGTAATGCTTCTCTTGAGTTAACTTTTGAGAGGAGTGCGGTCACCTTTGGCTGGTTCATTTTGGATGGATCAACTGGTTTGGAAAGGAGGCATAAGGTGGGGTATTGTCCTAGGTTTCATGGTTTGAAAAAGATTAAATCAAGGTAAATTGGGAGGTTGAAGGTGGGTCATTACCCCATTCTTTGTTTCTTGTTGGCTATGGAGGGCAAGATCATGGCTCATGCTGCTGGGGCCGACTCCATTGGTTGAGGGGAGTAGTTTAGAAGCAACATAGATATTTTAATCTCTTATCCAAGAGGGCTGTAGATAGTTTAGGCTCTTATCTAGGAGCTGTGTTAACTTACTGGCCAAGTTGAAATCAGTTGCCCTAGGTTGATTTACAAAAGGCTCTGGCATTGTGCTGGAGATTGAAAGATTGAGATGTTGGGGTCATTGAGCTATGTAGTGTATAGGGACACTCCTTATAAAGTCAGAGAATTGCTTTGATGATGATTGGCTGATCTGGTTTGCTGAGATGGGCTTCTTGTGAGTTAAGTTGTGCTGGAGACTTTGGGTTTCTGACCTGCCAAAGTTGGGTTGTACTCTGGAGGCTGGATACTTATGGATAGTAGGATGCTCTGGATAACTGAATGTTCTGGATGGCTGGAAGTTGGGCTTTGTTAGGTTGTGACATCAAGATGTTGGGCTCGAGGACACCTTGGATCCTAAGAAAGCTTAGGGAGATGCCACTTGCACTTGCACCTATCTCAACATTTTGTCAGCAATATCAAGATATAACAACTAATTTTTAATAAATGACTTCAAATATTCATGCCTATTACTTTGTCATGCTGAGTTTAGAAATTTGTTACTGATGCAGGTTTCCCATAGGTTGGCATCTCTTGACCCATTGTTGAGGCGTGAGACTTTACTGTTTCGCTGAGGCTGTTTTGTTGTTGTTACTTGGACTGTTGATTGAGAGAGTTGACTCTTTTGTTTTTTTCTTTTTCTCTCATTTAAACCATTTTTACCACTCGTACCCTTGTGGGTTTTCACAGATGCTAGTTCTACCATTTTTGCACGTTAGCCCATTTTAGGTTTTCACTGTGTCGGTAGTTTTGTATCTTATCATGATCCTACTTTTTTTTTTTTTTACCCATAACGCCCTAGTGGTTTTTCACTATGTCCTTAGGCCATGCTTTTTTCTTGATTTCTCTCGTTGATGCCGATGAAGATGACTCCTTGTTGAATATGAATAGGAGTGTTGAGTACTTTGATTTGGAAGAATGATTGATTGTGAAAACTGTTGCTAACTGAAGCTGGTATTGCTTTTGTTGGAGCTCATTGATGTTGCTTATGCAATAGAAGTTGTCTTCTCAGAACACGCTTTGTTGGATATTGCACTTCCTAGTGTAATTGTCTTCCTTTAAGGAGTAATGATATCAATGACTGATCTAAAAGGTCTTTACTTTGGACTATAATTTGGGCTAGGTTATAAGGTATTTGAAATGAAGGGATAAAGGCTCAAAGTTTTTTTTTTTTTGCTTTACTTGGCTTTTCAAGACTTATGATCACCTTCAACAGCTAGACTCTTTCTCTTATTGACTCTCACTCTCCAAGCCCCACCCCTTTTTCCATGATCCTAGATCTATTATTTTACACCATGGTGTTTTTATGAATTTTCACCAGGTCAACAGCTTTTGTATCTTACTATGCTTCCACATTTTTACCCACAACATTTTTTCAGGTTTTCACTGTGTCAATGAGGTTATGCTTTTTTTTTTTGGGCATTCCTTAAATCTGTATCCGTCAATCGACTTGAGAAATGCATAAATCATAGAATTTCTAAAAGCTTGACCATAGGTCTTTCTATTGATACGACTCGATTGAATAGATCGCTTATTGAAGCCCTCAATTGAATGGCTAAAAAACGACCACTTTTAGTAACCCTTGGAGTGTCTCACAAATGCTCTGCTAAGGTTGTATTTTTCCCAATTCCCTGATTATAATGCACTGTTAAACTACTTGGGAAATGTATAAATTTGAGAATTTTCAAAACTATTTCTATTCCATTGGTACGGTCCGATCTGAGAGATCGCTTCTTGAAGACTCCGATCGCGTGGCCCAAAATTGCTATTTTTGAACATTCATAGAGCGTATCATAGACACTCAACAAATGTGTGTTTTGATACATGCTTCCCGAGATGATATCTCATTCTTCCGAATACCTTTTAAGCTCTTCGAAAATTCCAAGTACTTGAGAAATACTAGGAGAACATCATGGACGCAATCGATTTTTTCAAATCTTTTTTGGATTGCACAATTATTGAGGAAAAGTTTAAATGAATATTTTCGGTGGTGGAGCGTATGCTACATGCGCCCAAATTTTGATCAAATCAATCAAAACTTTGCTTGCTCCTTAAGATTAAGTTAGTACAGAGTGTGCCATGTGGCATTCAGCTAGTGGAACAGTACTGACGCATGTAGCACATGTGCCAGGGCAAAATTTGCCCAGGTGCATATACTATAAGCGTTAGGGCTCCCCAGCTTGCTTATAAATACAAGCCTCCCCCTTTGCATATTCCAGAATAAAAAATAGTAGCGAAGCTCTGCAGAAATAACCTCTGGACCTCAAATTTCCATATAAATCTCACCCTCCAAGCACTTAGGTTAGATTCCACCTCCCTTTAGCCCGTACACTATACAATAAAGCTCTCTATGCCATAAAAGATCCCATTTCAGCCCCTTCAAGCCTCTCTAAGGCACTTCAAGTTCAAGTCATAACATCCATGAAAGTTTGAAGGCAAAATGTGGTATTCTCTTTTACATTTTTGTCATTCCCTCTCTTCTATTCTCTCTCCTAGCCTACTTAGGTTGTTCTCTATTTTAAACCTTCATCTTCTATCCCTCCTTTCTTGCATGCTTGAAATAAGAGAGCTCCTAGTTCATGCCTAGAGGAAAGCTTGTGAGAGCCACCGTGTAGAGAGATCTCTCACTAGCCTACTTTAAGATGATATGGCCTTGGAGCACCTTGCAATTTACTATGACCTATAGCCTTGTATGAATCCATGACCCCCTTGCATATGGTTACCATGTTCATGTATTGCATGCTTGGCCCCATTTTTATGTCCATCATCATTTTGTAAAAACTTTCACTATCTTCATTTTTATATCTTTTTCAAATTCCATGTCCAAGTGTTTTGCTAAAAGTGATTCTAAGAATTGGTTCCTTGAAACCTAGGTCAATTTCCATACCTTAGAAAACCTCCCTTTAAGCCTCTTGACTTTATTTTGTATCCTTGTATTTCTTTGCATTTCATGTGGCATAAAATTGGTTTTCAAACTCAGCTCTTGTATATTGATTTTGTAGAATCCACTATCTTGAACCATGTGGTTGAAATGGTCCCTTGGTACCCAATCTTGAGTGGTTTTCTCATCATCTTGATTATATGAACCCTAGTTAATTAGAATTGGTTTCTACATCCCAAAGAATGGTTTTCAAAACAACCCCCTTCAAGAAGGATTCTCAAAATTTCACTCTCTTTAATTTGCATAAAAATAATTTTTCAAAACTAACATTTTCATCTTGATTTGTAGAAGTTTTGCTCTCTTGAATATTGTGGTTAGAATGGTTCTATAGTCTTTTTTAGAAGTGATTTTCTTCAAATCAACCATATGAACCCTTAATCATTAGAGTGGTTTTCAAAATCTCAAAAAGTAGTTTTTCAAAATCCCTTTTCCAAAAATAATTTTCAAATGTTCATTCTCTTTAATTTCCCAATCAAAGAAGTCTTCAAAACTATCTATTCAATGTTGGTTTTCACAAGTCTTACTCTCTTGAGTTAATGGTTGAAATGGTTTCAAGGCAACCCTCTCTTGAGTGGTTTCCAAATACCAACCATATGAACCCAACACTCACTTGAATGGTTTTCATAAAATGGTTTTCAAAACACATTCTTAAGTTTTATGCATAAAACCACTTTTCCAAAACCACTATGTCAAAACCCTAGTTCAAAATTACCTTCCAACCCTAGATTAACTTGACCCTAGTTGTCCAATCTTAGGTTAGCCTAACCCAAGTTAGTTAACCCTAGGTCACCCTAATCCTAGGTTAACCTAAGCTTAGTTAGTTAACCCTAGGTTGCCTTAACCCTAGGTTAACCTAACCTTAGTTAGTCAACCCTAGGTCACCTTAACCCTAGGTTAAACTAACTTTAGTTAGTTAACCCTAGGTCAACCCAACCTAGGTTAGTAAGCTTCAATGTTCCAATTCAAAGACCCCTTTTTAAATAATCTTTCAACTCAAAAACCATTTTCATAATATATTTTCAAAAACATCCTACTCTCTTGAGATTTCAAAAATCAACTCTAAAACCTTTTCAAATATCCCTACACTATATCTTTAAAAAATGCCTCCAAGAAGTTCTCTTAAACTTGTCGCAACTAAAGTTCTAAAAATCAAAAGGGAGTTTCTAGCCCCCCCCCCCCCCCCCCCCCCCCCCCCCCCCCCCCCCCCCCCCCCCCCCCCCCCCCCCCCCCCCCCCCCCCCCCCCCCCCCCCCCCCCCTTTAAACTTGTTTTCAAAACTCATAGCCCTAAAGGAGTTTAGTACTTCAATGACTAACCTCTCAAAGGTGATGAAACATTAAATATGCCTTTCATAAGGCATTCAAAAACTACTTTTAGAAGCATTTAGTTTGTAAGAGCATTTTCAACTCAAACTCTACCTCCAAAGTTTTTAAAACAAGACTTTAATACTTTTAAAACTCCCTTGAATTGTTTCAAAGCACTTCCAAAACTCACTCGAGTTGTTTCAAGAATATTTCAAAACTCTCTTGAGTTAATTTCAAAAACGTTTAAAAATATCCTCAAACCCAATTTCAAAAACACTCCAAATATTCCAAGTTCTCTCTTAAAGACGTTTTTCTAAACACTCAAGTTCTCTTTATCCAAAGACATCAAAGTGTCTTCAAACCTTTTCAAAGATCTCAAAGTATCTTCAAAACTTTCCAATGACCTCCATGTGCCCCTTTTCTTTTGGGCTTTTGTCCAAACTACGAATAACCAGATTCCTGCCAATTGAGATATGTAGGCAACCTAAAATGGTGCGGTCATAACCCTTATTTCAACCTAAGTTCTCCTTTTCAAAAATTTCTATCAATTCAAAATTCCTATCTCAAATCCCTTCAAAATTCTCATGTTTTTAAACATCGTTTTTGAAACATGCATCATGCATCATTTATTCAAAAAGTGATGACCGAAACCTATTTTCAAAACTATAAAGTGGATACAAGTGGGTGATGATCTTAGGATATCTTCCCTACACATAATCAACCCCTGGACCATAGATTTCTATTTCGAAAACCAAAATCGGAGTCACGTTTTCAAAAAGGCTTTCCAAAGGTTATTAATACATCTTTTTCAAAAACCTTCTTAAAAGGACATTTTCAAAACCTTTTCAAAAAACTTAAGTTTAGTCTTCAGATTACACTTAGTCTTAGATGATCTAACACATCTTTAACTATATTAGGTGGCGACTCCCAATTTTTTTTCAAAAAACCCTTAAATAAAATCATGTTTTCAAGTTCCAACCCCGTCACACTCGTCATTTTAGGAGGATGAGTTCTAATGAAATAGTACCATGCTTTTTTCTAAGCCAAGAGGGCTTTTGGGGTCCAAAAATCTGGGAGCGATAGTATGAAGAGAGATATTGTAAAATATGTGGCCCAATGCCTTAGTTGTTAACAGAATAAGATAGAGCATTAGAAGCCAACGGGAAAACTTTAGTCATTACCTTTACCAGAGTGGAAATGGGAGCACATTACTATGGACTTTGTTTTAGGTTTGCCTAGGACCCGTGCTTGACATGATGTAATATGGGTAATAGTGGATAGATTGACTAAGTTTGCACATTTAATTATTGTTAAGAAGAATTTTACACTGGACAGGTTATCTCAAGTATATGTGAGAGAGATAGTTAGATTACATGGTGCATCGGTGTCTATTGTAATGGATCGTGATCCTAGATTTGTGTCTAACTTTTGGAAGAGTCTACAGACAACTTTGGGTACACATTTGAGTTTTTGTACTACATATCATCCTTAAACAGATGGACAGTCAGAGAGGACAATTTAGACATTAGAAGATATGTTGAGGGCTTGTGCTTTAAAGTGGAAAGGCAACTGGGATGAGCAGTTGGCTTTAGTAGAGTTCGCATAATAATAGTTGCCATCCGAGCTTGGGAATTGCGCCATATGAGGTTTTGTACGGTAGGAAGTGCTGATCTCTTATGTGTTGGTTTGAGGTAGGGGAAAGGCAGCTTTTGGGACCAGATTTAGTTTAGGATGTGACGCAGAAGATTACCTCTATTCAACGGACTTGGAATTCCAAATTGGTGGTAAGGTGTTTCTTAAGGTTTTGCCTTGGAAGGGGGTGATTTGACTTGGAAAGAAAGGGAAGTTAAGTCCTCGCTTTATAGGGCCATTTGAGGTGCTAGAAAAGTTGGTGCAGTGGCATACTGACTTGCTTTGCCATCTAGACTTGCAGAGGTACATAATGTGTTTTATGTATCTATGTTGAGGAAGTATGTGCAGAGTCCATCGCATGTGATAAATTATGAGCCACTTGTTGTTTGAGAGGATATGACTTATGAGGAGCAGTCTGTTGAGATTCTGGACAAAAGAGATAATACACTTCACTATAAAATAATTTCACTAGTCAAAGTTTTGTGGAGTAAGCATATAACTGAGGAAGCCATATGGAAGTGCAAGGAGGAGATGCGAGAGAAGTACCCTTATCTTTTTTGTATGATCTAATTAGGTAAGTTTCTTGGACGAAACTTTATTTTAATGGGGGGAGAATGTAAGGACCTAGATTTATTTTTCTATATTTTTACATCCAATCAAAATGCTTACCTTCTGGAGAAACTACTGTGTGTGTGTTTTTCCATGAACAGGATAAAGAGTCCAATCATCTACTATTAACCTGTAAGAAAGCATGGATATGCTGGTGTAATGTTATAAATTGGTGGGGTTTTGAATGGGTGTGTCTTAATAATTTAGAGGATCATTATCAGTGGTGGATGTTCATGAAGTTCAAGTCTGCAAAAAGAATGGTGTGGGAAGCTTTATTCATGTCCATTATTTGGCATGTATGGAAAACAAGGAATGACCAAATCTTTAACAAGGCAAAAACAAATTGGATGGAAATGATGGAGACAATGAAAACACATGCAGCATTATAGGTTATAGTTGGCTTAAAGAATGCTCCATTCACAGTTGATGATGTGTTATATAGTCTTGAAGGAGTTAGAAAACTAAAGATGATGCGCTATATAGTCTTGAAGGAGTCAGAAAACTAAAGGTGTAATCCTATTTTTGGGCATCAGAAAAGGTGTAACATGGGGGGGGGGGGGGGGGGAGGAGGGTGCTTTTTTTTTTTTCTGCTGATATCTCATTAGTAGTTCATATGTTTTTGTTTTTCTGTCATGTTTTGTTTCTTTGTCTTGGTGGGTGCTTTTGGGTGTGGTTGGATCTTTTCTAGTTCTTTTGCTAGGGAATGTCAATCCTATCCCCTGCTGTATTCTGTTCCTGAGAAATAAAATTTCTTTTGCCTTTTTTCAAAAAAAGTAGCCTATTGGCCTTCCCCGAGTTATTTTCAAATTTTTTTAACTTGGTCCTAATTCCAAAGGAAATATTTTCATATGTTTAAAGCTAGGAATTTTCACTGGTATTAGATAAAAACTAGAAGAAGCTAACCATTGGTTGTGAAACTTTAAAAAAATCAAGGTGGTTTTGGTGAAAAATAATTACAACAAATAGGGGCTATAAATACCAACACGTAAATGTGACTGTTATTATACTGAGTAGTAATTGTGATCAGTCCAAGTAATAACTACGGCAAGTCTAAATGGTAGTTCAAGTCTGTTGATTGACATACAAATAACCGTAACCAAACTCTTCTTTATAATGGTTGGTTCACTTTTGAATACTAGGAGTAAAGATATCAATAATTGGTTGATTTACAAAGAATATTCAATGTTGGCACAAAGAGGAGAACACTTTTAATCTTGTTATTCAACAACAGATTTGGGGCTGAGGATGTAAATTTGACTTGAGGCTCATGGGCCACCCTAGCCCCACTTGGGCCTAGCCTGGCTCAAGCCTGACCCCCCTATGGGTGGGCTTGAGCCTTATCCTTAGTAGCTAGAGCTCGGCCAGTCAGCTCGCCCAAAAAGCCCAACCCTAGGCCCACCTAAAAGCCTGCCCAAATTATAAATTTATAAGTAATAATACATTTTTATATAATTAATAGTTTATATAAATTTACATTAATCAATACTTTATAAGTTTAATTGTTTAATCATTTATATATTTTTTTATAATCTTTATAAGTTTGACTTAGTCTCTAACTTAGTTGAATCATTATTGATTATCAATTACTAATTAAAAATGTATGTCTTATATATTTAATAGTTTATATAAGTTTACATTAATCAATACTTTATAAGTTTAATTATTTATATTTATTTGTATAATTTTCATAAGTTGACTAATTCTCTAATTTAGTTTTAACCATTAGTAATTATTACTTATTAATTACTAATTTAAAAAACTAAAATTTTAAAAAAAATGATCAAGCCCATCAAGCCCAAGCCCAAGCCCAAGGCCCGAGCCCGAGCCCGAGCCTGCTCTTAGGGCCGTGGGCTGGGCTTGGGTTTAGTATTATCAATTTTGGCATGACCCGGCCCAACCTAAAATTTGTCAAGAGCCCGCCCAATTTTGGCACGTCTTGGCCCAACCACGGTCCAAGTCGGCCCAATTGACATGCCTATTTGGGGCAGAGCCCTTACGTTTGCTTATATAAAAATTACAAAAAAGACTTGAAACCCTAACAAGGCTCTAATAATGAAAAAATTAAGAAACTATAGGAAATTCTAAAAATAGAAAATTTCGAGTTAAATAAATGATGTAATATCCAAAATGAAGTAGGTAAAACGATACAAACATAATATATATTGAAATTTCATATAGAACCGTTCGGCCTATTTATATTTCATTCATTGAAAATAAAAAGCCAATCACTATGGTTCTTAATTATAAAATGTCACTACCTCGTCATTCCGTATGTGTTTTGTGCATAAAGTTTTGTAAATTGGGAGTTAATTTATTAATTAGTCAAGATTTAAAGGTCATTTTTCATTCAAATATAGACCACTTACATTTGATTCATACATTCAACCACTTGATGAACATAAATGACAAATCAACAATCACTTGAGTAGTCCAGTTAATTTCCCCATGGGGTTGGAAAATAAGATCCATGATGGCCATATGGTACTCTGTGCGGCAGAAAGATTTTTGCAGTTGGCTCATCTTCAAACTTCTTGGAGTCAACTACAAGAACCTGTCATGAGGAGACGAATTCATGTGTTGAGAGAAATCCTACAAAAAAGGAATGAAATTACTTCAAACTTCTGAAGTGTATTTGTGTTTAAGAAGTGAATGTACATGAGATATGTCAGTATCTTCATTGTGAACAAAGGCAACAATCCAACCATCATCTTCTTCAGCAGCTCCAGGTTTAGATACAAAGGCAGATCCTGTGCAGAAGTTGTTCTTTGCAAATTTATGATACTCCACCTTTACTGGCTTGACAAATTGTCCCTCCTGGCCACCGGAGTACAAGAATTTAATAGTACAAGAGAGAGAGAGAGAGAGAGAGAGAGAGAGAGAGAGAGAGAGAGAGAGAGAGAGAGAGAGAGAGAGAGAGAGAGAGAGAGAGAGAGAGAGAGAGAGTTACCACAGATGATGAACTGGATTCTGTTTCTTCGAAGTATAACTTGGCCAAACCTCCATATTTAGATATTCCTGGAAAGCATTGTCAGGCTAAATGACTACCCACATGAAACTAAATCCAAAGGAATTATAGATCAGTATTCAAAGACTTCTACAAATTAATTACCACAAGAGGAGCTGGCTTCAGAATCAATGACTTGTGTATATCCGAACTTGTGCCTAAGACCAGTAAAATCTCCATTGATCATAGGGAAGTCCATGGAGAATTCAGTCCCACTGAGATTTCTCTCCTGAACCTCTCCTTTCACCATGTTTAACCTCCATTCATTAACACAGGTAAAGAGCATTCCATCTATGACTGAATTATTTGTATCGTCTTCTTCATTTGAAGTGCTGGGTGGCTTAAATCCTCGTGAGAACCACTCGAATTTGTCTTGACCCCAGTCAGGGCCGGGAACTATGGATGTTTTAGCTTTACATGCTCTCACTACAACCTGTTTTTTTTTGGTAAAATGACAGTGTCATTAAAATCCAATCCCAAGTTTGAACTTCTTAAATTTTTGGATTCATCCATCAAACTTTGATAAGGGCAATTCGATCGTACCTCATCGCCGTCTTCAAAGGAATTGAGGATATGAAAAGTGCAATATGGTTCTACCTCAAACCATCGAATTGATTCTGCATCTCCATAGCGTGGCATCACTCCTATCCTTGCATACTCCTCCTTCTGATACTTAATCAATCTGTACATATATACAAGCATATACATAACTTTAGAAAATAAACTACTTCTTAGTGATTTCAAGTCAAAATTCAACAATGAAATGAAAGCCCTGAAGAAGAAAATCTACTTACTGTCCTCCTCGGAACAGCCTATGTACATCTAATGAAAGTGGATAATCCAAGATTACATTGTACCTGAAAGCCAAATTTTAAACTTCATAGCCAACTTAAGAACTGCCCTCAATACAACAGAATGTAACAAATATAGAAAGCTGCACAACGGCCATCAAACAGAAAAGTTCTCTTTGCTTATTTTTAGTTCTAATAAATTATTTTTGATTTCTCACAACAGCATGAGGTTTCATACTTATGTAACCTGACTTAATATATATCTGTTTTTCCTTGTACTCAGGTGTCGGAACTACTCTCTGCTTGAGGGTGCCCCAGATTTTGTTGACCCTCTTATGTATGGCGTATATACGTATAATATCTCAAATTGTGATATGCTATATAGTTTACAGGCACTCCTACAATTTATAACCCTGCTTAAGGTTCTAACGTTCTAACCTAATAAATATAAATTTTTTTGTATAGGGAATTGTGGTCTGTATCTATATATATATACACATTTAAATGGCTCGATGCGCTTAACGAAAAGGAACTCTCTAGATTCAGAAAGAATTTCCTTCGTAATTAAGCAGCATCCTTTAAGTGAGTTGTGCAAAACATATTTAAAATATAATAATCATATCAATAAATAAATATTTTTGTTTCAAGGCACACCAAAACAGAATCCTGTTCGGCCTCTGCTTGTACTACCTCATGAGAAATAAAATGGGCCTGAAACATATAAGACAGTGGGAAGTTGAAAATTTTACTTCTGTGTAACTCCCATGTCATGCGCGAGGATGCTTCTGTTCAAGTTGATATCAACTTTGTGAATTAGTTTCTTTCCATCAGCTGAAAGAAGAAGACACCAGACACCGGTAAATATCACCAATATATACACATAGATATATATGATAAGATAGTGAAAAGGAGCCATGGAAGCATTATGTAGGGCAAAAATGATGAAGTGTGTACCTGAGATGACTCCGACAACATAGTATGGTTTGACTACATGAACCCCCATAGTAACTAGTTCCCCACTCCCTGGAGCTTTCTGTATCAATTTAAGCAAAGAAGAGTTGGTTTTTTTTCTTTTATTCTAGTAGAAGAAGCCATCCTACTTCTTTAGTGTTGAAAAACAAGAAAGAGCTACGAAGGAAAATGTCTAAAGCATTTTCAATCGAAAGAACCTTTGAATGGCTAGTAAAAGGTCGGCACCAAGCTCCATCGGGATTCCAATCGCCAACGGTTTCAAGAGAAGAAATGTCTATCTCTTGAGGCAGGGAATGTTCTGTAATCGAGTAGTACTTGCCCGCATGCTCGAAAATGCTAGTGTTGCTGAGGACTTTATTAACTTCTCCAAATCTCAGCTGCAAAAAAAAAAAAAAAAAGAAAAATATTTTTAAGTTTGGCTTGGTAGGCGATCTTGTCACGGTAAAGGAAGAAATGAACTACCGTATTTAGAAGATAAGCGGCTAAAATAGCCGGAGAATCTCCTTCTACGGTTGGAAGGAAAGATGGTTTGTTCCTTTGTTTCTCCATCTTGAATGTACTTGTCTCCACAAATCTATTGTTGTAGGCAAAAGTCCAATTGCCCTTTGTGTCTTTACTGAAGTATAAGGCATGAAGCATTCCTTCTCCTTCGACCCACATATGGCTTGATCTTCCGAACACAGAATTTGTTGACTTCAACCCTCCAAAAAGAGGATTTGCACCTGATGTTGACAGGACAAGTTAAGCTTCTTTCAACAATAATGTTAATGTACACATATATGAACATAATGATCAAGGAATATTAGATATAGTAGGTGTAGTCCAACATAATGGTCAAGGAATATTAGACATGTTAGGTGTAGTCTATGGTTAGGTTTTGTTAGGCGTGTTGCCATTCTTGTTTCATGGCAGATTTCTCTCTTCTTCTTTTATATATATAAGTCTACACTTCATTGTAAATTATTACTTCTTGCACAAAGATTATATACTAAAATTCTTTCTCTCATTCTCTCCTTCTCTATTTTCTCTACCATTCTAATATGGTATCAAAACTATAAGATTTGGTGAATTTGCTTTCTCTTTATCTCTATTCCAGCTAGCTTGCATTGTCTCTGTTTTCTGCTTCAAAATCTAATTTTTTTGGTATTTTCTATGTTTCTGTCGAAATCCATATTGCTTGAATACCAAATTTGATAACATCATTACGTTTGTCTCAAAGAATAGAGTCCAACCATAAAAAATCCATCCCTAGAAACCTCCGCACGCGCCCTCACGCACCCCCTAAAGTTAGGCTCGTCATCTTACGCGCAGCCCCACTCTCCATGCGCTAGCACGTGCCACCATCACTTTTTCATGTGCGCACACGCTTTCACTTGCGCTTTCACGTGCGTGCGCTAACACCTGCTAATGCCAGCCCTAGTTGCTTGGCCGCCGGTTCACTTTCTGACTCTGGTCCACCTGAACCAATTCAGCCCGGATATTTCTTCCTTGACCGGTTCAAGCTCTGTTTTGCTCTTGTCAAGCTGGTTCAGACTGGTTCCCGCCTATTTTTGGCCCTCTGAATCTGATTTTGCTCTCAGTTTGGTCTAATTCTCCTCTGTTACTACTTTTTCTTCTGTATTACAAACCTTTGAACCGACATCTCTTCCTTTTAATTCTGTTATCCAACGTCATTGCACTATAGAGCGTTCTGAAATGTCCCGACCTATTGTTATCACTCTAGAAGGTACTAATTATATTCTCTGGTCTCAAGCTATGTCTAGTTTTCTCAAAAGAAGAAAACTTTGGAGTTACATCACTGGCGATATTGAAGTCTCTGTCAAAAGTGACATTGAATCATCTACAACATACATTGAACGTTTTGAGGAATGAGACAGTAAGAATTATCAGATTATCACTTGGTTTCGAAATACGTCCATTCCTTCCATAAACCTCCAATTCGGACGCTTTGATACTGCTCATTCTATCTGGGACTTTCTGGACCAATGCTACACCACTACTGATTTTGCTCATCAGTACCAACTCTTAATTTCTCTGCATCATCTCAAATAGGAATCTGGTCAGTCTATCAATGCCTTCTTGTCATAGACGTATACTCTCTAGGACCAATTGACTCCATCTGAGCCCACTTGGACATGTCCTGATGACGCTGCCCACTTTACTCTCTATTGAGATCAGCAGCGCCTCATTATGTTTCTTATGGCTCTCAATGATGTCTTTGAGCCTATTTGTGCCTCTCTTCTGCATCGATCTCCTGCTCCTTCCTTGGAACAGGCTATTTCTGAGCTCTTATCCAAAGAGACTCGTCTTGGTCTCTTTTGATCATCACCTACAGGCACAGTTCTTACCACTTCTAATTCTCGATTTAGAGGTTTTTTCAATAATTCTCAAGGTTTGTCTGCTTTAGGTGGTTCCCGCAACTCCTTTCCTCAATCTACTGGGACATCTTTCACTCCACTTTCTCGAAACGATGAATGTACATTTTGTCATGCTACTAATCATTGTCTACTTACTTGTCCTGTTTGGATCTGCCAACACTGTCATTGGCGTGGCCCTAGTCACTATTGTAGTGATTGTCCTAAAAATCCTTATCGTCGAGACTTTCTCCTTAAGTTTGCTGCTGCTACTACTATAGATTCTGATGTTCCCTCTTCTTCCTCGATGGTCAGTATCAATGATCTTTTTGCACTCTTTCAGCAGTTCATAACTACCTCTGGTAATCCACCCTCTACTGCTCTGTCTGTCACTTAAGGTATTTCTTCGTGGTTCTTTGATTCAGGGTGTAGTAATCATATGACTTCTAACTTATCTTCTTTTTCTTCCAAATCCTCTATGTCTTCTTTTCCTGTCATTTATACTACTGATGGTTCACCTATAACTATTGATCACATTGGTCATGTCTCCACTTCCTCTCTTGCACTTCCTCAAACTTATTATATCCTTAAACTCACATTAAATCTTATCTCTGTCGGCCAATTATGTGATCTTGGTCTTACTGTCATTTTCTTCTCTACTGGTTGTGTTGTACAGGATCCAAAGGCGGGACAAACTCTTGGGATAGGCCGTAAATACGGTTGACTATTTCAGCTCATTCACCTTCATCTGCCTACTCAGACTGTTGCTGTCACCTCTACTGTTGCTTCATCTGCTCTCAACTCTTCTCTTGATATCTGGCATTCACGTTTAGGTCATGTTTCTATAGGTCGTTTTCGTCTTCTTTTGTCTTAAGGTGTTTTAGGCTCTGTCTCTAATAAACGCCTTGATTGTCAATCTTGTCAACTTGCTAAACAATTAGCTTTATCTTTTAATACAAAAACTTCTCTTTCCTTAGCTCCTTTTGATTTAGTCCACTTTGATGTTTGGGGTCCTTCTCCCACTTCTACCATGGGAGGATCTAAGTATTTTGTTATATTTATTGATGATTTTTCTCGATATACTTGGATTTATCTTTTGCAAAATCGATCTCAATTTCAACAAACTTATTATGATTTTGCTCGAATGGTCAAAACACAATTTTTTAGTGACATTAAGATCTTTCGGTCTGACAATGCTCAAGAATATTGTGACAACTCTTTTCTTGCCTTTTTCTGTGAGTATGAGACCATTCCTCATCATTCTTGTCATGGTATGTCACAACAAAATGGTCATGCTGAACGAAAACACCGTCATCTCCTTGATACAACCCGTGCTCTTCTTATCTTTGCCTCTTTTCCTAAACAATTTTGGGGTGAAGCTGCTCTTACTGTTGCTTACACTATTAACTGTGTTTCTTCAGCTCCTCTTAGTAACCTCACTCCCTATGAGCATCTGTATGGTACTATTCCTGATTATCATTCTTTTTATGATTTTGGATGTGCCTATTTTTTCTTACTTCAGCCTTATGAGTGTACCAAGTTGGAGCCTCGTGCTCATCTCTACTGCTTCTTAGGCTATGGGATTGAGCACAAAGGTTATCGTTGTTGGGATCATCCGTCTAAAAGTCTTCGTGTCTCTCATTATGTTATCTTTTGGGAACATAAGACATTTTTCTCCTCGTCTTCTTTTCATTTATCTTCTTCTTCCACTCCTTACTTCACTGATCCTACTATTGAGCTCTTTCCTAAGGATACCGATGTCACACCTACTGTGCCACCTATTACAGTCTATCCCGAGGAGTCCCCGTCTGCTGATCTTGCTCCTCCTACTAGCTCTTCCTTGTCTGATCCATCTCTGCCCTCTTCATCCATTGAGCCCACTGTCAGGCATTTTACTTAAGTAAGGGAGACTCCTACTCACCTCCGTGATTATCATTGTTTCTCTGCTATTCTTACTTATCACAAGCCTTGCTCCTATCGCGAGGCCAGCTCTAACCTTCTTTGGCAACAAGCTATGGATGATGAATTACAGGCTCTTACCAAGACTCACACTTGATACTTGGTTGATCTTCCTCCTGGTAAATCTGTGATTGGATGTAGATGGGTCTATAAGATCAAAACTCATTCTGATGGTTCTGTGGAATGTTATAAAACTTGTTTAGTTGCCAAAGGTTTCACTCAAGAATATGGCATTGACTATGAGGAGACCTTTGCTCTTGTTGCTCGTCTCATTTCTATTCGGAGTCTCATTGCTATTGCTGCTGTTCGACAGTGGCCCCTGTATTAGATGGATGTCAAAAATGCATTTCTCAATGGCGATCTCTCCGAGGATGTTTATATGCAACCTCCTCCTGGTTCTTCTCACTCTCCACATCAGGTCTGCAAACTTCGTCGCACTCTATATGGTCTTAAACAAGCTCCTCGTGCCTGGCATGCCAAATTCAGTTTTACTATTAGCGAACTTGGCTTCATTTCTAGTGATTACGATTCTGTTCTCTTTATTTGCAAAACTCCACGTGGCACTGTTCTCCTACTTCTCTATGTGGATGATATGATTCTAACTGGAGATGATGTGGATGGTATTTCTGAGCTCAAGAATTTCCTTAGCAAATAATTTAAGATGAAAGATCTTGGTCCTCTCAGTTACTTTCTTAGTCTTGAGATATATTCTATTTCTACTAGTTATTCTCTCTCTCAAGTCAAGTATGGATCAGATCTTCTTACTCATGCTGGTCTCATTGATAGCAAGACTGCTTCCGCACCTTTAGAAGCTAATGTGCATCTCACTCCTCTGGATGGTGAGCTTCTGTCTAATGTTATTCTCTATTGGCAGTTTGTTGGCAGTCTTATCTACCTCATTGTTACTCATCTTGACATTGCCCACGCTGTTCATCTAGTCAGTCAGTTTTGTCTTCGCCATGTTTAACTCACTATGCTGTAGTTCTCCGTATTCTTCGTTATGTTAAGGGTATTCTTTTTCATGGACTACATTATTCTCGACACTCTTCTCTACAACTTCATGCTTATTCTGATACTGATTAGGCTGGTGATCCTACTGATTGACGATCTACTACAGGCTTTTGCTTCTTTCTTGGAGATTCTCTTATTTCTTGGCTTAGTAAGAAGTAGACCCTTACAGCTTGTTCTAGCACTGAGGCCGAATACCGTGCATTAGCTGATACTACTCAAGAATTTCTTTGGCTTCAGTGGTTGCTTCAAGACATAGGTGTCTCTCATTTTGGTGCTACTGTTCTCCATTATGACAATCGCAGTGCGATTATGATAGCTCATAATGATGTATTTCATGATCGTACTAAGCATATGGAGATTGATTGTCAGTTCATTTGTCAGCATGTCATGTGTGGTACAGTTCATCTTCTCTCTGTGACTTCTGCTGATCAAATTGCTGACATCTTCACCAAGTCTCATCCCCCGAGACGGTTTCATGATTTGATTATCAAACTCAATTTGGTCTCCACCTTACCACCTTGAGTTTGCGGAGGATTGTTAATGTATACATAATATGAACATAATGGTCGAAAAATATTAGACATGTTAGGTGTTATCCAACATAATGGCCAAGGAATATTAGACATGTTAGGTGTAGTCCACGATTAGGTTTTCGTAGGCATGTTTGTCAGGCATGTTGCCATTCTTGTTTCATGGCAGATTTCTCTCTTCTTCTCGTCTATATATAGGTCTACACTTTATTGTAAATTATCAATTCTTGTACAAAGATTATATATTACAATTCTTTCTCTCATTCTCTATTTTCTCTACCATTCTAACAAATAATTACAAAAGTTCCTCCAGGATCATTTTTTTTTAGTGGCTGTTTGGTTGTGCTAATTCATTACTCCTTATTGGGTTCATCAATTCAAAATCTGGAAACTAGTAAACGAGTTAATCTAATATTTGCGTAGATGTTGAATGCAAAATGTTTTGAACCTATCAGTTTTAGATTTGGCAATTCTATGTTTCAAAAGAAATAAGCAAATTGGCTTTGCTTCGAATGTACTTCTTGTCCAAGGCGTTACTTTATTGTATTTGTCTTCAACAACAACGAAGTGATATTAAGGCCTGTGACAAATTCCATAGAAACTTGGACATGGGATACAATAATCAAGTAAGCTGACATACGAAACTGACAAAAAAAAAAAAAAAAACACAAAAGAACATTCTTACCATTTCTTATGTAAACACCCTCTGGAAAATCTTCTGGAATTTCCCCTTCAACACAATCAACCTGAACGATTTCTCCAATCTCTTCAACCGGTGAAAAGTTTTTCTGTAATATGAAAAAACCGAGGAACTCGCTTATGGGTAACAAGAACATAACGAGATTTGCTTATGGATTACGTATACGTGCTTCTGACAATACATGTTTTATATATTTGTACCTGAGATGGGAGCACTGGTTGGTCAACAAATTGAAACACCGAATCCACTAAAGCGTCCAGCATTCTCAAGGAAGCACCCTTGATGGTTTCAGAAACAGCGATTCTCAATGGTATTTTCTCCAAGTATTCTTGTAAGAATGGCTGCATGCATGTTCATGTAATCTAAACCACATTATTATCTCTTTTAAATTCTTTTATTTGTTCGCAAAATTTATTATTTTTTAGCTTATCTAAACAGGATTGATTCAGTTGATACGTTCGATCGTGTTCATAAAAAATGTTCAATGAGCAACAGAATCAAATGAAAGTACCTTAACAGAAGAGAAGAATGAGGTCTTGAGCTGGCCAACTCTGCGCGGGATGGGTTGCTTGTGGGCAGATCCTTTTACATGAGAAGCTAAACATAATGTTGCCATCTCTCTCTCTCTGTCTGTCTGTCTGTCTGTCTCTCTCTCTCTCTCTCTCTCTCTCTCTCTATAATGTTAGATTGAATTATTTTGTACATTACCTTGTGGATTATTGTTACATTTATGTAGTAGATCATTCTTGTATTTATCCTCATCCTTATATACTTATTCATAAGCGTGTCCGCCACGCAGATCCTAACTGTGTTGATTGGTTCTAAGACAATAAATATTCTTGGGACTGCCACTGCGTTGAGACAACAATTAATTTGGCTCCCTTAGGGGTTGGAGGCTAATGGCATATTCCTCTGTTAACTCTATTTTACCAACTGTAAAATGGTATGAACCAGTTTTCCTAATTGGTGGACTTGATCGCATCGATTGAAATGAAAAAAACAGGTCAGAATTGGCATAAAAAAGAACACAAAATCTCATTGATCGAGCAACCCATGTAGAGGTTTCGTTTACACTGGATTAGGTAGAGTCTCGGTAAAATAACACTACCAGAAATATTGGTTTTGTTTTGTACTTTTGAAATGGCCTAAAAAAGGAATGAGTTTGTTTTGTCTTTCTTAAAAAATGAGGTTTAGTAGTATATTGTTTTTTTTTTTTTTTTTTGAAACAGAAAAAAGAAATTATATTAATATCAATATCCAATTACATATGGAGATAGGATTAGCAACACACAGCCATTGCCATAGCTGCAAAAATCCACACCCACATGAAACAGGGGACATAGGACTCCGTTCCTATACTTATGAGATATCAGAACCTTACCTCCTTCATAAAATAAATACACCCCACTCTTTCTCTCTATATCCTTAAATTTCTCACCCTTCAAGAGAATACAAAACATCATTAACAGAAAAAGGAAGACTCTTGATCCCCACGATTACCCACATTGCCGCTTGAATCTTTATATTCTCCAGCAAATCTGACCACTTAATCGCCACTTGATTAAAGATTAACTCATTCCCGGCATTCCATAAGTGCCAGATAACTGATAGAATTAAAGCTTCCCATATCATCTTTTCCACCGACTTAAAATGCATGTTCAACCACCATATGAACAAGTCAGAGAGTTTTTTTTGGACACACCCATACAAAACCCCACCATTGTATATTTGACTCCATAACCTCCAAGTGAATCTGCATGTTAATAATACATGGCTAGAATCCTCCTCTTTGCTTTGACACAATACACATATGGTATCACAATCAGAGGGCAAACAATGTCTCCGGAGAAGCAACACTTTCGATTTGATTTTCTCTTGTAATGCCAACCACCTAAACACCTTGGTTTTCAAAGGAGCTTTGATTATCCATAAGAAGTTACTGATTTGTGAATTTGAGACATTCCCATCCATTACCACTCTGTAGCATGAAGTTACTGAAAACTTCCCGTCCTCCAAATTCCATGAAATTGAATCCTTCCTAGAACAGTCCAAACCAACTGCTGCAATTATGCCCTTAAAACTGGGATGCTCATCTTCCTCCATCCTCTAAGCTGCCTACTGTAAGACAGCTCCCAGTTTTCCTGACTCCTTTAATTTCTGCAATTGACCATGATTTCTGATTGGATAAAGCAAATAACCTTGGATAAGTTCTGCATAGTGGTTGATCATCCAACCATTCATCTTTCCAAAAGGTACACTCCTTACCATCTCCCACAATTAATCTCAAATTAGATAGTGGAATTTCCTTGATCTCATTCTCTTCAAGGCCCACCTTTACAATATCATACCACACCTTTGAGCAGAACTTTCTCTCTGTTACCCCAGGAAGCCATGCTTTATCCTCATAATTGTATTTGTTACTCACCAGTTTCCTCCATAAAGAAACTTTTTCCTTTGCATATCTCCACCACCACTTGGCAATTAAGGCCTTGTTGATAGTTCAGATAGGTATAATGCCTAGCCCTCCCCTTTTTGAGCTCTTTGTCACTTCTTTCCACTGCACCAAATGAACTTTCTTTTTTCCTTCATCCCCCCATAAAAATCTTCTTTGAATACTCTCTAACCTTTTACAAACCTTCCTTGGAGCACTAAACAAAGATAGATAATAAATGGGCATATTGGAAAGAATAGATTTAATTAAGGTAAGCTACCTTCCATTGATAAATGCTTACTCTTCCAGCCAGCTAATCTTCCTTTCACCTTATCAATTACCCCTTCCCATGTCTTTACCAACCTTGGATTGGCCCCTAATGGAAATCCCAGATAATTCATAGGCAATTTCTGGATGTTGCATCTAAAGATCCTCCACACCTACACCACTCACTGAGCTTTTATTGAAATTAATCTTTAGTCCATATAACAACTCAAAGCACCTCAATATTCTTTTCAAATTAACCAGTTGTACCTTATACGCTTCACAAAATACAATACTTTCATCTTCAAACTGTAGGTGAGATACCACTAGCCCCTGAATTCCCACTCTGACACCCTTTAAAAGGTTTAGATCAATTGCTCCTGAAAACAGCTCATTAAGAGCTTCAATCACCATGTTGAAAAGTAAAGGAGATAAAGCATTCCCGTCTTAAACCCCTTTGCATAGGAAATTCATTTGTAGCTGTCCCATTGACAAGCACATATATCATTCCGGATGAGATACATTCTGTAATCCACTGAATCCACTTTTGGCCAAAACCCATTTTCTTTAACATTTGTAGAAGGAATGACCAATTAACTGTATCATAAGCCTTTGGAAAATCCAATTTCAACACTATCCCTTTCCTCCTTTTTAGTTTCCACTCATGTATAACTTCATTTGCAATTAGAACCCCAACCAATATTTGTCTCCCCATAATGAATGCATATTGATTCTCACTAATAATTTCACTCATAACTTTTTTCACTCTGTTGGCTAAAGTCTTGGATAAGATTTTATAAATGGACAATATGAGACTAATACGCCTATAATCTGATAAGATTTTTGGAGATTCCACCTTAGGAATTAGCACTAAAAAAGATGAATTAACCCCTCTTGTTAATTTGCATTGACATGAAAATCATTTATAATTCGAATTACCTTTGGTTTAATGATCCTTCAAAATTTTTGAAAGAATGTTAGGGTGAAACCATCTGGCCCTGGAGCCTCATTTCCTTTACATGAACACATTGCTTCAAAGATTTCCTTCTCCTCAAAACATAACTCCAATGCATCCCTGCTATTCAAACATAATTTCCTTCTGAGATCCCTTTCAAGCTCCGGTCTTCTGTTAAATGGTTCCTTGAACACATTTTCAAGGTACTTGAATATCTCTTCTTTGATCATAGAAGGTTCCACAATTACTGCACCATCCTTAGTCACTTGCACAATGAAATTCCTCCTTTATCTATCTATCACCATAGTATGAAAAAAGCTGTTGTTTCCATCCCCTTTTTGTTAACCAAGTCATTCTTGATCTCTGTCTTTCATCAGATTCCTGTTTAAGATAACAAATACCCAGATTGCTTATCAGATCCCTTCTTTTCTATAGTAGTGTCTGTTGACTCCCTATTCACTCTTATGATTTTTCATTAGAATATCAATCCTTTGTAACTCTGACTCCATTTGTTTGATTTGTCCATTCTAGTTAACAACTCCTTCTCTTTTTCCATTCCTTCATTCTTGCTTTAACCTCCTGTAACTTTTTAAGCAACATATAACCCCCCAACCCTGAATCTTTGCCTCTATCCACTTATGATCAACCAAAGCTGAAAACTAGGCACATTGAGCCAAGAATCAAAGATTCTAAATGGTTTTGAACCCCAATTCCTCTCCTTGATTGTTAGCATAACAGCACAGTGGTCAGAAAAAGCTCTCTGTAAACCCCATTGTTCACAATTAAATTTTGCAATCCAATCCAAACAACATAAAAACCTGTCCAATCTGCTCCAAGTCTCATTGGCTTGAAAATTATACTAGGTAAATCTTCTCCCTGACATTGCAGAATTCACCAGGCCCACGCTGCTTATAAAATCCTTAAATTCCTTCATACCTGAATTCATTCTAGTACATGAGGCTCTCTCACCAATACTCCATATCTCATTGAAATCACCCCCCATGCAAACAGGGATGTTAATCTGTGACTTAAAATCAAGCAACTTGCTCCAGACCGCCCTGCGTTCCTCTTCTATTATGGGTCCATGCACATTGATAATGGCACAATGAAAGTCACCCTGTAACTTCCCTATCAGGAAAATGAAGTTCTTGGATGTTACCTTCTCAGGTAGAGTGAAGAAATCTTTATTCCACAAAGATAATAAACCCCTTGATGCCCCATCTAAGCTCACCTCAACCCATTTCATATTATTTGAGCCCCACAATGCTTTGACGTTCTAACTCTTACACTCTTTCCACTTTGTTTCTTGGATCATTAAGAAATCAATTCTTCTCCCCACAACTTACTTTCTAACCACATTCTTCTTGTTCTTCCCCCTAAGCCTCTTACATTCCAAGATACTATTTTCATTTAAACAAAACTGCAAACACCTTCTTTAGTTACCTTGGAAGCCTGCCAAATTACAGAAGGCCTCCCCTTTTTCCTCCTGTAGCCCTTTTCCATATCCTTCCATTCCAACTCCTTAATGCTTTCCTTGGAACTCGTTTCCATCTCCTTGAAGTTAATTACCAACATCTTACCCATAGCCATAGTGCCCTCTGCTTCCACCTCACATTGGTTCTCCATTTCTCTGATCAAAATAGAGTTTCTATTCCTAATATTTTGGGAAGGAAGTGACGATACTACTGAGCTCGAATCCTCCTTACCCTTCTTCAATCGCGCTGAAACCCCAGTCTTCTTCCTTTAATAGAAATCCTACTTCCTCCTTTCTGTACGTTAAATACCTGATTGAACTTTCCTCCCAACTTTTTTTCCTTTTTCTTCATTGATTTCTGCTCCTTAAAGACCTAAGCTCATTCAGGAGAATCCCTTGTATTTCCTTTGCCCATTGCCCTTATTTGGGTCAAGAGATACAATTTAAGAATTGGCCCAAGTGACACATTTGTCCCTAAGCCCAAATGTGTCCCGGGGATCCCATTAAGTAATTTTGAAAGTCCATTCCTACGTCCAATGTCTATATCCCCCAAATTTGAATTTGTTGCCATCTTTAACTCTTCCTCATTTTTAATGGATTTATCAATATTAATGCTCTCTTCAGCCACCATTGCCTTCTTCAAAATTGCTTCGAAATTCCACTAATTTCTAACTTCCAACTGGGATAGTAAAAAGTTTGATGATCCCGAACAATTCCTTCTCTCTCTCTCTCTCTCTCTCTCTCTCTCTCTCTCTCTCTCGTTCCACCTCAGGTAAATCTGATTCAACCACT
Source organism: Euryodendron excelsum (assembly GCA_033060915.1). Classification (NCBI taxonomy): domain Eukaryota; kingdom Viridiplantae; phylum Streptophyta; class Magnoliopsida; order Ericales; family Pentaphylacaceae; genus Euryodendron; species Euryodendron excelsum. The sequence continues at coordinate 33,178,397 of CM065384.1, read as the reverse complement.
TGGCTCAAAAGGTCCAACTCATCTGCTATGTCATGTTTTCCTCCTGCGTCTCCATATGGTTCTATGAGCCTCCTTCTTCTATCGGTTTGATAATCAGAGTATTTGAAAGAGATGATGCAAATGACAATTCCTGTGCTTTTACCCCCAAGGGAGACTCCGCGCATTTATTGATTCCCTTTTCCTAGTTTCCTTGTCCCTCACTATGCATCCCATTTGAATAGTTTCTTTAAGTACACTTATCTGACACGACCACTTTCCCACTAAAAGAACACTGTGATCGTAAATGCATTTCAACGCTTTTGTTTGGATAAGGTCCTTTCCACACTCTAAAACTTCCTTTGATGTGGTTTTATGATCAACCTGACATACCTTCCACCACTGACTTCTAATTTTTCAAAATGTGCTCTCATTCCATGCATGAAGCGGAACCCCTCTAATTGACAGCCAATAGTATCTTTAAAGATTGAATTCCCTATATATCCAATCGTACACTGTTGTGAACCCTTGCTCAAGCCATGTTTCACGCCCATCCATAAAAGCTTTTTTGTCCCCTTCATCCTCGAATTACAATAAGACCTTCCAATCTCCCAAATGTTTAACTCTGATAAAGCTCACACCCTCTGTCCTCATTGCTTCTTCAATTGCATAAATGGTTAATGGATTCTTTACAATTGCTACTGCACAATTTCTGAGCCACAGCTCATCAATGTGCTCTGCTTCAATAACACCCTTTATGCTTGGATACTCCTCCTGATCAGTTTCTATCCTCGTTTCACAGTTCAATACCTTCTTATATGATCTATCATCTTTCAAAGCTTCATTAAAAACTTTGTTATTCTCCATCATGACTCCTTTAGATGTCTGTGGTTTTGCTTCTCCTTTTCTACAATTACTCTGATTTCCTCTGATTGTAGATTGATTGATAAGCCCCCTATTCCCATTCCCTTCCCATATTTTCTGTTATTTGATCCAAAGATTGCATAGTGGACCTTCAACTGAAAATGAAGAAGCCATACTGCATTATACCTTTCAATTGCCCTTTTAGCATCCTGCCTATTCCGATACCGAATAGAACTAAACTTTGTATTTGTTTTTCGGGTTTTCCTTGGTACAAAACAATGTGACATCATTCCGCATTTGGAAAAGATTCTCCTCAACCACTCATTGGATATGTTGAAAGGGGGATTGTCAACGAACAAGGTAAATTCTTCTTCTTTCTTTTCTTTGAGTCTCCAACATGGCAACGGTGGTTGTTTGGTGGTAACTGCAGTGACACGGACGAGGGATGGATGGTGGTGGATGGTACTACCGTAGGCGGCAGTGAATGGAGGTGATCGGTGGTAGGTGGTGCCCATTTTTAACTCAAGAGAAAAAGGAGAGGTGGTGCCCATTGAATGAAGGTGATCCGTAGTAGGTCTTGCCCATTTGTCATTCATTGCCCATTTTTAAAACTTTCACGCTTTAAAACTCATTATTTTTAAAAAATTTAGTGGAAACATTTGAAAAACTTAGTAGTAGTATATTGTGTGGTAACTAAAGACAACATTCATTATTTTATTGAAACGATGTGGTCTTTTATTTTCTTTCTTTTACCATCTATTCTAATATATAAATGGAGCACCATAATTGGTGTCTTTGAAACTTGGTAATGCAAAATAACTACTCCTTAATAATTGCAAAGCCACTTAACTACTCCACGTAGTTATCCATAACCGCTTCAATTATTCAATCCAAATTTTTGTATGGACTCTGCATTAATCATTTTCACTTGCAACTCTGATGAAATCTCTAATAGTGATTTGAGAGAAGAAAAATACTCTCGAATATACCATGCGTGTGTGCACACACTCTAGAGGTAAGGCTATGGCATAGATTTTTTTTTTTGATAGCAATCCAAGAGAAACCTACAAAATGATCCAACTTTTATGGGCACTTCAGAACTATTAAATACTCACTCACACACCCAATGTTCTCGATGTGGGATGCTAGCCCAAAGCGCAAATTCAGCCCCCAGATATGGGCTGTAAAGCCCCAACTGCACATATGGGCAACCGCACCGTCCTTGGCTGAAGCCAGCTCAGGAATGCCCACACTCGCCAAGACGCAACCTATTTGTTTTTTTTTATAGCAACCCGTAAAAGAATCCAACATTCATGGGTACTCTAGGACCATTAAATACTCACTCACACACCCAAACGTCCCGATGTGGGACACCGACTATGGCATAGATTGAAGTCCTCAAAATGTAGGGGTGGCTATGGGTCCAATGACCCGCCCAAGATTTATATGGTTTGAAAATTTTCTTTAGGCCTGATTAGTTTAATGGGCGGGCTTGGAAATTATGTTTGAAAGTTGGCTAGGCCCGAAATACATATAAAATAATATATTTTTATATTTTATTATATTTATGTATTTAAATTTTATATTATTTAACATTATTTTTAAAAAAAATATTTATAGGTTAAATGGGTAGGCTTGTGCATCATAATTTTTAGTTTGGCTGGACTTATGATTTGATTTTAGGCTCGATGAAAGAAACTTTTAGTGTAAAGCTAGTCCGAGCCCGGCCCAAATATATAGACAACTTACATTTGATTTAATGAACACAAATGACAAATCAACAATCACTTTATGATCACTTGAGTAGTCCCGTTAATGCCTCCATGGGGGTTGGAAAATAAAAGATCCATGATGGCCATATGTTACTCTCTGCGGTAGAAAGATTTTTGCAATTGGCTCATCTTCAAACTTCTTGGTGTCAACTGCAAGAACCTGTCATGAGGAGAAGAATTCACGTGTTCAGAGAAATCTTACATAAAGGAATGAAACTACTTCAGACAGGTTAAATGAAAGATAGAGTGCTTCTGAACATACATGAGACGAGATCTGTCTGCGTTTTCATTGTGAACAAAAAAGCAACAATCCAGCCATCATCTTCTTCAGTAGCTCCAGGTTTCGAGACAAAGGCAGATCTTGCGCAAAAGTTGTTCTTTGCAAACTTATGATACTCCACCTGCTGAGAGAGAGAGAGAGAGAGAGAGAGAGAGAGAGAGAGAGAGATTTTCAAGAAACGAAGATGATGAAAGGGGATATAAAAGTTAAGCAGTTCAATCCATAGATGATGAACTGGATTCTGTTTCTTCGTAGTATAACTTGGCCAAACCTTCATATTTAAATATTCCTGGAAAGCATTTTCAGTCAAGATGACTACCCAAACTAAATCCAAAGGAATTATACTTCAGTATACATAGACTTCTACTAATTACCGCAAGAAGAGCTGGCTTCAGAATCAATGATTTGAGTATATCCGAACTTATGCCTAAGACCAGTGAAATCTCCATTGATCATAAGGAAGTCCATGGAGAATTCAGTTCCACTGAGATCTCTCTCCTTAACCTCTCCTTTCACGATGTTTAACCTCCATTCGTAAACACAGGTAAAGAGCATCCCATCTTTGATTGAATTATTAGTACCGTCTTCTTCGTTTGAAGTACTGATCAGTGGTTTAAATCCTCTCGAGAACAACTCGAATTTATCTTCACCCCAGTCAGGGCCTAGTACGATTGATGTTGTAGCTGCACATGCTCTCACTACTACCTGTAATGCCAAGTTTGAACATTTAATTTTTTAGATTCATCCATCAAACTTTGGTAAGGGCCATGCCTGATTGATCATACCTCTTCGCCACCTTCAAAGCAATTGAGGATATGAAAAGTGCAATATCGTTCCACCTCAAACCATCGAATTGATTCTGCATCGCCATAGCGGGGCATCACTCCTATCCTTGCATACTTCTCCTTCTCATACTTAATTAATCTGTACATACAAACCTTGACGTCTTTGGAAAAATACAAAAAAAAAAAAAAAACTACTCGGTGATCTCAAGCCAAAATTCAAGATGTAAATAAAAGCACCGAAGAAAATTTACTTACTGTCCTCCTCGGAACAGCCTATGTATATTCTAGTGAAAGTGGATAATCTAAGATTACATTGTACCTGAAAGCCAAATTGGAATCTTCATAGCCAGCTTAAGAACTATAGAAAGCTGCACAACCCCACCAAAACGAAAAGTCCTCTTTGCTTGAGTACTTTTAGTTTTAATGAATTATTTTGATGTCTCTCTAAAAAAGAGTAACCATACGTTACGTAACCTGACTTAATATATATATATATTATATTTGTCTGGCTTTCTTTGTATTACCACTTGGGCAACAAAAGGGGCCTAAAACATATATATACGGCATTGGGAAATAGAAATTTATTAATTTACTTCCGTGGAACTCCTATCATGGGCGAGGATGCTCCTGTTCAAGTTGATATCAACCTTGTGAAGTAGTTTCTTTCCATCAGCTGAAAGAAAAAACCAGCAAAAATCATCAAGATACACACATGTATATATATATATGCGTAAGATAATGAAAAGGAGCCGATGGAAGCATTATGTAGGGCCAAAATAAACGAAGTGTGTACCTGAGATAACTCCAACAACATAGTGTGGTTTCACTGCATCAACCCCCATAGTAACTAGTTCCCCACTCCCCGGAGCTTGCTGAATCAATTTAAACGAAGTAGAATAATTGAGATTTTTTTATCCTCAATCGTATTAATGTTGAAAAACTAGTAACCCCGTGTTAGGATTAATCAATTGATACAGAATTAATGGTGGCTAAACAAATCCTACATATTCAAGCAATCAATAGCAAAAACAGCAAGAATCACAAGAGTAAAGCTGAACAAGCATTGAAACTCATTGGAACCACGAAGCTGGAGCTAGTGTTGCAACGCACTTGGGATACGAGTTAATAGGATATTCAAAGAGCTAGGAAGGTAATATTAAAGCATTTCCAACATGTAATGTATGTAGGAAGAACCTTTGAATGGCGTGTAAAAGGTCAGCCCCAAGCTCCATCTGAATTCCAATCGCCAAGGTTTTCAAGGGAAGAAATGTCTGTCTCTTGAACCAGGGAATTTTCTGTAATCAAGTAGTACTTGCCAGCATGCTTGAAAACACTTGTATTGCTGGGGGTTTTATTAACTTCTCCAAATCTCAGCTACAAGAATATATATATATAGTTTTTTTTAAAAGATTGACATGGTAGGCGATCCTGTCATATTAAGGAAGAAACTACTACCAGTTTTAGAAGACAAGCAGCTAAAATAGCCGGAGAATCTCCTTCTGCGGCCTGATGGAAATATGGTTTGTTCCTTTGTTTCTCCATCTTGAATGTACTAGTCTCAACAAATCTATTGTTGTAGGCAAAAGTCCAATTGCCCTTGGTGTCTTTGCTGAAGTATAAGGCATGAAGCATTCCTTCTCCTTCGTCCCACATATGGTTTGATCTTCCAAACACAGAATTCGTTGATTTCAACCCTTCAAAAAGAGGATTTGCACCTGGTGTCTCTACCCCAAAAAAATAGTTTTTGCGACAAACAAAATCGTCGCTAAAGGACTACATTGGTCGCTAACAGTTTTTGTGACGAAAAATAAATCGTCACCAGATGGTCGGGACAACTCGTTGTAAATGATCTTGTGACCAGTCCCTAAACTCGTCGCTAAAGAAAGTATATTTAACCACAGCCTCAAAACTGGTCGCATCAGGACATGTAACAATGACAAATTATTTGGTCATTAAAAGCCCAAAAGTTCAAATGTCATAACAATAAATAAATAAATAAATACATCTCCAAATGTTAAGATGCACAGTATCGAAACTAATTCACTGTTCTCTCTCTTCTGTAAAGCCTTCTTCACTAACTGCTCTTCCGCTTTACTGGCAACGTCTTATCGAGTTATCTTGCTCACCTCTGCATTTAGGAAAAAACTGGAATAAATTAAAAGCATAGATATCATTCAAACAAAGTATTGAAGCACAAAACATATACATGCACCAGTTCAACTTATGATTGCAGAATATGAAATGAGTTTCTGTTAACCGAAGCACAAATATCGACATAGAGCAGAGAGCAGAACCTTTCAAGTGATGCAAAAATATGAGTTTATCACCTGATGACAAAGGTTTCCAGGCTCAAACTGTGTGTTCAGTACAACCAGTTCAAACGTGGTAAGAGCCCCCTATCTGCACAATATACTTAATATAGACCGTTGGCATCATCAAAACATTCTAACAGAGATTACACACTGCCCAATATACTTAATATAGTCATTCTTGTAGATACCATAAACTCTAAACAATTCTCTAGCATCTAATTTTAAAGCTTTAATTTTTAAAGGACTACGCCCTGCAATTAATGGAGGTTAGTTAGATTAAAGAGAAGAGGCATAAATTCTGCTAGTTGTAATTGATGTTTATAAGTTGAACATTGGAATAGAACTAAAATAAAATGGAGCTCCTGCATCACGACAACTATAAAAGCAAATATTCGTGCAAAATGTTGACAAATAGCAAGGCTAGAAGAATGTAGAACAAAACCCTCCCTATAAAGAGAAAGCCCAAGCTGCAACAATTATGTTACAGTGATAAGAATGCAAATGTCATATTTTTCTTTCTTAATATTTAATCTTTTATACTTATTTAGTGCCTAAAGTTACTCACAATTCTTATATTTTGACTGAGGGTGCTATGGAATGCCCAGGAAGAAGATTCTAGCTTAAAAGGAATGAATTCGCACGAGATTAGAAGCAGCGTTTGAAAAAGCATTCAAATGGTCCAAGAGGCATTCGAATGGTAATAGATGCGTTCGAACACTACGTCAAACGGATACACGTCAAGTTCAGGTTTGAAGAGCATTCGAAATATATAGAGAGTAATTTTAACCGTTCGAAGTGCATTCGATGTATTGTTCGAACGGTAGTCCGATGCGTTCGAATGGTTGTGCGCACTTGCTGATTTTCAGAAGCCTATAAAAGCTAGGACTGTTTTGTTTTTAGGGTTGGACATTTTTCATATTATTCTAGGTTATTCTTTGAGTTGTTTTTATGGCACTACGTGGCTAAACTCTCAAATCTTGGTCAAAGGAGACAGAAACCTTGGAATTAATAATAAACTGTGAGATTTAATTTGTTTTTATTATTCGATTTATGCTTTGAGTATCAGATGTTCTTCTGTGCCTATTTTCATGATTGTTTTGCTTAATCGCTAGGAGGCTTACTAGTTTATTAATCAATGCAATCTATTGCTAAATTAGATATCAAATCCATAATTGTTTGATCCCTCTGATTTGTGAAGCAAGTAAGATTTAATAATTGTTGCGTTAGGAATTATTATATCTTGGAAAGGACATTCAACTGAATTAAGTGCAACCGCGTGTGCTTGCGTTGTTTAGTTTCATCGATCTCTCTAATTCTTAAGGCTACTAATAGATTAAACCTTGTGTGCTTTTCTTAGGTTGTTTAATAGTTAGGGTTAATCAGATCACTTGCTTCTAATTAACTATGTCTAAGGAAAGATAGGAAAATAATTTCGAATGTGAATATTTAATGTGTGAATTGATATGCTTGCATCGATGATCAGTTATAAATTCCGATGGTAGATGTTGACCTAGACCAATGTTTGTTCTTTTGATTGATTTCAACACTTTAATCTGAATTGTTCCGTAGTTAGTTATTATTAAAATTATTTACATTATATCTAAAACCCCCCATCAAAGTTCACACAGTATAAAACTAGACTAAACACTCTCCGTGGGAATGATCCTTACTTACACTACTACATAATTATTTTTGGGGTATCGATTTTATTTTTGGGTGCCCGCGACAGCACACCAAATTTTGGCGCCTTTGTATGGGAGTGATTCTAGTTAATTTTTGTGCTTCTTATGATTTTTATTTCATTTAAAAAATAAAAATAAAAATAAATATTTTACTTATTTTCATTACTCTAGATTTTTTTTTCTGAATTGTTTTTCAGGGTTAGAGTTTCCTTGAGTGTTTATGAGTCTAACTCAATCTTCTAATCAATGTGATTTGAACTTTACACAGGTCAAGAAGGGAAGCTCAGAGAAATTCTGTAGAGAACGATCCAATTCTTGATTCTCTAATTGCTAGCGATTATGATTTAGGAGAGGAAGAAGTCATGGCTGGAAATCAAACTTTGAAAGAGCTTGCTACCCCTGATCTGAATCAACAACCCTTATTCATAACATTTCCTACTTTAGATGTTCCTACTAACTTTGAATTAAAATCTGGATTAATAAATCTCTTGCCCACTTTTCATGGTCTTGCAGGTGAAGATCCCCACAAACATCTAAAGGAGTTTCATGTACCATGCACGAGTATGAAACCCACGGGGGTGACTGAAGAGCAAATTAAATTAAGAGCTTTTCCGTTTTCTTTGAAGGATTCGGCTAAGGATTGGCTCTATTATCTACCCTCCAGGAGTATTACCAGATGGAATGAGATGAAAAAATTATTTTTGGAGAAATATTTCCCAGCTTTAAGGGCGGCCAACATTCGAAAAGAAATTTGTGGTGTAAGACAGCATAACGGAGAATCCCTACACGAATCCTGGAAACGTTTCGAGAAATTATGTGCAAGCTGTCCCCATCATCAAATTAGGGAGCAACTTCTTATTCAGTATTTCTATGAGGGCCTTTTGCCCACTGATAGGAGCATGATAGATGCTGCTAGTGGAAGAGTTTTGGGGGATAAAACTCCCGATGCTATGAGAAATTTGATTACGAATATGGCGGCCAATTCTCAATAATTTGGCACTAGACTTGACCATTCACTTAAGCATGTCAATGAGGTAAATATTTCCTTCATTGAACAACAAATTGCGAGTCCAACTTCCCTTGTTCGTCAAATAACTGTAGGTAATATGCAAATGACGAAGGCTTGTGAAATTTGTTCAGTAACAGGGCATCCAACCGATGTGTGTCCAACTCTTCAAGAGGAGTCCATGGAGCAAGTGAATGCAGCAGGTGGTTTTCCTGGACAATTGCAAAGAAAGTATGATCTATATTCGAATACGTATAACGTGGGATGAAGGGATCACCCCAATCTTAGCTATGGGAATCCACAAGTAAATTAGCCCATGATTCAAAACCGCCCAAGTTACCAGCAATATAAGCAACCATACCCTCCTAGACAACAACCTGGCCAAACTTCTGATTTTGGTATGTCTTTAGAAGATATCGTTAAGTCTCTCGCCACTAATACTTTGCAATTCCAACAGGAGACAAAACAATTCCAACAAGAGGCGAAGGCCAGTATTCAAAGTCTGGACAATCAGATAAGCCAAAAGGCAACTGTAGTTAGTCGGTAGAAGCCCAAAGTTTGGGGAAATTACCCTCTCAGACGGTAGTAAATTCAAGAGAAAATGCAAGTGCAATCATTTTGAGAAGTGGTAAAGAGGTTGAGATTCCAGTAAAGGCAGCTGCCGTATTGTCAAACCAAGAAAAGGAGAAAAACGTTATAGCAGACAAGAACGTTCCCAATAACGATGACGTACTTGCGCGTAAGTTCCTGCTTCTTTCAGATTATAAAGTTGTACTTTTCCTTAGACTTTGGTAGAATCTAGAAAAGATGAACAAACTAAAGATTTATATGAGACTTTTCGTAGATGCGAGATAAATATTCCACTTTTAGATGCTATTAAACAAGTACCTCGTTATGCTAAATTTTTTAAAGAATTGTGTACAATCAAGAGGAAATAGAAACTTAAAAGATGTGAGAAGGTGAGAGTAGGGGAGAATGTTTCTGCAGTTATTCAAAGAAAACTTCCTACGAAGTGCAAGGATTCAGGTATGTTTATCATCCCTTGTACGATAGGTAACACTAGATTTGGGAAGGCCATGATAGATTTAAGAATTTCTATTAATGTCATGCCATATTCTATATATACTTCTTTGAAACTTGGACCTTCGAATAAAACTGGTGTGATAATTCAATTGGCTGATAGATCTAATGCCTATCCTAAGGGTGTAGTTGATGATGTTCTTGTACAAGTTAATGATCTGATTTTCCCTGCTAATTTTTATGTGCTTGATATGGAAAATGGTGACCAAAATACCCCTATTTTGTTAGGAAGACCATTCTTAAAGACATCTAAGACTAAGATGGATGTCCATAGTGGCACACTCACCATGAAATTTGATGGTGAAATTGCTAAGTTTAATATTTATGATGCCATGAAATACCCTTGTGATGATAATCCTGTTTATTTTATTGATGTGATTGATTCTCTAGCATAGGAAGTTTTTGAACTTGATGGACAAGATGTATTGGAAGTTGCCATTAGTAAGCATCTTGAGGAAGAGAATAGAGAGTTAACATTGAGTACTAATTTGCAAGAAACTGTTGCAGCACTGAATGATTTTTCGAAGCCACAACAATTAGGTAATGTTCCTTATGTTGCATTACCAGTTTCTAACGATAGGTCTTTACCCTCTGTTTTGCAGGCCCTTATTCCAGATTTGAAACCTTTCCCCAGTCACCTCAAATATGTGTTCCTTGGAGACGGAGAAACATTACCAGTGATCATCTCTAGTAAACTTTGTGAGTTGTAAGAAGAAAAACTTATGCAGGTCCTAAAGTAGCATAAGACAGCTATTGGTTGGACAATTGCGGACATTACTTTCGCTCGAAGAGCTAAGATCAAGAGTGATGCCAAATACTATGTGTGGGATGACCCATGTGCAAGCATTGAGTCGAGCCCATGACAATAAATAAAGGCGCTGCTTGGGAGGCAACCCATGGGAAGTTCGTTTTTCTTTTCTTATTTTCGCATTTATATATTGGTTATTTCTGCCCTTGCTGTGCATTTTACTTTACATTGGGGACAATGTAAGTTTTAAGTGTGGGGGAGGTGATTTTGGGTTGTGTTTTTGTGTTCTAATATTGAAATAATAATAATAATAAAATAATAACAAGATTCAATTAAGCTTGAAGAATTCATAACATGATTGAATAAGTAATCTTCCAACTTAGAATTAATTAGTCTAGTTATTTTACTTGAGATTGGAGTGACTGAATTTGGTAGACAAACTCTGGTGAGAGTTTAAGCCTTTAGACTGACACATCCATATCAGTCATTATTTTCTTTCATGTGAGATATTTTTCCATGGATTTGTTTCTCTACAACTTGCCTTGATTCTCTTTGAGGTTATAGTGACACATGCATGCATGAACATGATAAAGGCCATCTCTGTTATAAGCTACATAGACTAAATAGCCTGCCTTGTAATCAACTTTTTTTCCTTTGTGAACCCCTTTGAGCTTTATCTGTTGTTTTTTCCGTTATTGTGAACCCACATTACCAGCTTTAAACCTGAAAAAAATAATGCCTTTACCCCAGCCGTAGAGCTAGTGTAGTATTGTTCATCATAATGATATGTTTGGGTGCGCAAAAAATAAGTGTGGGGGTGTCCGAAATGGTGGTAGGGCTACGACTAGTGAAATGGAACATGTTTTCATTTTTAATTTGTGAGTTCCATTATTGATGTAATTTTAAAAAAAATAAAAATTAAAAAAAATAAAAATAAAGGAAAAATAAAGAGAAGGGAAGTGATGGAGAAAATTGCTTTTAATGTTACAAATTATTCATGTTCATAATTCCTCCTAATATTTTAAGAAATGGGTCTGTTTATATGGGATTTATACAAAGACAGAAACTGTTGAATGGAGTGATTGGTTTTACATGTCTTATTTATTTGAACTTGAGTTGAGTCATTTTTGCTCCACTAGTTTCGATGGCTTTTGAGCTACATTCCCAAATATTTCCCACCTTGATCCTAAACCCCGTTATAACCCTTGAAAAGTCTTTATGATTTGTGTTCTGTATGTGATCCTAGTGATGGAGAATGAGAAGATATGCAAGCCTATGGTAGATCATTTCCATTGGAATGAATTTGAGTGATACACATACCCTTTAAACATATGAGAGTCGAGTATTTATTTCTGTGAGGATTTGCGTATTCAGTTTACTCTGTTTTCGAGTGGAAATGCTTGCTAATTGATTGTGAGTTGTTTGAGAATATTGTTCATGATATGTTATGAGTTTTGAAGAATTTGGTTGTTCTTTGCTGAAACTATTATATCTTGGGAAAGTGAGTTTGAGTTTTGCTCGAGGACGAGCAAGGGTTAAGTGTGGGGGAATTTATCAAGTCAGAAAAGAAGTATAAAAAATGAACTTTATCCCAAGTTGCACAATTTCAAAGATATCGAGTAGTAGCATAGATCAGTAGCATAGAGCAGAGAGGTTCTGCTTCAGTCATTCCCTTGGTAGAAACTAACTCAAGAACACAATTTTCACATTGGGCGTTATGTCGCTATAAATTATTAATAATGACTCAAATGGATTTCTATGTGAAACTTATATACATATTCCATGGCAGATCATGAGTAAAATAATTTCAAATGCATGCAACATGCCTCCGTCGGTATGTTATCTAGAGTAAGACTTAAGAATTAAGAAATATAACTGGATATATAGGGGAAAATGGATTCCAAAAGGTAAAAGTTTGACAATACCTTATGTCAATGATTTCCTTGAATCATATTTTCTCCAGGCAGTAATAGTGTTGTCAAAGCATACTATAGTAAAAAAAAAAAATTAAAAAAAAATACAAGTATGAGTTAGTGAGTTGAACATTTTTATATTAACTCCAACTATCATTTCAATTCAAACATAATAACAGGAATGCACATTTGCTGCCATTAGCTGGAGTAATATTAATCAAGGATAATATAGTCGATTAGAAGGCCTATTACTGATAAAAATATTTGTATGTTGAAAATGATCAAAGCATTTGACAAGTGCAATTTCAAAATCCCTTTGTTGGATTGGTTTAATCAGTTTTCCCTTACCAACTGGCAATTTGGCTCTTACTTTGGTTCTAATCTAGCAAAGCTAAATAAAGGGAATTATAGACCTACCTCATATATCAGAATCATGACTCAAAATTTGCTTTCTTCTGTATCTCAACAACTAAAATGATGAAAGAAAAAATTTATAAAAAAAAAGTAAATTCAACAACAAAATAACAAGTATTAAAGCACTACCAGATTGCCTTGAAACAGCAATCTGCAAACAAAACAAATACAAGAAACAATCCAAAGTTGAATAAAAATTTCAAAAATAAAAAACAAAAATATGAGAAAGATATCAGTGAAATGGAGAATAGAAAAAAATGAGCCAAAATTTCATCTGCAAGCAAAACAAACACATGTGAGTTAATGTTTGAATAGGGATGGCAATGGGGTGGGTTTGGGACGGGTTTGTCCCAACCCTACCCCATCCCCATTAAGAAAACACTCCCCTATCCTCATCCCAAACCCGTGACGAGTTGGGACTCAAAACCCCATCCCCATTTATAAATATACCTTCCTAACCCGCCCCCGCCCCGCCCCGTTTAAAGTTAGATTTTTCAAGAGAAAGGAAACTCCATTGTTAATTGCTCTAAAATTTACAAAGAATTTTGCATTTGATGAAACCGCATTGATTGGATGCCAGTTCGTCGGGGACCCACCCTTACCCAATCTCTCAACTTCCAAACAGAGCCTCTCTTTCATGTTATGGTCTTTCACTATATGGATCTTGAAGGGGATATGAGCCTCCACCAACAACTGAGCCAAATCATTCGCCTTCGTGATTGTGAACGCGTCGAAATCGTGCTCGAGCTTGTGTTGTGACTCTCCGTCCTTGTCCTCATTTTCCATTGCCAGATCGATCGTGCCTTGATCGGTGCTATAGAGGAAGAGCAGATTGAGAGAGAGAGGCACCACCCATCTGCTACAAAATTTGACTAGGAGAGGAGACTAACATGAGGAAGAGCAGATTGAGAGAGAGAGAGGCAGAGCAGATTGAGAGAGAGAGAGAGAGAGAAAGACCCCAACTGAAGAGAGATGCGGCGGCTGATAAACATAAACCCTATATCTCATTATTGAGATATATATATAGTAAGGATATTATGGTATTATTAAAAAAATAGGGGTAATTTTGACTATTTACGTATAATCAGGGCGGGTTCAGGGTATTCATGGTCTAAACCCGTCCCTGGCCCGAACCCTATTTGGATTACAATTTTTTCATCATTAGCCACCCTGAACCCGTTTATTTGGACTCCAAACCCGCCCTATTAGGGGCGGGGCGGGACTCGATTTTTTCGGGGCAATTGCCATCCCTATGTTTGAATAAGAATTAAGTTTGTATCTTCATATTTCTTGCTATTAATGTTAATGGATAAGAGTGGTTGAAAACAATGTGAGTTTATAAATTTACATACATGACCTACTTTATATATTGCCACTTATATAGGACTAAAAAATTTTGCAACCCGTAATGCAAGAAATTCTTATCTTATCTTTAATTATATATGTACTTGCAGTCTTTTTTCTCAAACACTTGATTAATGAAATGTTAATGGAGGGGGCTTAGATCAAGTCTATATAAGTTATTTACCAACTATGAAAATGGAAGGTCCTAATCACAAAGGCCTTTATTAAAACATAGGTACATTAAAATGGAAGGTCCCAATCGCAAAGGCCTCTATTAAAACCTAGGCACATTAAATACCAACTGACTGAAATTGGAGCTCCTTCAATTCAGCCCTTATTTTGCCGTGGCATGTTTTTGTCTTTTCAACTGTATAGGCTACGGAATAAAAAGGAAAAAAGAAAAAAACATCATTCCGTCACATATTTTTGCAAGAAATATTTCCAAATTTGCACAAACAGATAATACTTTGTTAGATAATATAGTCTATTTCTTTAGACACGATCAGGCATATCTCAAGATGAGAAAGGGGTAGTGAAATTTTTGATTTACTTGAATTTATAATCACTTGAAGACGTGCTTGATTAAACCTTGTTAAACAATTGAATTAATCAAAGCAATCACACGATAGACACACGATTTTTTTTATGGAAACCCAAATCGGGAAAAAACTACGAGACCTAGTCCAGCTCAAGTTCCAAGCACTATCAACAATCAAACAGTTTACAAGAACACTTGCAACTATACCAATCTGAATCCCTCGAATCTAAGTTGAAGTTGAATGTTGCTTGCATACCCCGCAACTCACTATTCTCCCATGCTTGAACCATGACGAACGCCACGCTGTGTATCTTTGCCTTGATGCACCACCAAGACTTTTTGAGATCAATAAAGATTTAAAGTTCTTCAACTTGCTGAGGAGACTCTAGGGTTTTTCTTTGGAGGCTCTCTCTATTTCTCTTGAGTGTGTTAACCCTAGAAGTCAAAGCCTTGAAGCTTATATAGGCATTGCAGCTCTTTGGAAACAAAAAGGAGTAGTTCCCTTTAAAATGCGTCCAGGAGTTCGCGGGGACGAGAAGGTAGCGAGAAGGTGGCGAGACCACCTTCGCGATCTCGCAGGGGCGAGAAGGTGGCCAGAACTGCTGTGATATCCAGTTTTGAACTCCTTTGTCCTCGAATAGATATCCAAGCCCTGCTTAGCATTGGTTTGAACATACAAGACATATGAGGACACAAATACAATTTTTTTTTTATTACATGATTGTGCCAATTACAATATAGATCTTACAATCTCCCATTTTGGCCAATCTGTGACAAAAATCCAACCCCTATTACAACTTAAACTTGACAAACACAAAACCACCCCCTTTGTTCCAACTACAACTCAATCAAGACACAACATCAATCCCATTACTGCCAATCTCAAACCAATGCCAACCATGGTCTCAATAACTTGAAAAACACAACATCTATATATATCCAAAATAGTCATAACCATTAAGACAATAGCATCAATAGATATAGGTAGGAAACCAATGGCAAGATAAGAATAAGATAAGATGAATATGCAAGATATCTCCCCTTTTTTTGTCACAAGTGGACAAAGGATACCACAACACCCATTATGAAACTAAATGTTATATCTAGTGTTAGTATCCCATTGATTACACCCTAAAAGTGTAATCATAGGCTCTTAATCCGCACTTTGTTAGATTTATATTAGTGTTAATTTCCTTATTTTAGTTAGATATTTATTTGATTATGTTTTGTGTGTGCTTTGTAGGTTATATAAGCTAATAAAGGCAAAAAGAAAGCAAGAATAATCAAAGCGGGTTCAAGGGGAATAATTTGTTCATGAAAATTCAGACTTGTCTCGGTATTTGAGCCATATCTTTTTACTCCGACGTCCGATTGAGCTGATTTTTGTGCCATTGGAAAGAAGACTTCAAGAGCTACAATTTGTGCTCTAATGTGTATCGGCTGAATCGGCCTCTAAAGTGGTCAAAATCAAGCTTTAAGGTGGAGGAATGAATAGTAACCGATCGATTGGCTTGGTAAGCTTCAGAGAGGGTGATTTACTGATCGATCGGCCGATCGATCGGGTGAACAGTAACCCGATCGATCGGTGAACAGTGACCGATCGATCGGTGAACAGTAACCCGATCGATCGGTGAACAGTGCCCGTGAACAGTAAAAACAGTTTTTTTTACCGATTGAACGCTCCAATTGCCGTTCGATCGGCCGATCGATCGGTGAACAGTGCCGATCGATCGGTCGATATAGATCTGAAGCTTAAAAGCTTTGTTGTCCGAAAAAATGGAGGAGAGGAAGATTTTTTTGGTTTGTAACAGCTAAGGAGGTGGTGTGAAAAGCTCCTCCAAGGTTGGTTTTTATGTTTTTGTGTATTTTAGCTTAGATTTATGTTTGTAATGTTAATGTAGGAGTAGAAATTATAACTTTATTACATTGTAATTTATTTTCCTTCACTTTCTTGCCATTTTTTCTCACTTTCTTAGCAACCAAACACTATTTTTACTTAGTTTAATGTTAGATTTACCTTCATTTATGCTCTTTATTATGGATTTTAGTAGCTAAACATCTCTTGGGTGTGATTGTGAAAATCCACCAAGGATCTTCAAGTATTTTAATGGGGATTTATGAACTTCAAAGTTTTATTCCTAGATTTCAATTGTTCTATTCGGTTGAGTGTTGGATTTATTTGAAAACTTAGATTCATAACTCATCTGGTAATATTTATGCACGATTCAACAATTGGTATAAATCTTGCACATTTCTAGGTTTGTTTCTATGGTTCTATTAATTATCACAATTTATACACTCAACTAAATATGAACTCAAGATTTTATGGTCAAAATATTCCGAATCAAAAATCCACGGTGTGATTCTTGATTTGAGTTATAAAAATCCTCTATTGAAATTCTTGTTGTGAATTGGTGGATTGAATCAATCATATCCAAGTTTTCCATTTTAATTGCTTTACATTTAAATCAATTGCCTAGTTAGTTGCTTTAATTTTCATTGCACTAGTTTAGTAAATCAAAACCCCATAAAAAATCTAAAGATTTTCGGTCATTTTATTTTTCCTTTTATTTTAGATCCAATTCTCCACATAATTGCAATTCGATCCTAGGCTAGATTAGTGTGAGTTGAGTGCTAGAGCCTATATTTGGCTAGGTCCCTTGGGAGAGAACGATACCGAATTACCGGTTTATACTTCATCGCAACCCCCGTACTTTTACGGGGTACTAACTCCATTTTGTAGTTTTCGGTGCGAGTCACCCATTAAGCATAGCAAAACAAGCACCATGATCTAAAAAAAAAACAAAGTCTCCAAACCAGAATAATGTAAGCACCCCATTTTTGCCCACTCGGCAAGCTCTGGCCCGACCGGGTTCGGTTTCCAACATCACAACACATGCAGGTTCAAGATAAGCCTTAAAATCTCCAATCCAACCAATTGGTCGCTTCTCAAGCCCACAAGGACCCGCTGGAGCCATAAGCACCATTATTCTAAGCAACTTTCTAGATCGGGCGGTCTCGGAAACCAACGCCATCCAGGTAGCTTCCCAGGATTGGGCGATCTCGGAGACCAACACCTCATCAAAATTTTAGATGGTTCACTTCTGGCGCCTGCTAGCCCACCAATGTAGAATGTCCGTTATTTGGTAGTTCTTCGAGACCGAGCGTTCTCAGAGACCAACACCACCCTTCTAGGTAGCTTTCTAGGACCAGGCGTTCTCATGAACCAACACCACCCTTACAGGTAGTTCTCTAAGATCGGGCGTTCTTAGAGACCAACACCGCACAGGTAGTTTTCCGAGACCGGGCGGTCTCGGGAGCCAACGCCTAGGTCAACACCGGTGCCTGCTAGCCCGACTAGGTGAAAAATGACCAAACCTGCCCCTTGGGCCTCTAGGCACATTTTGGGAAAGTTCAAAATTCCTCTAAACGATACGTCCATCTTACCAAAATGTTGTTAAACCATTAGGCGTCCCCAGCACGCCATTTGGTCCAATTACAGTCTTATTCCGGCTCACTCCGGTCGAAATGACCGTTTTGCCCCTACACCTCAGCACCGCACAAACATCGCCGAACGATAAAAGACTCTCCCAAAATCATCCCTGAACAACCCTACACGCTTGACACAAGACATCAAACCATTCCTGACTATTTCTAGCCAATCCTTGCCAAAATGACCATTTTGCCCCTAACAATCCAAACATGCCTTGAAACAGCACCAGTCTTGGGATTTCGAGCAAAGGGTTTCACCATACACCCTTGTTTAACCCGAGGAGGACCCCACGACATTAAATGCTCACGACTCGATAAAAGTTTCCCGAAGCACCTAGTAGACGCTCCGCCTAAATTGTCTTTTCCCTCGATTCCCTGGTTATAACGCACCGTCAATTGACTTAAGAAATGCGTAAATCAGGGAATTCTTGAAAGTTCGTTCATAGATCTTTCCATCGATACGACTCGATCGGATAGATCGCTTCCTGAAGCCCTCCATCGTACGGTGTAAAAACTATAACTTTCAGTAACCCCCGGAGCGTCTCGCAAACGCTCCGCCAAGGTTGACTTTTTCTCTAATTCCCTGAAAAAAAAAGCACCGTCAAACAACTTGAGAAATGCGTAAATCTGGGAGTTCCCGAAAGTATTTTCAGAATACTTTTCATCGGTACGGTCTAATCGAAGAGATCGCTTCCTGAAAGCCTCCATCACACAGCACGAAAACGGCCACTTTCGAACACTCACGGAGCATATCACAGACGCTCTGTAAAGATGTCCTTTTGTGCACGCTTCCTGAGACAATATCCCACGCTTCCGAACACAATTTAAACTTTTTGAAAACATGAAAGTTCACGAGAAACCCTAGGAGAACATCGTGGGTGCAACCAATTCTCCTGAAACCTTTCCCGTTGGCTCAATTATCCAGACAAAGTTTAAACAAACCTTCCCGATGGCAGAGCGTATGTTACATGTGCCCAAATTTTGATCAGATCGATCAAATTTTGATCAACAGTCGAGATTGAGTCAGTACAATGGGTGCCACGTGGCGTTCTGCCAGTGGAATAGTACTCGTGTATGTAGCACATGCGCTTGTGTAAATTTTGCACATGCGCATGTCTTACATGTGCCAGTGTCTGAAAGTTTTGCCTATAAATAGAGGCCTCCCCCTTTGCATATTCCAAGTCCGAAATTGATGCGAAGCCCTGCTGAAATCACTCCAGAACCTCGAATCCTCACACAAATTCTACCCCTCTAATACTTAGGCTAGATTCTACCCCTCTCAAGCCTATACACTTCACATATAAAGCCTTATACATCATTAAAGACTCATTTCCAGCCCTTTAAGCCTTTTTGAAGGCCCTCAAGCTCCAATCAAGACATCCATTGAAGACTACAAGTGTGTTGAAGGCAAATTGTGGTATCCCTTTTACATTTGTGCTCTCCCCCACTCTTCTCTTCTCCCTCCTAGCCTACTTAGGCTATTCTCTATTTTAATCCTCATCTTCAACCCTCCTTTCTTGTATGCTTGAGCCAAAAGGGTTCTTAGATCATGCCTAGAGGAAAGCAAGTGAGAGCCACCGTGTAGGGGGACCTCTCACTAGCCTACTTTAAGATGGTATGGCCTAGAAGCCCCTTGTTTATGTGGTGTAGCCTAAAGGCTTTGTATGTGAATCATGACCCTTGCATATTACTAATTTGATTGTGTCTTGTGTGCTTGGTATCATTTTATGCTTATTGTCATATTCCACAATGCTTACATTGCTCTTAATTTTATGGCAGTTTCAAGTTCTACATTTGTTTCAAAAATTGTCCTAAGAGTTGGCCCCTTGAAGTTTAGGATGAGATTTTAGAATTATACCTTAGAAGAGCCCTTACTAACCCCCTAACTCTCATTTTGGCATCATTGCATTTTAATTTGCATAAGGGTTGCTTTCCAATTCTTTAATTTTTAATATTTCTATTCTTTTAAGTGTAGTGGTTGGAATGGCCCCATGGAACCCTCTCTTGAGTGGTCTCCCTTTTATTTGGCCATATGAACCGTCTCTTGATGGAATGTTCCCCTTGAAAAGTGGTTTTCAAAATCCTTCTCAAAAGATGATTTTCAAAAATGCATTCTCTCCCTCTTTGCATCAAAAATGATTTTCCAAAAATTGCTATCATTATGTTGATTTTTGAAACCTCCACTCTTGTCAAGATAAAGGTTATAATGGCTATTGAGGAAACTTTTCGTGGAATGGTTTCCAAATGCCAACTATACAAACCATACTCTTGGCTAGAGTTAAGATTTTCATGGAAATGATCTTCAAAAAGATTGTCAACCAAGGTCCATAGCACAACATGTTTTGTTTTTCAAAACTCTTTTCAAGATTGCATCAAACCAACTTCCAAAACTATTTTACAATCTAACCCTAGGTTAACTTGACCCTAGTTACCCAATCCTAGGTTAACTTGACCCTAGTTGACCAACCCTAGGTTAACTTGACCCTAGTTAACCAACCCTAGGTTAATTAGACCCTAGTTGTCCAACATTACGTTAACTTGACCGTAGTCGTCCAACTCTAGGTTAATTAGACCCTAATTAACCAACCATAGGTCATCTTAACCCTAGGTTAGCCCAACCCAAGTTAGTTAACCTTAGGTTATACCTAACCCTAGGCCGACCCAACCTAGGTTGGTATACTCCAAGGTTCCAACTCTTGAACCCTTTTTTAAATGATCATTTAATTGTAAACTATTCTCATAACCTATTTTTTTTAAAACCTCCTACTCTCTTGATTTCAAAGAAACCAACTCCATAAACTCTTCAAATGTTCCTACACTCCATCTTCAAGGCATTTCCAAAAATACTTTCAAAAGGTCACAAACCTAAGGTGTCCCTAGCCCCCTCATGGTTAGGGATTCTAAGGACAAGTGATAAATCAAGATCAAACTCTATGGTTGTCCATATTAGGATTCCAAACCCTTAGTCATTTCCAAAAACCACTTTCAAAAACTAATTCATCAAAACATTCTAAAGTCATGCCTCTAAGATTTTCAAAACAAGACTTCAAAAACACTTTCAAGTTCTGTTGAGTCATGCCAAAGCATTTTTCCAAAACTCCCTTAAAGTTGATCCAAAAACATTTTCGAAACACTCTATCATCCAACTTCAAGTCAAAACTTCCAAGACCACAAAGTGTCTTAAACTTTTTCAAAGACCTCAAAGTGTCTTAAACTTTTTCAAAGACCCCAAAGTGTCTTCAAACCTTTCAAAGGTCCTAATGCGCCTATTTTCCATCAGGCCCTTGTCCGAATTACGATTGACCTGATTCTCGCCAAATGAGATACGTAGGCAACCTAAAATGGTGTAGTCATAACTTTTATTTCAACTCCAATCCCTTTTCCAAAATTTCAATTAATTCAAAGTTTCTATTCCAAACTCTTTCAAAACCCCCATTATTTTCGAACTTCTTCCAAAACTTGCATCATGCATCATTCATCCAAAAAGTGATGACTAAACCCCTTTTTTCAAAGTTCTAAAGTGGATATTAAGTGGACAATGGTAACTGGTTATTCTAGTTAGTGAACAAATGGTGATTAGACATGTAGGTACCGAAAGGGTGGGGTAGGGTGATTATCTTAGGATATCTTCCCTACACGTAACCAACCCCTGGACCATAGATTTCTGTTTTCGAAAGACCAAAATGGAGTTATTTTCAAAAAGAGCTAAAATATTTTCAAAGGTTGCCAAATAACCTATTTTCCTAAAAACCCTCTCTTGAGGGAATTTTCAAAATCATTTTCAAAAACTCTAAGTTTAATCTTCGGATTAACATTTAGCTTTAGGTGCTCTAACTTACCTTAATCAAGTTTGGTGGCGACTCCTATTTTTCTAAAAAACCCTTAGTCAAACCAATTTCCAAACCTAGTTGCACTTGTCCTTCTAGGAGGACGAGTTCTAGTGACAGAGTTTCGTGCTTTAGGGTCTCCGAGCCTAAAGGACCTTGGACACCCCAAAAACCGGGGCGTAACAAATAACTATGAGAAGAAAAACATCCATTCAAAACATAGCTAACAAAAACGTGTCCAACCAAAACATGACCAACCAAATTATATCCAACAAAACATGACCAAAGAAATAGCTAGCCCACAATGATCACATAAAGCAAGAGTGAAGTGAAGCAAGTATGGAACCAAGCTTAGACATCTCCGAATGCATATTAGTCAACACACGATCTTGCGCCTCAGCGCGAGCACACTACTAATCAACTTTAGTATGAAGGGAGTCAAGCTTGCCTTTAACGCACTCAAGATCGTCCATAGAGACCCCAATTATTGAAAATAGGAAACACTTGACAACCTCACACATACAAATATTGAAAAAGAGCCAAAACGTTAAAAGACATTGAAGCATTCAGGTTAAACAAACTGTCAAAGCCAATTCCTATAAAATGACATAAATTCATGAAGATGGGAAATTTCAGTGTGTTATATGAAGTTCCAAATGCTCACATGAGATAAGATGCATGAAAAAATCTCTCGATCTACTCTCACTTAAAGTCATGAGATTCAATGAACAACTAGAAAGCGGACCAGTTAGCATCCAATTGGAAAGCAAAAATATGCTTAGTACTTACTCCCCCCTCAATCTCATCACCAATTTTGAGCGAATTGTCTTGCTTGAAAGCATGGTAGCCCTTTTTGTGACTAGACCCGGAGGGTGCATATTACGTCCATAGTGACTTTCACACATCCCCAGCATATCTTTTGTTAAAAATATGATAGCCCTTTCTATGACTAGACCCGGAGGGTGCATATTACATCCATAGAGGCTGGCATGAAGGATTTTGACACTAATCAATATGTAAGAAAGAGAGAGATAAAAATACTATCAACATTGTGCATATCTAACCATATGTCAGTCTTGCAAGAAAGAATCTCAAACAATAGAGAATGTAGAATCTAGCATGATCTCAGTTGCATCAAACCACATCTAAGACTTAGCACCCGTGCACAAAATGTGATACTCATAACCATGAAGATGTAAAGCTATTAGTTATGAAGCTTATTCATAGTGTAGCCCCAAAGTCAATCAACACATAAAAGATCACTCTCAATATTTGAGTACAAGATATGCAAGTAGATTTATAAATCAATGAATACCAAAGATAATCAAGATAATCAAAGATCTTTTTGGAGTTTCAAAATATTTATTTATTTATAAATAAATCAAACAAACAAATATACAAGAGATCATAGCACTAGGAAAAAGATAGTCATAGTGCATGTCCTAGGCTATGATAAACTCATACCTCATCCAATATAGTCAACCCCAACAGATTTCTTAAGGGTATTAAGTGACTTTAAATCCGACTTCTTAATCCAAATGATTCTATACTTAGGAGTATCATTAATCACATGGGGCTTAGATCTTGGTGAAGCTTTGGAATTTCGATTCACATTCATCCTATTCCTATTCATTGAACTCTCCTTTGTTGTGGTGGTCTTTTGAATCCAAAATTTTGACCATGAGAATTCCATTCAATACATCGAGTCTATTATGCATAAGGCTATTGTTGCTTTGTGGTTTAGCATGTCTACTAGCATGAGTCTCAACATAATTCCAAGGTAGTCCATTCAACTTATGACATAATGGTCTAATGTGTCCTCTAATACCACAACGGTGACAAGTGGGAACAAATTTTTTGGTATAGGAAGGATAAGACTCATAATAATTATCATAACCATTCTTAGGAGGAACATACATGTTCTTACGTTTACGTGATGATGTTTGAGGATTAGTAACTTTGGGCTTTTGCTTTGAAGATGACGCTTGATTAGAATATCCAATTCCGCTAATGTCAGTAGTACGTCTCTGAGCATTCCAGATTTCATCAATCTTATTTGAACCTGCAATAAACTTCTTGAAAACATCATCAGTTTTAGCACTACAGACTTCAAGTTTTGCAACCTTCTCCTTAAGTGCCTTTTTTTGTTTTAGTACATCAATGATGTTCTTTCTCAAGCATGACAAGTTTATCAGATAACGTGACTCGATGAGTTTTCAATTGACTAACAAGAGACTGAGCGTCAACAACCCCCTTTTTCAGTGTCTCACCTTCTTTTAACACCTTTTTCAATTTGAGACCAAGTTTACCATTAACTTTGGTCAATTTAAAATATTGTGAGTACAACTGATCATAGGCATGTTGAAAATCACCCTTCTCATCAGCATTAGATTCAATTTTATCAAACTTAGCAAAATCATCTGACTCATCTAAACTACTAGTTTCAGGCAAGACAAGAGATGTATCATCATGCACAAATGTAGTAAAAGCAGTAAAATTACCTGAATTTGGCTCGGTTTCTGGCTTAATGTCATCCTCAGGATCATAATCATCCCAAGTTATAGCAAACCCTTTTGCCTATCTTTTCAATGTATTTGAACACTCTTGTGCAAAGTGACCATACCCATGACATTCAAAACATTGAGATTTTTTAAACTGTTTACTTCCACTTTTATCGGGATTCTTTCTAGACTTCTTATCAAATTTTTCCTCTTTAATTTTCTTAAAACTAAGAGATTTGGCCTTCTTATTTTTAAAAATTTTCTAAATTTTTTGACAATAAAATCCATCTCCTCTCGTTCTATTTCAGAATTATCATCAGAAGTATCATCTACATCTTCTCTAACAGTTTTAAAAGTAAGGTCTTTATTATTTTTAGGACGATGTAGATTAGCCTCATAAGTCTGTAAAGAACCAACCAACTCCTTTACTTTTATAGAATTAACATTCCTACTTTTTTCTATAGCAGTAACCTTGGCTTGGAATCTATCTGGTAAAGATATCAAAATTTTTCGAACAATTTTGAAGAAGAGATCCTTTTGCCCAGGTTAAAACTTGAGTTGACAATGTCACTTAATTTTGCGTAAAATTGATCAAAAGTCTCATTGTCTTCCATTCTCAAGTTCGCAAAGTTTGTTGCAATTACTGGAGTTTAGAAATTTTCACAGTAGTAGTTCCCTCGTGTGTAACTTCAAGTATATCCCATGCTTCTTTAACAATCTCACACGTTGACACACGTCTGAATTCATCAAGTGAGAGAGTGTTAAAGATAGCATTGATACCCTTACTATTCCAACCACTATTTACGTAATCAACTGAATCTCAATCTTTCAGATCTTTAATTATAACGGATATAACAGAAGGGGTAGTAATAGATGTACTTGTGGTCGTGGGGGGACTCTAGCCATGAGCAACTGACAGCCATACTTTTTCATCTATAGATTTAAGAAAGGCTCTTATGCAAACTTTTCAGTAGGCATAGTTGGTTCCATTAAATAATGGAGGTCTAGTGGTAGAGCCGCCTTCGCGTGGTAAATCCATGTAATCAGATTATCAAGACCTCACTCTTTGAAAAACAACAATTAGTTTTAAGTGTCCTGCTCTAATACCAATTAAAATTTTCGATCTACTTGGATTTACAATCACTTGGAGGTGTGCTTGATTAACCCTTGTTAAACAATTGAATCAATCACACACTAATAAAATCGCATGCTTGAAAAGTAAAGCAATCACACGATAGACACACGATTTTTGTCATGGAAACCCAAACTGGGAAAAAACCACGAGACCTAGTCTAGCCCAAGTTCCAAGTCCAGCCCAAGTTCTAAGCATTATCAACAATCAAACAGTTCACAAGAATACTTACAACTGTACCAATCCGAATCCCCGAAATCTAAGTTGAAGTTGAAACTTGCTTGCATAGTTCGCAACTCATTATTCTCCCGTGCTTGAACCATGACGAACACCACGCCGTGTATCTTTGCCTTGATACACCACCAAGACTCTTTGAAATCAATGAAGATTTAAAGTTCTTCAACTTGCTTAGGAGACTTTAGGGTTTTTCCTTGGAAGCACTATATTTCTTTTGAGTGTGTTAACCCTAGAAGTCAAAGCCTTGAAACTTATATAGGCATAAAAGCTCTTTGGAAACAAATAGGAGTAGTTCCCTTTAAAATGCGTCCAGGAGTTCGCGGGAGCGAGAAGGTAGCGAGAAGGTGGCGAGACCACCTTTGTAATCTCACAGGGGCGAGAAGGTGGCGACAGCCGCTATCCATTATCT
Source organism: Euryodendron excelsum (assembly GCA_033060915.1). NCBI lineage: Eukaryota > Viridiplantae > Streptophyta > Magnoliopsida > Ericales > Pentaphylacaceae > Euryodendron > Euryodendron excelsum. The sequence goes on along the minus strand of CM065384.1, from coordinate 33,152,085 downwards.
ACAAATCTCACGGGGCCGAGAAGGTGGCGAGAAATACTGTGATATCCAATTTTGAACTCCTTTGTCCTTGATAGGTTTCTAAGCCCTCCTTAGCATTGGTTTGAACATACAAGACATACTAGGACGCAAATACAATATTTTTTTTTATCACACGATTATGCCAATTACAATATAGATCTTACAGTTAGTACCTCAACTACCAGAAATTATCAACAGATGTGTGCATTGAAGCAGTCCAGAATGAATTGATGCCACTTTGACTGATTATCCATGCACCTTTTGTTCAGCAACTAAATACGCTCCAAGGCTTCAAAGAATTTTCAAGTTCATTTAGGTATACCTACATCCCACAATAGCATCCACAAAAAAAATACTGTTGAGACTACTAGGGATACTATCAGGCTCTACCTCAAATGATTAAAATGAACTGGGCACCTAAAGAAAAAACTTTAACAATTGAAAGCTTTAGTGAGAGTGTGCAACAAAGCTTTTCTAGAATAACCTCAGAATGAAAGCTTCACCAATTCTTGTGATAGCTGCATCAGTTGCATTTGGTTGTTTTTGACAAGAATTGAAACCAAATTTCAAATTGAGATGTTTGGAGAGAAAGGAAAACATATTTCACATTTTATGTGAATAACAATATAACCTGATAAAAATTTGAACGATAATTGATTTAGCAACCTCACAGATATCACAATGTTGGGGTTTTTTATCTGATGAAAATTAGAAAAGTGGAGGAAAAAAATCAGATCTGATAAAAAATTTAAAGAAGGTTTTTAAAATTTAAACAATTGCCCCCACGCAAAAACAGAGAAAATGGAGCGATTGAAGGAATGAGAGCGTATAATGCATGATTTTGGAAAAAAATATGAAATCATGCGTATATATATTTGACTAGAAATTTTTAGAACTAAAGAAACTCACATGATTTAAAATTCAAAAAGGCATAACCAAGCTTCTTGGCTTGTGTTTTTTGAGCTTTGTTAGGGCTTTGTCAACCGAGGGTGTGGGAACCAAAACTTCTAGTTTGAGAGATATGATTTTTTAAAGTTTTAGCTCTGCGTGCTTTAGCAGTTTATACCATAGTTTCAACAGCTTATACTCTGACAACATCTCCTTGAAACTCATTCTCTCTTTAACCGAATTGCGTCATATATCACCCGATTTAAGATCAAAACTTATACAAAGCAAAATAAACTTAGTTAACATTAAAATCTAACTAAAGCAACATATAAACTCCTAAAGTAAGGCTAACAAAGTGCAAATTAAGGTATTATAATTGCACTTTTGGAGTGTAATTAGTAGCCAATATACGTCAAAAGCTTCATTGCAATAAGTCCCTGCTGCCCAGTTTATTGCAGCGTATTACTTTTAGATGACTATAGAAAAATGAGACTAGATAAGAAGATGAGACCGAGAAAACAAGAATAGATAAGAAGATGATACCTAACAGGAGAGATTTGCTGAAGTGAGAAGCTTCCTATTGGGTTTTGGGAGTGAACATTTACAAAGAGAAAATTAGAAAGAGGGAGAGATTGCGGATTGGTGTAGTTTCTCATTTTGAATGACATTTTTAGGGTAATTATTGCAAATAAAGAAGATAACAGAATTTTAACCTTCCGTTAGACTAATTTGAAACTAATACCCACCAATGCCAACGCATCGTTGATAATGACCAATAGAACACATACTGTATAATTAACAGCACAAATTGACTTTAGATGATTTGCTTCCTCTCAATGCTCCTATCTTTTCATATTTCCATCTAATTTCATAATTTGAAACCTACTATGTAAGGTAACTTCATATGATATACAAATTCTCAAAATAAGAAAGTAACATCATCCAATTATCTCCAAAAGCATTCAATACTAGTCCTAATGTCATGACCAAAAAAATGGAAAAAAAAACAAAAAATCCAATGTTAAAATACACTATCCAATCAAGAAACAAAAAAGTTGGGCCATCATTTACAAGCTTGCATATTGCTACATTCATTGCTTCCTCTCTCCTATAAAATCTTTCTTGACTGCTAGCTCTCTTCCTTTTTGCGCTCATCATGCCCATCTGTACATTTATAAAAATTATATGAGTATAATCACTACAAATTAGCAACAACTAAGTCTAAGCTAAACTAAACTAAATAGCTTTTCATTTGATTCCCAGTGCCATCCAGAAAAAAATTTATTACTGTTTGACTGCAGCAAGTAGCCATAAGAATATGCCTGTCATATATCAAAGAGTCGGTCAAAAAAATGAAATGAAATTAAAATTATTTTGATCACAACAAAGGATATAGCAAAAAAATAGAGAAAGGAACCATAGCTGAATATGACTAAGAACGGTGAAAAAAGAAAAGGACAATATTATTTTATATTTCAACGAGAAGGGGAGAGATGAGACGGACAGAAAAAGACTTTACATTGGAAATTGAGAGTGAGAGTTACAGTTAGATCTAACAGCGGAAATTGCAACTATTTTTCCCAGTCGATGAGCACAACTCGAGTGGCAAATCAAACAACTCTGATTTTTCTAAGAATAATATAAACATAAACTTCTTTTGACGAGCTATAATCGTCACAAACAGGCATATTTAGCCAAACTTGTCAAACCCAAATCTCTCTCCAGCAATCAAATCATGTGAAAGTTGCACAGCGAAATTTTTAATGACAAACTTTTAGCGAGGAGTTCGTTCTCGTCGTAGTATGTAAAATGCTCTTACCTCATTTACCACAACACTGAAATTTGTCTTTAAAAGTCACTTTTAGTGACACAAGTTTGGTCATCACAAATGCTCTGGTCACAAATTTGTTCGATTCTGTGGAGAGCGTCTCATCATAGGTTAATCCATATAAGCACTCCCTTTTTCACCTTAATACAATCCACTGACATTAAACACACCATTCTAATCACAACACACCATTCTAATCACAACACTACCAAGCAAGCACTCGATAAAAGTAATTTACAGATCAACATTTTGTCAATTGGATTCATAGCTTCAGATTTATTTTGGCAGTCTCTTCTGCTAATGCTGCCTGGGTGTCTCGAAAAATGCTCCAGGATGGCCATAGGGCACTCTTTGTGGGAGAGTAATTTTTGCAACGGGCTCATCCTCAAACTTCTTGGCATCGACTACAAGAACCTGGGGCAGAAGGTGTCCACATATATATATACTAAGAAATCGCACATTTTGTATCATGATATATATACTCTTCAAAAAGCTTGTATAAAGGATAGAGAGCTTCCAATTTATAGCATTGAATCAGTGAACTTACATGAGATACATCTGTTTCTTCATCGTGAACAAAAGTGACAATCCAACCATCGTCTTCTTCAATAGCTCCAGGCTTACAGACAAAAGCAGATCCAGTGCAGAAGTTGTTCTTTGCAAACTCATGATACACCACTTTTGTTGGGTTTTCAAACTGCCCCTCCTTGGATTTAAAATCACAAGTGCAAACATACAAATAAAATGCTAAAATCTAAGAGAGAGAGAGAGAGAGAGAGAGAGAGAGAGAGAGAGAGAGAGAGAGAGAGAGAGAGAGAGAGAGAGAGAGAGAGAGCTCTATATTTTTCATGAGGAAATATAACAGAAGGGGATAAAAATATATGGAGTTCATTACCACTACAGATGAACAGGATTTTGGTTCTTCAAAGTATAATTTGGCGAGGCCCCCATATTTTGATTTTCCTGAAGACATTTTTGGTTTCTAAATGAATACCCACATAGAAACTAGTGAATATGGGAAAAGTACATATTGGTGAGCATATATGAACTTTTTTTACCACAACTAGGGCTAGCTTCAGAGTCGATCACTTGGGGGTATCCATACTTATGTTTGAGACCTGTAAAATTTCCGTTGATCATAGGGAAATCCATAGAGAAGTCAGTTCCAGTGAGATATCCCTCTTTCACCTCTCCTGTTTCCATGTTTAATCTCCATTCATAAACACGAGCAAAAATCAATCCCTCTGGTGTTGAATTATTGTCATCTTTACTTGAATCAATAGGTTTGAATCCTCTGGAGAACCACTCGAATTTATTTGTGCCCCAATCAGGTCCTGGTATGATGGCTGCCTGAGCCTTACATCCTCTCACTACAGCCTATTATTGGTAAAACTATAGTGTCAGAAGTGTTGCAAGGCTATGTTTCAAAAAATTTGAGAGAGAGAGAAAGAGTGACATAGGAATAGCATGATCAAGTATAATATTCTCAGAACAAAACACAAGAACACACAGAGATAAATTAATTCTCGTGAACAAACATTCTATTAATCAATCAAAAGCTAAAACTCAATCTGGGCAGAGCCCTTCTATTGTACTTATAAAAGAAACGAAACTCTAAACTTAATAAGACTCAAATTAAATAAATATTAAGAGAATATAAAAAATTACCAAAATAAAAAATTCCAGTTACACTCAAATTTAGATACTAGAGACCTAAAGAAATATTCTAAAATAAAAGGCAATGATTGCGCTCCAAAAGTGTAATTATAAGATTTTAACTTATGCTTTGTTAGCCTTAGTTTATGATTTTATATACCTCTTTAGTTATATTTTAATACTAATTAAGTCTATTTTGACTTCTATAGGAAATAGAGCTAAAAAGGTGTCTGGAAGTTGACCACTGAAATCATTATTTGGATGCCATTCAGACGATGGATATAAATTCGGAGAGTTGTTTTAGTCATTGCAGTGGTCATCCGAACGCCATTTAGACATTGGAAGATGGTCTTTCGAACGACGATAAATGCCTTGTTTTGATCGTTCGGTCGATAAACGAAGGGTTTCTCAAGATTTCATATCTCATCGTTCGGACGTTGAAAAATGCACTATTTTGGTCGTTCGGACGACAACCCAGCTCAGTTTTGAATTTTTTTTGTTTCCTTGTTGGTTTAGGACTCCAGATTTAATTATATATACTTGTAATTAAACCCTAAAAGAGGAGGACTTTTTTTTTTAAGTTTCAAAAGTAGTTTAGAGTAGAAGTTTTCATAGTTTTTTTTATTCAATTTTCAATTTTTGTAATTAAATTACTCAATCTTTCAATAAATTTACATATTTGTGTGTCCATAATTCTGATGAATAGTTAGATTTCATTTTGAGATCAATTGAAGATCTTGGATGAACAATGGAGGTAAATTAGTTTTTAATGTTTAAATCTTTTGTTAAATTGAAAGTTCTTGATTCTCTATAATCTTGATCTATTGAAAACAAGGGGTTCTTGACTAAGTTCTTGAGTTGTAATACACAAACTAGTGTTTGAGATTATAGTTACTTGAATTGATGGCATGAACACTTGAAGCAAGTTATTGTAAAATAAGATTCAAGAATCAAGGGTAGATATTTACGAAAATCTAGATGTTTGATTATGCTTGGCAACAAGTCAATGGTATGCATCTATGATTTTAAACTTGATTTATTCTACTTTTGGTTGTTAAAGAACAATTATTTTTATCACTAAATCTTTTGAATTAAAAACTCGTGATGTAGTCAATGATTTGAGTTATAAAACACATCCATTAGAATTCCGAGTGAAGTGATTGGTTGGATCGATTGGTCTCAAGACTTTCCTTTTATTAAATTCAAACCGTTTTCTTTGTTTACTTTAGAATAAAATCAATCTTTTAAAGTAATAATTTTTGGTCTCTTAAAAGTAATTGGTGAGATTTTGTTTGTGATTTGAGAGGAGTGCTTTGGTCTCTTCACCTTGTGAAAGTGTTCCATGTGGATCAATCTCGTACTTCACCGAGTATTATTGTTGTATCACAACCGTATACTGGCGGATATCAATCGCACTATTTTGGAATGATCAAGCAACGAAACAAAAATTTCTAGACAACGTTATTACCAAAACAAAAGTTTCCTGAAACGGCAAATTATGAATTCTGGGACCTAAATGATGAAATTCTAAAAAATTATGAGTTAGAATAAGATCAATTTGTATGAGAGAGAGAGAGAGAGAGAGAGAGAGAGAGAGAGAGAGAGAGAGAGAGAGAGAGAGAGAGAGAGAGAGAGAGAGAGAGAGAGTAAAAAAAATGTCTAGTTAAATACCTCATCGTCATCATCTTCAAAGCAATTGAGGAGGTGAAGAGTGCAATGTGATTCCACCTCAAACCACTTAACTGAATTAGTATTGCCATAACGAGGCATAACTCCAATCCTTGCATACTCTTCCTTATCATACTTAAGTAGTCTAAAAACAAGTATCAATATTCAAGAAATAACCCATTTCATGATGCTTTAAAGTTCTGCTGGAAAATGTATATAAATGAAAAAAGGATCTGAAAAGAATACACTCACGGTCCACCTTGGAATACTCTCTTGAAATCTAGTGTAAGTGGATAATCCAAGATTATGTTGTACCTGAAAATAAAAAATAATAGCTATGTTCAATTTAGGAAAATCCAAAATGAATAGCTATTCTCAGTTTTAGGAACCAGCCTCAACCTAAAGTATAGCACATAAAAAACCCACCAAATCAAGAATTTCACCTATGTTAAGTAAAACATACATCTTAAAAATTTAATATGATGAAAAATGACTTGAACCAAGAGACGTGTATAATCATTTCATGCACTCTTGCAAAACAAGAAAACAAAAAGTTTGGTAGTCGAGTGCTCATGCCTATTATATTTTGTCATGTAAGGTCTATGTTAGGTTTTTAGATTGGTTAATTCTGAGCAAAAGTACTTTGTATGTAATTTCAACATTTAAATAGATGTGTCAAAATGTAAGAAATAATCAAGGCGCTACAGCATAGGCAAAATAGAGAGAACGAAGACTCGGCCTTATGTTCGAACGGTAGGCTACCGCTCGAATGCATGACAGAATCGAGGACATCCAGAATTCAATCCTTGTTGTAGTTGGAAACTTTCTACTTCAACTTACACGACGTCCAATATTCTACAAACACTCCAGACTCTATATAAAGGCTCTGAAAGCTTCATAAAATGTATACACACAATCAAAGAGATCATCTAGCTAGTCGAAGAGTTTTATTGTGCTTACACGTTTATTGGAGTGTTTCTTTTGGTCAACAAACAAATATTCACACATATCGTCTTTGGCCGATTTCAAAAGTTAACGTCGATAGCACGGAGAATAGTGAATCTTGGGTGTCTAGCGATCAAGTTTAAAACTTCTACCATAGCTGTGGATCAACGTGGAATTATGGATCAATGGGTTGAGTTGTAAGTTTATTCTTGTAACTGTTTAAAGTGATAGTGTTGAGAATGTTAGTGGCTGTGTGTCACCCCGTGATTTTTTTCCGGGTTGATAGGATTTTCACGCTAAAATCCTATGTGCCTATCTCTTACTTTATTACTTTGGAGTTGCATATAGGATTGACGTACCTAGGTCATTCACCTTTTGGTATAGATAGATTAATTAGGTTAATTAATCAATTTAGGCAAATCCATGCTCCCAGGCTTTTTCAATTGGTATCAGAGCGAGTTCACTCTTATTTTTCAAAATATTTTTAAAAAAAAGTCTATGAGTGAGATCTAATACCTGGGATCATAGATATACAAAGAGAGAGAGGTCCCAGAGTTAGACCATCATATTTTGATGGGACTAATTATTCATGCTGGAAAGAACACATGAGAGCTTTCTTTAAAGCAATCGACGAACACGTATAGATTTCAGTTATTGATGGTTGGACTCACCCTACTACTATTGTTGGAAAAGTTGTGTTTAAGTAACCTTCGAATCAATGGACTCCACTTGAGATTGAAATTGCTAGATGGAATAGCAAGGCCATGAATATCCTCTATAACATCTCTCAGCTAAAGAATTTAAACATATTTCAATATGTGAAATTGCTAAAGAGGCATGAGACATCCTTGAAATCACTCATGAAGGTACTACTTCTGTTAAAATTACAAAACTTCAAAGGTTGACTACAAATTTTGAAAATCTTTTTATGAATGAAACTATTGCCTTTAATGAATTTTAGGGAAAACCGAGTGATATTGTAATTCTAGTTTCAATCTTGGAGAAAAGATTCCTGATCATCATATTGTTTGAAAGATTCTGAGATCGTTGCCTAAAAGATTTCAACCCAAAGTGACTGATATTAACGAAAGTAAAGATATTAATTCGCTTCGGGTTGATGAACTTGTTGCAAAACCTTCAGACTTATGAGACTAGTTTTCGTCTAACTAATAAACCAAAAATTTTTTCTTTAAATACTTCCAAGGTTAACGAAAACAAGTCTGATGAGGAAGAAGGAGTAGAATCTGTAGTTGTGGAGTATCTTGCAAATTGATTTCGTAAAACTCTTTTGAAATATGGCTACTTAAAAAACAACGAGAAGAATGGCAACAAAAACAATAGTAGTCCTAAGGCTGATGTAAAGGGAAATAAAAGGGGTAATATTGTACGTTGTTTTGAATGTCAAGGATTTGGTCACTTTGCTTAAGAATGCCCCAACTGTCTGAAAAGAAAAGGTAATGATATGAATGTGACTTGAAATGATACTGATAAAGAAGAATAATCACATCATGAAAGAGATTCAGGTAATTTTATGGCTTTTACTACTTCTATTAATTCTGAGTTGAACTCTCCTAGGTCTGAGTCAAACTTTCTTATTTTTTAGTCAAACCCTGAAAATCCTATTGACCTAAATTGTATTGATTCAACTAGTCCTGTGGTAGATTTAGACCCACTAACTCTAGAGAAACCATGTTGATTCAATTATTTTAAGATAATAAGAAATTGAATTCAAAATTGTCTAGCCTAGGCAAGATTAATCAAGATTTGGATATAAACCTCAAGAATTGTCAACAGGAACATGAAAAACTTTGCAAGAAATCTGCGGATAGCCAAGCCTTGATTAGTCAACTTCAGACCCATTGGACTATCCTCTCTGAAAAATTAATTGTCACCTAAAAGGGTTTGTTTGAAGCACTTGAGAAAAACAAGAATATTGGGAAAGAACTTGATATTATTAAACTTGATTTGTCTCATACTAAAGATCCTCTCAAGGGTTTCAGAATAGGCTCCTAGAAGATTGATAATATCTGGAGCAATCAGAAGATGTTTGGAGACAATGATTGGATCGGATTTGATGGAAAATCATCGAGCAAAACATCTAAATTCATTCCTCTAGTGGATCCATCAAAATCAAAAACATACCAGGACATTGCAGAACATTCAAAAAATCAAAAACATGTAAGAAAATCCAAAGTATATTCTCGATTTCACGAATTTCAACTTTGAATAACATTCAAATAGGAAGAGAATGCGTTCGAACGCCTGACGTTCGAACGGCAGGAGTTCAAAAGGTAAGGGCAAGCATTTGAATGGCTGGCAGTTTGAGGCACAGAGAATTACACGTTTAATTTTATTCCTTTGTGCCATCACTGTGGTGTTGTAGGATGTATCAGTCCTAAATGTAATTAGTTGCAAAATTCATAAAAATCTTTTCATTATATGCAACATCGAATGTCTAATAATGCACTACAAAGACAGATCAAGGATATGAATACCCAAGTAAGTTAACTCAGACAAGTAATTTCAAAAAATGAAAATTTCTAAATTTGTCTGGCTTACAGGTCCTGAATACCCCTAGGAAGTCTATAGGGGTTGACCTTTCTTAATAAGGTCTTGATTCTGACATAGTATACGAAGTTATTTGATTATTATTCTTTTGTCCCACAGATATGATCATTTTTTTAGATTTTTGGGATTATTTTTCTTTTAAATTTTTTAAAAAAATACCAAAAATATTTTCTGATTATAGGTCATTAGTATTTTTGTGATTTGTTGAGTAATTTTTTTATGACAATGACAATATATATTTTTTAGGAATTGAATATATAATCTAGATTTAAATTTCTTCATCTTTGCCTAGAGTAAATTTGAAAACATAAGTCTTGTGCACATTAAGTGCACTTGGTGCGTCTGAGTTGGATGAAACATGTATGTGATTCTTGTTGGTTTGCTTTATTCTTATGTTGTATAAGATAGTTGTACACTAGATTGACCAATTTTTATGTTATATCATTCATTCAATCACTCCCTAACTTAACATGTGTGAAAGCGACTATGGATGTATATCAAAATATGCACTCTCTGGATAAAATCATAGAAAAGGGCTACAATGTTTTAGTATTGAGATTGCTCAAGAAGAAAAAGAAGGTATACTTGAGCTATGCAAAAGAAAAATTCAGGTCCTAAAAAGGTTCTATACATGATCTCATTAAGGGCGAGTTTCCATACTTGAAATCGCACAAGCATGATTGGTCTATGTTCTAGTTGTGAAATTATCTCGAGAATTTGAATAGGCTCATTAACATTGATCTCTGCTAGTGTTCATTTCAATTCTATAGCTTTCGAGTTCACCAAGAACACTCACATGGCTATATTTACAAATTACACCTTTGTGCCTAAAACGTTGAAATTTTCAATTTATAGAATCTACTTTGTGTCTACTACAATGCTTGAGTCTTGAAATTACTCTTTACATGTCACACAATGTTATTTGACTTATTTTCAAATATTTTAGAGGTAATTTTTATTAAAGCTGTGCCAAAGGGTTAGATTGCATAGGGTATGAATCTCTATCTTTTTCTATTCCTTACTCTTTCCCATGAGCTTGATTTGTCAATTTGTAACAACAAAAAGGGAGTAATATAGGGATGTTGATGTTTTTGGCTGTTGGCTCTTGACTCATAATGCTTAGTTTCTCGCTTATATTTTTTTTCTTCCCACACTTGCTTTTCACGAGATTTGTTAGTTGTGGATGTGTAGGCAACAGATGAATACTTGAAGACCCTTTGGACATGCTAAAATCTTGACTTCATCTTACACTTGTCGTTTCGAGTCGTTTGTGTGTATTGCTATTTATTGTGTTTTGTCACAGAATTGCCAAAGTGGGAGATTATTAAGTTTTTAAAATGACTAATTCTGAGCAAAAGTATGTTGTATGTAATTTCAACATTTAGATAGACATGTTAAAATATAGAAATAAATCAAGGTGCTGTAACAAGGCAAAACAGAGATAATGAAGACTCTACCTTGCGTTCAAATTGCTTGCTTGGGCGTTTGAACGAAAGAGGCGTTCAAATGGCGGGCTAGACCATTCGAATGCACAATAGAATGGAGGACTTCTAGAATTCAATTCTTGTCAGGTTTGAAAACTTCCTACTTCAATTCACATGACGTCCAAGGTTCTATAAACACTCCAGACTTTATATAAAGGTTCTGAAGGTTTCATAAAACGTATGCACAAAATCAGAGAGACCATCTAGCTATTCAAAGAGCTTTATTGTGTCTCCACATTTATTGGAGTGCTTCGCTTGGTCAACAAATAAACCTTCACACATATTGTCTTTGGCGGATTCTAAAGGTGAACATTGATAGCAAGGAAGAACGGTGAATCGTGAGTATCTAGCGATCAAGTTTAAAACTTCTATTATAGTTGTGGATCAACGGATTCGGTTGTAAGTTTATCGTTATAACTGTTCAAAGTTATAGTGCTGAGAATGTTAATGGCTGTATATGACCCTGTGATTTTTTTCTTTGGTTGATAGAGTTTTTACGCTAAAATTCTGTGTGTCTTGTCTTTTACTTTATTGCTTTAGAGTTGCATATAGGATTGACATACCTAGATCATTCACTTTTTGGTATAGTTAGATTAATTAAGTTAATTAATCAATCTAGGCAAATCCATACTCTTAGGCTTTTTAAGTTTATTTCTTTAAAACATTTATAATAAATTCTTGTTACTGCTGTCATAAAAATTATTTGTGAAAATTTATTATCAATGAGTACTGAAAACTAAAAAATACTTGAATACTGGACCTTTTGCCTCGCTAACCTTGGACAAAGTGGTTTCCTCTTTAATAATAATAGTAATGATGATGATGATGATAACATGATCACAATAATAATGATAATGGTTGTTGATAATGTATAATAATAATAATAAGAATAAGAATAAGAATAATAATAATAATAATAATTATTATTATTATTATTTATGAAATAATGGAGGAACATGTCAAAGAACTTGTTTAATTTAGTTGTCCTAGTAGTAAAATGTGGCCTTTAACATTGGGGCCTAAAACATATCGATGACTGCAGGAACTTTCTTGTGCGTGACTCCTATCTCATGGGAAGCTGCGGTCCTTTTCAAATCAATGTCAGCCTTGTGAGTAAGTGTCTTTCCATCAGCTGAAATAAGAAAAAACAAGCAAACCCATTAACGGATGAAAAGCACTTCAAGCCTGAGCCAAAACACAAAACATTTTATGAAATCAAAATGAGAAATCACTGCACCTGATATAACTCCCACAACCCAATATGGTTCCACCACATCAACCCCCATAGTTACAAGTTCCCCAGTGCCTGGAGCTCTCTATATATCATTTGACAAAGAGGAATTCATGAGATTCTTTTTTGTCTTCTCTATTGTAAGAGATCAATCAAACTTTGCTTAATTGATATCTTAAACAGAAACAAAACCTTTGGATGGGATGTAAAAGCTCGATCCCAAACTCCATCAATATCCCAATCGCTGAGAACTTCAAGAGTAGAAATGTCAAATTCTTGGGGCAGGTAATTCTCAGCTATGGAGTAGTACTTCCCCAGCATGTTCGAAAACGCTTGTGTTGCTAAGAATTTTATTTGCATAGCCATATCTCAACTGCGCAAAAAAAAAAAGTAGTAGTTTATTCTAAAACCTCCAAAATAATTAACATGCTTGGTAGGTGGATTTTAAAATAAAAAGGGCAAAGTTTAACCCCCAAACAAAAAATTTTTACCCCATTCAGCAGATAAGCAGCTAAAATAGCTGGAGAGTCTCCTTCTATGGCTGGAAGGAAAGCTGGTTTGTTCCTTTGTTTCTCCATTTTGAATGTCTCGGATTCCACAAATCTGTTGTTGTAGGACAAGTTCCAATTTCCATGGGCATCTTTCTTGAAATACAAGGCATGAAGCATTCCTTCTCCTTCTACCCAAACATGGCTTGATCTTCCAAACACCGAAACCGTTGATTTTAAACCTCCAAAAAGGGGATTTGCACCTGTTGTTAACAGGACAAAAAAAGTTGCTTTCAAGAACAGTTTCAAGCGTCCCCCAAGCATAGTTGTGACTTCTATTAAATTGAGTGACAATAGATTCTCGTAAACTAAAAGTCCATGCATTAATTATGAGGATCATCTCATTTGGAGCACAGTATACCAAATGCAGAAACAGGGAAAAGTTAGTGTTTTTTTTTTTTTTTAGCTGGGCAAAATGCAAGCAGAACAGGACTGACAGAGAAAACAAAACAAAATTAGTGTTCTTTACTCCATTATTATGCCTTAGTTTATTCCAATGATAATCCCTTTCTTGATATTAAGTACTATTTTTTTTTTAAAAAAAAATTCTAGGAAACCATGACCATTGCCCAAGGAAAGAGGCTTTTTATCAAACAATTAGTCCTTTGACCACTTGTACAGTACAACTTGTCAAACCACTTACTTCTTTGCTTTGACAAGAGATATTAATTATTTTGTCAACAGCCACGGTTTTTGTAAAAATGTTAAGCATAATTCTAGTTCATGATAATGGTGATATTATACAAGCAGAAAATACATACATAATTTCTGATGATGTAGTTGCCGAACTCATTATTTAAGTCTTTCTGAGGCCCATTTTTCTCTCATTAAAACAAAGTTTTAACGTCAAAATTGCCCTTATTAAATTATTTGAAAAGTTTATTTTGCCCACAAGAGTCAAGCAAATTGACAAAAGAAAGTCAAAAACCATTTACCATTTCTAATGTAAACACCCTCTGGAAAATCTGCTGGAATTTCCCCTTCAATACATTCAATCTGAGCCATTTCTCCAATCTCTTCAATTGGTGCAAAGTTTGCCTGTCAAATGCAAATTTGAAGCTTTCATTAATTGTGGGTATAAACCAAACTACTGCAAGAGTGAACATGGCTAAAACACTCTATTTGTGTATTTCTGCTTTCGTATCTATGTATCCTGGCGCTTCCATCGAATTTATATGAAAATCTTATGATGTGGACATGACTCTAACATTGTTCTTACTGTTATACCTGAGATGGGAGTACTGGTTGGTCAACAAATTGAAACACTGAGTCTACAAATGCGTCCAAAATTCTCAAGGAAGCACTTTTGATGGTTTTGGAAACATTAATCCTCATCGGAATTTTCTCCAACACCTGTAAGAATGGCTGTTCATATATAACATGAAAGCATATCATTCATTTGGATAAGGATGTAGGTTTTCAGTTCATCTGTAAAGCTTAAGCTCGAGCAGAGTGTGTGTGTGTGTATGTTGTGTTTGAGGGCATATACCTGATGAACAATACGGCCAAATGGAATATACCTTAACAACATAAGAGAGTGAAGCAACCTTGAGATCACCAACTCTAGGAAGGATGGGTTGCTTGCGGACAGATCCTTTCACATGAGAAGCTAAACATAATGTTGCCATCTCTCTCTCTCTCTCTCTCTCTCTCTCTCTCTCTCTCTCTCTCTCTCTCCAATTTGTATGTTTAAGAGGCTTGTGCTCTCTTCAATTTATAGAAGGGAAATGGAATTACTGACAAAATACAATCAGTAATTCCTTTTTCTCTTAATATTAATAATGCTTATTTCTCACTTCTAAATATAAAATAATAGGACTCGCATTAATACACGGGTGACCCATTTGTGTTTAGAGCTAAAAAAAAAATGCAATAAGAAATAGAACTATCTTTAGCATTATTCTTGTTGGTCATTTTAGTCCCACACTCATTCAATTTCTCATCTTATTGGCTACTACTGATGGAATAGACCCCCAGGCCAAGCAAAAGTCTCCAATTTTGTTATAAACTCATTCAATTCTGTTCTCTCTGCACATACATGTAATCAAAGCGTGTACTTTTGTTATAAACTAACCGCAAGTGATCCCCATTTTCAATTATGATCTATTAATTTATTCTTCTAGAAACTTTGTAATTCACTTACGACAGTTACTCATTATCGCCTATTGGACCGACAGTGTATACTCTAGAGATCCCTTAATCATTTTACTGGGGTAAAACTAGGCTTGAAAAATTCAATCCATCTCCATAAACTCGTCAAACTTCACCAATTTAAAAATCATTTACATTTATAGGTTTCAATTGACGCATTAGCAATCCGTCCATATTTGAACCGGATGCCAATTGAGCAGATTTAGGTTGAACTCATTTAAGTCCATCCAAACTCGCCTATTTACAACCCCTCGGTAAAATTATTGTTTAGTACGTGCAAGTTTAGTTCATGCACGTACTGTCGCTATATGTTTTCATCGTTGAGCATTGTCTAGATACCCAGGAAAATATTGATTAATGAATCTCGACTATTCATACTGTTTCATGAACATGGGATTA
Source organism: Euryodendron excelsum (assembly GCA_033060915.1). NCBI lineage: Eukaryota > Viridiplantae > Streptophyta > Magnoliopsida > Ericales > Pentaphylacaceae > Euryodendron > Euryodendron excelsum. Next base: position 33,136,701 of record CM065384.1, on the reverse strand, counting down.
GGCAAACATAGTTGTTGGGCATATCAGGATCTAAATTTATTTGGGTCATATTTTAGTTTGAGACAACTCACTTGTTAAATCACCTTGTTTGATGTTTAGATTTTGAATTTGTGGAAGGAAAAGATAGGTAAAGAAAATAAAGTGAAATAAGCTTTAAAAAAAACTAATAAGGATTGGTTCAGCGGATGAGTTCATCATCCTCCTCGCTCAAATTTTGAGTTCAACTCCCCGCTGTTGGGGTCATCCATACTCCATAGTCCACGAGCGGTTTATATGCCTATACCTTTGGCTTGCCTCATGGCTAGTGACTTGCACCAAACGGCATCTTTGTAAAGATTCTCAGATGATCTCAAGCATAAGATGACGAAACAGTATAACTCGGTGAAGTCCGAGGTCGAGTCCTCAGAAAAATTGACAAGTTGATGAAGAAGGTGTATCACTCCTCTCAAAAATCACAAAACAATAGAACTAGTTGTAAAAAGAAACCAAAAATCTTTACTTTTGAAGGTGTTTGTTGTAATCTAAACTAAACTATAAAAATTATTTTAAATCAAAGAAAGAAAGTCTTGAGACTAATTGTTCTAATCAATTGTTTCATCCAAAATTTCAATGGAGACTTTTAATAACTCAAATCATTGACTAAATCATGAGTCTTTGATTTGAAAAATTTAGCAATAAAAATGTTTATTCTTTAACAATCAAATCTAGAATAAATCAGCTTTAGAATAAAATATGCATACCATTGACTTGTGCAATAAGTATACCAAATTAGGATTTGTGCATAAATATTACCAAGCATAATCTAACATTTAGGTTTTTATAAATATCTAAGGTTTTAATCCCAAAAGAATTAAGAAGAAGAAGATTTAACATTGAAAATCAATTTACCTCCATTGTTCATTCAAGATCTTCAATTGATGTTCACAATTGGTCCCAAAATAGAATTTAGCTACTCATCACCATAATAAACAAGCAAATATGTATTGAAATTATATTGACAGACTGAATTCTGATTACAGAAATTAAAGAAAGCCATGAAAAACTATGTAAAAGAACTAGAAAATTGTTCTAAAGTTGTTGCTAAAACCTAAAAAACGTAAATAAACTTGTTACCCTAAACTAGAAGACAATCCCAACTATTATTGGCTTCTAAAAAGTGCAGATTACATTGACCATTTGAACGCCCTTGTAACCGTTCGAATTGGCGTTCAAACAGGTATCTGACACACTTCTGATTGTTAGAACAGGTTGCAAAATCTTCGAACTCTATTCAAACCTGATTATAATGAGGAAAACAAGTCTCAGTAGTTTCTAATGCAGAATATTATTTAATATACCATTTGAACGGTCATCCGTACTGTTTGAACGCTCTTGTTTGCCGTTTGAACAGGCGTTCGAACCGTTTAATCATTCGAATAGTTGCTTCACTTTTGGTCTGATTTTGTCCTTTTTAATATATGATTCCTGTTTACATAAAACAAACTAAGGTAGATATGAACTAGTACTAAAACTATACAATAAATTCTACTCTAGGTCCAACAAGGAACTAATTAAAGCATGTAAATTGCACTTTCAAAATACAATCAGCTGGATCTCATATGGGGACTATGTCCCTCCTCTTGGGCTGCTATAGAGTATAGCGTCCTGACAGGGTTATTACGTAACTTAGCACAACCATTTTTTACACCAAAAAAATAAAATAAAAGAAAAACTTTTTTATTGGGCTGGATTAAGAAAATGAATAGACATTTATAAAAAAAGTTAAAAACAACTTTTGGTTACCTATGAACAAACGATTATGCATAAGCAATTTTATTTTCCTTTCATTTTCTTTTTCCTTTACAAATTCTAGATTTAAACCCAACATTAATTGCTCTAAATAGTCAATATTGCAAGATTGGCGTCGCTGCCGTTATCTTTGGATCCACCATTTTGTTTGATAAAAAAAAAAGTTTAGTGGTCAGGAAGTATTGAATAGTCATAGTAATCCCTATTAAATAGTGATGCGTGGTGTGTAAATACATTAACAATCTAATTTAGTGGAGCAGTGGAGAGACTTTTTAAGAAAAAAGTCTTCCCCTTAAAAAGTCTATCCACTACTCTACTAATTCAGGTTGCTAATGTATTCATACACCACGCGTCACTATTTAATAGGAATTACTACCGAGTATTAGGTACTTCATAACTACTAGACTATTTTTCCTGTTTCACACTCCCCATAGAATTGGGATATGCATTGACTAAAATTTCCTAACTTTAATTAGGAGAGAGAAACGAAAACGGAGTAAAAATGTGAAATTATGTACATTCTAGTCCTAGTTCCATCAAATAGATAACCTTTAGCAGATCATTTTGTAATGGAAAATCCTAACATGTGCTTTTACGACATATTTTAAGTTTATTTTATCTGGTTGTACAATACATTAAGAACTGTACTTTTGATATTGAAAATTGTATTTTTTTAATTTTTAACATTTTATACAACCAAATAAAACAAACTTAAAATATGCCCTAAGGGCACATATTAACAAGACCCTATGTAATATAACAGTAACAATAATGACAATAAATGACAGCAAAGGAAGTGCCTAATCCCTTTCATTTACTTTAGAATAAAATGGTTTTGTAAACTCAAATTAACCATACACATATAGTTTCATTACCCCAAGGCATTTTTGTTAATTTTTAGAATTTGTGGGATCAGTGTTTTAGCACAAGCCAGATTTATGTTCTGTTGACTATCTATTTTTAGAACTTTTATCTACAGAGACCACAAAAACAAAAAAAAAACATATATTTTGCAACGGCAGAGGGCCGTTGCTAATAATAAAATGCGTCACAATAGTATTTGCCATGGAACATGAGCGTCGATACTCTTAGGGTCACAAAAACTATTTGTGACACGATTGCACAGGTTTTTAACAGCACATAAACAGTCGCAAAAAAATATAACTGACAGTGAGACGTTTAACTGTCACAAATAACAACCTTTAGCGACAGAAATTTGGCCTTTGCCAAAAGGAAATGTTTTATAATTATTTCTGACGAGGAAGTTACCGTGGCTGAACAAAATACCTAGTTTCGCCCCTAGTTTTGATCCTTTTGCTCCTTTAAGACTAGCCTCTCATCTTGTTGCAATAATGATACTGGGTATCACTTAGTATTTCTGCAATAGCAAAGACTTCTTTATATCTTTATTACAAAAGAAAATTGCAAAATTGTTTAGATCAAATAGGACCAAACCTGATCTAATTTAATTATTTTTCCCTAGTTAAACTTTAGACTTGAATCATAATGGAAATAACTACCTGGTGAAATATGAGACATGAAAAGACTTTGGTCAAATATGATTTTGGTTTTTTGATGTTGCCATGAAGAGCGGGAGCATTTCAGTTTCTTCCAACTCCGAGTATAAATTCATATGGAGAAGGTGTAATTCTTCATTAGCCTTCATTGGCTAGGCTATCTTGGGTATAATAGCAAAGGTAGTACCTCTAGGAGAATTGGACTGCATACCAGCAATACGCCTGAATTAGCAACTTGATCCAATTCCCCCCAAAAAAGATCCCAATATTTGCCAACTCTATGTTTACAAATGGAATGTTCAGAGAATCTCCATACACGAAAAGATTCTAAGCTTATGCATTGTTTACAAATGGTACAACTTCTTGAGAACAAGCTACCCAAAGGGAGGGAGGTTGGGGGACAAGTTACAAGCGTTGAGTTACAGAGTAAAATTTACAGATTACTGCTTTTAAGCCTTCAATCATGTAGAGGTTTCGCTGATCAACAACTCATTAGTAGATCCTCCACTTTATCTCCTCATTCCTGTATACACCACCGGAGGTGCAACTGGAGCGATTGCCAATCCCTTATTTTGTCTCTTCACATTTTCTTCCCATCCTAATTAAGCAAATTCAAGAAGAAGACAAAAACTCATCAATAAACAGCCAAGAAGCAATATAGTTGCCTATAGAGAGAGAGAGAGAGAGAGAGAGAGAGAGAGAGAGAGAGAGAGAGAGAGATTACCAGCAGAAACCTTAAATCCGCGTTGTTCAAGCTCACGATATTCTTGACACAAGGCACATGGCAGGAAAAGGCAATGAACAATCCAATCCCAGCAAGGGACTTCCTTCAACATATATTTCCGCCTTATTTTGGAACGGACGAAGCAAGTGTAGATACATGGAATGAACCAACATGCCAGTACTACACAAATTCCACCGTGCGAACCACAAGCTGCAACACACAATCACCATGACATCTTTAACGGTCAGAAATTTTAAAAAACGCACCGCTTCAACACATATCATGATACAATCACATTATTATTATTGTAATAGCACTTACAGGTGTTTCCTTCATCTGCAATCTCTGCAATCTGCCCAAAAGTAATGCAAGGACAGATACATGTTGTGAAGCCTGAAATTAGAAAAGGGTCATTTTTAAACGTCCAGAATTTGGTTTCCAAAAGAGAGAGAAAGAAAGAAAGAAAGAAAGGGGCATATACAGCTTTTGAAGTCCATCCAACAGTCGAAGAGGCCGGTCGACCACAATTCCTGCGTTTTGTATCCGGGGATCATCGGACCGCTCCATGTCAAGGTCTGGTAGTGCACTGGTGGTGCCGCCACGAATTGAGTCGATGCAACTGCCGTATAGTGATTTGGGTTCGAAGGGTGCTGAACCCAATTTGGAGGGTCGACCATGCTGCAAACTATGGATTAAAGGAAACAAAAGATGGGGGAAAAAGGGTGGTAGTTTTATGAAACCAAAGGAGAAAGACAAAAAGGAGAGCACAATAGGCTGGAAGGATGAGATTCTATATTTCTCCATATATACATATATATATATATATATATATATTGGACTGTAAATATCTCTAAATCTAAACATAGTCTCTCTGCATGGCCAGTTGTCACTTGAACAATTGTATGGCTTGCATGGCTGCTGCGAGCTCAATATGAGCATCTTTCTAGTGTATATGATGGGGCCAGCTATCACTTGTTATTTTAATTAATGGTTAGGAACTACATTAGGAGGGGTCATAAGGCGGACTCTTTGATCTACCTGGCAGATGTAACAAAATTAGTACGGGCAGCAAGTCCAATTAGTTGTCATTCTTGTAATTTGGGTGTCTTGGAGAAGAATTCGGTCCTATATTTGAAAAAGTATGTAGGATGTTGATCGTTCCCTAATCATAGCAAAAAAAAACAAAAATTCATATTGTTGTGGTTTCAGATTTTATTGTACTCAAATGGAGCCATAGTGGTAGGTGAAGCAAACAAACAAAAAAGCGCACAGGATTTTAGCAAATAACCTATGTTATGTTATATGTCATACATATTAGAGATGGTCATGATCTTAAGAGCTCGATAGGCCCATCCAAGACTGCCCATACATTATAAAGTTTAAAAAAATTTTTTAAACCCAATTAATTTAATTAACTAACTTCAAATCACAAGTTACAAGTGTCGGTGTAGGAACGGGAGTGAGTATACGAGACCACCCTTTGTCAAAAAGATTAAAAGTAAGAATGCCTCCGAAGTGTGTATATATTTATATATTTTAAAATAAATTTATACATATATAACATTTTTATGTATGTATTTAGATAATTTTATTTTTTAATACTTTAATTTTATGTATTTGAAAGTGTACCAGTCTTTTATATTTTTAGAGATTTGGCTGGGGTGTCAATCTTTTTTGTGCCAGCTTAAAATTCCTTGCGGAATTTGAATGGAGTAGCGCTTGTAGGTGGTTGGCAGAAGTTGACTGGTGCAAAAAGAGAATAATAAATGTGGTGGGACCTACTTTCACAATGAATCTGATAGGATAGAGTTACAGCAATAAAAGTAGTACAATTATTAATATAGGGATGAGGCCATTTATTTCATGGAGGGATATTAGCATTAAATCTATTAAACAACCATTCAGAATCAAGTAAATTTAGAAATTCGTTCAAAATCCGCGCTGTCAAAAATTAAGTCCGTGAATTTGCGGCGAATTTGCCCTAAATTCGCAAATTCGCGAATTCAGAGTGCGTTCGTCAGCCCTATGTCACGAATTACGTGATTTAGGACAGATTTAAAAATTATTCTTGAAGTTCGATTCGATTTAAAATATATATAATAATATATTTTTAATATTTTAATATTATTATATGTAATTAAATTTGATGTTATTTAATATTATTTATAAAAAAAATTATATATTACACAAAATTTATGTTAAAGGAGCAGACTTGAACGGGTTTGGAATTTGATTTTGAACTTGAAAAAAATTTTATTTTGTGTAGGCTCAACTCGTCAAATATTCACCCTCAATACATATGCATATTATGATTATATCTAATATGAGCTTTAGGATATCATATTCCATCATCAAAATATGTTTATGACATAAGTAATGCTATACAAATAAAAAATTCATACAAAATTTTCATATAAAATGTTGTGTCCCTCATTTAAAAACAAAACTCTATTAGACTTTTAATTATAAAATTACTACTGCCATATCATTCTGGTAAAAATTTCTATATCAATTTTACCATTTTCCTTAAGATATATGCACTACGCCTATTTAATTTTGAATGTTCTCTTCTTTTTTTATTTTTTTTATTAATACATTAGAAGGAATTACAATGGAAAAGGCCTAAGCCTCAGAAGAAATTAAAAAAGAAAGAATCGAACTCTTAACTTTATTAAAAAAAATTAAGATCATGACCAATTAGACTAACTATAGTTGTTAATTTTGAATGTTCTCGACCCGCTAATGATCTTGACTTCTTCCGGCATACCCGCATAGGTCTTGACTTTTCCGGAATGCCAGCAGTGAGATTAGATACATGAAGAATAAAGACGGTGGTCTCTGGAGGAGTGCCTGAAGGTAATTAATATAGTAGCACACACTTTCAAATGTTTTATTTATGTGTTTAATTTTGATGTATTAACAGTATTTTGTTAATTAATTATTCATACTGTACATGGTTTTGCGCACTCAATCTGATGCGAGAATCTGTTGAAAAATTTCGAGATCTTGAATCAGCTGCTGATTTTGCCCTTGAATAGGCCCAACTGCTCCATTTTATCCAATGCCACAAATGCCCCTTCATCACAATGTATTCCCATGGATTCATAGGTTGTTTCTGTGCCTAATAAGGGATAATATTCCTAAATAGATGCACGGAGAATAGCTTATCTGTATATCTATTTTGAATATAAACATAATTAGGCTAAATGATAATATAATAAAAACAAAAAATTTATACAGAATTTATTATTAGAATGATGTGGATAAATAATATCATTTGTTTTAAAATAAAACACCAATCACGATAGCTTTTAATTATAACAATGTTACTGTCATATTATTCTGATGAAATTTTCTATACACATTTTCTAGAAGAATAGCATTTTCCTTAAACTAATTAGACAGCCTACTTTTGGCAACTTTGGCCTCATCCACCTTACTAGCCTGTCTATAGTTTGTGTCTGGTGAGTCCAAAGCATTTGACATGCCTACATATTTAGAGGGTGTTTGGATTGTAATTTAAAAAAGTCACAAGTTAAAAGTTTAAGCTAATTTTAAAATGTCACTTTTTAAAGTGATTTTTTAAAAGCTTGGGTTAGTTTTTAAAGTGAGCTTTTAAGCTGAAAGCAGAACACAGTTTAAAAAAGTTATAAGTTACTAAAAAATTCACATCCACACACCCCTTAATCGGTATCCCAAACATTTTTTTTTTTTTTGGTCGTTTTGCACATTTTTACATAAGTTAAAAACAAAGAACATGCCACCCATATATTCTCCTTCCAAGTTTCAGAGATGCCACTGTGAGTAAGATACTAGAGAGTTTGTGTTTAAATACAGCTCAGGCAGAGAACTGTGGTGAGTGAAAACCAGAAATGGCTACCCAAACTATTCCAACTGTGGATCTCACTCCCTTCTTCAGAGAAGGTGATGAGGAGGGAAAGAAGAAAGTCATAGAGGAAGTTGGTCAAGCTTGCTATGAGTATGGTTTCTTCCAAGTTGTGAACCATGGCGTGCCCCTAGGCTTGATGAGTAGAGCCCTTGAATTGTCCAAGTTATTTTTCAATTACCCCTTAGAAGAGAAGCTCAAAGCCAGTCCCATACCAGGAGCACCTCTTCCTCTAGGTTATACCAGGCAGGTGGAGCACTTGACTGACAACAATGAATACATCTTAACGTTTTCACCAGACTCCAGCTTCAATGTCTACCCGGCCGATCCTCCTGAATATCGGTAATGTCTATCTACTTCTAGAAGCAATTACCATGAGACCTGCCTTCCACTTATTTGATAATTCCAACTTTCTAGTAATAAAGTAGAAATTTCCCTACTGTTTCTCGCCAACCAAACGGAACTTTATAAAAGACCTAGAAATAAAGCTTTCTTGCATTCTAGTTGAAGGTTCTTTCTTCTTGCCGCTCTTGAACAAACCCTAGCTGCAGAAAATATTTATTTTTCATTCACTTACTTTGCTTCCGAAATGACAGGGAAGTGTTGCAAGAGATGTTCCCACACTTCAGGAAGGCGACACAAACTGTGCAAAGCATCATAAGCCAGTGCTTGGGCCTTCCGGCTAGTTTCCTCGAGGAATATGACGACGTTAGGACGTGGGATGTCATGGCGGCCCTTCACTACGCCCCTGCGACAGACACCGACAATATCAGCGGACAGGGCGAACACAAAGACTCAAACTTCACCACCTTTGTGTTCCAAGACGACGCCGGGGGCCTTGAAGTGAAAAAGGATGGGAAATGGATCCCCATCACTCCCGCGGAGGGCACTCTAGTCGTCAACATAGGTGACGTCATTCAGGTAATTTTTTGCGGAGTTTTTGTATAAGAATTCTGTAAGAATGGAATACATATATGTCTCTCTCTTTCACACATTTTTTTTATGGCATGTTGAGAAGGTCTTAAGCAATGACAAATTCAAGAGTGCAAGTCACAAGGTGGTGAGACAAAGGGGAAAAAGTCGTAATTCCTATGCCTTCTTCAATAATGTGGACGGGGACAAGTGGGTTGAGCCATTACCACACTTCACTAAAGCAATTGGAGAACCACCCAAGTACAAAGGGTTCGTCTACAAGGAGTATGCTCTACTGAGGTTACGAAACAGGGAAGAGCCACCTTCTACAGTTGATGATATGATCAACTTAAACCACTATGCTATCCCAACTTAGAGAAGACCCGATGCTCTGAAGATAGCTTGTGTTTGGCAAAATTTGTGAGACTTGCTTGTTGTTTATGCATGGTTTATGGAATGGTTATGTTGACTTTGTTATGTATGGGCATGTAATCCCTATGCCAAGTATGTTCCGTACCGCTGTCTTGAAACTTCAATAAAAATTATCATCTAATGGTTGGTTCAACAAGTAAGAACTTAAACTTCCTTGATTAATATTTGAACTAGAATCTCAATAGTCATTTGGTGGGACTAAACGTACTTTTCAGCTCTTAGAGTATGCAATGAAATCTAAGTTTCGATCCCAACATAAATACAGTAAAATTTCTCACAGATAGCTATGTGGTACTACAGAGTAATGCTCCCAGATATATAAATGTGTGAAGTAGTTTATCTGCATATTTATTTTATATGCCCTTAAAAAAAATTAGAAACTTCCATAAAAATTTAAGGAATGCTTACTGCTTACATGTTATACCCTTGTGATTCGCTAATTTCTTCAATAGAAAGAAGCCAAGTTTGCATGCAATGCGTTAAATACTATTCATTTATTATTCCAGTTGTTTGGATGACAGCGGAGATTTTAGATTGCTTTTAACTCAATTTTCTGCTCAGTTGCCTGGTACTTCATGATGAACATGGCTTTTTGTTTAAGTTTCTAATTACTAACTTTGGACTTTACGTTTCTTAGTTTCTTAAACCCATTTCCATGAGATTATAATTCAAATCCTCTTTGCCTTTTTAGTAGATATATATATATATATATTTATATATAAGTGGGTTTACACCGTCAGTTTCACACTTGAATCCAAACGACAAAAAAATTATGTGCTCATTTTAATACTATAAGGTGGTTATGAGTTTTTTTAACCAAACGACAAGAGGTAAAATGTAATTACTCTAAAATATAATGAAAGGTTTCAAATCAATGTTTAAAAATAAAATAATTTCATTTATTCCAATTTCTAAAGTTAAATTTTGAAGTTGATGTCCACGAGATAGATAACATCCCTAACTTCACAAACGTAATTGTCACAGCAAAGTCTCCTAGTAACTGATGAAATAATCATAAAATAGAAAATCTCTCATCATGGGTAGAGAGCCGATTGCAAATTTATTACAAAACACGCCCTCATCGTTATAACTTGTAATGAACCTTCAAGTTTTTTTTTTTTTTTTTTGTCACCCAAAAAAATGGATTACAAAAATCTTAAATATCACACCATTAATAATTTTCACATTTTTCATGTGATTATATATTTAACAGATTAGATCTTTAAACCACAGTAAAATAGGTGGTGGAGCCTTGCAATCCCCTTTTTTCCCTCTACATAAATAGATAAAACCTATGTCTCCTTCTTTCAATACAAAACATCTTTACTAGGAGTCAGAAGAAAATCTGAATAAAAGCATGCAAAAATAAGTTTACAGTTCTTCATTGTTAAAGGATGAGAGAGATTTCAAGAAAAATAATGGATGTGCCCAGTTGTTACTTAACTCCCTCGGCATACTTCAGGTGGAGATTAGCTTAATCTACTACACGAGTGGATGCGAGTTGGAGATCAAGAGAGGAAGTAAGAGCAATTGAATCCAAATTAACGAGACCCTTGGCTAGGACGAGTTCTCTTTTTTCTTCTTAGCCTAGTCAGCACTGGTGGAGATTAGCTTAATTAATCCTCAATTAATTAAGGAGTAATTGATCATGTGGGTAGCCAATGCCTGAAAAGCAACGCACAAGGGAGAATTAAAATTGTGGTTGCAACATCAGCTGAAGAGGATTGAGAACATCAATATTGTTTCGTTAATTACAACACAATGCATTTGCAATTAGAGGGGAAACTACCTACGGCAATGGGGCCATGGCCTCTCTTACTTTGACAAAATTTTAAATAATTGTCCATTGATTTTGAGAATTTTTATATTAAGAGGATATATTGGGCCCTCCAAAATTTTAAAATTTTGGCTTTTTATATTTCAAAATTCAAGAATCTTTTTCTTAGTCCTAACAAAATTGAAATTTTTTTACCTTAACTTTTCAAAAATTTAAAAATCTTTACTTTAGCCCCTCAATAAAATTCAAAAAAATTTTAACTTGACCTTCTAAAATTTAAAAATTCGTATCTTAGCCCCTCAAACAAATAAAAAATTTACCTTGATCTTTCATGGCCCCCATCCATGAAATCCCTGGTTCTGCCCTGTTTGCAATTCATTCACATGTAGCCGGGGCTCATGAACATAAATAACAAATCAAGAGCCTATAGATCTGACTAAGATTGGGGTAAGTTATGCTGGTCACTTTAACTCGTTGCAGCTCCAGATCAAACATATCTAATGCCGTCTTGGTCTGAAAACAATTTACACGATGACCATACGGCACTCTTTGTGGCAGAGTAACAAACAATTGTGGTGATGGTCCTGGACCGATGTATATAAATCCACTCGTCTATTTATTTAAAATCCATTTAAACTCGTCCAAATTTATAAATACTTTGGTCACATCAAGCTCAAATAAAAAAGAATTTAAACGGATTATATTAGCTCACATCATGCAAACTTAATTCCTTTCTACCACAAGATGAAGTCGTGTTTTGAACTCACGCCTTCAACAGGGAAAAAAGATAGTATCACGGTTGTGGGATGAAAACCAGGCCCACTTCTTCACTGTAGCCGGTTGCAGACCCTCACGTCCTATCTTCCTTCACCATTTTCTTCTCTCTCTCTCTTGTGCATAGATCTTCTTACACCCACGGCTGGTCACTATGGCCATTGGCCACCATGTGCCGGCCAGACCTACCACTCTCCTCCTCTTCATCCTCTCTAATCCATCCCTCTCTCTTTCTCAAAACCATAAGGCGAAATTTGAAAAAACAGAGGGCAAAAACCAGAAAATCGGGGGTGAGGCAACTAATATCTTATTTTCCAAAATGCAAGCTAGGAGCTTCTGCTTTGTACCAATCATGTGATACATATTATGTATAATATATCTTGTTATGGTTGATACTTCTTTATTTGGGCTTGACATCTTTACACAATATTGCTCTTTGAGCTGCAAGTAGTCAATATAATTGTGAGGAAATGAGAAATATGGAGAAAAAAACTCCAATAAAGTGCATTTGTGAGGTGGGATGCTGTGTGTGTTGAAGCCTAAGGAAGGGTTGGTATTGGGAAGTGGGGCCTGCGACTGCGGACATCAGATCAAAAGAAATAACATTTTTCGTGCAAATGAACAAATGTTTGCAGCGAGTGATCGCTAAAGTCGTGGATCAAACTTGCGACTTCAACTAGCGTCCAAAGGTCTTTTCTTTGTCTATCAGAGCCAGCCATTTCTTGAAGTCTTGAAATTAGTTTAAAGTCGTGCTTTGATTTCACGGCTTCAAGAAATGGCAGGGTTTGATAAATAAGATTCAAACGAGCTGGGTGTAGTAAAAAAGCATTTTTAGGGGCTGGATTTGGTGAAAAACTCCCTTGACCATTGGCTGGAAAGATATCTAAAGATAATATGACTGTAGTCACCTATATGGATATGGCAAGTTAAACATATAAATATCTGTATACATGTGATTGATCGCTGTTTCATTGATATACTATAAAAACACCCTCATGAAAATCTGCTGGAAGTTCCCTTGAACACGTTCAAAGGTGAACGATTTCACTGACTTATGACCTGGCACAAAGTTTTTCCCTAAAATGAAAATTTCAGGGCTTTGATTTTGGATATAAACCAGAATATAAGAAAGAACACAACTGAGCAGTACGTATGTAAGTATTGTTTATACGATATGTATACATTTACATATATAAAAATATATGAATTATGCTGCTTTAATTTCCTCAGATTTAAGGCCAGGTATTCAACATGTAACAGTAACAAGCATGTTAGATTTAGTTACTTAATGTTAGGCAATTTGTATGGCAAAATCACATTATGTAGTTCAGTTGTTAAAATTTATCATTTTAGAACTCAGATATAATGGAAGTTTGAAGCTTTAATTGACATTGGATTGATGTTGGATTGATCCAACTTTGAAGAGCCATCCTGCACATCGATTCAACCTGAGAACAGTTACTCTGTAGAGATTCAAAGAACTTGGATTGAATCTACAATCCATGTTGAATCAATCCAAAGTAGGATCCAGTTGGATTGATCCAAGTTGCTGAGATGACTTTGAACTGAAAGTCCTCCTGCTTTAAAAGTCTTATGTTTAAGGATTCTCATGCCAAGCACTATCCAACCAATTAAAGTTTAGAAACATATCAGTGGAGGTGATAGACTGCTCGGTGGGCCCATGCAAAGAGTTTTACTTGAGGAACAACTCTCATGATAGATCAGATTGATAAACAGAGACTCAAGATAGATACGGGATCTAGGTGCATGTATACACATTAATTATGTTAGAAAATACACAGAGAGAAGATGCTGAGTTTATGAGCTTCACAAATCATCCATCAGTGAGTCATTGATTAAACAACAAACTGGAGAACCGGCGAGATCATCTTGGTGAATTTCAAAGATGATGAAGAGCACTGTGATGATTCAGTGTTAGAGTTGAGGACTGAAAAATAGAAAATTGAGGAGTCGAGCAAGAGAGCTACAACTGAAGTTTGTGGAGATTCGAACAACATCCGTGGAGTTTATGTGTTATGGTTGTGAGTTGTTCTTATGTAAACTGTTCTTTAAAGAACTTGGTTTGATTGACGGATTTGATTTTTTTTCCAATTGGGTTTTCACGAGAAATTTCATGTCTCATTATTTTATTGCTTTGATCACTGCTTTGTGGTGAATGCATGTTAATGGTCCTCTAGGTAAAGATAACTAGGTTTAGGGTCTACATAGGTTAAGTACATATTAAGAGTATATAATCCAAGAATTTAGAATTTTCAAAGCATTCTATTCCTGATAAAATTTTGGGGTTATCTTGGCACAGCTACAGCATACTAAGCATGGTCTCACAAATATATGAGTATGAAGCACTGATTGGTCGACTAAATTAAAAAACCAAATTGATCAATCACAAGTGCATTAGCATTATAAAGGACGTTTTCTTGATGGCTTTAGTCACATTGATTCTCATTGAAATATTCTAAAACTCTTGTAAGAATGGGTCTTCATCATATAAAATTTTCAATTCCTTCTGGCAGTTTGCTAGTTTTTCAGCTCAACTGCAAGGAGCTTAGGTTCAAACAACATATATACAAGCACTGATACACACGTATATTGATCTACGTAACTTAACAGGTGAAGAATGTGGTCTGCGGCCGGCCAATTATTTGAGGATTGGTTGCTTTTGGAGAAAATGTTTTACATGAAAACCCAAAAACAAACAAAAAAAAAAAGTCGTCATCTCTCTATCTCTCTCTAGATCTAAGGAAAACAAAGTTCTATTAGCAAGAATCACAATTTGTGTATTGATGGGAGTATAATCACAATTTGTGCTCTATAGAGGCTGAAAGTTTATGCAATAAGCCAAAAAACTACCAGCTAAGTGGAATTTTCAGTATATATGGGACTTTAAGATTATAAATGGTTTATAATTTCGGTCCCAGCCAATCCCATGCTGTTATGCCGGGACTTGTATCACACTTTTGACTATTTTGTGGGTTACACGAGACACGAGTTTAGAGCAACCTGATCAGCCAACTTGGCCATTTTGGGGAGTTAAATGTGATTTACAGTTTAACTCTAAATATATATATTTTTTTTGGGTCCATGAAGCTTCTGTCTGTTATAGGTGAACAAATATAAAAGTAAACTAGTTGTGATCCTCTGATGCAATCTCAAGCAAGTAGCTCCGAGTCTAATTTTATAGCTTAATTAGGCCTAAAAAAAATGAGGTTGTTAGGAAGTCTCCATCGATCTTATTATTAATTGAAGCAAAACTGTCGGTATCATCTTTGCGAGGTAAATGTAATTTATAGTTAAAATCTAAATAATTATAAATTTATCTTTTGTGTCCCATAAACCTTCAAAATGTTATTGGTGAATCAATATAAAAGTAAACCATTGGTGATCCTCTCTGATGCAATGTTAAGCAAGTAGCTGCAACAACTAATTTTATAGCTTTTGCTAAGCAAAAAAAGGTGAGAGGGAACTACTAATGATAACGACCTCGTTAGGTGTAATCATAGGAGCTTCCATTCGCTATGAAATATTCGGTTTGAGCCATAGCTACTGCCCGAGAGGGCGAACCCATCACCATAACACCAAATGTCAAGTGAACAAGTAAGCGGCCCAACAGGATCAGTGAACAAGGGTGTCAGCACACAACTAATTTTATAGCTTAGTTATGCCTAAAAACAAATGAAAGGTTGTTAGGAAGTCCCCAACTTTGTTAATATTAAGTGGAGCAAATCGTTCGGTATCATCTTTGCGCGTTAATATGGTATAACTCTAAATATTTATGTAATATCCTTTTGTCCCACAAAACTCCGAGGTGTTATTCGTGAACAAATAAAAATAAACAAAGTGGTGATCC
Source organism: Euryodendron excelsum (assembly GCA_033060915.1). Taxonomy (NCBI): domain Eukaryota; kingdom Viridiplantae; phylum Streptophyta; class Magnoliopsida; order Ericales; family Pentaphylacaceae; genus Euryodendron; species Euryodendron excelsum. The sequence continues at coordinate 33,121,023 of CM065384.1, read as the reverse complement.
TTAGATGCAACCTCAAGCAATTAGTATCTGCAACTCTAATTTTGTATCTTAGGTCTAAAAACAAATGAAAGGTTGTTAGGAAGTGCCAATGCCATTTGTTGTTATTTGATATCAACTAATATTCCACAAACAATCTTTGGGTCAGTTTTAATGGAGCAAAACTATATATTAGTCCTCGAATTAGGGCCATAAGAAACATGGCGTGTCAGCGACGATCAATTGTTTCTTTTTTAATATCATCGATGATATCCTGATTGACTTCGTTCATTCGTGTTACACTGGATGGGAACCATCGAATCCTATCTTTTAAACGGAAATAAATGCATGATCATTGCCATAGGAGGCTTCAGTTTTATTTGGGTCATATTTTACTCATCATAACTGAGTTTGAGACAAAAGGCAATTGGCTGCTTAAGATGTGGCAGAGCTATGGCATATTCCTTGTTAAATATAATAAATCATTGATTGAAAAGGAATATAGCAAAGGAAAACATTGCAGTCATCACCGGATCAAGTAAAATCTGTTGGAAGTCGCATTAGAACTGGCATTGCATGGCAAAGAACACGAAATGATCACAAAGAATCATACCAACAAGCCATTTTTATTGTTAATTTGTTTTTTTTTTTTTTATAGATTCTTATATTTTTCATTTTGATTGCGCTTCAAAAGTACAGTTATAAGACCTTAACTTGTCCTTTGTTACTCTTAATTTAATATTGTATATACATTTTTACTTATATTTTATTATTAAATAAGTTTATTTTGATTTGTATAGGTTTTAAGCTTAAATTAGAAGATTTTGGATACAATTCAGAAAAATATTTCAAGAGGATGCTGTTAGAGTACAAACTGCTGAAACTGTGATATAAGCTACTAAAGCATGCAAAGTTAAAATTTTGAAAAGTCACATCTCTTAAACCAAAAGTGCTACCTGGATCCGTAATATATCGATTTCATATAACTTTTCGAAACCTATTTAGTAACTTGGTTCGAAGGCCTGTTCAGACGCAAGTTGATCTGTTTGAAAGGTTTACAAAAATCTACGAATTTCTCTTCCTATAAAAACCGGGACAAAAGCCTAGTTTGGGAGTTCTTTTTAGTAGTTTGTTTTTTTGAGTTTTAGGGTTTCTTTGAGAGTTTTAGGAGTAGATTAGAGTAAAACTTTATACAATTTTCGTAGTTTTTCAATTCCTGTAATCAAATTCAATAGTTTTCTATAGTTTTTCAATCCTTATAATCAGATTCAATCTTTCAATATATATTTTGTGTATTTATTATGGCTTTGAGTAGCTAGATTCCATCTTGGGATCAACTATGAAGATCAATTAAAAATCTCGGATGAACAATGGAGTTAATTGGTTTTCAATGTTTAAATCTTCTTCTTCTTAATTCTTCAAAATCAAACCTTATATTTTACACAAACTTAGATGTTTAACTATGTTCGATAATATTTATGTATGAACCTGTGTTCAATATATGTATTGCACAAATTGATGGCTTTCATCTTTGATTCTAAAACTAATTCAATCTAGATTAAATATTTACAAAAACCTAGATGTTTGATTATGCTTGACAACAAGTCGATGGTATGTATCTATGATTCTAAACCCGATTTATTCTAGGTTTGATTGTTAAAGAATAATTATTTTTATCGCTAAATCTTCCGAATCAAAGACTCACGACGCAGTTAATGATTTGAGTTATTAAAAGCCTCCATTGAAATTTTAGGTGAAGCAATTGATTGGAACAATTAGTTTCGAGACTTTCTTTTATTAATTCTAAATCATTTTCATAGTTTAGTTTAGATTAATCAAACTCTTTCAAAACAATAAATTTTTTGTTTTATTTTTATTGAAGTGTTTTCTTGGGATTTCTGAACCAATGTGAGTCTCTTTATATGCACTAACCCTTTTTTCTGTGGATCTATATCGAACTTCACTAAGTAATTATTACTACATCGTGACCCTACACTGACGGTTATTTATCACACGCTCTCCACACTCACTGCGATGGAGGTGCTTGTAGTTTAAGTGGGGATATTCCCACTATCATGTTCTCCCACGAGACTTATGCCAATCTAGTAATAAAAAGGGGCAAAGTTTAAAAACCTATGCAAATTGAAATTACAAACCAAGAGTGGAATCAATGGCTATGGTAACTAAAATTGACCAAAAATCTTTTGGTGTTTGAGGATTTGTTTTACTAACAACTATGCAAATAATTAAAATGAAATTAAAGCCAAAAACTTGATTCTAGCTAAAGCAATTTGACCAATATGAGAATTCTACGACAACAACCACAATTATAACTAAATTACTTTTTAATTTAACCGAAATTCCAATGAAATTAAATAGAGATTTAAATTGACTAAAAAGGGAGTTTGGGTTCAAATGTTCCAATCTATCAAATCTAGCACGGAATTTGAAAGTGAGAGTTTAGGTTAACTCAAATTAAGAATCGTCCAAAGGGCCTTGATTCGAAAAGTTTAGCTTTGAAAGTTTATGAATCTCTAATTATTTTGGAATTAAATTTTATCCTCATTCATGGGTTCTTTAGAAATAAATCATTTGTTACTAACTATCATTATAGATCTAAGATTTCTACAACAATTAATTCCAAAATAATTAGAGAAAATATACAAAATACATATTCCATGAGATTAAAGACTCCCCTTCCATTTTCTATGCCTTCCTTTGTAGATCTTCATATTTGTTCCCAAACAATGAGCTTAGCTTGTAGATTTCATGATTGAAAGCTTTCCAAAGTGTAGAAACAACATACTTGACTTCAAATCAAAAGTGTATATATATATTGAAGGATTACAACTAAACAATACTAGAAATCTAACTAAACCCTTCCTAAAGTCCTAAATACAACAAGGTAAAATAGATCTAAACAAAATACAAGTTTTTCCCCTTTTCTCTCCCTCTACCTGCGGTTGAAACCCTAAACAAAAACATATCTCTTTTTCTCTTCAACTGCTGGGTTGTAGGGCAAATCTGCGCTCACCGTCTGAAGTGCGTCCGACGGCCGTCCGATTGGCATCCTGACGCACTGTCCGGATGGTGGACTAACCGGTCGGACGGTTATTTCACGATTCGGCTGGTCTTCAGATGCCAAATCACGGCTCTGTGTATCCTTTGAACGAAAAAACATGACTCTGTGAGGTGTTTGAACGGGAAAAGATGAATCTATAACTCCAATTTCCGTTATAGCGTCCGAACGCTAATTCCTCCGTTCGAACGAACCGTCTGCACGCCCATTTTCCATCTAAACGCACAAATCATCCGTAGTTACCGTCCGAACGTTGTTTTATCCGTCCAAACGGACCGTCCGGATGGACTTCTTGCCTTTAGGCCCATTTTTGCCATTTTATCACCAAAAACTTATAATACATACAAAAAATCACTTTAGATAAATTTATTACTAAAAACCTATTCTAATACCCGTATAGAGGCTAACAAACAACTAATTAGGGGACAAAGATTACACTTTTAGAGTGGAATCAACACCCCCTAACTTAGCTTTTGCTAGTCCTTAGCAAAAATGTTTTATAGAAAGGAGATATATAAATACGATGAAAGAAAATATGCACAACCCACTCAAGATATCAATAGACGCATCTCAAACCTCAAACACATGTAGGAGTTATTCAAAAATTCATACACTAGAGAAGTTTGTGCACGTGTGCTTGATAAGTCAATGCTAAGCAAGATATAAGGAACTCAATTATGCACTTCCGAACTGTAAAGTTTTGTTCAATCCTCACCGGACATACACTCCAAATGAAAGACCCACATGGTTCACACAATAATATGTTCAACAATGGAGTAAATGTACAAGGCAAAACAAGTGAACATATCCAAAACAAAGAACCGGACAACATGAATGTGTATCACCTTTGGCACAACTTCATGAAGGAATGTTCATAGATGAGCAATGATTTAAAGAATTGACAAGATAAAACTTTTACTTCAATAAAAATTATAATGAAGTATCTTTAGATCGATTAAGTGATTTGAGAGGCTAAGGGGTAAGGTAAGAATGATAAAAGGTAAGTACAAAACACATCACATGTCAATGAGATGATGAAAAGATGTCATTTTCAACTCCTCCCTTTTTATGTATCCAAAGATTCGAACAATAAACATTTGCAATTTTTACAACTCCTTCTCTTTGACTTCGTTGCCACTTTGCGTGATTCTCATAACTTTTTTTTTTTCATTATATACCCACTTATTTTTCTATTCTTTTATTCTTCTTCCTTTTTTTTATCTTTTTTTTTTTCAAAAACTATATCTTCGTTTCCCCAACGTAGTATAGAATAGGGTTATGAAGTACCAAAAATTTCAGTAATATCTTTCAAGGAAGAAGTTGGTGATAAATGAAATGATACATGGGTCATGTGGTGAAATAAAAAGGATAATGGCTATCAAGAAAGATATGGGCATAGAGTTACATAAAGATGCCAAATTATAATATTCCATAGAGTAAAAGTATCAATGTCAAGATCATAAATTATTTGATGAACCAAATGTAAGCATAAAGAAGTTATTCAAGAGAAATGAGGGTGAAAGATCAATCCTTGAGTAAATGTATACTCTTGAAAAGACAAAAAACGCTCTAAAGCTCACAAGGTGATAATCTTCACTAAGTATGGACGAAAATGCAAAGTAGAGTAACAAAAATATGTTACACAGCATAACTCATGTGAAAAGTGTATAACTTTCTACCAATGGATGAATCAATCACTTTCCATAGAGTCAAAAGTAAGATAACGAGTCCATCTCAATCTAAGTTGGGTCTTAATGTCAAAAACAGTGTTATAGTGTGTCAAAAATGAGGAGTCAACGCATCTATCACAAAAGCTAGCAAAGCATACATAATAAGAGATGTAATTAGATGCGTGAGAGAAATGAAGACTGATACCGATACCATACAATACCAAAATCTCCATCAAAATGGTACAGGCGAGTAACATAAACGAAAATCTGAGCACACCTATAGCTAAACAATCCAAAAATACGAGCTAGATAGAAAGATTATACAAAGATAAATAATGTACAGTGAAAAAAGCTCAAAACATAATCCACTATATCAAAACAAGATACAAAACATGATGCAATGATATGCTATGTGTGTACAAAAGGCATCAAAATCCTAGACTCTAATCAATCATCTCCATTATCATCTGGAGGTGCTGTAACAGCTAACCTGAGGGCCTGGACCTCTACAAATAACTCCTCTATGATCTTGGTCTAGCCTCAGGTCTGACCCTGAAGTGCGATAATCTGCTTAGACTAGGCTCAGATCTGGCCCTCAAGTGTAGTAAAATGAGCTGCGTGGGTAGCCTCCAGCCTAGCAATATCAGCAGACTGCTATGCTGATCTCGTAGCTAATATATCTAAGGTCTGTCGCATCTGCTCAAGCATTTGTAATGTCGAATCGGGCATCTACGGTGGTTGAAAGTGCTACTGGTACTAATGCTGATGAATATCTAGGTCGTACTAGTCTGGGTCAGCAAGGTCCGGCTGCTGGAGCTGCTCCTGCTGCTGCTGCTGCTGTTGAGTAGCCATTTACGGCTGCGACTGCGGTTGGAACTGCTCCTACTGCTGCAGTCTATGAGATCTCAATCCCCGCTAGATGGTGGATCTACCGATGGCCTCCTTCAACTGCGGGAGATGAGGAAATCCAACAATAGGGGCCTCGAATGTAGCCTCGATCACCCGTGTCAAAAGAATTGCGAAGGGGATGGATCCCTAAGCACGCGGGTGCAAGCACTCCTCCGCTAGGGCCCTAAATTGAAATAACGGGAGATCTATGGTCCTACCGGTCCTAATGGCCCACAATAAACTCGCCCTACCTCTCTTAACCTCAGAATGCCTAGCAATGGGGTAAATGGACTGACAACAAAAAATGTACATGGGGGCATAAATAGAGAGCAATGAGCTAACCAGCAGCTACCGACGAATACCCCAATCAGTGCTTGGGAGGCAAACCTCGTCAGAAATGACCCTAAAGTCATCTGGAGCTCCCCTAGATGGGAAGCCATACTAAGGGTCTGCCACCCTAGGTAGTCTATACCTCTCTACAAAAGTGCGGGGGGTGATCCCAATGTCATGCCCCCTGACCCAGGACATAATCTACTCATGTCTTGGAGCAATACAACAGACTGACACATTTGCCATAAACTTGGTGAGCAAGGTAAATATGGTCTCTCCCATGAAGGTAGTGAGAAGGACCCAACCCCGGCCCTCAAAGATACCGGCCCACAAAAAACCGGGGTCCCTAAACTGCTCTAGGTCCATCTAGCGCTCAAGTGCCACACCTCTCCTCATCCAAGTCTGGGAGAATGCCTCGAAGGCATCCTCCAACACAAAACGTGTGGCGTCATAGGCTGGGGTTGGCTCAGCCTCAGCTGCGCCAGCCGGAAGGGCAACTCAGGCCCCTCTGCCTGTCATAATCACAAAACCCCCTAAAAGCGTCTTAGGTAAATAAAAAAATAAGCAAAAAAAAGGTACAGGAATACTTAGTGAAGCGTGAAACCAAGGGTGAGGGAGTCAAGGGGGCGTGCTCGGGCTCCGGCAGCGCTTCGCTATTGTCCAAAAGCTCTTAAAACTCTCAAAAACTCTCCGTATAGCATCTGTATTGAGTCTGAACTCAATCTGGACGCTCCTATTTATAGGGCTGGCCAAGCTCCGACGCACGTTCGGAGTACGTCCGGACCCACTGTCCAAACGGTAAAAATGCGTCCGAATGGTCAAAAATGCGTCCGGACGCTCAACATTGCATTCAAACGGTTCGTTCGACACACGTCTGGAAACCGTCCGAACGGGAAATAGTTGCACGACGAACCATTCGAATTCACCGTCCGAACGGACAAAACGCATTCGGACGCACCGTCCGAACGGTAATTCTCAAAAACGTTCAAATTGACTCAGGAAAACCCAAAAAACTCAAAACACTATACAAAAACTAACTTAAACTTCAAAAACTGCAAATGAACAAAAGAAAACCAACTAAAATATACAAATTTATACAAAAACGAGCTTAAAACAGGCTCGCCCCACCCCCCACTTAAGAGGTTGCATTGTCCTCAAAGTAACAACAACAGGAAAGAGACTGGAAACATCAACAACGGGAGGGTGGGAGATCATAGGGGACAATCATCAAGTCAAGATGGGTGGATCAATGAGATTCACACAATCTTTCTCGTCTCGGAAGGGCTTGAAGTAGGGCTTTAACCTTTGCCCGTTAACCTTGAAAGGTGTGTCATTCTTAAGATTTTGCACCTCAATAGCACCATAGGAAAAGATTTTTCTAATTTGGTAGGGGCCGGGCCATTTACTCCTCAACTTTCCTGGAAAGAGATGTAACCGGGAATTGTAGAAAAGAACTTTTTGACCAACATGAAAAGATTTGCGATGAATGTGTTGGTCATGATGGACTTTCATTTTAGCCTTTGAAATTTTTGCATTTTCATACGCATCATTTTGTATTTCATCTAGCTCATTAAATTGTAGCTTCCAGTGGTTGTCGGTTTCACCCAATCCCTCATTATATTGTCAAATAGCCCAATATGCCTTATGGTCTACCTCAACCGAGAGGTGACATGCTTTTCCATACACAAGACGGTACGAGGAGGCACCGAGAATGGTTTTGTAAGCCATTCGATAGGCCCACAATGCATCAATTAAGCGCAAAGACCAATCCTTTCAAGACGAATTAACCTTCTTTTCTAAGATTGTCTTGATTTCTCGGTTAACTAATTCGACTTGACCTTGTGTTTGAGGATGGTATGGTAAACCAAACTTGTGAATAATGCCGTACTTTCTCATCAGTATCCCTAATGGCTTATTACAGAAATGGGAGCCACCATCACTTATGATGGCCTGAGGCATACCAAACTGGGAAAAAATATATTCTTTAAAAAATTTGACCACAACTTGGTGGTCATTGGTTTGTGCCGGAATTGCCTCTACCCATTTGGAAACATAATCAATGGCCACTAAGATGTAGAGATACCCAAAAGAACTAGGAAATTGACCCATGAAGTCTATGCCTCAACAATCAAAAACCTCCAAAACAAGGATAGGGTTAAGGGGCATCATGTGTTTCCTAGTAAGGCTCCCTAGCCTTTGGCATCTATCATACGCCACACAAAATGAATGCACATCTTTAAACATAGTGGGCCAATAGAGTCCACTTTGCAAAATTTTGGCCACGGTTTTCTTCGACGAGAAATGGCCCCCACATGCATGAGAATGACAAAATTTCATTACACTTTCGAATTCCTCATCCGGCACATATCACCGTACAACTTGATCTGAGCAATATTTGAACAAATACGGCTCGTCCCAAAAAAATGGTCTCACTAGCCTAAAGAATCGCCTCTTGTCCAATGCAGACCAATGAGAAGGGATGGCCTTTATGACCAAATAGTTGGCCACATCGGCGTACCACGGAGTTAGGGCTTGATTCAAGGCATTGCAAGACATGAGTTGCTCATCGGGGAAGGTCTCACAAATAGGAGAGTCATCTTTGGTAGGGTGCTCAAAAGGGAAGTGGGACAAATGATCTGCGACAATGTTTTCCACCCCCTTTTTGTCCCTAATTTCAAGATCAAACTCTTAAAAAAGGAGAATCCACCTAATTAATCGAGGCTTTGCATCTTGTTTGTACAAGAGGTATTTAAGTGCAGCATAATCGGTGAAAACTATCACTTGAGACCCTACTAAATAAGAGCGAAACTTGTCCAAAGCAAAAACAATAGCCAACAGTTCTTTCTTAGTGGTGGTATAATTTATTTGGGCCTCATTCAATGTTTTGCTTGCATAATGGAGCACATGAGGTTTCTTCTCATTTCGTTGGCCTAACACGACCCCAACAGCAAAGTCACTTGCATCAAACATTAATTCAAAAGGTAGGCTCCAATCCGGAGGTCGAATAATGGGAGCCGTGATCAAATGATTTTTCAACTTATCGAAAGCTAGCTGACAAGACGGAGTCCATTCGAATGAAGCGTCTTTTACCAAGAGGGCACATAAGGGCCTAGAAATAGAACTAAATGATTGAATGAAGCACCGGTAAAAACCGGCATGCCCAAGGAAAGATCTCACATCTCCCACGTTCCTAGGGGCGGGTAGCTTTTTAATAAGCTCAACCTTGGCGGGATCTATCTCAATGCCCCTCTCGAAAATGATGTGGCCTAGAACTATACCATGTGTCACCATGAAATGACACTTCTCCCAATTCAACACAAGATTGCTCTCCTCACAACGTCTTAGCACCGACTCTAAGTTTTGAAGACATTGAGCAAAGTTATCCCCATATACGAAAAATCATCCATAAAGACCTCCAAAATTCGCTCCACCATATCACTAAAAATACTTATCATGCATCTCTAAAAAGTGGCGAGAGCATTGTATAACCCAAAGGGCATTCGCTTGTAAGCAAATGTGCCAAAGGGGCATGTAAATGTGGTTCTATCTTGGTCTTCCATGGTGATTTCCAATTGATTATATCCGGAATAACCGTCAAGGAAACAATAGTAAGCCCATCCCACTACCCGCTTCGAGACTTGGTCAAGGAAGGGAAGGGAAAAAATGATCTTTGGTAGTTACGACATTCAGGTGACGGTAGTCAATACACATACACCACCCGGTTTGGATTCGGGTATGTATTAATTCATTATTCTCATTTTTAACTACCGTCACCTCGGACTTTTTGGGGACAATTTGGGTGGAACTCACCCATTTAGAGTCGGCAATTGGGTATATAATACCCGCATCAAGAAGTTTTTGTACCTCACCCCTCACAACTTCTTTTATAGTTGGGTTCAATTGGCATTGCATTTGTCGCACTGGCTTAGCCCCTTCCTTAAAATATATGCGATGAGTGCATACAAGAGGGCTAATGTTGTGCAAATCGGCGATTGTCCAACCTATGGCTTTCTGGTGCTTCATGAGCACCTCCAACAAGCTCCTTTCTTGAGCCTCTGTGAGTGATGAAGATATCACTATGGGATAAGATTCACCCTTACCCAAAAATACATATTTAAAGGTAGAAGGCAAAGGCTTCCTATCGGGCGTAGGAGCCTCTAGTTCGGATGGTTGGGGCTTGGTAGGTTTAGGAGTCAAAGGCTCAAAAGTGGGGGTCCATCGACCCACCGCCATGATAGGATAAACCTCTAGACCACTACCCTCATTAAGAACATCCCCCTCTTCCTCGTCTCCCAAGTAATCTAGACCCTCACTAAATGTCAACATTCTAACCAAAGGGTCTTCTACAATTTGCTTCTCGAAGTGCTTTTGCACTATCGAGTCAATAAGATTTACCTACCGAACGTCCTCTAAATCCTCCAGTTATTTTCCCGCATTAAACATGTTAAGTTCAACTGACATGTTCCTAAAAGACAACTTCAAGAGACCCCCCCCCCTGGCGCACATGGATGATGGCATCACATGTGGCTAGGAAGGGTCGGTCCAAAATGATAAGAGGGAGAAGTGTCTGCCATCTTGCTCGCTCAACAACCGCAATGTCACCCCCAACACCAATCTCAGACCCCCATGGCTACTCAAGCACCTACTTTCGAGCCCATCACAGCCCAACAACATCTCAACCCCAACAAGAAGGCCCGCCGACGTCACGCCTTTTCCCCTCTAACTTGTACCCAAACAAAGGCTTATCATGACCTCTTACAGGCCAACCTTTTGACCCCCATACCTGTTCCACCGTTGCCAAATCCTTTACCCCCTACTTTCGACCCGACCCTTGTTTGTGACTACCATTCTGGAAGACAGGGGCATGACACTGAGCATTGTCTCTTCCTGAAGCACAAGATACAAGATTTGATCGACGCTGGAATCATCATCACCTAGGGGAGGAACCACGCGATGAAGCATAGAAAAAATTGGTGTGATTCTAGGACCTCTCTGAAGGGCTTTTTCCAAAGTGCAATAAAAAGGGAAGTTTTTATAAAATTCGTCTGTTTTCTTTTTATCTCTTTATTTCTCGCATATCTTCTTTAAATAAACAGTGCATGCCATGTAATCATATTTCTAAATGAGAAGCTATAGTTTCTTGTTCATCCCCTTTGTCTCATACTCTTGTGGACGATTATTACTCTTAGGGATTCTTCCCCATTTTGGTAAATGACTCGATTTAAAGGATGGGATAGCATGGGCAACCCATTTAAAAGGGGTGAAAACCTTTGAGAGATTGAGAGAGAGAGTGAGAGATAGGAGGAAGGCAATTTCAACAAAGAAGTGCGAATTCTATTGAAAAGGTGACATTTGCATGATATCTTGGCTAGGCGATGAGTAGCCGAGTCCCCAAAATGATAAGAAGCCATTGTTCTATTTATCCTAAATAAACACTACCCCTTGCTCAGCCCACTAGAGTCGTAACTGATTTTTATTCAAATGTCCCCAAACCAATAACCATCCCCCACACCGGGGTAAGCACAGAGTAGTTGATTCGGTAGAATATGTAGGGATTCACTGGCCGAAACATATCATCCCTAGAAATATTGTCTAAATTTTGTACAAAGGCTTTATGGACTAAGCAATTCAATTTGAAATGATTAGAGGCCCTCAATTCTATTACCATACACAAAAATATTCCCTTTGCTTAAACCACTAGTGCCTCGCAAGAAGCGGAAGTTTTCTTTTTGTCAACCCCGATCCGAAATCATCCCCCCACACTGGGGCAGTCAGGAAGTAGAAGATTTGGCAGAGAACGTCATCAACCATCAAGCTGAAGTAACATGAAGGCTCTATGGATCAAGCAATCTTGTTCAAAATGAAGAAAGGCCCTCATTTCATTTCCCATACAGTTAAAAGCAACCCTTGTCAAACCTATTAAGCCGGTTACCTTTCCTTTCAGAAAACACCCCAACCTAGGGATCACCGTCCACAATGGGTTAAATCGAAATGCTAAAGAAAGGATCTGAGAGAAAGAAGTTGTAGAAATGTTTGTCTCGTCAAAAGCAATAATAAAGGAAGAAAAAAAAAAAAAAAGAAGCATATCAGAGGAAAGACTGAAAAAGAACCATGTTGTGCTATAAAGCTGGAAGTCAAGAGAAAAGAAAAAAAAAAGAAAAAGAAAAGGGGCAAGTGTCAAACTTAAAAGGTCAAAAGTTACAAGAAAGTTCAACTCCTTTTGTAAAAGAGGAAGTTCAAAGGTGATCCTAGGTAACAAAGCCACCAAGTAGACGTAATAGGTTTGAGCCTTTACTCTTTTCTTCTAAAAACTCGAAACCGTGGCCTACATTATGACTGTGTTAAAGTCCTCTCCGATTGAAAAGGATTGCGTGATCTAAATGAGCCAGACGTGTTGCTGAAACTAGAGGAGGATATTAGGGGACGAAACCCCGCTGGAAAACCGACTAAGGATGGTGTGGATCTAAACCCTACTAGAAACAACATCGAATTTGAGCCTGCACATCCTTTTCATTCATAAACCCCTTAACCTAGCCTACGTTACTGTTCAAATTAAAGTCCTCTCTAATCAGAGAAAATTGCTTAGTCCAAATAAGCCTGAACAATACCAAGACAAGTAGGGTGAGAAAGAAGAATTGGAAGGAAATACAAGGGGCAATCTCATGCTCCAAGATGTGCTCAGATGGTTTCGGTTTAAACAACCCACTAAAAGAAGATCTTTGAGCCTGAATATCCCTTTATTTCTTACAACCCCTAAACCCAGCCTGCATTACGGTCCTAAAAGAAGTCTTCTCAGATTGAGGGCTTAGCTGTTTATCGCTCTGCAAAGGGCATGCGAGTTGTCGCTTGAGCCATGATGACATTTTGGAGATCTGAGAGAGAAAACCAAGTAAGATCAGAAAAACCCCAAACAGCAACCCTGTAGAAAGCAAGGATAAGATAGCAAACCAAAAGGTTAAGATCCTTGGAGAATGGTGCAAATGCTATCACACCCCGATATGAATGGGACAAAACTGAATGGGGCAGAATCCTGAGAGTATGGGCCTAAGGGGCAATCCTGAAGCTTTCTTTGTAAATAGTTTATACACATGTAATACTGATACATCCATAACATGTACAACCTGTACATCCATTTGGATTCTTGTGTAGTTTGTATCTATTCATGCATTCAACTACACTCCTGTATGAACTTGTTCATTTGTAAGGAAGTAGGTCATATACTTAATTCAATTCTTGCATAAATTCGTGTATTTATCACCAAAAAAAGGGAAAAAAAAAGAGGAAAAAGAAAAAAAGAGGGGACATTGCATTCAATTCCATTCCTATATGTGCATGCATTCAATTCCACTTCTGCGTGAACCTGTGCAGTTATAAAAAGTAGGACACGCATTCAATTATATTCTTATCTAAACTATGCGCATTCATAAAAATAGATCATGCATTTAATCCCATGTGCAGTCATGAAATATATATATATATATATATATGACATGTGTTCACCCTTTACCATGGCATTTTTAAATTATTTTTGTACAAAACTCACCCTATGTCTTTCTCTCTCTCCCAAATAGGAAATAAGGAACAAGGTAAAGTACAAAATGGAGCTAAAAAGCCATCCTGCGATCAAGTAACCTTAGACATCTCCAACATTGGCATACACCTCAGCAAGTTCAGACTTCCCTAGCCGACAAAAAGCAAGGAATGGGGCAATGGCCCACTCTCGACCTCCCCAACCAACCTTGGACTTCCCTAGTGGAGCAGCGTTTCGCCAGACGGAGTGCCGGTTTAAGAGGTATCAGGAATCAACCTTGGACTTCCCCAGTGGAGCAGCGTTTTGCCAGACGGAGTGCTAGTTCAAGAGGTATCGGCAGTCAACCTTGGACTTACCCAGTAGAGCAGCGTTTTGCCAGATGGAGTGCCGGTTCAAGAGGTATCAGCAGTCAACCTTGGACTTCCCCAGTGGAGTAGCGTTTCGCCAGAAGGAGTGCCGGTTCAAGATGTATCGGCAATCAACCTTGGACTTCCCCAGTGGAGCAGCGTTTCGCTTGATCAAGAAGTCTCAATAGTCAACCTTGGATGTCCCCAAAGGAGTAGTGTTTCGCCAAACAGAGTGCCGGTTTAAGAAATATCAAAAATCAGTCTTGGACTTCCCTAGAAGAGCAGTGTTTCGCCAGACAGAGTGCTAGTTAAAGATGCATCAATTCCCCCCAGATGAGCATTGTTCTACCAGATGAAGCGCCAGTTTAAGGAGCATTAATTCCCTAGAAAAGTGTCATTTTTACTAGATAAAATACCAAGCATCGACCAGCTACTCAAGGTAACTGTTCTTTGAATTCCTATTATTTTCAAGTCCCTCTGATCGCCTCACGGTCAATATGGGGCTCTTACTTTATCGTTTTTTGTCTTTGACAAGCAAAGACAGAAAAAGAGGGGCAGCTGTAAGCACCCAATTTTTGCCCGCTTGGCAATTTCCGAGCTGACCAATCTCACTTTCACTTGTCACATGCATATTTAGACTCTAAGCTCGCCTTTTTAACTTGAATTTAGTCCACCAGTCGCTTCTCGAGCCCGTAGGGCCCACTTGAAGCTAAATGACCGTTTTGTCCCTGGGCATTCAAACGCCCCGGGAACCACACCAGCTCTGGGTATCAAACCAGTAACCTTCTGAGATTACTTCTTATGGTATTCTCAACCTTCCTTTACCTTTCCGAGTCAGTTCCGGCTATCCCGGCACAAAATGACCGTTTTGCCCCGAGAGGGCCGGTCTCCTTTCCGACCACACTGGCTTTGGGTATGAAACTAGCAACCTTTGGGAACATTCTGAATAATGTTTTCAAATCTCGAGTCTTCTTTCAGGACAGTCCGAGTCTGTCTCGGCAGTTTCCCGGTCCGATTGACTGTTTTGCCCCTAAAGGCTCGGTCAACCTTTTCGACCCATCTTATCCTCATTTTTTAAGTCAAATACCTTTGGGACACTATTTTAAGTGTTCCTGCTCTTTTCCAGCCTTCCAGGCTATTCCCGGTCCCTTAAATCATTCTCGGACTTTCAGGAGTCATTCCTAGTGAAGCCAGGCTAAAAATTACATAGTAGTCACTAGTACAGGCGCCCAAATCTAGTCAAAGATACGTTGCTTGCCGATCTTAAATATTTCCTAAATGGCTAGCGCCACTAGTAGTGGCGCCAAGCCAAAAATTGGCCTGGCGCCACCCCTAGTGGCGCCAGTGTAAAGTTTGGCCTAGCGCCACTGCAACAGGCGCTAGTGTTGTCCAACCTCTATAAATACAGAGCCTCCTCTAACGTGAAAGGATCCGCAAACTTAATCTAAAATTCCTATAATTCGATATATAGAGCTCAAACACTCCCTAAACCCTAGCCTCCTTAGGTTTTCTAAACCCTAGCCACTATACACTAAACCCTAACCTCCAATACACTCATACACATCACCATACACTCATACACTGACCTTCAACCCTCCTTCGAAGACTTGAAGAGTTGCAATCTGAAGTTTGAAGATTGAAGGCGGCTCTTGAAGATTGAAGACGAAGATCAAGACGAAGATCGAAGAAAGCAAGGCGCGCAAATTAAACAAGATACAAGGTAGGTTCTCCATTTAAATTTCTGCACTTCCCCCTCTCTCTTCTCTCTCCTAACCCACTTGGGTTTTCTCTATTTTAATCCCCCATCTCTTTCCTCCCCCTTTCTTTGCATGCTTGAAACAAGGGGATTCCCGGTCCATGTGTAGGATTGGGTTATTGGAGAGTCACCGTGTCGGGGGCTTTCTTCTAGTCTAACCAGAGACTACGTGGGTCCAGCCCCCTTGATTATGTGGTGAAGCCTTAGCCTTGTATGTTCACGACCCCAAATTTGCATTGTACATATCATGATCTTGCATCTTCCAAAAACCGTTTTCAAAGTTGTCTTCAAAATCATTTTCAAACTTGTTTTCAATATTGCATCAAAATTCCCTTTTCAAAAACTTGTTTTCGAAATCCCAATGCTAGGGTGATTCTAGCTTTTCCATGGCTAGGATCGCTTTAGGAAAGTGTTATATTTGAAGTGACTTTTATGGTCCATATTTTCAACTCTTGTTGTTTTCAAAACTGCTTTCCTAAAGTGGTTCTAGCCCTCTTATGGTTAGAATTGCTTTAGGAAAATGAGATGTTTTTACACCTTCTAAAAACTCTCTCTTCAAAAATCTCTTCCTAAAAATATTCTTTTTCAACATACTTCCAAAAACTCTTCTTTCCAAATTTGTTTTCTAAAAACTCTTTACAAAAATCTATTTTTCAAAACCTCCTTTTTCAACTCATTTCCAAAATGCTCTCCCCAAAATCCACTTTTCAAAAATGCTCCCTAAAAATCTTTCTAGAAACTCTCTTCCCAAACTCTTGCTTCTAGAAATTCCCCTCTAGGATTTTCCTTCTAAAATTTACGTTTCCAAAAACACACTTTTCAAAAACTCCTCTTTAAAATCTTTTTCCAAAAACTCTATCTTCAAATTCACTTTCCAAAAACTCCTCCCTAGAATTCCCTTCTAGAAAACCCTTGTTTCCAAAAATGCACTTTCCAAAAATCCTCTTTCCTTAGAACCCAAGTCAAGCCCTAGAACCCACGATTAGGAAACCCTAATTTTCTTTCCAAAAGCATGATTTTCAAACTTTGCCGCGAACCTAAGTTTCCAAAATCTCTCATTTTTTATATCCAAACTATACATATTTCCAAAACCTCTTTTCTACGTCAAAATTCTACGCTTCCAAATCTAGGGTTTCTAAACCTTCCCTTTCCAAATCCTTACCCAAATCTAATCTACCCGTTTAGGAAACTAGATCCAATCCTCCGTTTTTTGGAAACAAAATCAAACTTCTCTTTTAGAAACAAAATACAATCCCTTCCTAAATCAAATCCTTCCTAATCTTCAACTTTCCTAAATCTTAAGTTTCCAAAACTTGAACATAAAAGTCTTTCCTAAATTTTAAAACTCAATTTCCAAATCTTTCCTAATTCTACCTTCTTATCAAATCTTAACTTTTCAAACCTAAGTTTTCAAACTTTTCCTAAACTCAAACCTTTCCTAATCTCAAGATTTTCTAAAACTCTTAAAACTTTCTAAATCCTAAACTTTCTAAATTTAGAATCTTTCCAAATTCAAAGTTTTCCAAATTCAAAATTTTCTTAAGTTAAATCTTTCTAAACTTCCAAATTTTCTAAATTCTAAACTTTCCAAAACTTCAACATCTTTCCAAATCTAAGACTTTTCTAAACTTAAAATTTTCTTAATTCAAACATCTCCTAAATTGAAAACTTTCATTTTTCAAACCTTTCCTAAACGAAACTTTCCAACTTTCAAAATTTCCTAATTTCAAAACCTTCCCTAATTCAAAACTTTCCTAATTTTGAAACCTTCTTAATTTGAAACTTTCCAAAATGAAACTTTCCAAAAATAAAACTTTCTTAAATTGAAACTTTCCTAAACTAAAACTTTCCAAAAATTAAACTTTCCTAATGTGAAACTTTCCTAAGTCAGATCTTTCCTAATTCGAATCATTCCTAAATCTAATCCTTTCCTAAATCTTCTAAGTCCAACATTCGAGTCAAAT
Source organism: Euryodendron excelsum (assembly GCA_033060915.1). Lineage (NCBI taxonomy): Eukaryota > Viridiplantae > Streptophyta > Magnoliopsida > Ericales > Pentaphylacaceae > Euryodendron > Euryodendron excelsum. The sequence goes on along the minus strand of CM065384.1, from coordinate 33,103,482 downwards.
CTTTCTAAACCTCTAGTCTTTCCTAATTCTCTCTTTCCTAAGTCTAGGTTTCCTAAAACCAAATTTTCCAAAGTCAAGTATTTTCAAATCTTTCAATCAAAGTTCAATCTCTCAATTTCCTTCTTCAAATCAACTCTTCTATTTTCAATCAGACTCTTGTCTGAACTACGACTGAGCTTATTCCTCCAAAAGGATACGTAGGCAACCTTCATAGGCGCGGTCACAACACTTTTCAAACTTTCAATTCCACCCTCATGGGTGCGGTCACAATTTCTTTCAAATTTCAAATTCTTCCCTATCTTCCAAATTTCAAATTCTAAAATCTTTTTTTTCAAATCTCCAATCTCTTTTCAATTCCAATTTCAAATTTCTATTTTCAAATCTCAATTTCCAATTTCTAAAACTTTCCAATTTCAAAATTTATCTTTTCAAATCCATTCCAATCTCTTCTTAAATCTCTTTTCAAATCAAATCAAACTCTTTTCAATTCTATTTTCTAAGTCTTTTCCTGCACTTGCATATCATGCATCATATCTTTTCAAACATTGTTTTTCAATGTGGATGGTATTGAACCATTAGTTAGTTAAAGACTCTCATAGGTGAATTTAGGGTAGATTGACATGTAAGTACCGAAAGGGCGGGGTAGGGTGATGGCTTAGTGCGTCTTCCCTACATGTAACCAACCTCCGAACTTAGGATCACTGTTTTCAAAGACCAAAAAGGAGTTATTTTTTAAAAAGGGCTAAATGTTTTTCAAAGGTTGCCAAACAACCTATTTTCTTAAAAACTCTCTCTTGAGGAGATATTTTCAAAATCGTTTTTCAAAAACTCTAAGTGTAGTCTCCGGATTATTCTTAGTTTTTAGGTGACCTAACTCACCTTAATCAAGTTAGGTGGCGACTCCGAATCTTTTTCAAAAGCCCTTTATTCAAATCCATTTTCAATTCAAACCTAGTCGCACTCATTCTTCTAGGAGGGTGAGTTCTAACGAGAGAGTACAACATTTTTCCTGTTTGTGTGTTTATTCCTCGAGTGCGAAAAATCTGGGCGCGATAGTGATCATCGTTGGTTTCAACTCACCTAGTCCCAATTGCTCGTACACCAAGTATAGCAATAGATTCACACTCGACCCCAAGTCTAGAAAGCACCTCTCTATCCTATGGTCTCCTATGACACATGTCACGGTAGGACAATCGAGATCTTTGTACTTTGGTGGGGTTTTGACTTGGACTACGAAATGGACATCCTTAGCAAGAAAGGCGTCCTCCCTCACATTTAATCTCCTCTTAACAGTGCATAAATTATTAAGGAATTTAGCATAAGAGGGCACTTGTTTAATGGCTTCTGGGAGAGGTAGATTTATTTTGACTTGCTTGAAAGTCTCATAAATCTCCAAACTTAATTGATTCTTGGGTTCAACTAATCGGTGAGGAAATGGAGCGTGAGTCAAGATCTCACGTTCCTCTCTCAAAACTTCCTCACCATTGGGCATGGACCCATTCTGCTCTTTATTCTCACAATTCCCTTCCTCTTTCTTTTCTCTCTCATTTTTTTCTTTCTCACTCCCCTCCTTCTTCTCCCTTGGCAGTCTTTCACCCTCTTTTTCTTTAATAGGCTCTTCCTCATTAATGCCCAAACCCTCATCTGCCTTAGACACTTTTTTTCCACCCTTAGGGTCCCTAGGAAGGATGGTCTTGTCAATAGCTTTACCACTCCTCAAAGTGGTAATGGCCAAAACATTCTCGCGGCTAGTTGATGGTTGGGCCAAGGTTTCGGTGGAATGCACTTGCCTAGATGGATTGGGTTGAGGTTGTGCAGGCAACTTACCCTTCTTAGTAAGGGTCAAAGCTTGTGTAAGAAGAGTCAATTGACTTTTGATGTCATCTAAAGTTTTATCAACCCGCAAATTTACCACCCCTTGGGTTTGGATAAATTGTTGGAGGGTATCCTCCAACGGCTTTCGATGTGGAGGGTGATATGAGTTGGGTTGAGCTTGAGGTGGAGGTTGGAATGGTTTTGGTTGGATTGGAAATGATGTGATCGGTGGAGGTTGGTAATGTTGTGGGTGTGATGGTGGAGGAGGTGCTTGATAAGATTGAGGATTGTGATACCCTCCTCGCGCCATCCAAAGTTAGGATGATCCCTCCATCCCGGGTTGTAAGTATTGGAGTAGGGGTTTCCCCTACCTCGATTGTATTTCTCAATAGCATTGGCTTGGCCATGCAAGGGTTTCTTAATCCCTGGGATAACTGGGCACGATGTGGTGTCATGCTCTTTGGTCTCACAAACCTCACAACACATTCCCTTAGGCTCTTCACTCCCCACCGAACTTACATTCTTAAACTCTAGAGTCTCTAATTTTCTTGGCATGGTGGCAAGCCTAGCATTCATATCATAAACCTCTTTCAATTGATATTTCGACCCTTGCGTGTTTGGTCTACCTTCGGGATTTTGGGTCCCGGTGGTCGCCCAGTCGCGAGCCAAATTAGCGAGGTAGTCAAAGCATGAATAAGCTTCGTGAAGTTGCTTATCCATAAATGTTCCCGCGCACATAGTCTCAATGAATTGTTTGAGTTAGGGCATTAGAGAAGAGTAAAAAATGTTGATGATGTGCCATTCGGAAAAGCCATGGTGTGGGCAAGACACTAAAAGCTCTTTAAACCGCTCCCAACTCTGAAAAAATGATTCTCCTAACATTAGAGAAAATTGTGAGATTTGGCATCTAAGTGCCTCCGTTCTATTTTCCTAAAATTGTTATTTCAAAAACTCTCCTTGAAGAGTTTGCCAAGAGTGGATAGAGAATGGTCTCAAAGAATTGAACCACATCTTGGCGGTATTCTTTAAACAAAATGGAAAGAGTTTAAGAAATAAGATTTCCTGTGGACATGAGTTGTCCATCACTAAGGAGCATGCATCCTCAAATTCCTTGATGAAGGCGTAAGGCTTTTTCGAATCAACTCCGTGGAATTGAGGAAGCATTTGCATCATGCCCAGCCTTATGCTCAAGGTGGCATAGTGAGGTGGAATAACAAGGTAAGAACTCGGTGCTTGCCGTGGTGGGTTCAAGAAATCTCTCATTCGGAATTGGGGAGCCCCAATGTCCCCATGGTTGCTCGCATTTTTCATGTTCTCACTCCCTAAATCATGAACCGGATGCAAAGGAGGTTGTTGTGGCAATCCACCCATCAGTGGATTTTGCAAAATTTGGATTAGGTGGAGCAACATTAGGTAGCCTACCTTCATTGTTTATGTCATCCATAGGAGTTGCACCTAGGTCGACTACTAATGAAATTCCGAGAGAAGGTGTGTTAGCCGGTAATGGTGGGTTGACTCATAAAAGGCGTCTATTGTCAATTCGTGCCCACTGGGACATGCAAATGAAATGCACAAATAGTATGCCTCAATCCTAGTCAACACATCATACACAAATAATATATATGCCAGACAAAGGCTTTTTCTCTTTACCGGACAACGACTTTTCAACTCCAATCTCCCACTCCACGTGCTCAATTACCACCGATTAGCAAATAAAGCGCACACTATCCTAACTCCTCTAATGCTCCTAGTAATATGCAATGCTACTAATTAATCAAACAAAAGAAACTATTGAAAAGAAAGAAATAAGAATCCTAACATGGTATCCACATTGAGTTTGAAGAAATTACCTAGGCCCGAAGTCGTAGATGCTTCCCTCGTAGGTGGGTGATCAATTCCCACCTTGTTTTTATGATTTGCAATTTTTTTCATTTTCGCAATTTGCTCGTTCCTTCAAGTCCCCGGCAATGGCGCCAAAACTTGGTTGCGCTCTCCACGCTCACCGCTATGGAGGTGCTTGTAGTTTAAGTGGGGGTATTCCTGCTATCGTGTTCTCCCGTGAGACTTGTGTCAATCTAGCAATAAAAACGGGCAAAGTTTAGAAACCTATGCAAATTGAAGTCGTAAACCAAGAGTGGAATCGATGGCTATGGTAACTAAAATTGACCGAAAATCTTTTGGTATTTGAGGATTTGTTTTACTAACAACTAGGCAAATAATTAAAAAGAAATTAAACCCATCAACTTGATTCTAGCTAAAGCAATTTGACCAATATGAGAATTCTACGACGACAACCACAATTATAACTAAATTACTTTTTGATTTAACCGAAATTCTAATGAAATTAAATAGAGATTTAAATTGAGTAAAAAGGGAGTTTGGGTTCAAATATTTCAATCTACCAAGTCTAGCACAGAATTTGAAAGTGGGAGTTTAGGTTAACTCAAATCAAGAACTGTCCAAAGGGCCCTGATTTGGAAAGTTTAGCTTTGAAAATTTATGGATCTCTAATTATTTTAGAATTAAATTTTATCCTCATTCATGGGTTCTTTAGAAATAAATCACATGTTACTAACAATGATTATACACCTAAGATTTCTACAACAATTAATTCCAAAATAATTAGAGAAAATATACAAAATAGATATTCAATGAGATTAAAGACTTCCCTTCCATTTTCTATGCCTTCCTTGGTAGATCTTCACATTTGTCCCCAAACAATGAGCTTAGCTTGTATATTTCATGGTTGAAAGCTTTCCAAAGTGTAGAAACAACATACTTGACTTCAAATCAAAAGTATATATATATTAAAGGATTACAACTAAACAACACTAGAAATCTAACTAAACCCTTCCCAAAGTCCTAAATACAACAAGGTAAAATAAATCTAACCAAAATACAAGTTTTTCCCCTTTTCTCTCCCTCTACCTGCGACTGAAACCCTAAACAAAAACATATCTCTTTTTCTCTTTGACTACTGGGTTGTAAGGCAAATCTGTGCTCACTGTCCGAAGTGCATCCGACGGCAGTCCAATTAGCGTCCTGACGCACCGTCCGGACGGTGGATTAACCATTCAAACGGTTATTTCACTGTTCGGACGATCTTCAGACGCCAAATCATGGCTCTGTATATCCTTCAAACGGAAAAACATGACTCTGTGATGTCTTCAAACGGGAAAAGATGAATTTGTGATAGCTTCGAATGGGAAAAGATGAATCTGTAACTCGAATTTCCGTCGTAGCGTCCGAACGCTAATCCGTCCATCCGAACGGGCCATCCACACGCCCATTTTTCATCTGGACACACAAACCGTTTGCAGTTATCGTCCGAACATTGTTTTATCCATCTGAACGGACCATCTGGACGGACTTATTCCCTTTAGGCCCATTTTCGCCATTTTATCACCAAAAACCTATAATACACACAAAAAACCACTTTGGATAAATTTATTGCTAAAAACCTATTCTAAAACTCATATAGAGGCTAACAAACAACTAATTAGGGGACAAAGATTACACTTTTAGAGTGGAATCAATATTTTTTTAGCAATCAGTTTTTGGCACCATTGCTTGATCGCTTGTAAAAAATGTGATTAAAACATGCCAGTGTGCGAATGTGATGCAGTAATAACTAGGTAAGTTGAGATTGAATCCACAAGAAACAGTTAACAAAATATGCAAAGTTGGAGTTGAAAATTCATCCACGGTAAAAGATAAATTCACCCACGGTAAAAGATTAGATACCGACTAAGCTATGCTAAATACCGTAGTATTATAAAGGCTTCAGTTGGAACTTAAACCAACCTGTTTGAATTTCATCAAGAATAGTACCGCTGAGATCTAGACAGTTGGTGCAGAAAAATAGTAACAAAAAAAAAATGTTTTGCTTTAGAAGGTTTGATGATTATGGAACTAGACTTTAAATAACAAAAAGGGTCTTGGATCCAATTGATCAGACCACCCGATTCACCCAAAATATCAACGGAGGTTTTGTAACTCAAATCATTGGCTTCGTCTTGAGGGTTTGATTTGGAAGATTTAGCAATAAAAATATAATTTCAATAATAATTAAATTTAGAATAACAAAATTAACGCCATAGATTCATACCATCGATTTTTATATATCAGTTGCTTTGTCAAGGTGGAAAGTATTACAAACATGGTCAAGAATCTAAGTTTTCTCAAAAATCTAGAATTTAATTACCAAGAAATACCAATTACCTTTGTTGATATTCCAAGATGCTCGGATGATATTCACAATTGCCTCTAAGAATAAAATTCGCTACTCATAATATTGAGGAGACTTGACTTGAAAATAAAATGACTTCATAAATAATTGAAAGCTCCTTCATATATCTCTCTCTCTTGCCTCCTCTCAAGCTCCCATCTTGCCTCTCTTGGTGTTGCTATTTATAAACTCACAAGATGAAGCCATTTATTCCCTACAATGATGCATTATTCTTTTTTTAATTATTAATTTTTTTTGTCTTCTTTCCATATCAATTGCCATTCTTTCATATCAATTTTCATATAAGTTCTGCTCTCTCTTTTATCTAAAAGCAAAAACATGCCTTGCTTGTTTTGGTAGAGTTGTTGAAAAATAGATGTTTGCCCATATGGGTGGGCTCCAATCAATAAAGACTCATTTCTTTTCATATGAGTTTGCTCCCTCTTTTATCTAAAAGCCTACAAAATGCTCAAAAAAATTTATTAGGATTAAAAGTAAATTAATTAAAATTATTTATAATTATTTTAATGCTAACAAACACAAATTAGGAATTTATAATTACATATTTACAATGTAATCATTGCCAGGGAAGCTTTCGTAATTGGTGTTGGAGGATGAACCTTAAAGATTTAATTATGATAGAAACACTTCACCATCAATCTACGATCACAAGGAAACTCAATAGATCGCTTAGATACCACAACCTGTCTTACCAACTCCAATCTACATAATACCAACCCCCTCATGAACCCATTATGGAGGGTCATAATATGAAAGAGGTTACTAATGGGGTGGATAGGTAGTAGCAAACAATTAGGGAAACTATAGTTTTGTTGAGAAACATACACAAAATGCTATTGGCTCAACAAACACAGGAGAAATTTTCAGCCCAAGACCAATCCATCACCAACCCTAGGAGTAAGATAATTATAGAAGAAAATATCATTTCCAAGGTGTCTAAACTAAGGGAAGAAGTGAGGGAGGAAGAGACAATGGAGAGTGAGGGAGAGAAATGCAAGAAAGAGGAGCCCAAGATTAAGAACTCCAAGCAAAACGCCAGTGAGGAGAAATGGGAGGAAATAGAGAATTTTAAGGATAATGACTTATTTGTTGTGGATACACTTCCTATTTTAAATGTTTTTAATGTTGATAAATGAATAAGGCACCCTAAAGGGGTTTATGATATGAGTTTATTCGGCACTCTTGTGCATAATTGATTTACTTTCTCTAAATTCTATGATCCTTTTGATTCTTATGTGCTTAATGGTTATATTCTTGAGTTCAACAAAGATGCTAGAATTTTTTATTCTTATACTTGTTTGAACTCTTTACAAGTTTTGAGAGTGGATGTCGGGGATGATAGCAAATTTTCTTTATGTAGTATTTGGTGATCTCCTTTAAAATTTTATAGTAGTAGGAGTAGTTAGTAGATTTTTATTTTATTTTTCTTTTTAAGTTTTCTAGTTTTATAGAGTTTTCCCTAGTTGGGGGATATTCTGTTAGCATCCCATTTTTGTTCCTCCTCCCCCCATTCCTTATTTATTTTGCATTTGTGAAATGCATTGAAAATATTGCATAACTTTAGTTGGGGGAAGAAGTAGTAGTAGTTTTCTTTATTTTGTTTCCTTTGTTTTGTTTTGTTTTGTTTTGCTTTGTTTTGATGTTTTCTTTAAAAAAAAAAAAGCTTATTGTATATATTTTTTTTGTGTTATACTTCAAACCTTGTCATGTTTTATGGATCAATTTCAAGTGTTGCATTGTATTTCCTATAGACACTTGAGTTCTTCAATAAAAGTTTGAATATCATATGGTTCAGATATTAGACTTTGTACCTATGACACACTTTTTCATATATTTCTTGATTAGTACTTATTGGATGTGTTGAGGATTTTGAAAGAACCATAGCATTATTCATGTCAATGTAATTTTAGATTTGAGGATTATTAGAGTCATATATTAGACTAAGTTTGAATTTATTGTTGATATACCTTATTATTGTAATGCATTACAAGTTTTTGTCATAAAATCATTGAAAGACAGAGATTACATCGTTGTGCACTAGCATACTATATGACATCTTATGTTGATATTTTGTGCATGCATATCTTTAAAAGGTAGAGATTTTGCCTTGTGAATTTTAGAGCCAATTTTTATCTTCTTTTGGAATGAATATACATTTATTCATGGATAATTCATTGATCTTCAATTCTTTCAATAGCTTCATTATACTTGATTTTGATTCATATGTTGGGTAATAGTTGGATGTATTGACACCCATACTCTCTTGAATTTCAAACTTAATGTATTTTGAATATTATGTTAGGCCATTTTATTCCTTTTGAGCCATTCATAACCAGTTTCTTTCTATTGATTCACATGCACTTACGATCTTTGAAAAAAAAAAAAGCATGACATAATTGGAATACTTCTATGGTGGAAAATTTGATATCATTGCTTATGAGAGCTTGTAAAAGTAAAAGTTGTATAGAGTTGAAAAGGAAAGAAAAAAAATAAAATAATTAAATTTGTGGAAGGACGGTAAAAAAGGAAGTTACAATTCAGTTGAAAAAAAAAAATAATATCGAAGTGGAAGAAGAAGAAAAAAAACAAGAACAAGCTTACTGAAAAATTGGAAGTCTATACTTATTGATCTTCACATATAGTGCACAATGCTTGTTTTGGGTCCTTCTATCTCTTTCTTTCACACCATTCATAGCTTTTCTTTCACATGGCCTTAGTATATCTGGAATTCACAAAAGTTGTTAATTCTTTTGATTATAATTCATCACATGTCAACCCTTTAGTTAGCACTTAAATTGTAAATATTTTTTCATGGAGCTATGCCAAGTTGATACATTTGCATCTTTGCGATTTTTGTTATTAGATTGTTCTACCTTGTGTTTCATGTACATTGACTCTTATAAAGAGCTTTCCATTGAGAAACCTATGTGTTATATGTTTTTGTGAATGCATGCTCAGTGAGTATTTGGATCAAAACATAAACGATGTAACTGCATGAATTTGAGACATTTGAGTTATATATCATTGCTAATACACCCTTATGTGCTATCTTGCTTAGATGTTTTATGTCTTAACCTTGCATGATTCATAATTTAAGGTGAACTAAGAATTATCTCGAGTAAGTTACCTCATGTATTCTTATTATTTTTCATAAACATGAATAGATGTTTGTGGGTACTATCACTGAAAGCCGTGATGAGACACCATTCGTCCACTAGGAGTAACCTAGAAGTTTAAAGGCTTGGTGCATATTCTAAATGCACTCATGACCCCTACAAAAGTTGATATTATCTTTTTAGTTTTTAGTATTTTGATAGGGGCTAGCAAAAAGCTAGTTTAGGGGTGTGATTGCGCTTTAAAAGTGCAATTAAAAAACCTTAAGTTATGCTTTGTTACCAGTTTAGGATTATATATACCTTTTTAGTTATATTTTATTACTAATTAAGTTTATTTTGATTTGTATAGGTTTTGAGCTTAAATTAGAGGATTTCAGATACAAATTAGACAAAAGTTTTAAGAGGATGCTATCAAAGTATAAGCTGCTAAAGCTGTAGTACAAGCTACAGAAGCATGCAGAGTAGAAACTTTGGAAGACCATATCTCTCAAACCAGAAGTGTTACCCTGGTCCATAATGCCTTAATTTGATATAACTTTTTGAGACCTATTCAGTTATGTTGTTCAAAGGCCTGTTCAGATGCGAGCTGATCTGTCCGAATGGTTTACAAAAATCTGCAAATTTCTCATCCTATAAAAGTCGAGATTAAAGCCTATTTTGGGAGTTCTTTTTAGTAGTTAGCTTTTACTAGTTTTAGGGTTTCTTTGAGAGTTTTAAGAGTAGATTAGAGTATAACTTTATATAGTTTTCATAGTTTTTCAATTCCTATAATCAGATGTAATAGTTTTCTATAGTTTTTCAATCATTGTAATCAGATTCAATCTTTTAATATATATTTTATGTATTTATTATGGCTTTGAATAGTTAGATTCCATCTTGGGATCAAATGTGATGATCAATTAAAGATCGCGGATGAACAATGGGGATAAATTGGTTTTTAATGTTTAAATCTCTTTCTTCTTAACTCTTTGGAATCAAACCCTAGATTTTTATGCAAACTTAGATATTTGACTTTGTTTGGTAATACTTATGCATGAACCTGATTACACTCCAAAAGTGTAATCTAAAGTCCCTAAATAGCTATTGTTAATCCAATTAGGTTGTGTATACATCTCATTTAGTATAATAATTGTTCTCGTAAGTGTTTATGGATATTTTGCAAGTTTGGAGTGAAGAAGGAGAGATTTAAAGCAAAAATTGAGCTGAAAAATGCAAAAGTTGCCTAGACCGTACCTACGGTTACTCTAACCATACGTATCGTGGTCTCACCGTATGTATGTACAGTTGCCTGCAAAAGTTTTCCAATATTCAGAAAGGTCGATTTAGCGTAAAGAACATTGTACGTACGTACGGTGAGCAGTACCATACGTATGGTACCGGCACCCCCTTTTTGTTTCACTGCTATATATCCGGAAAGAGATGGGATTTTTTGTATCTATCACCAATTTATATTAGATTTGCAGTTAGTACAAATTTTAAAGAGAGAAAGTTAGTTTCCTTTGTATTTTTGTTCATTTTCTTCTATTTTCTTTGTAAGCAAACATCAATTTGATTTCCAATTAATGCAAGATCTACATTACTTCATGCTTTCTCTCATGGAATCAAGTAGCTAAGCATCTCTTAGATGTAATTGTGGAGATCTTCAATGAGTTTCAATAGAGGTAAAAGAACTTCAATGATCTATCTTATGTTTTCTTCAATTCATTTCAATTGAGTTGTAGATCCATAGAACACTTAGATTCATAATCTATATTGGTAATTGCTATGCACAATCATCTAATTGGTATAGGAATTGCACAATTGATGGTTTATCTCAATGATTCCTAGAATTGAACATCTATCAACACTCAATTGAACTTGAATTCAAGTTTTTATGGTCGAAATCCTCCGAGTCAAGAATCCAGGGAATGACCCTTGACTTGAGTTATACAAATCTCTATTGATAACCTTGTAGAGAATTGGTGGATTGAAGCAATTGCATCTAAGCCTTTCGTTAACTGTTTTCAAATTTAGATAGAATTGTTCTTCATACTTAGTGTGATTAGTCAAATTTGTAATCACAACTTTCTCATCATCAACATATTTTTGGTCTTCTTTATAGATAGTTTTAATTTACTTAAGTGACTTTCTAATTCCAATCAATTGTTGGTTGTCTGTTTATGTGACACATATATTTGGCTTGATTCCTTGGGAGAGAATGATACCGGACACTATCGGTTTATACTTCAATTGTGACATCCGTACTCTTGCGGGAAAGCTCAATTTTACATTATCTTTGGGAGTGATTCAAGTTCTGGGGCCGTTGCCAGGGATTAAAAGCATAAGGCAAACACTAACAAGCTGAAGATTGAAGAAGCAGTTGGTGAATTGAGTATATAAAAAAAACAAAAAAAAAAAAAAACAAACAAAGGAGAAAAAGAAAACTAAACAGAATAGCAAAATTGCAAACGGGTGGGAGTTAATCACTCACCCTCGACAGAAGTATCTACGGTTTCATGCCATGGTAATCTCTTTCTCCCTTAATGTGTATATCTTGTTAGATTTTTTGTTCTTTTTTGCTTAGTTTATTTTGTTTGATTTAGGTTTAGTTACATTACATTTTGTTAGGACTCCTTTTGAGGCATTTGGTGGAGGTAGGATAGTGCGCTCTATTTGCAAATCGGTAAGATTTGATTGCACGACAAAAGTGCAATCATTTGTCTTTAATGTGCCTTTATTAGGCTTAGAATAGGTGTAATTGTATTATATTATTTGTATATTGTGAATAATCTCAAATTGGTTGTCTTCTCAGGTTTTTAATGCTAAAGAGATGGAATTGGAGCTTTAATGATGATCCAAAACTTGTGGCATGCAAAACGAGAAAATTTTGTTGGGCAAAATCACGCGAAAGAAGGTCATATTTTGCTACGGATGTCCGAATGACTTGCGTCCTGCACCATTGGAAAGATCTTATCAAGTTACAAGTGTTTGGGTCTAACGGGCGTCGACCAATTTGGCTCCGAAGGTCTTCAAAATCAAGAAAAAGTGAAAACAGGGGAAAATTACCGTTCGAATGCTGGGTGGGCGTTCGAACAGCCCAAGAGCTAAAAATTAGATTTTTGCCTTGCTGTTCAAATGCTTCAAACGCTTGTTTGGCCGTTCGAACGCCAAGGCAAATTTCAGAATTTTGCTAAAAATCTATCCCAGTATTTTAGCCATAACATTTTACTCCAACGTCCGATTGAGCTGATTTTTGTGGCGTTGAAAAGAAGACTTCAAGGCTACAACTTTCCCTATAATGCACATTAGCTAAATCGATCTCTAAAGTGGTTAAAATTAAGCTGCAACAGATGGGTGAAAAATTAGTTTAGAGTTCGAACGCGGAGGCAGCCGTTCGAACGGCCCGAGAGCTTGCATTCCAGATTTGAACAGGCGTTCGAACACCCGTGAAGCCATTCGAATGGCAAGGCAACTTTTCATCGGATTTTAGGGTTTGAATGTTGGGGGTATAAATACAATCTTTCCTTTGTAATTTAGAAAGAGAAGAGTAGAAGGAGAGCTTAGGGGCGGCTAGTTTAGAAGGTTTCTGAAAGTTTTTCATTTAGTTGGATTAGTTTTGTTAGATTATTGCTTTGTTTTGTAATTGTAATCTCATATACATTAGTTTCATACAAGTTCTTCAATTTCTTGCTTTCAATTCGTGTTTCTAGTTATTGCCTTGTTTATTTTCATTAGATTATTCCTTAGTTGTAATTTTAATCTTTCATACATTAGTTTCAATACAAGTTCTTCAATTTCTTGCTTTAAATTCATGTTTCCACATATTATCTTGCTTTAAATTCTTATTTCCAGTTTCTATTCCTTTATTTCGAAGTTATTTCTTATTAAATATGAGTAGCTAACTTCCCCCATCTTGAGATTGAGTGTGAAAATCGATTGGAGATCTTGGTTGACCATAAGAGCGTGTATTTCAGATTTTCAAGCTAAATATTGTGTTTGTATTGTTCTTGTTGTTCTTCATTCTAGAAACCATTGAAAACTTGGTCAATTGGTTATGTCTAGTAACGGGTATGCGTGAGTGTTCACTCAGTATATACATTGCGTGAACCGATGGCATTCGTCCATGAATCTATAAACTCGATTTATTCTAGGAGTTGAATTTCTAAAGAATACCTCGTTTTTATCGCTAAAACTTCCAAATTCGAGACTCACGACGTAGTCGAAAGATTTGAGTTATAAAATTACCTCCTTTGGAATTCCAAGACTCAAAATTGGTTGGAATGATTAATCCCAAGACTTTAATTTCAGTTTGCTTTAATTTGATTGTCTAGTTATTAATTGCTTTAATTTTCATTACAATAGTTGAGTAATTCAAAACCCCATCAAAAATCAAAAGATTTTTGGTCCTTTTATTTTAGATCCAGTTCCCTACATAATTGTAATTCAATCGTAGGTTAGGTTGGTGGGAGTTGAGTGCTAGAGCCTATATTTGGCTAGATCCCTTGGGAGAGAACGATACCGGTTTTGTCCGGTTTATACTTCATCGCGACCCCCATACTCTTGCGGGATAACTAACTCCAATTGTAGGAATACCGCATTTGGGGGCGAGCTAGTATTGCTTTGCATAAGGAGATTGGAGGATGGGTTGGAAAACAAGAAAAAAAACCATTTTCTGGCAATACATGATTGTGTATGATGTGATGTATGACCTAGACGGTCCATTATTGTTTGCATTCATCTTCGCATACCGTATTTCACTAGGGACATTCATAACCAACTTGTGAGGCTTGAGAATGCAAGTAGTTCATCATCACGCACACCAGACTTCCTTTAGTTGTGGACCTAGGATTCCTTCCAATGGCAAACATGAATGATCAAGGTCTACCCAACGTCTTCCCTCCGAATCTTAACACCGTACCCAATGCTCCTAACCTACAATTCCATCGTAATCTTCAACCCAACTCACAGAGGGTAGATCCCAATATAGGGGGCGATGATGATATGGAAAGAAGGAGCCACCATGGCGACATAGCGGCCCCCTATCAAAGAACCTTACGGGATTACTTGAATCCTCCACGTCAAGCACCGACTTCATGCGTAGTATTCCCGCCACATTACACTAAGCTTAACATTTGGCCAGGAAGCACGCAAATGCTCCCTTAATTCCATGGAATTGACTCCGAACAACCAAATGATTTCATTGAGGAGTTTGAGGAAGCATGCTCACTTATCATGGACAATTCTTGCCCAAAAGAGGTTTTCCTATTAAAACTCTTCCCTTTTTGTTTGAAAGACAAGGCCAAACTTTGGGTCAATTCGCTGCAGCCTATGTCTTTTCATTCATGGGTTGTTCTCCAAGGAGAGTTTTTAAAGAAGCTCTTTCCCGAGAACTGGATGGAAAGTATCCGAAGGCATATTTTTCAATTGTTTCCTTTGATGGGGGAGACGTTCTTTCAGTGTTGTGAGAGGTTTAAAAACCTCTTGAATATGTGCCCTCATCATTGCTTCACCGATTAGCACATCATCCACACTTTTTATTCATCTCTAACCCCTCAACTTAAGCATTTGATTGAGTCAATGCGTGCAAAGACGTTCTTTGATAAACAACCCCATGAAGCATATGAATACTTTGACACCATAGTAAACAAGGATAGGGATTGAACACTTACCGGGACTCAAAATCCCGAGGGTTATTCGATTCAACAAGGGGTAGGACGATATCAATTAAAAGAGGTTGATGATGTTAATGCGAGAGTGGCCACCTTAAAAAAGAAATTAAAGGCTCTTGAGAGAAAGAAGGTGTTAACAGTCAAGAGTGAGGTAAGGAGTGAAACTTGTTGCATAGTGTGTGATACCACTAACCATGACACGTCTTCATGTCCAATCATTCTGAGGGTGAAGGAGGCTTTACATGGCCAAGTCAATGCGATTGGCCAATTCCAAAGAGGAGGGGACAACCCTTACTCTAATACCTACAATCCGGGATGGAGGGATCACCCTAATTTTGGGTAGAGAAATGAGGGGAGTTCAAACTCTCAACCTTACCAAGGAGGTATCAAAACCCTCAACACTATTTGTCGCGCCCAAATTTTTCACACTCGAGGAATACACACACAAGCAGGAAAAATACTATACTCTCTTGTTAGAACTCATCCTCCTAGAAGAATGAGTGCGACTATGTTTGAATCAAAAATTGGTTTGAATAAAGGGCTTTTGGAAAACATTTGGAGTCGCCACCTAACTTGATTAGGGTGAGTTAGGTCACATAAAAACTAAGCATAATTCGAAGACTACACTTAGGGGTTTTGAAAACGATTTTGGAAAACATCTCCTCAAGAGAGGGCTTTTAAGAAAACAGGTTGTTTAGCAACCTTTAGAAAATATTAAGCCCTTTTTTGAAAAATAACTCCATTTTGGTCTTTGAAGACAGTGATCTTAGGTTTGAAGGTTGGTTACGTGTAGAAAAGACGCACTAAGCCATCACCCTACCCCGCCCTTGTAGTACCTACATGTCTATTTACCCTAAATTCACCTATGAGAGTCTTCAACTAACGAATATCCAATCCTTTTTACTTTAGAAAAGAAATGTTTAAAAAGAAACTAGCATGATGCATGATGTGCAAGTACAAGAAAAGAGAGTTGGAAAATAGATTTGAAAAGAGTTTGATTTGATTTGAAAAGAGATTTGAAAAGAGATTGGAATGGATTTGAAAATATAGATTTTGAAATTGGAAAGTTTTGCAGATTAGAAATAGATATTTGGAAATAGAAATTTGGAATTAGAAGTTTGAAATAGATTATGGAATTTGAGATTGGAAAAAGGTTGTGGAATTTGAGATTTGAAAAAGGTTGTGACTACACCCATGAGGGTTGCCTATGTATCCTTTTTGAGGAATCAGGTTAGTCGTAGCTCGGACAAGAGTCCGATAGAAGATAGAAGGGTTGATAGGAAAAAGGAATTGAATTGGAATTTAGATTTGATTTGAATTTAGAATAGAAGATTGGAAATTGGAATTGAGAAGATTGGACTTGTTTTGGAAAGATTGAGGTTTAAGAAACCTAGACTAAAGAAAGACTTGAGACTTGGAAAGATTTGACTCGAATGTTGGACTTGAAAGATCGAAGAAAGATTAGAATTTAGGAAAGATTCGAATTAGGAAAGGTTCGAATTAGGAAAGTTTCGTTTTAGGAAAGTACTGTTTTAGGAAAGTTTCATTTTAGAAAAGTTTTGAATTAGGAAAGGTTTCATTTTAAGAAAGTTTTGAATTAGGAAAGTTTTGATTTAGGAAAGTTTTGAAAGTTGGAAAGATTTGAATTTGGAATGTTTTGAAATAGAGAAGTTTTGAAAGTTGGAAAGCTTTGAAATTTAGAAAGTTTTGAATTTAGAAAGTTTTAGATTTGGAAAGATTTGAAGTTTAGGGAAGTTTAGAATTTTAGAAAGATTCAAAGTTTAAGTTTTAGAAATTCTTCAAATTAGGAAAGGTTTCAGTCTTAGAAGAATTTGAAAACTTAGACTTGGAAAGTTAAGATTTGGAAAGGGATGAAATTATGAAGGAGTTGAATTAGGAAAGATTTAGAAGTTTAGGTTTAGGAAACTTACGGTTTAGGAAGGTAAGAAATCAGGAAAGAGTTGAATTACGAAAGATTTAGATTACGAAGGATAGAGATTCCTATTTCCTAAAACAAGGGATTGGATTTTGTTTCTAAAAAGGGATAGTGTGATTTTGTTTCCAAAAACGGAGGATAGGATCTAGTTTACTAAATGAGAAGATTGGATTTGGTTTCTTAAAGGGAAAAATTGGATTTGGTTTTCTAAAGGGAAGATTGGATTTGGAAAGGATTTGAAACGTAAGGTTTTAGAAACCCTAGATTTGGAAGACCATAGTTTTGACATAGAGAAGAGGTTTTGGAAATATATATATATAGTATTGATATAGAAAATAAGAGGTTTTGGAAACCTAGGTTTTAAGGCAAGGTTGAAAATCATGTTTTTGGGAAGAAAAACTAGGATTTCCTAGTTGTTGGCTCTAGGGCTTAACTTGGACTCTAAGAAAAGAGATTTTTGGAAAGAGAGTTTTTAGAAAGAGAGATTTTTGGAAGGAAATCCTAGAGAGGAGTTTCTAAAAGGAAGATTTTGAAAGGAGCTTTTAGAGAGGAGTTTTTAGAAAGTGAATTTGAAAGGAGTTTTAAAAAGAAGACTTTGGAAGAAGTTTTTAGGAAAGAGATTTAGGAAGAGAGTTTTCTAAGAAGGAAACCTAGGGAATGTTTTTAGAAAGTGAATTTCAAGGAGAGTGTTTTGAAAAAGAGTTGAAAAGGAGTTTTTGGAAAATAGATTTTTGGAGGGAGCTTTTGAAAACAATTTTGAAAAGAAGATTGGAGAGAGTTTAAAGAGAATTTTTAGAAAGTGTATAAGATATCTCACTTTTCTAAAACGATTCTAACCATGAAAAGGCTAGAATTACCTTAGGATTGTGATTTTGAAAATAAGTTTTGAAAAAGAAGATTTTGATCTAAGTTTTTGAAAACAAGTTTAATGCAAGCTTTTGAAAACAAGTTTAAAACAAACTTTGGAGGAATGCAAGATCATGATATGCACAATGTGAATTGGGGTCATGAACATACAAGGTTAAAGGCTTCACCACATAATCAAGGGGGGGCCGAACCCACATGGTCTTCGGTTAGACTAAAAGAAAGCCCTCGACACGGTGACTCTCCAATAGCCTAATCCTACACATGAACCAGGAATTCCCTTATTTCAAAGATGCAAGAAGGGGGGGGGGGGGGGGGGGAGAAGAAGATGGGGGATTAAAATAGAAGAAAACCCAAGTGGGTTAGGAGAGAGAAGAGAGGGGGGAAGATGCGTAAACATAAATAAGAAGCCTACCTTGTGTCTTCTTTATTTTGCTTAGCTTTGTGCGCTTTGCTTTGCTTTGCTTGCCTTGCTTCGGTCTTCACTTCAATCTTCATCTTGATCTTCGAGTATTTGCTTCGATCTTCAAGAGCTTCAGATTGCAGTACTTCAAGTCTTCAATGGAGGCTTTGGAGGCTAGTGTATGAGTGTATAGAAGTGTAAGTGAGTGTATAGGATGATAGGGTTTGTATGGGAGACTAGGGTTTGGAAAACTTAAGGAGACTAGGGTTTAGAAAGGCAACGAGCTCTGTATACCGAAAAGTAAGATTTTTAGACTGAGTTTGCAGACCCCTTAAATGCTGGAAGAGGCTCTGTATTTATAGACAAGGGAATGACCTGGCGCCTGTTGTAATGGCGCCAAGCCAAACATGCTTCTGGCGCCACTAGGAGTGGCGCTAGCCAGTTAGGAAAATTTTAAGATCGGTAAGCAACGTATCTTGAGAAGATTTGAGCGTCTGTACTAGTGATTACCATGCAATTTTTAGCCTGGCTTCACTAAGAGTGACTCCGGAAAGCTCGGGAAGAACTTAAGGGACCGGGAATGGCCCGGAAGGCCAAAAAGGGCAGGAACTCTCAGAACAGGGTCCCAGAGGTATTTGAACTGAAAAAGGATGACAAGAATTGTCGGAAAGGTTGACTGGGCCATTAGGGGTAAAACGGTCAATTGGGCTGGGAAACTGCCGGGACGGACTCGAAATTTCCCGAAAGAAGACTCGTGATTTAGAAACATTGTTTAGAATGTTTCCAAAGGCTATCGATTTGATATCTAGAGCTGGTGTGGCCAAAAAAGGCGACTGACCCACCAGGGGCAAAACGGTCATTTTACATCGAGTTTACTGGAACTGACTCGGAATGATCTGGAAAGATAAAGAAAGGTTGAGAATACTATAAAAAGCATTCTCGGGAGATTACCGATTTGATACTCAGATCCAGTGTGATCAGAAAAAAGGAGATCGGCCCACCAAGGGCAAAATGGTCATTCTGCACCGGGTTTACCGAAACTGACTTGGAATGATCCGAAAAGATAACAGAAGGTTGAGAACACTATAAGAAGCATTCTCGGGAGACTATTGGTTTGATACCCAGAGCCGGTGTAGTCCCCATGGCGTTCGGATGCCTAGGGGTAAAATAGTCATCTTGACTGAAAAATCTCAAAACTAGCCCGAAACTGGCTAGAAGGCACCTAATCATGCCAGATTGCTTTTAAGACAATCTTGGAAAGGGTGGACTTACCATTATGGTGTGTTCTTGAGAAATGTGCTAGAAAATGGCCCTAGGGGCAATATGGTCATTTTTTACCAAAGTGGACTAGCAGGCACTGGTGTTGAACTGGGTTTTGAGTGTTTCCGCCACTCTGACGACGGTCTTGCAATACAAGGGTTTGCTGGCAATTCCCTATATCGACCTGCTTGTGAGTATTTCTGCTACTCCAACGGTTATGATATTTATGAGTACTTTCACTTCTCTGACGATTCGCGATCATTCCCAAGACTGCCTGATCCTGGGAAGCTGCTAAAGGGACTTAGCGCCTAAGAAGTCAACTTTCTCGGAAGGCGTGCTGAAACAGACATTTCTACATTGGCGGGCTAGTAGGCGCGAAAGGTAAACCATTTTACCATCTAGGGGACTTAGGGTCTCATCCCGGTCGACAGGTTTAAAAGGACTTACTGTTCTGAAGAAACTTTCTTCGGAGAACGTGCCGGGTGGATAGACTTACCGTTTCGAGGAATCAGCTTTCTCGAGAGAGGGATTGGAATTGGAATTGGAATTGAAAAAAGGGTTGGAAAGGGGCTTACCGTCTTCGGAAAGATGCGTATCTTGGAATATGGAAAGAGGACTTATTATCTTTGGAAAGACGTGCCTGTTGGAATATGGAAAGGAGACTTACCGTATTCGGAAAGACGCGCCTGATTTAGAATTGGAAAAGGGACTTACTGTCTTCGGAAAGACGTGCCTGTTAGAATATGGAAGGGGAACTTACTGTCTTCAGAAAGACGTTCCTGATTTGGACTTGGAAAGGTGACTTACCGTCTTCGAAAAGACGCACTTGATTTGGAATTGGAAAGGGGACTTACCATCTTTGGAAAGACGCGCCTATTGGAATATGAAAAGGGGATTTACCATTTTTGGAAAAACGTGCTTGATTTGGAATTGGACTGAACAATGCCCCTAAGGGCATTTTGGTCATTTTGCCTCTATTTGGGCCTGGGGGGCCCGCGAAGCCATGGATAGCCGGGATTAGACTTAAAGACTTGATTTCGATTAGAATACGTCCATATTAACTTCAGTACAAGTCTGGACGGACCGTAGACTGCCAAGCGGTAAAAAATAGGGTACTTACAACTGCCCTTCTTTTTCTGTCTTTGCTTGTCGAAGACAGAAAATAATAAAGTAAGAGTCCCATGTTGACCGTGAGGCAGTCGGAGGGATGGACCTTGAAAATTTTTTGACAACAGGGTTCGAAAATAGATATTGGGCCCAAAAGGCCTTCGAAAACAAGTTTTGGGGGGAAAAAGAGCAAAGCTGCCCAGAATTTGGAAACTGGCGCCACTAGCAGTGGCGCCAGGCTTAGAAATAAGACCAGAAACATTCTAGTTCGACACTGCTGCTTAGGTTTTGAAGAGTTTTTGGAGAATCGAGAGTCTTTGTGTAGAAATGGACTTGAACCTTGAAGAGGCACTTCTTAGGGATCACGAGTGATTGCCGAAAGGAGACCACGTCGCTGGAAAAGTAGTCGGAAGAGAAGTTTTCGCCGGAGAACTCCAAGAAGTGAGTTTTCAAATTTTTGTTGATTTTGAGGTGTAAAATTTTGTTTGAATCATGTGAATATTAGAAATTGATGTTTTGATATGTTTTGAACATTATGGTGATGTTATTTTTGTATTTTGGTGCTTATTTGATTGAATTTGAGTGATTTTACGTGATTATGTGAAGTGAATTTTTTGCAGGAATTGGGGATTTGTTCTTGCAGGCTTGGGCATTGGGTTTTCTAGCTAGATTTTTATGCCATGTGCCTTACAAAAATGTGTTGAACAACTGTGTGAAGTTTCGTGATTTTTTGAAAACTTGGTGGATTTTTGATTTTTTGAAAAATAAGAAAATACTTAGAAAATTAGGAAAATGAGAAAACTCAAGAAATTGATGAAATTTTTAGAGTTTAAAATTTTGAAAAATGTTGGAATATTTTAGAAAACATTTGAAATAACTTTGAGGAATTTGAGGACATTTTTGAAAATCATTAATTTATTGGAAAAATAAAACAATGTATTTTAAAAATCGCGAAAAATTAAAAAGTGTGCGCGGGTGCAATTGTCATGTGATTGTAACATTGTGACGTGCACGGTCTGCATTTTATGTTGATGTCACGGGTGTTGTAGGGACCGTTTTTAAACAAAACTCCGCCGAAATTTTTAGAAATTCAGGGAAAGAGTAGGAAAAGGTTTAGAAATAAAATCTTTTTGAAAAAAAAAAGACAGAAAACCCTTGAGATTTGATTTGATATTGAAAAATCAAAATGTGTGGGAATTTCATTTTGACTTATCATTTGAAATCTTTTTATTATTTTTATTGTTTGTTGTTTATTTTGTGTTACTTTATTATGTTATTATTTATGTACCGTATATTAACACCTCTTACCTTGGCTTACCTTTTCGAGATGGCAGACGCGATTTTGAGTCGACTGAGAGCTTGGCATGACAATTATCCTCTGGATGAGCAAGATATCTTTCGCCGGTCCTTTGGTCGGGTGGCTTCACTTCTATTAGTGCGGCTTATTCCCGGGCTCACGGAAGCAGTGATTCCCTTTTGGCAGCCTAACTTATCTCTTTTCTGCTTAGGGAGTGCGAGCTTACCCCTACCCTCAAGAGTATGGGTTTCTTCTTGGTTTCCGAGATGGTTCGGCCGACATTATAGGACCCCTCTTTCTAGATGGTTGTATTACAGTGGTCTCGTCCCAGCTCGGACTCAGACGCGCAATTCTTTCATATTCTTCTTTGTCCTAGTTTCCTTACGTTCCAGCAGAGTTCCTCTTTTCTTGCTTTGAGTTTCCCATGGGTATGCGAGTCCACTCAGGTGATTGGCATACTTCCTAAGATTGGTTTGTTTCTCATATGGTTGCTCTGGCCCTGCTTCTACTGAACTACTTGGTGTTCCCTCGAGGAGATCATTTAGTTGACTGTCGACTATGTGCACTGCTGGCCCTGATTCGTAAAAGGCATTCCTATGCTCCCATGATTGTAGGAGAGACCTTTGTGAGTCTTACGAGATTCCAGTAGACCGTTGATGCTCATTTTCGGGGATGCGTTGCTCTCTTCTAGCTTTGGGTGATCGGGCACTTGTTTATTACTCCTTTATTCTAGCATACATGGTATCCCGAGCTTGACCACATACATTCTCTGGCGAGATCTCAGAGAGTCATGTCCGATGAGGGGAGGCTTCCATAGACCGTTGCGGCCTGGGCTGACTACCTCTTGAGCATGAGGTTAGGCCTGGTCAGGTGGTATTCAGGACTGGTTGGTAGGTATTGCTTAAGAGTTCGACCTTCTGAGAGGGCCTTCCTGCCCCTAGTAGGCCTGCAGGGCATTGCCCCTTTCTTCGGGATTCGGGTTCTATGACAGCCTGGTAGGAGTCAAGATATCCTTTATTCGGCATCTACAGTTGAGTTTACTCTTGTTTTTAAGGCATCGATCCCGAGAGCGCTGGTGGAGAGGGTTATGGATACATGGAGATCTTTGCTTCCTCACGTAGATGACGACGGTCCATTCTCTATCATGCCCCTTGAGACTGAGACTTATCACTATTGGTTTCGGCGTTATGTGCTGGGTCCTAGTAGACTTAGGGATCTTCTTATTGAGACTCCTTTACCTCCCATAGGGTATACTGATTTCTTGACAGCTATGATTGTTCAAGGGCATTGTTACAGACAACAAAACTGCCAGTTGATACGGATATTGCATGACCAGCTGAGAGTGAGGGATGTTGAGGTGGATTCTTTGGAGATACGGCTAGCAGCGGCCAGATCAATACATGATCGCCCACCGTTGAGTATCTCGAGGGGATGTAGGAGACCACCAGGTGCTCTAGGCCGTTCCACTTCCCCGGAGGATGGTGTGACGGATAGTCAGTCTTTGCGAAAGGCTGTGGAGTCCCTTACCCGAAAGAGGGATACACTTCTGGCCAGGTGTGCAGACTACTAGTGAGCCCGGCTCAGATATTCTACAATTGGTACTTCTTTTAGTGCTCCTCTTGCAGTTGGCAAGCCAGCTGATCCTTGCCTAGCGGATTCCTCCTTTGATGATGATGGGAAGCGATATGTTTTTGCCCCTCGCTCTTAGATTTATTGATTCCTGCATTTGTAGAAAAACATACTTTGTTTAGTATTGTACCCCTTTTTGTCTTATGAACTCATGGCCTCCCATACTTTTGATATAACTTTCCTACATGGTTAGTATAGCAACAAACTTGAGGAAAGTTGAATGAAAGTCGCAGCTCAATGAAAAATAACTCCCTTTTTTTTATACTCTGACCAACTGATTGTCCCACGAAAGGAACCCCTGCTTCCTTTAACCTTAATTGGGCTAAGCCGAAGAATGCCTTTCGAAATGCCTTCTGACTTTCACACTGTTGCTTTCATACATATAACTTCTAAGGAATGATGTAGCTTGGGTTATTTCTTATGTCTAAATCTCCCCCAACCCCCATCCCCCTCTTTTTTTTTTTTGCTATTTTTACTACTAGTGCCCATGAGGGTTTTCACCAGTCCTAGCTCTGTCATTTTTGCACCAAGGTGCCTTTACAGGTTTTCACTAGGGTCGACAGTTTTGTATCTTGCCACATCCCTACTCTTTTACCTACGGCGCCCTTTCGGGTTTTCACCGCATCCTTAGGAACACGCTTAATTTTTTTCTCTTCTTTTTCTCTCTTTCCTCAGCTTGGTTTCTGGTTTCTGTTGAGAAGCTCCTAAATACTACTTA
Source organism: Euryodendron excelsum (assembly GCA_033060915.1). Classification (NCBI taxonomy): domain Eukaryota; kingdom Viridiplantae; phylum Streptophyta; class Magnoliopsida; order Ericales; family Pentaphylacaceae; genus Euryodendron; species Euryodendron excelsum. The sequence continues at coordinate 33,079,440 of CM065384.1, read as the reverse complement.
TGCCATCCTCCAACAGATAGCATATTTCAATAAGCTCATTTGGACTAATCAATTCAACTATGATCTGAGAGGACTTTTAAGTTTGTGGTGTGGGATTTTTATTTTTGAAAGAAAAGGAAAAGGCTCAAACCTACCATTCTACTAGTGGTCATTGCCAATGATTTTTGGTCTAATAGCACTTTTTTTGTGTATTCTTATCTTTCTTTGGGTAACCAATCACCCTCTTTTTCTCTTTTTCTCTTTTTTTTTTTTTTTTTTGAGCTAACGACGTTAACAACAACGTTTGTGCAAACTTAAGGTAAGGATTTTATTTTATTTTATTTTATTGACACATATCTCCAGTGCTTCTAATTTGACCTAGCGTGACCACTTTGTTAGGGAATGTTTCTGAAGGAAAGTAACCGGCTCTAAGGGTTTGACAAAAGTTATATATATATATATATATTAATTGTATCGAAAATGAAACGAGGGCCTCTCGTCATCTCAGAATTAAATTGTTTAGTCCATAGAGATTTACCACTGAAACCCTACCCTATTGATTAGTGGAGAATGAAGAGAGTAAATTTTATTGCTTCTGCACAAAAACCAAAGGTCTAACTTTTGGAATCATATGTAGTAGTGTTTGACAGCATCTGAATTCAACAGACTAGGGAATTCTTAACCATCCATTTCCTCCAAAACGAGAGCTCCTCCAAACAGGACCTTTTTTTTTATCACGAATGGCCCTTCATGGTTTGGAGCAAATTTCCCCTGCGCTACCTCCTAATGGGGGAACACCTTTTTGAGCACCAAATCTCCCGGTTGGAACGATCGAGGCCGTACCTTCTTATCAAATGCCCTGGCCATTTGTCTTCTGTAGCATTGAGCGTGATAAACTGCGGCTAACCACTTCTCATCTAGCAGGTAGAGTTGGGCATACTGATCTTTGATCCATTCTGCTTCATCCAGTGTGGTTTCTATTAAGATCCTTAAGGAAGGAATCTTAATATTAACGGGGATGACTGCCTTGATGCCGTAGACCAGCTTGAAGGGGGTGTTTCCAGTGGAGACCCTCATAGTAGTTCGGTAAGCCATCAATGCAAAAAGAAGTTTCTCATGCCAATCTCTATAGTTGTCAATCATATTTCGGAGTATTCTCTTAATGTTCTTGTTGGCTGCTTCCACGGCTCCGTTCATTTGAGGTCGGTAGATGACCGAATTTCGGTGCGTAATGTGAAATGTTTGGTATAGCTTTAATATCAACTCATTATTCAGATTGGAAGCGTTGTCAGTAATGAGTGACTCAGAAATCCCATACCAGCAAATGATATGATTTTTTATGAACCTTTCCACGACCTTCTTGGTAATGTGAACATAGGAGATGGCTTCCACCCACTTAGTAAAATAATTGATGGCGACAAGGATGAAGCGGTGGCCGTTGGAGGCTTTAGGACTGATAGGGCTAATCATATCTATCCCTCACATAGAAAAAGGCCACAGGGCTGACATGGAATGAAGCTTAGTAGGCGGTGCTTTAATCTTATCCCCATATATCTGGCACTTGTGACACCGAAGAACGTATCTAATACAATCTGACTCCATGGTTGACTAGTAATACCCTGTCCAAAGAATCTTCTTTGCAAGCGTGTGGTCATTCATGTGGGGACCGCAAACTCCTTCGTGCACTTCCTCCATGATAACCTTGGCTTCAATGGCATTGACGCATCTTAGAGGTCTGAACCATGATCTCCTGAAAAGCTCATTTCCAGCCATGAAATAATGTCCTGCCAAATGACAAATGGTCTTCTTATCCCGTTGTGATGCTTTCATTGGGGAATGTCCTGACCTAAGTCACCTAATTCGTCTGATGGAGTAGACGGATTGCGCACTGAGTCGCGGATTGGCGAACTCGGTGCGAAATCCGGTCAAACTCGCGAACTGACTTGGTCAAAGTCGCGGATTGACCAGGCGAACTGACTTTTGCTAGGAAAAAAATTCAAATTTTGTATGGCCATGGGGTTCGAACCGAGAACCTTAAGCTGCAAACTTCACCAACCGTGCCACTAAGCCAATACTTCCCTTGGTAATAATAGATAGTTTTTATTATTTATTAGTAACGGCACAGCATAATAGTACAAATACACTATATTTTTATATTTCACCATAGATGAAGTTAGTTACAAAAGATTTAATGCATAAAAAATTTTTAAAATTATTTATCTACTATATGTATATATATTTATTTTTATAAATATATATTTATACACGCTCTGGAGGCGCTCTCATTTTCAGTTCTTCTAAGGAAGAGCGCTCTCGCGCACCCGCTCCCGCACCCGCACCTGCCCCCGCTCCGCGAATCGGTGACTTAGGTCCTAACTTGGATATACCTCTGGATGTCATAGAACCATGGTTGCTCGTCGTGCTCAATGGTTGTGTGTAGGCAATAAGAAGGGATATCCCTGGTAAAAATCTATAGAGGGGGTATCTCGATGCCCCTGTCAACCTTGATTAATGCAGCTAACGTAACTAAGACATCGGCAAAACTGTTCTCTGCTCGGGGCACATGATGAAAATCTATACTTCTGAATAATTGACACAAATCTTTGACTTGTTGATTATATGGGGAGAGTTTGGCATCTCGAGTTTGGTATACATCCTTGGATTGCTGAATAACCAAATCTAAATCGCCGAAAACAACGAGTTCATCAATTTTCATTTCCAATGCCAGCCTTAGTCCCAGGATGCCAGCCTCATATTCAACAATGTTATTGGTGCATGGTTTGAGTTATAGCTTAACCACAATAGGATAGTGACTGCCTGTTCTTGATACTATTACTGCCCCAATGCCAGCTCCCTTTTTATTAGCAACCCTATCAAAATACATCTTCCATCCAGGTCCCACTTACTCTTCAAATGTGTCATCAATGCATAGTATATTTTCATCAGGAAATTGGGGTTCCATGGATTGATAATCATCAATAGGGTTCTCAGCCAGATAATCAGCTATCACCTGCCCCTTGACTGCTTTACGGGTAGTGAAAACGATGTTGAATTCTGACAGGATCATGGGTCATCGGGCAATTCTGCCGGACAGGGTTGGTTTCTTAAATATATACTTGAGGGGATCCATTTGAGAGATGAGGAAGGTGGTATGATATAGCATGTAATGCCAAAGCCTATGGGTTGCCTAGGCTAACGCGCAACAGGTTTTCTCGAGATTCGAATACTTTGTCTCATATGGCAAGAAGTTTTTACTGAGATAGTAATTGGCCTACTCTTTTCTTCTCGTTTTATCATGTTGTCTCAAAACACACCCATGGAAGTATCTAACACTGACATGTACATCAACAAAGGACGCCCTACGGTTGGTGCCACCAGGACAAGAGGATTCCGTAGGTATCCTTTGATTTTCTCAAAAACTATTTGACAGTTATCATCCCACTTTTTCGATACATCTTTCTTAAGGAGCTTGAAAATAGGTTTGCACAGATGGGTCATTTGGGCTATGAATCTGTTGATAAAGTTTAACTTTCCCAGAAAGGACCGGACCTCCTTTTCCCCATTCGGTGCTAGCATTTCCACAATGGACTTAACTTTGGCAGGATCTACCTCTATCCCCTTTTCATTGACTATAAACCTCAGCAACTTCCCTGAAAATACTCCAAAGGTGCACTTGGCAGGATTTAGCTTAAGCTGATACTTATGGAGACGATCAAACACCTTTCGTAGGTTGAACAGGTGGTCTTTCCGCTATTTGGACTTGACGATTATGTCATCCACATAGATTTCTACTTCTTGATGCATCATATCATGAAATAAAGTTACCATGGCCTTTTGGTAAGTTGCCCTTACGTTGTGAAGTCCGAATGGCATGACTTTATAACAATACACTCCCTAGGGGGTGATGAAAGTAGTCTTCTCTCGATCCTCTTTAGCTAGCTTGATCTGATTGTATCCCGAAAAATCATCCATGAAGGAAAACATTTCGTGACCGGCCGTGTTATCAACAAGCAAGTCTATATGTGGGAGAGGAAAGTCGTCCTTTGGACTAGCCTTGTTGAGGTCTCGAAAGTCAATACACATCTGCAACTTGCCGTCTTTCTTGGGCACCGGGACAATATTAGCCAGCCATTAGGGATACTCTACTACTTGTAAGAATCCTACTTGGAACTGTTTAATTACTTCCTCCTTGATCTTCAGGCTTCATTCAGGCTTCAATCTTCTCAATTTTTGCTTAAAAGGTTTCATTTGTGGGTGCAAGGGTAATCTATGCTCAATAATGGATTCATCCAACCCGGGCATATCTTGATATGACCAAGCGAAAATATCCAGGTACGCCGGTAATAATTCCAATAGTTCGTTGCGCTGTCATTGATCCATGCCTGTACCGATTCTAAGCTCTTTTGGATCCCCTTCATTCCCCAAATTAACGGTTTATGTTTCTTCAATGTTTGGGGTATTATGGTTCTCATGTCTTTCTATTTGTTCCCGAATTTCCTCTGACACCTCCTCTAAATAATTTACATCTTCTGTAACTCCCAGTTGTTGGTAGTCAAACTCAATATTAAAGTCATCATTTGTCAGGATTGGCATTCTCGGGATTAGTTGAGTAAGGTGTCGGATGCAAGGGTCCCTGGCATGGAAAATAGGGTGCAATGAATCAAATAACAAGGAGTATTTTTCCATTAATAACTTGATTTAAAAAGTTAAGACAAATAAATTAAAAGGACAAAAGTTTATTTTTGGCAAATCAGTTGCTCCGGGATCTCACTCCAGTGAGCTTTGTACCGAAACTTACGAGCACGGATGATGTCTTTGCTGGCCCAATTATACAAATTTTTGCCTGGCAGCATCGCTCGAATGGATCCATCTTGAGTTATTCCAGTGTCGGCTGTCATGACGGGCGCTTCTTCTTGGACTTTTCTCTTCTTCTTATTTAATGTAGACATTCCTTTCCCCAGGTCCAACTGCTTGAATCGATCCGAGAGTTCCATGACAGCTTTTCTATCAGCCTTCTTCTTCCGCACTGCTTCTATTTTCTCCTTTCTCATGGGTTCATACCCCCAGCCCAAAAGTGGGTTCAGCCGACGGTATTTCTATGACCTCAAGCCTTCCTTGTAAACATCGCCTTAAGCCTTTCCCCGGATGAAAACCATTTGCTTTAAAGTACTGCACTATCATCTGAGAGTTTCGAGAATATTTCAGCTCCATTTGATCTTCTTTCTGCACAACAATGATATATTCGAACGACTGAAAGCAGGAGGGTATTTCAATGTCAGATGCAACGATATCAGCTTTGTATACAGCAAATTCTTTTTCAGCGAAAATAGAAATTAGTATGGAGCCCACGATGAACTTGAATTTCTGATGAAGGCTAGAAGGAACTGCACCCGTCGAATGAATCTAGGGTCGTCCTAACAACAAATTGTAGACAGCCAGAATATGCAAGACCTGGAATTTAATTGTGAAGGTTACTGGTCCTATCTCAACAGGCATTTCAATTTCCCCTATAGCTTCCCTCTGAGAACCATCAAAGGCACGAATGATCATACCACTGTTTTTCAAGTAAGTTTGGTCCATTCCCAGCCTTTCTAGGGTAGAATACAGGCACATATTCAAAGCCGACCCATTATCTATCAATACTTTGGCTACCATTTTTCCTCTTGTTCTTACAGGGATATGCAGAGCCCAGGTATGGCATGTTCCGTCAGCAGGAATCTCATCATCGGAGAAGGTAATGATGTTTAGGGCCATGATGAGTCTCACCATGTTATGCAGGTTATCTGGCGTGAAACTCTCAGGCACATGAGCATCCTTGAGGATCTTTATCAAAGCACCCCGGTGCACTTTAGATGTGAACAACAAACCCAACAACGCAATATGGGCTAAGGCTTTTCTAAGTTGTTCCATGATGTCGTAGTTGACCTTTCCTAGAGCTTTGGTGAATTCTGACATCTCTTGATCTGTCGGTTGGTTAGAGCATTCTCCCTCTTTATCCTTCCCTTTTCTTTTTCTTTCCACTTCAGTAGAGGTGTAGAGGCGCTCTGACTGAGTCATCCCTCCTATTTCTATTACGGGCTCTCCGGTGCCCCTATCAAGTGAGTAATTTCATGGGACGCTATGAAGACTGGGTATTGGCGGTTAGGTTATAATAGGAAGAGTGATCCTTGGATTTATGGGCAAAGGGATTACCACAGGTGAAGGGTTGGCGAGGACGGGTAGGGTGGTGGGCACGATTGGCTTCTTTTGCAAGACTGGAGGTAGCTTAGGTTGTATGATTCCTTGGATGTTGGTTTGAGATTCAGGTCTAGCCACAGCGATCATAGGTTCAAGTTCAAACAATGGGGTAAGGATAAGGTGATGATGAGGAGGGTTTGGTGAGGTTTCTATGGTTAGGTTCATGTTGGGTTGGTGAGATTGCATGGTTAGGAAGGAATGGTCTTGGTAGTCGGGCTCCTCTAGGATATAAGTTGTCTCTTCTGGAATCACAGCAAGTAGGTTGCATAGGGTGTTTTTGCTAACATTCTTACTTTCCAACGGTATGTTCTCCTGAAGCTTGTGAACCATGGCATTCACTATTACGGAAAATATTGGACTAGTAGTCATTTCCCTGGCCTACAAGAATATGGACAATAGTTGCAAGTTAGAGTTCAATTCTTGGAGAGTTCTATGCAATGCATGCCCTAGGGTGCCCCTATTCAGAGGGGGGACTATACATGATGCCTTAGCTCACTTTTGGAGATAGGGGATTTGCCCCTGTATGCAGATACCTTACTATCGAGCGGGAAACTTCATCTATTTATGCAATCATCCCTCAATTCATTCACAAAAATAAAGAAGTATATTAAACTTTAGATTTAACATACAAGAGAATTGAAATACGTTTAAACAGGGGGAGAGGGAACATGTTCCTTTGGGGGTTCCACCTGTCTAATTTTACAAAGGAAACCCTAAACTACTCTTGAGTCCTTCGTTGGATTTGATGTCGAGGAGGTCGCTAAGAGACCTTGTTGATCGATTGCCCTTTGTCTTCTTGACAATCCTATCTCCGTGAGCATAGAGGGATTGGGGCCGCTCTTATGGAATGAATTGAGGTGTATGCCATAAGTCCTTAGGGTTACGTGGGAATCCTTAGGGTTTGGATAGGCTTAATGTAAAGGAGAGTGAACTAGGTATCACTCTCAATAGGTTGATCATATGCATGAAAATGCAGTGACTTGAGTTACTTGGAACTCTTGTCTTGACATTGGATATTGAATGCATGAACATGGATATACAAAGAGTATAAGGAGAGAGAATACAATAGCAAGGTAAACGTGCATGCATGAGTAGTTAGACAGGCATTATAACAATATGAATACAGTCATTATAATAACAGAATAAACAGGTATAAATGAAAATAAGAGCAGTCGCCCTTTCCTCCATGGTTTTGGAAAATGGTGCACGTGTCTTAAATCCAGTAGAGGTTCGGCTATGCATGGTGTCTATATGAGCATGAGGTTGAGGGTTGACTAATGCGTCCTAAAAAGGCTCGGTCCCCGAATCTTCAAACTTAGGCCCACTCCTCGAGGTGGTGCCATGATCGGTTGGTGATTCGAGCGGGGAAACCATCAAGAGGTCGTAAGAGAAGAAACTGATATAGTATCTTGCCCACAACCAATATACCGTTCCCCCTTTCTAACTAGAAAGGACATATCAGGGTAAAAATGCAAGTATGCAGAATGCAGGTGCACATGCAGTGTGTGTGTGATTTTTGAAAGTAGAGGAAAGAGCCTAACAACTCCCATTCATCTTGTTCATCACATTCATGCATGGCAGTTAAAATTTAAACAAAAATCACACTTACAAAACAAAGATGCAAGAGTTAGTATGTGGATGGCAAACTTAATACAAGATAATATGAATAAATGCATTTTTTTTAAAAAAAATAATTTTGAAAATTTAGTTTTGAAAATTTAAAGTGAATAGGATTGAATAAGTTAATTGAAGACTCTGCATGGGTGAAGGGTAAAGAGACATGGCTACGGCCTCACCCTCTAAGTGTTCCCAGCAGAGTCGCCAGTTGTTGCGCCTAGATTTTTAGCACTCGAGGAATACACACACAAGCGGAAAAAATACTGTACTCTCTCGTTAGAACTCATCCTCCTAGAAGAATAAGCGTGACTATGTTTGAATCGAAAATTGGTTTGAATAAAGGGTTTTTGGAAAACATTTGGAATCGCCACCTAACTTGATTAGGGTGAGTTAGGTCACATAAAAACTAAGAATAATCCGAAGACTACACTTAGGGGTTTTAAAAACGATTTTGAAAAACATCTCCTTAAGAGAGAGATTTTAAGAAAACAAGTTATTTGGCAACCTTTAAAAAATATTAAGCCCTTTTTTGAAAAATAACTCCATTTTGGTCTTTGAAAATAGTGATCTTAGGTTCGGAGGTTGGTTACGTGTAGGGAAGACGCACTAAGCCATCACCCTACCCCGCCCTTGCAGTACCTACATATCTATTTACCCTAAATTCACCTATGAGAGTCTTCAACTAACGAATGTCCAATTCTATTTACTTTGAAAAAGAAATGTTTAAAAAGAAACTAGCATGATGCATGATGTGCAAGTGCAAGAAAAGAGAGTTGGAAAATAGATTTGAAAAGAGTTTGATTTGATTTGAAAAGATAGATTTTGAAACTGGAAAGTTTTGTAGATTAGAAATAGAGATTTGGAAATAGAAATTTTGAATTAGAAGTTTGACATAGATTATGGAATTTGAGATTGAAAAAAGGTTGTGAAATTTGAGATTTGAAAAAGGTTGTGACCACACCCACGAGGGTTGCCTACGTATCCTTTTTGAGGAATCAGGTCAGTCGTAGCTCAGACAAGAGTCCGATAGAAAATAGAAGGTTTGATCGGAAAAAGGAATTGAATTGGAATTTAGATTTGATTTGAATTTAGAATAGAAGATTGGAAATTGGAATTAAGAATATTGGACTTGTTTGGAAAGAATGAGGTTTAAGAAACCTAGACTTAAGAAAGACTTGAGACTTAGCAAAGATTTGACTCAAATGTTGGACTTGAAAGATTGAAGAAAGATTGGAATTTAGGAAAGATTCGAATTAGGAAAATTTTATTTTAGGAAAGTTTTGAATTAGGAAATGTTTCATTTTAAGAAATTTTTGAATTAGAAAAGTTTTGAAAGTTGGAAAGATTTGAATTTGGAATGTTTTGAAATAGGGAAGTTTTGAAAGTCGGAAAATTTTGAAATTTAGAAAGTTTTGAATTTAGAATGTTTTAGATTTGGAAAGATTTGACGTTTAGGGAAGTTTAGAATTTTAGAAAGATTCAAAGTTTGAGTTTTAGAAATTCTTCAAATTAGGAAAGGTTTTGAGTTTAAGAAGAATTTGAAAACTTAGACTTGGAAAGTTAAGATTTGGAAAGGGATAAAATTAGGAAGGAGTTGAATTAGGAAAGATTTAGAAGTTTAGGTTTAGGAAACTTATGGTTTAGGAAGGTAAAAAATTAGGAAAGAGTTGAATTACGAAAGATTTAGATTAGGAAGGATTGAGATTCCCATTTCCTAAAATAAGGGATTGGATTTTGTTTCTAAAAATGGATGATGTGATTTTGTTTCCAAAAACGGAGGATAGGATCTAGTTTCCTAAATGGGAAGATTGGATTTGGTTTCCTAAAAGGAAAAATTAGATTTGGTTTTTTAAAGGGAAGATTAGATTTGGTAAGGATTTGAAACGTAAGGTTTTAGAAACCCTGGATTTGGAAGACCATAGTTTTGACATAGAGAAAAGGTTTTGGAAATATATATATATATATATAGTTTTGATGTAGAAAATAAAAAGTTTTGGAAACCTAAGTTTTCTCGGCAAGGTTGAAAATCATGTTTTTGGGAAGAAAAATTAGGGTTTCCTAATTGTTGGCTCTAGGGCTTAACTTGGACTCTAAGAAAAGAGATTTTTGGAAAGTGAGTTTTTAGAAAGAGAGATTTTTGAAAGGAAATCCTAGAGAGGAGTTTCTAGAAGGAAGATTTTGGAAAGACCTTTTAGAGAGGAGTTTTTAGAAAGTGAATTTGAGACGAGTTTTAGAAAGAAGAATTTGGAAGAAGTTTTTAGGAAAGAGATTTAGGGAAAGAGTTTTCTAAGAAAGAAACTTAAGGAGTATTTTTGGAAAGTGAATTTCAAGGAGATTGTTTTGGAAAGGAGTTGAAAAGGAGTTTTTGGAAAATAAATTTTTGAAGGGAGCTTTTAAAAACAATTTTGGAAAGGAGATTAGAAAGAGTTTGAAAAGAATTTTTAGAAAGTGTATAAGATATCTAAATTTTCTAAAACGATTCTAACCATGAAAAGGCTAGAATTACCTTAAGATTGTGATTTTGAAAACAAGTTTTGAAAAAGAAGATTTTGATGTAAGTTTTTGAAAACAAGTTTAATGCAAGCTTTTGAAAACAAGTTTAAAACAAACTTTGGAGGAATGCAAGATCATGATATGCACAATGCAAATTGGGGTTGTGAACATACAAGGTTAAAGGCTTCACCACATAATCAAGGGGGCCGAACCCACATGGTCTCCGGTTAGACTAAAAGAAAGCCCTCGACACGGTGACTCTCCAATAGCCTATTCCTACAAATAAATCGGGAATTCCCTTATTTCAAGCATGCAAGAAGGGGGGGGAAGAAGATAGGGGATTAAAATAAAAGAAAACCCAAGTGGGTTAGGAGAGAGAAGAGAGGGGGGAAGAAGATGGCGGATTAAAATAGAAGAAAACCCAAGTGGATTAGGAGAGAGAAGAGAGGGGGAAAGATGCGTAAACGTAAATAAGAAGCCTAACTTGTGTCTTCTTTATTTTGTTTGCCTTGCTTCGATCTTCACTTCAATCTTCGTATTGATCTTCGAGTGTTTGCTTCGATCTTCAAGAGCTTCAGATTGCAGCACTTCAAGTCTTTAATGGAGGCTTCGGAGGCTAGTGTATGAGTGTATAGAAGTGTATAGGAGGCTAAGGTTTGGAAAACCTAAAGAGACTAGGGTTTAGAGAGGCTACGAGCTCTGTATACCGAAAAGTAGGGTTTTTAGACTAAGTTTGCGGACACCTTTCACGCTGGAGGAGGCTCTGTATTTATAGACAAAGGAATAATCTTGCGCCTATTGCAGTGGCGCTAGGCCAAAAATGCTTCTGGCGCCACTACTAATGGCGTCAGCCAGTTAAGAAAGTTTTAAGGTTGGCAAGCAACGTATCTTGAGAAGATTTGGGCGCCTGTACTAGTGACTACCATGCAATTTCTAGCCTGCCTTCACTAGGAGTGACTCCGGAAAGTCCGGGAAGGACTTAAGGGACCGGGAATGGCTCGAAAGGCCGAAAAAGGGCAGGAACCCTCAGAACAGGGTCTTGGAGGTATTTGAACTGAAAAAGGATGACAAGAATTATCGGAAAGGTTGACCAGGCCATTAGGGGCAAAACGGTCAATCGGGCCGGGAATGTCCTGGAAGAAGACTCGAGATTTAGAAACATTATTTGGAATGTTTTCAAAGGCTACTGGTTTGATATCTAGAGCCGGTGTGGCTGGAAAAAGCGACCGACCCACCAGGGGCAAAACGGTCATTTTGCACTGGGTTTACCGGAATTGACTCAGAATGATCTGAAAAGATAAAGGAAGGTCGGGAATACTATAAAAAGCATTCTTGGGAGATTACCGATTTGATACCCAGAGCCGGTATGATCAGAAAAAAGGCAACCGGCCCACCAGGGGCAAAACGGTCATTCTGCACCGGGTTTACCGGAACTGACTCGGAATGATCCAGAAAGATAATAAAAGGTTTAGAACACTATAAAAAGCATTCTCGAGAGACTATCGGTTTGATTACCAAAGCCAGTGTGGTCCCCAGGGCGTTCGGATGCTTAGGGGCAAAATAGTCATCTTGACTGGAAAATCTCGAAACTGGCCCGAAACTAGCTAGAAGGCACCTAATCATGCCGAATTGCTTTTAAGACAATCTTAGAAAGGGTGTACTTACCATTCTGAGAACTTAGGTGTGTTCTCAAGAAACATGCCAGAAAATGGCCCTAGGGACAGTTTGGTCATTTTTCACCAAAATGGACTAGCAGGCACTGGTGTTGACCTGGGTTTTGAGTGTTCCCGCCACTCTGATGGCGATCTCATGATACAGGGGTTTGTTGGCAATTCCCTATATCGACCTACTTGTGAGTATTTTCGCTAGTCCAACGGTTGCGATGTTTACGAGTACTTCCGCTACTTTGACGGTCCGCGATCATTCCCGAGACTGCCTGATCTCAGGAAGCTGCTAAAGGAACTTAGTGCCTGAGAAGTCAACTTTCTCGAAAGGCGAGCCGAAATGGATATTTTTGCATTGGCGGGCTAGCAGGCGCCAAAGGTAGACCGTTCTACCATCTACGGGACTTGGGGTCTTGTCTCGGTCGACAGGTTTAAAGGGACTTACCGTTTTGAAGAAACTTTCTCAGAAGAACGTGCCGGGTCGGATAGACTTACTATCTCGAGGAATCATCTTTCTCAAGAGAGGGATTGGAATTGGAATTGGAAAAGGGGTTGGAAAGGGGACTTACCGTCTTCGGAAAGATGCGCCTATTGGAATATGGAAAGGGGACTTACCGTCTTCGAAAAGACGTGCCTGTTGGAATATGAAAAGGGGACTTACCGTCTTCGGAAAGACGCGCTTGATTTGGAATTGGAAATGGGACTTACGGTCTCTGGAAACATGTGCCTGTTAGAATATGAAAAGGGAACTTACCGTCTTCGGAAAGACGTGCCTGATTTGGACTTGGAAAGGGGACTTACCATCTTCGGAAAAACGCGCTTGTAAGCACCCCATTTTGATAGCTCGGCAGTCTACGGTCCGTCTAGACTTGTAGTCAAGTCGATATGGACGTATTCCAATCGAAATTAACTTTCCAAGTCTAATCCTATCCATTCATTGCTTTGTGAGCCCCACCGGACCCAAATAGAGGCAAAATAACCAAAGTGCCCCTGGGGGCATCATTCGGTCCAATTCCCAATAGGCACGTCTTTTCAAAGACAGTAAGTTCCCTTTTCAATTCTAAATCAGGCACGTCTTTTCGAAGACGGTAAGTCCCCTTTTCAATTCCAAATCAGGCGCGTCTTTCCGAAGACGGTAAGTCCCCATTTCAATTCCAAATCAGGCGCGTCTTTTCGAAGACGGTAAGTCCCCATTTCAATTCCAAATCAGGCGCGTCTTTCCGAAGACGGTAAGTCCCCTTTTCAATTCCAAATCAGGCGCGTCTTTCCGAAGACGGTAAGTCCCTTTTCCAATTCCAATAGGTACGTCTTTCTGATGATAGTAAGTCCCCTTTCCAAGTCTAATTCCAATTCCAATCCCTCTATCGAGACAGTTGATTCCTCGAGATGGTTCAGCACGTTTTTCGAAGAAAATCTCTTCGAAACGGTAAGTCCCTTTAAAGCTGTCGATCGGGACGAGACCCCAAGTCCCTTAGATGGTAGAACGGTTCACCTTTGGCGCCTGCTAGCTTGCCAATGCAGAAATATCCGTTTAGGCATGCTTTTCAAGAAAGTTGATTCTCAGGCGCTAAGTCCCTTTAGCAGCTTCCCGAGATCAGTCAGTCTCGGGAATGATCGCAAACTGTCAGAGTAGCGAAAATACTCGCAAACATTGCAACCGTCAGAGTAGCGAAAATACTCACAAACAAGTCAATATAGGAAATTGCCAACAAACCCATGTATCACGCGACCACCGTCAGAGTGACGGAAACACTTAAAACCTAAGTCAACACCAGTGCCTGCTAGCCCACTTCGGTGAAAAATGACCAAACTGCCCCTAGGGCCATTTTTCGGCACATTTCTCGAGAACACATTTGAATCCTCAAAATGGTAAGTTCAACCTTCCAAGATTGTCTTAAAGGCAATCCGGCATGATTAGGTGCCTTCTAGTTAGGTTCGGGCCGATTCCGAGACCTTCTGCTCAAGATGACAATTTTGCCTTTGGGTATCAAACCGATAACGAGAATGCCTCCTATAGTATTCTCAACCTTTTTTTACCTTTCTGGATCATTCTGAGTTAGTTCCGGCAAACCCAGTACGAAATGACCATTTTGCCCCTGGTGGGCCGGTCACCTTTTCCAACCACACCGGCTATAAGTATCAAACCGGTAGCCTTTGGAAACATTCTAAATAATGTTTCCAAATCTCGAGTCTTCTTCTGGGACATTCTGAATCCGTCCCAGCTACTTTCCAACCCAATTAACTGTTTTGCCCCTAATGGCCCGGTTAATTCTTTTAACACATTCTATCTTCATTTTTCAAGTCAAATACCTCCGGGACACTGTTCTAAATGTTCCTGCCCTTTTCCCAGCCTTCTGGGCCATTCCCAATCCCTTAAATCATTCCCAGGCTTTCCGGAGTCACTCCTAGTGAAGCTAGGCTAAAAATTACATGGTAGTCATTAGTACAGGCGCCCAAATCTTCCAAAGATACGTTGCTTGCCGACCTTAAAACTTTCCTAACTGGTTGGTGCCACTGCTAGTGACGCCAGGCCAAGAAATGGCCTGAGTGGCGCCAAGAGAAATTTTGCCCTGGCGCCACTGCAACAGGCGCCAGGTCTATCCTATCTCTATAAATACAGAGTCTCTTCCAGCATGAAAGAGGTCTTCAAACTCAGTCTAAAAACCCTAATTCTCGATATACAGAGCTCGTATACTCCCAAAACCCTAGCTTATCTAGGTTTTTCAAACCCTAGCCACCATACACCAAACTCTAGCCTCCTATACACTCCTATACACTCTCATACACTTATACATTAGCCTCCAACCCTCCTTTAAAGACTTAAATGGCTGCAATCTGAAGGTTTGAAGGTTGAAGACGAACTCTTAAAGATTGAAGTGAAGATTGAAGCAAGACAAGCAAAGCAAAGCGTGCAAAACTAAGCAAAATAAAGAAGATACAAGGTAGGCTTCTTATTTAAATTTCCATACTTCCCCCCTCTCTCTTCTCTCTCCTAACCCACTTGGGTTTTCTCTATTTTCATCCCCTATCTCTTTCCCCCCTTTCTTTGCATGCTTGAAACAAGGGGACTCCCGGTCCATGTGTAGGATTAGACTATTGGAGGGTCACCGTGTCTGGGGTTTTCTTTTAGTCTAACCGGAGACCACGTGGGTTGGGCCCCCTTGATTATGTGGTGAAGCCTTAACCTTGTATGTTCACGACCCCAAATTTGCATTGTGCATATCATGATTCTTGCATTCTTCCAAAAGTCGTTTTCAAAGTCGTTTTCAAAATTGTTTTTAAAATTGCATCAAAATCTCCTTTTTCAAAACTTGTTTTCAAAATTATAATCCTAGGGTGATTCTAGCCTTTCCATGGCTAGGATTGCTTTAGGAAAGTGTTACATTTAAAGTGATCGATATGGTCTATATTTTCAACTCCTAGTTGTGTTCAAAACCACTTTCTTAAAGTGGTTCTAACCTCCTTATGGTTAGAATCGCTTTAGGAAAGTGAGACGTTTTCATACTTTTAAAAAAAACTCTATTTTCAAAAATTTCTCTTTAAATATGCTTTCCAAAAACTCTTCCTCCCAAAATTGTTTTCATAAACTTTCTTCAAAAATTTATTTTTAAACTCCTTTCCAAAACACTCTCATCAAAATTCCTTTCCTAAAAAACACTCCCTAGGTTTCCTTTCTAGAAAATGCCTTCCTCAAAATTCACTTTCCTAAAAATTCTTTCCAAAAAGCTTCTTCCAAAATCTCTTTCCAAAAGCTCTCTTTTTAAAAGTCGTCTTCTAGAAACTCCTCTCTAGGATCTCCTTCCAAAAACTTGTTTCCAAGAAACACACTTTTCAAAAATCCCTTCCCTTAGAGCCCAAGTCAAGCCCTAGAGCCACAATTAGGAAACCCTAATTTTCTTTTCAAAAACATGGTTTTCAAACTTGCCTTAAAACCTAGGTTTTTAAAACCTCTTGTTTTCTACATCAAAACTATACATGTTTCCAAAACCTATTTTCTACGTCAAAACTATGGTTTTCCAAATCTAGGGTTTCTAAAACTTCCCCTTCCAAATCCTTGTTAAATCAAATCTTCCCTTTAGAAAACTAAATCCAATCTCCCGTTTAGGAAACTAGATCACATCCTCCGTTTTTGGAAACAAAATTAAATCTTCTCTTTTAGAAACAAAATCCAATCATTTCCTAGTCTAAATCTTTCCTAATTCAACTCCTTCCTAACCTTCTACTTTTCTAAATCCTAAGTTTCCAAAACTTGAACATAAAAATCTTTCCTAAATTTTAAAATTCAATTCTCAAATCATTCCTAATTCAACCTTTTCCTAACTCTACCCCTTTTCAAATCTTAACTTTTCAAATCTAGGTTTTCCAATCTTTCCTAAATTTAAACCTTTCCCAATCTCAAGATTTTCTAAAATTCAAACTTTAAAAATTTCTAAATCTTAAACTTTCTAAATTTCAAATCTTTCCAAATTCAAAGTTTTTTAAATTCAAAACTTTCGTAAGTTAAATCTTTCTAAACTTCCAACCTTTCTAAAATCTACACTTTCCTAAAACTTCAAATCTTTCTAAGTCTAAAGCTTTCTAAATTCAAATCTTTTCTAATTTAAAATCTTTCTAAAATTCTAAGCTTTCCAAATTTAAAACTTTCTTAAGTTGAAATAGTCCAAATTCTAAACCTTTCTTAAACTAAACTTTTCCTAATTCAAAACATTTCTAAATTCAACACTTTCCTATTTCAAAACCTTTCTTAAAATAAAACTTTCTTAATTCAAAACTTTCTTAACGTGAAAACTTTCCTAAACCAAAAACTTTCTTAAGTTGAAACTTTCCTAATGTGAAAACTTTCCTAAACCTAAAATTTTCCTAAGTTGAAATTTTCCTAAATCAACATCTTTCCTAATTCCTAGTTTCCTAATCTTCCAAGTCTAATATTCAACTCAATTCTTTTCTAAAATCTTTTCAAGTCAAGTTCAATCCTTCTTTTCTAAGTTCCCAAGTCTAGGTTTCCTAAAACCAAGTTTTTCAAAACCAATCTTTTCAAATCTTCCAATCAAAGTCCAAGTTTCCCTGCTCTTCCAATTCCAATTCAAATTCCAATTTCAACTCTTTTCCAAATCAACTCTTCTATTTTCAATCAGACTCTTGTTCGAACTACAACTGACTTGATTCCTCCAAAAGGATACGTAGGCAACCCTCATGGGTGCGGTCTCCACATTTTTCAAATTTCAAATTCCACAACATTTTTCAAGTTTTTATTTCCACAAAATCTTTTCAAATCTCCAATCTTTTTTTCAAACTTCCAATTCCAAATTTCTATTTCCAAATCTCTATTTTCAATTTCTAAAACTTTCTTTCCAAATACAAACTTCTATCTTTTTCTTTTCAAATCAAATCAATTTCTTTTCAAATCTATTTTTCACTTCTCTCTCTTGCATTTGCATATCATACATCATGTCTTTTAAACATTCCCTTTTTCTAAAGTGGTTAGGACTGGATAGTTTGTTAGTTGAAGACTCTTAGAGGTGAGTCTAGGGTAAATAGACATGTAGGTACCGAAATAGCGGGGTAGGGTGATGGCTTAATATGTCTTCCCTACACGTAACCAACCTCCGAACCTAGGATCACTGATTTCAAAGACTAAAACGAAGAAAGGGCTTATGTATTTTCTAAAGGTTGCCAAACAACCTATTTTCTTAAAAATCCTCTCTTGAGGAGATATTTTCAAAATCATTTTCCAAAACCCTAAGTGTAGTTTTTAGATTATGCTTAGTTTTTAGGTGACCTAACTCACCTTAATCAACTTAGGTGGCGACTCCAAATCTTTTCTAAAAACCCTTTATTCAAATCTATTTTCAATTCAAACCAAGTCGCACTCATTCTTCTAGGAGGGTGAGTTCTAACGAGAGAGTACAGTATTTTTCCCACTTGTGTGTGTATTCCTCGAGCGCGAAAAATCTAGGCACGATAGCGCTTAATTTGGAATTGGAAAGGGGACTTACCGTCTCCAGAAAGACATGCCTATTGGAATATGGAAAGGGGACTTATCGTCTTCGGAAAGACGTGTCTGATTTGGAATTGGACAGAATAATGCCCCTAAGGGCATTTCATTCATTTTCCCTCTATTTGGGCCTAGGAGGCCTGCGAAGCAATGGATAGACGGGATTAGACTTAGAGAGTTGATTTCGATTGGAATATGTCCATATTAACTTGAGTACAAGTCTAGACGGACCGTAAACTGCCAAGCAGTCAAAAATGGGGTGCTTACACTATTCCACACCTTTTCCTCCATTCCAAGCATCTCAACCTTAAGCTTATCAACAACAACCCATAGCATAACTTCTGAATCAACCCAAACTATATCAACCTCCTCATAGGTGTAAGCACCCCATTTTTGACCGCTCAACAGTCTACACTCAGTCCAGACTTGTTTTCAAGTCATTGTGGGCATATTCCAATCGAAACCAATACTCTAGGTCCAAATTCCGTCTTTCCATCACTTCGTGGGCCTCTCAGGCCCAAATAGAGGCAAAATAACCAAAATGCCCTTAGGGGCATTGTCCTTTCCTTTCCGATTCCAATCCCACTCTCGAGATAGTTTATTCCTCGAGACGGTTCCAATCCAGGCACGTCTCCTCGGAGACGATAAGTCCCCTTTCTAATCCCTCTCTCGAGACAGTTTATTCCTCAAGACGGTTCCAATCCAGGCACGTCTCCTCGAAGACGATAAGTCCCCTTTCCAATCCCTCTCTCGAGACAGTTTATTCCTCGAGACGGTTCCAATCCAGGCGCGTCTCTTCGGAGACGGTAAGACCCCTTTCCAATTCCACTCTCGAGACAGTTTATTCCTCGAGACGGTTCCAATCCAGACACGTCTCTTCGGAAATGGTAAGACCCCTTTCCAATCCCACTCTTGAGACAGTTTATTCCTCGAGACAGTTCCAATCCAGGCACGTCTCCTCGGAGATGATAAGTCCCCTTTCTAATCCCTCTCTCGAGACAGTTTATTCCTCAAGACGGTTCCAATCCAAGCGCATCTCTTCAGAGACGGTAAGACCCCTTTCCAATCCCACTCTCGAGACAGTTTATTCCTTGAGACGGTTCCAATCCAGGCACGTCTCTTCGGAGACGGTAAGACCCCTTTCCAATCCCACTCTTGAGACAATTTATTCCTCGAGACGGTTCCAATCAAGGCACGTCTCCTCGGAGACGATAAGTCCCTTTTCTAATCCCACTCTCGAGACAGTTTATTCCTCGAGACGGTTCCAATCCAGGTGCGTCTCTTCGGAGACGATAAGTCCCATTTCCAATCCCTCTCTCGAGACAGTTTATTCCTCGAGACGGTCCGAGTAGCGAAACTACTCACAAAACCGTTAGAGTAACGGAAATACTCACAAATAGGTCGATATAGGGAATTGCCAACAAACCCCTGCGTCACGACGACCGCCGTTAGAGTGGCGAAAACACTCAAAACCTAGGTCAACACCAGTGTCTGTTAACCCACTTTGGTGAAAAATGACCAAACTGCCCTTTGGACCTTTTCCGAGACTTTTCGGTCAAGATGACCATTTTGTCCCTAGGCATCCGAATGCCCCGGGAACCACACTGGCTCTGGGTATCAAACCGGTAACCTCCTGAGACTACTTTTTATAGTATTCTCAACCTTCCTTTATCTTTCCGGATCATTCCGAGTCA
Source organism: Euryodendron excelsum (assembly GCA_033060915.1). Taxonomy (NCBI): domain Eukaryota; kingdom Viridiplantae; phylum Streptophyta; class Magnoliopsida; order Ericales; family Pentaphylacaceae; genus Euryodendron; species Euryodendron excelsum. The sequence continues at coordinate 33,059,761 of CM065384.1, read as the reverse complement.
GTTCTGGCCAACCCGATGCGAAATGACCATTTTGCCCCTGGTGGGCCGATCTCCTTTTTCGACCACACCGACTCTGGGTATCAAACCGGTAACCTCCTGAGACTACTTTTTATAGTGTTCTCAACCTCCTTTTACCTTTCTGGATCATTCCGAGTCAGTTCCGGCCGACCCGGTGCAAAATGACCGTTTTGCCTCTGGGTATCAAACCGGTAACCTCCTGGGAACATTCTGAGTAATGTTTCCAGATCCCAAGTCTTCTTCCAGGACAATCCAAGTCTGTCCCGGCAGTTTCCCGGTCCGAGTGACCATTTTACCCCTAAAGCCCCGGTCAACCTTTCCGACACATCTTATCCTCACTTTTCAAGTCAAATATCTTCAGGACACTATTTTAAGTGTTCCTGCTCCTTTCCAGCCTTCCGGGTAATTCCCGGCTCCTCCAAATCATTCCCGGACTTTTCGGAGTTACTCCTAGTGAAGCCAAGCTAAAGATTGCATGGTAGTCACTAGTACAGGCACCCAAATCTAGTCAAAGATACGTTGCTTACCAACCTTAATAGTTTCCTAATTGGCTGGCACCACTAGTAGCACCAAGCCAATATTTGGCCTGGCGCCACTCCTAGTGGCGCCAGAAGGAATTTTGGTTTGACGCCACTTCAACAGGCGCCAGTGTATTCCTCCATCTATAAATACAAAGCCTCATTCAACGTGAAAAGGGTCTACAAACTTAACCTAAAAATCATATATTTCGATATACAGAGCTCGAGCACCTCCTAAACCCTAGCCTCCTTAGGTTCTCCAAACCCTAGCCACCATACACAAACCCTAGTCTCATATACACTCCTATACATCCCCATACACTCATACACTAGCCTTCAACCATCCTTTGAAGACTTGAAGAGCTGCAATCCAAAGCTTGAAGACAACTCTTGAGGATTGAAGACGAAGATCAAGACAAAGACCGAAGACCGAAGACAGCACGGTGCGCAAAATAAACAAGACATACGGTAGGCTCTCTATTTAAATTTTCGCACTTCCCCCCTCTCTCTTCTCTCTCCTAACCCACTTGGGTTTTCTCTATTTTAATTCCCCATCTCTTTCCCCCCCTTTCTTTGCATGCTTGAAACAAGGGGATTCCCGGTCCATGTGTAGGATTGGACTATTGGAGAGTCACCGTGTCGGGGGCTTTCTTCTAGTCTAACCAGAGACCACATGGGTCCGGCCCCCTTGATTATGTGGTGAAGCCTTGACCTTGTATGTTCACGACCCCAAATTACATTGTGCATATCATAGTCTTGCATATTCCAATATTCATTTTCAAACTCGTTTTCAAAATCGTTTTCAAACTTGTTTTCAAAATTATATCAAAATCTCTTTTTCAAAAACTTGTTTTCAAAACCACAATTCTAAGGTGATTCTAGCCTTTCCATGGCTAGGGTTGCTTTAGGAAAGTGTTACATTAAAAGTGACATTTTTGGTCTATATTTTCAAATCTTATTGTTTTCAAAACCACTTTCTTAAAGTGGTTCTAGCCCTCTTATGACTAGAATCACTTTAGGAAAGTGAGACATTTTCATACTTTCCAAAAAACTCTCTTTTCAAAATCTCTTCCTAAAAATCTCTTTTTCAACATAATTTCCTAAAACTCTCCTCTTAAAAATTATTTTCAAAAACTCCCTTCCAAAATCTATTTTCCAAAACTCCCTTTTTCAACTCCTTTCCAAAATCCTCGTCCCAAAATCCACTTGCTAAAAACGTTCCCCAAAAATCTTTCCAAAAACTCTCTTTAACAATCTTCAACCAAAAACCTTCCTAGAAAAACTCTCTCCAAAAATCTTTCCAAAAACTCTCTTTCCAAAATCTTTCTTCTAGAAGTTCCCCTCTAGGATTTTCCTTCTAAAATCTACGTTTCTAAAAACACACTTTCCAAAACTCCTTCTCTTTAAAATTTTTTTCCAAAAACTCCCTCTTCAAATTCACTTTCCAAAAATTCCTCCCTAGGATTCCCTTCTAGAAAACCTTCGTTTCCAAAAACGCACTTTCCAAAAACTCTTTCCTTAGAGCCCAAGTCAAGCCCTAGAACCTACAATTAGGAAATCCTAATTTTCTTTCCAAAAATATGATTTTCAAACTTTGCCCAAACCTAGGTTTTCAAAACCTCTTGTTTTCTACATCAAAACTATACATGTTTCCAAAGCCTCTTTTCTACGTTAAAATTCCACACTTTCAAAACTAGGGTTTCTAGAATCTCCCTTTCCAAATCCTTGTCAAATCAAATCTTCCGTTTAAGAAACCAAATCCAATCTCCCCGTTTAGGAAACTAGATCCTATCCTCCGTTTTTTGGAACAAAATCAAACTTTGTCTTTTAGAAACCAAATCCAATCCCTTCCTAATCCAAATATTTCCTAATTCAAATCCTTCCTAAACTTTCATTTTCCTAAACCTTAAGTTTCCAAAACTTGAACAATAAAATCTTTCCTAAATTTTAAAACTCAACTTTCAAATCTTTCCTAATTCAACCTTTTCCTAATTCTACCCTCTTTTCAAATCTTAATTTTTCAAATCTAAGCTTTCAAACTTTTTCTAACCTCAAACCTTTCCTAATCTCAAGATTTTCTAAAGAACTCTAAAATTTTCAAAATCTTAAACTTTCTAAATGTCAAATCTTTCTAAAATTCTAAGCTTTCCAAATTCAAAACTTTCTTAAGTTAAGACTTTCTAAATCTAAAACTTCCTAAAATGAAACCTTCCAATTTTCAAAACTTTCCTTTTTCAAACCTCTCCAATTTTCAAAACTTTTCGATTTTCAAAACTTTCCTAATTTGAAAACCTTTCCTTTTTCGAAAACTTTCTAAACTCGAAACTTTCCAATTTCAAAACTTTCCTAAACCTAAAACTTTCCTAATTCAAAACTTTCTTAATTTGAAACTTTCCAAAAAAGAAACTTTCCAAAAATAACATTTTCCTAATTCGAAACTTTCCTAATCCAAATCTTTCCTAAATTTCAAGTTTCCAAATCTTTCCAAATCTTCCAAATCCAACATTCCAATCCAATCTTTCTTAATCTCAAGTCTTTTCCTAGGTCTCCTATCTTTCCTAAGTCTAGGTTTCCTAAACCTCCATCTTTCCACAACCAAGTCTTTCCAAAATCAATCTTTCCAAAGCAAGTCCAATCTTCTCAATTTCAATTTTCAATCTCCTCTTCTAATCTCAAATCAAATCCAATTTTCAATTCAATCTCTTTCTTCCAATCCAATCTCTCTCTTCAAGTCAATCTCCTTTCAGTCGGACTCTTGTCCGAACTACGACTGACCTGATTCCCCCAAAGGGATACGTAGGCAACCTTCATAGGTGCAGTCACAACACTTTTCAAACTTTCAATTCCACCCTCATGGGTGCAGTCTCCACGTTTTTCAAATCCCAAATTCCAATCTATTTTCAAAATTCTAATTTCAAAATTTCTATTTTCAAATTTCTATTTCCAAATTTTCAAACTTTCCAATTTCAATTCCATCTCTTCAAATCTATTTTCAAATCAAACTAATTTCAAATCAATCTCTTTCCAAATCTATTTTTCAATTCTCTTCTATTGCACTTGCATATCATGCATCATGTTAGTTTCTTTTTAAACATTATTTTTCTAAAATGGATAGGATTGAACTATAGTTAGTTAAAGACTCTCATAGGTGAATCTAGGGTAGATTGACATGTAGGTACCGAAAGGGCGGGGTAGGATGATAGCTTAGTGCGTCTTCCCTACACGTAACCAACCTCCGAACCTAGAATCACTGTTTTCAAAGACCAAAACGGAGTTATTTTTCAAAAAGGGCTAAATGTTTTCCAAAGGTTGCCAAACAACCTATTTTCCTAAAAAACCCTCTCTTGAGGAGATATTTTCAAAATCGTTTTCCAAAAACCCTAAGTGTAGTATTCGGATTATGCTTAGTTTTTTGGTGACCTAACTCACCTTAATCAAGTTAGGTGGCGACTCCGAATCTCTTTCAGAAGCCCTTTATTCAAATCAATTTTTCGATTCAAACCTAGTCGCACTCATTCTTCAAGGAGGGTGAGTTCTAACGAGAGAGTACAGCATTTTTCCTGCTTGGGTGAGTATTCCTTGAGTGCGAAAAATCTGGGCGCGACAGCTGGCGACTCCGCTGGGGACTACTTAGAGGGTTAGGCAATAGTCATGTCTCTTTACCCTTTACCCATGTAGAGTCTTCATTTAACTTGGTTCAATCCTATTTACTTTAAATTTTCAAAATTGTTTTCAAAAAAAAAAAAAAAACATGCATTTATTCATATTATCTTATATTATGTTTGTCATCCTCCTACTAACACTTGCATTCTTGTTTTGTAGGTGCATTTTTTGCTTAAGTTTAATTAATTGCTATGCATGAATGTGATGAACAGGATGAATGGGAGTTGTTAGGCCCTTTCCTCCGCTTTTAAAATCTACACACATACTACATGTGCACTTGCATTCTGCATACTTGCATACCCTGATATGTCCTTTCTAGTTAGAAAGGGGGAACGGTATATTGGTTGTGGGCAAGATGCTGTGTCAGTTTCTTCGCTTACAGCCTCTTTATGGTTCCCCTGCTCGGATCACCAACCGATAATGGCACCACCTCGGGGAGTGGGCCTAGGTTTGAAGATCCGGGGACCGAGCCTTTTTAAGACGCATTAATCAACCCTCAACCTCATACTCATATAGACACCATGCATAGCCGAACCTCTGTCGGATTTAAGACACGAGCACCGTTTTCAAAATCACGGAGGAATGGGCGGCTGCTTTTACTTTCATTCATACTTATCTATTCCTGCTGTTATACTGACTGTATTTATACTGTTATAATGCCTGTCTAACTGTTCATGCATGCATGTTTACTTCAATTGTACCTTCTCTCCTTATACTTTTTGCATATTCATGTTCATGCATTCAATATTCCATGTCAAGACAAGAGTTCCAAGTAACTCAAGTCACTACATTCTCATACATATGATCAACCCATTGAGAGTGACACCAACGTTACTCTCCCTTGCATTGAACCTACCCAAACCCTAAGGGTTCCCGCGTAACCCTAAGGACTCATTGCATGCATCTCGATCCATTTCATAAGAGGGGCCCCAATCCCTCTATGCTCACGGAGGTAGGGTTGCCAAGAAGACAAGGGGCAATCAATCAACAAGGTCTCTCATCGACCTCCTCGACATCAAATCCAACGAAGGCAAATCCGAAGACTGAAGATTAGTTTAGGGTTTCCCTTTGTAAAAGTAGATAGGTAGAAGTCTAAAGGAAAATGTTCCCCCTCCCCCTATTAAAATGTATTTCAATTCTTTTGTATCTCAAACACAAAATTTAATGTACTTCTTTATTTTTATGAATGAATGCATAGATGATTGAAGGTCCCTACCTGACGGTAAGGTATCTGCATACAGGGGCAAATTCTCCTATCTCCAAAAGTGAGCCAATACATCATGGCTAGTTTCCCTCCTAAAGAGGGGCACCCTAGGACATGCATTGCATAGATTTCTCCAGGAACCAAACTCTAATTTGTAACTGTTGTCGTCATTGTTATAGGTAATGAATACTAGTCCAACTTCCTCCATAATAGTGAAGGCCATGGGTTACAAGCTTCAGGAGAACATACCATTGGAAAGCGGGAATGCTAGCAACACACTTACCGCAATCTCAGCAAGGACAATTCCTGCCTTGGAGGAGCCCAAATACCAAAATCCTTCCTTCTTAACCATGCAATCTTATCAACCTGACATGAACTTAACCATAGGAGCCTTACTAGACCCTTCCTATTATCCCCTTGTCCTTACTACATTGTTCGAACCTGAGCCCATGATCACTATGGCTCGACCTGAACCTCAAACCAACAACCAAGAAAACACACGACCTAAGCTACCTTTAGTCTTGCCAGAGAAGCCAAATGTGCCCACCACTCTACCCGTCCTCACCAACCCTTCACCTGTAGCAATCCCTTTACTCGTAAACCCAAGGATAACTCTTCCCACCATAACCCAAACACCAATACCCAGTCTTCATAACGTCCCATGGAATTACCCACCTGACAAGTGCATCGGAGAGCCCGTAACAGAAATAGGGGGGATGACTCGGTCAGGGCGCCTTTATACCTCTGTTGAAGTGGAAAGAAAAAGGAAGGGGAAGGATAAAGAAGGAAAGTGTTCCAACCAACCAACAGATCAGGAGATGTCAGAATTCACCAAAGCTTTAGAAAAGGTCGATTACGATATCATGGAACAGCTTAGGAAAGCCCCAGCCCATATTTCGATGCTGGGTTTGCTGCTCACTTCTAAGGTGTACCGGAATGCTTTAATAAAGATCCTCAAGGATGCTCATGTGCCCGAGAGCTTCACGCCAGATAATCTACATGACATGGTCAGTCTCATTATGGGCCCAAACATCATCACTTTCTCTGATGACGAGTTTCCGACTGATGGAACAGGTCATACCTGGGCTTTGCATATCGCCGTAAGAACAAGAGGAAGAATGGTAGCCAAAGTATTGATAGATAATGGGTCGGCATTGAACGTGTGCCCATACTCCACTTTGGAAAAGCTGGGAATGGACCAAACTTACTTGAAAAATAGTGGTATGATCATCCGTGACTTTGATGGATCTCGGAGGGAAGCCATGGGGGAAATTGAAATGCCTGTTGAGATAGGACCAGTAACCTTCACAATTAAATTTCAAGTTTTACACATTCCGGCTGTCTATAACTTGCTGTTAGGAAGGCCCCGGATTCATTCGGCGGGCGCGGTTCCTTCTAGTCTTCATCAGAAAGTCAAGTTCATCGTGGGCTCCAAGCTAATCGCTATTTTCGCTGAAAAAGAGCTCCCTGTATACAAAGCTGACATCATTGCATCGGACACTGAACTGCCCTCTTGTTTTCAATCGTTCGAATATATCACTGTCGTGCAGAAGGAAGATCAGGTGAAGCCAAATTATTCCAAGAACTCTCAGATGGTAGTACGGTACTTTAAAGAAAATGGTTTCCATCTGGGTAAAGGCTTAGGGAGATGTTTACAAGGAAGACCAGAAATCGTAGAAATACTGTCAGCTGAACCCACCTTTGGGTTGGGATATGAACCCACAAAAAGAGAAAGAATAGAAGCAGCGCGGAAGAAAAGGGCTGATAAGAAAGCTGTCATGGAACTCTTGGACCAATTCAAGCAGTTAGACATGGGGAAAGGAACACCTGTATTAAGTAATAAGAAGAGAAAAGTCCAAGGAGAAGCGCCCGTCATGACGACCAGCATCGGAGTAACCCAAGATGGATCCATTCGAGCAATGTTGCCAGGCGAAAAGTTGCATAATTGGGCCAGCAAGGACATCATCCGTGCTCGCAAGTTTCGGTACAAAGCCCGTTAGAGTGAGACCCTGGAGCAACTAATTCGCCATAAACTTTGTCTTTTTAAATTTATTTTTCTTAACTTTTTAAAATCAAGTTATCAATAAATAAAATAATATCCCTTTCTTGTTTGATTTATTGTACACTATTTTCCATGCCAGGGACCCTTGCATCTGATATCCTACTTAGCTAATCTAGGGAATGCCAATCTTGATAAATGATGACTTGAACACCGAGTTTGATTACCAACAACTGGGAATTGAAGAAGAAGTAAATTTTACAGAGGAGGTGCCAAGGAAATTCGGGAACAAATAGAAAGACATGAGAATCGTAATACCCCAAACATTGAGGAAGCGGAAGCCGTTAATTTGGGAAATGAAGGGGATCCGAAAGAGCTTAGAATCGGTATAGGCCTAGATCAATGGCAGCGCAAAGAATTATTAGAACTTCTGCGTGCATACTTGGATGTTTTCGCATGGTCTTATCAGGACATGCCCGGATTAGATGAATCCATTGTGGAACATAAACTACCTTTGGACCCGCAGATGAAACCCTTTAAGCAGAAGTTAAGAAGATTGAAACCCGAATGGAGCCTGAAAATCAAGGAGGAGGTGATTAAACAATTTCAGGCAGGGTTTCTGCAAGTGGTAGAATATCCCCAATGGCTGGCTAATATTGTCCCGGTACTTAAGAAAGATGGCAATGTGCGGATGTGCATTGACTTTCGGGACCTCAACAGGGCCAGTCCAAAGGATGATTTTCCTCTTCCCCACATAGACTTGCTTGTTGACAACACAGCCGGTCATGGAATGTTTTCTTTCATGGACGGTTTCTCGGGATATAATCAGATCAAGCTGGCTGAAGAAGATCGGGATAAGACTGCTTTCATTACCCCCTGGGGAGTATACTGTTATAAGGTCATGCCATTCAGGCTTCGCAACGCAGTGGCAACCTACCAAAAAGCCATGGTAACTTTATTCCATGACATGATGCGTAAGGAAGTAGAGATCTATGTGGATGACATGATCGTCAAGTCCAAGCAATGGAAGGACCACTTGTTCAACTTGCGGAAGGTGTTTGATCGCCTCCGTAGATATCAGCTTAAGCTAAATTCGGCCAAATGCACATTCGGAGTATCTTCAAGGAAATTGTTGGGATTTATAGTCAATGAAAAGGGGATAGAGGTTGATCCTGCCAAGGTAAAGTCCATTGTTGAATGCCTACACCAAAAGGGGAAAAGGAGGTTCGGTCTTTTCTAGGAAAGTTGAACTTATTAGCAGGTTCATCGCCCAAATGACCCACCTGTGCGAACCTATTTTCAAGCTCCTTAAGAAAGATGTTCCAAAGGAGTGGGATGATAACTGTCAAATGGTGTTTGAGAAAATTAAAGAATATCTTCGAAATCCCCCTATCCTAGTGGCACCAACCCCGGGGCGTCCTTTGCTGATGTACATGACAGTGTTAGATACTTCTATGGGATGCGTCCTGGGGCAGCATGATGAAACGGGGAGAAAAGAGTAAGCCATTTACTACCTCAGTAAGAAATTTCTGCCATATGAAGCAAAGTATTCCGATCTCGAGAAAACCTGCTACGCATTAGCCTGGGCAGCTCACAGGCTTCGACATTACATGTTCTATCATACCACCTTCCTCATCTCTCAAATGGATCCCCTCAAGTATATATTCGAGAAACCAACCCTGTCCAGCAGAATTGCTCGATGGCACATGATCCTATCAGAATTCGACATTGTGTTCACTACCCGTAAAGCAGTCAAAGGGCAGGTGATAGCTGATTATCTGGCTGAGAACCCCATTGATGATTATCAATCCATGGAGCCCCAATTTCCTGATGAAAATATACTATGCGTTGATGGTACATCCGAAGAGCAAGAACCAGCCGGGTGGAGGATGTTTTTCGACGGCGCTACTAACAAAAGGGGAGCCGGCATTGGGGCAGTAGTAGTGTCAAGAACCGGCAGTCATCATCCCATCGTAGTTAAGCTACAACTTGAACTTTGTACTAATAACATCGCCGAATATGAGGCTTGCATCCTGGGGTTAAGATTGGCATTAGAAATGAGGATTGATGAATTAGTTGTTCTTGGTGATTTAGATTTGGTCATTCAGCAATCCAAGGACCTGTACCAAACTCGAGATGCCAAACTCTCCTCGTATCATCAACAGGTCAAGGACTTGTGTTAGCTATTCAAAAGCGTGGACTTTCGTCACGTGCCCCGAACAGAGAACAGCTTCGCTGATGCCTTGGCTACATTGGCCTCAGCAATCAAGGTCGACAGTGGCACTGAAATACCCCCTCTACAGATCTTCACCAGGGATGTCCCTTCTTATTGTCTCTATACAACTATTGAACCTCACGAGAAACCGTGGTTTTATGACATCCAAAGGTATATTCAAGCCAGGACGTTCCCCGATGCGGCAACACAACGCGATAGGAAGACCATTTTGTCATTTGGCGGGATACTATTTCATGGCTGGAAATGAGCTTTTCATGAGATCCTGGTTCAGACCTCTAAGATGTGTCAATACCGCTGAAGCCAAAGTTATCATGGAGGAAGTGCATGAGGGAGTTTGCGGCCCCCACATGAATGGCCACACGCTTGCAAAGAAGATTCTCCGGACAGGGTATTACTGGTCAACAATGGAGTCAGATTGCATTAGATACGTTCTTCGGTGTCACAAATGTCAGATACATGGGGATAAGATCAAAGCACCACCGACTGAGCTCCATTCTATGTCAGCCCCATGGCCTTTTTCTATGTGGGGGATAGATATGATTGGTCCTGTCACTCCTAAAGCTTCCAACGACTATCGCTTCATCCTGGTTGCCATTGATTATTTCACTAAATGGGTGGAAGCTGTCTCTTATGTCCATGTCACCAAGAAGGTCATAGAAAGGTTCATAAAAAATTATATCATCTGCCGGTATGGGATTCCCGAGTCCCTCATTACTGATAATGCTTCCAATCTGAACAACGAATTGATATCAAAGCTATGCCAAACATTTCGCATTACTCACCGGAATTCGGTCACTTACCGGCCCCAGATGAATGGGGCAGTAGAAGCAGCCAACAAGAATATTAAGAGAATACTCCAAAAAATGATTGACAATTACAAAGATTGGCATGAGAAACTTCCATTTGCGTTGATGGCTTACCAAACTACTATGAGGGTCTCCACCGGAAGCTCCCCTTTTGAGCTAGTTTACGGCACCGAGACAGTCATCCCTGTTGAGATTGAGATTCCTTCTTGACGGATCTTAATAGAAACCAAGTTAGACGAAGCAGAATGGATTAAAGACCGATATGCCCAACTCTGTTTGCTGGATGAGAAGCGGTTAGTTGCAGTTTATCACGCTCAATGTTACAGAAGGCGAATGGCCAGAGCATTTGGCAAGAAGGTACGACCTCGATCATTCCAGCCGGGAGATTTGGTGCTCAAAGAAGGTGTTCTCCCATCAGGAGACAGCACAGGGAAAGTTTGCTCCAAACCACGAAGGGCCATTCATGGTAAAGAAAGTCTTGTCTGGAGGAGCTCTCGTTTTGGAGGAAATGGATGGCCAAGAATTTCCTAGCCCATTGAATTCAGATGCTGTCAAACACTATTACTTATGATTTTGAAAGCTAGACCTTTGGTTTATGTGAAGAAGCAATAAAACCTACTCTCCTCATTCTCTATTAATCAATAAGGTAGTGTTTTAAGGTTAAAGCTCTATGGACTAAACAATCTAATTCCAAGATGACGAGGGGCCCTTATTTCATTTTTTGTCCAATTAAAATGCATATATATATAACCTTTGTCAAACCTTTAGAGCTGATTACTTTCTTTCAGGAACATTCCCCCAATAAAGTGATCATGTTCAGTAGAGGCACTGAAAATAGTGAAAAAAAAAAAGCCTTGAAGTACTACTTTAAGTTTGCACAAATAACGTCATTGGCAAAAAAAAAAAAAAAAAAAAAGCGTGCAATGAGATACCCAAGGAAAGATGGGAATACGCAGGAAAAGTGCCATTGAACCAAAAACTATCAAAGGTGATCACTAGTAGAGTGGTAGGCTTGAGCCTTTTCTTTTTCTTTCGAAAGTAAATACCAACACCATAACCCCTAAAAGTCCTCTCAGATTGGAGTTAAATTGATTAGTCCAAATGAGCTCACTAAATATGCCATGGGCTGGAGAATGATGCAAGTAGTGTTTAGGAGCTTCTCAACAGAAACCCGAAACCAAGCTGAGGAAAGAGAGAGAAAGAAGAGAGAAAAGTTAAGCGCTTCCCGAGAATGCGGTGAAAACCCGAAAGGGCGCCGTAGGTAAAAAGGTAGGGATGTGGCAAGATACAAAACTGTCGACCCTGGCGAAAACCTGCAAAGGCGCCTTGGTACAAAAATGACAGAGCTGGGACTGGTGAAAACCCTCAGGGGCACTAGTAGCAAAAATAGCCAAAAAAAAGGGGGGGTGGGAACAAAAGATTTAGATATAAGAAATAGCTCGAGCTACTACATTCCCCAGAAGTTAAGGTATGAAAGCAACAGTGTAAAAGTCGAAAGGTGTCTTGAAAGGCATTCTCCGGTTTAGCCCAGTTAGGGTTAAAGGAAGCAGAGGTCCCTTTCGCAGAACAGTCAGTAAGTCAAAGAATCAAACAAAGGGGAGTTATTTTTCATTAAACTGCAATTCTCATTTAATTTTTTCCAAATTTGTTACTATACTAATCATGCAGGGAAATTATACCAAAAGCACGGGAGGTCATGAATTCATAAAATAAAAGAGGCATAACACTAAACAAAGTATGTTTTTCTACAAATGCAGAAATCAGCAAATCTAAGAGCGAGGGGCAAAAATATATCGTTCCCCATCGTCATCAGAGAAGAGGACCACTCGAAGAAGTACCAGCAGCAGAAGACCCAGGCCGGCCTTGCTCATAGTCCGCACATCTAGCCAGAAGCATGTCTCTCTCTCGAGTAAGCGACTCCACAGTCTCCCGCAAGGACGGGCCATCCATCACATCACCCTCCAGGGAAGGAGAACCGCTTAGAATGCCTCGTGGCCGCCTGCAGACCCTCGTAGCACCCAAAGGTGGGTCATCGTCTGTCGATCTGGCTGCTGCTAACTGCCTCTCCAGTAAAACTACCTCAGCGTCTCTCATCCTCAACCGATCATGCAGCATCCATATCAGACGACGGTTTTCCCGTCTGTGATGATGCCCCTGAACAATCATAGCAGTCAAAAAGTCGGTATACCCTATGGGAGGTAAAGGAGTCTCAATGAGAAGATCCCCAAGTCTACTAGGACCCAGCACGTAGCGTCGAAGCCAATAATGATAGGTCTCGGTGGCAGGAGGCATGTCAGAGAAGGAACCATCATCATCAACGTGAGGAAGCAAAGATCTCCATATATCCATAACTTTCTCCACCAATGCTCTAGGAATCGACGCCTCAAAGACAAGAGTAAACTCGGCTGCAGAAGCTAAAAAAGGGATATCCTGACTCCTACCAAGCTGTCGTAGAACCCGAATCCCGAAGAAAGGGGCAATGCCCCGCAGGCCTGCTAGGGGCACGAAAGCACTCCCGGAAGGCCGAACTCTCAAGTAATACTTACCAACCAGCCCTAAATACTACCTGACCGTGCCTGACCTCATGCTCTGAAGATAGTCAGCCCAGGATGCAGCGGTCTGCGGAAATCTCCCCTCATCTGCCATGACACCCTGAGATCTCGCCAGGGAATGTACATGATCGAGCTCAGGATACCACGTGTGCTGAAACAAAGGTGTAACAAACAAATGACTAATCACCTAGAGCTGGAAGAGAGTAGCGCATCCGCGGAAACGAGCGTCAAGGGTCTGCTGGAATCTCGTAAGACTCACAAAGGTCTCCCCTACAATCATAGAAGCATAGGAATGCCCCTTGCGGATCAAGGCCAGTGGTGCACAGAGTCGACAGTCTACTAAATCATCTTCTAGGGGGAACACCAAGAAGTTCAGCAGAAGCAAGGCTAAGGCAACCATACGAGAAACACCCCAATCCTGGGAGGTGTGCCACTTACCTGAATGAACTCGCATACCCGTAGGAAACTCAAAACAGGAAAAGAGGAACTCTGCTGGGACATAGGGAAACTGGGGCAAAGAAGAAGACGAAAGAACTGCGCGTTTGAATCTGAGCTGGGACGAAACCACTGTAATACAACCATCCGGAAAGAGGGGTCCCACAATGTCAGCAGAAACATCTCGGAAACCAAGAAGGAACCCATACTCGTGAGGAGTAGGGGTAAGCTCACACTCCCCAAAGCGGAAAAGAGGCAAATCCGGCTGCCAGAAAGGGATCACTGCCTCCATGAGTCCGGGAATAAGCCGCACTGATAAAAGCAAAGCCACCCGACCAAAGGACCGACGAAAGATATCCTGCTCATCCGGAGGGTAACTACTGTGCCAGGCTCTCAGCCGACTCAAAACTCCATCTGCCATCCTGAAAAGGTAAACCAAGGTAAGTGATGTTAATATACCATCCACGCAGTTTAAATAACAGTAAAATAAAATAAACAACTAACACAAACAAAACAAAAAAAAAAAAAAAACTTCAAATGATAAGTCAAAACAAATTTCCTACATGCACATCTTGATTTTCCAACTTTAAACCAAGTTTCAAGGGTTCTCTGCTTTTTTCCTTCAAAAAAGATTTTATTTCTAAAACGTTAACCAACTCTTTCCATAATTTCTAAAAATTTCGGCAGAGTCCCGTTTAAGAGTGGCCCCTACAACGCCTATGACATCAACACAAAATGCAAAATGTGCACCTTCCAACAATCACATGACAATGGCACCCGTGCACACTTTTCAATTTTTCAAAATTTTCAAAACACATGTTTTATTTTTCAAATAAATCAATGGTTTTCAAACATCTTCTGAAATTTTTCAAAATCACCTCAAATGTTTTCAAAAATATTCCAATCTTTTTCCAAATTTCAAACTTTAAAAATTTCATCAATTTCTTGAATTTTCTAATGTTTTCTAATTTTTTAAATATTTTTTCTATTTTTTCAAAAAATTAAAAATTCACCGAGTTTTCAAAAAATCAGGAAACTTCATACGGTTGTTAAATACATTTTTCTAGCACATTGCACAAAAACATAGCCAGAAAACCCAATACCCATGCCTGTAGAAACAAATCCCCTATTCCTGCAGAGAGCCCTCTTCGCATAATCATGAAAAATCATTCAAATTCAATCAAAATGCAAAAACAACATCACCAAAGTGTTCAAAACATATCAAAACATTAATTTCCACTATTCACATGATTCAAACGAAATTCTACACATCAAAATCAACAAAATTTGAAAACTCACCTTTTGGAAGTTCTCCGGCGAAATCTTCTCTTCCAGCGACTTTTCCGGCGACGTGGTCTCCTTCCGGCAATAATCGTGGTCCCCAAGGAGTGCTCCTCCAATGTCCAAGATGGATTCCTCGCAATGCCTCACAAATTTGCGAAAACTCTCCAAAATCCCGTAAGTATTCGAACCAGAATTTTCTGGTTTTAACTTTAAACCTGGCGCCACTAGCAAAGGCGCAAGGCAATTTCTGCTAAAAGCGCCACTACTAGTGGCGCCAGTTATAAATTCTGGGTAGTTTTGCCCTTTTTCCCGCCAAAACTCGTTTTCGAAGGCCTTTTTGGCCCGTTATCCGTTTTCGACCCCCGTTGTCGAAAGATTTGCAGTGTCCGTCCCTCCGACAGCCTCGCGGTCAACATGGGACTCTTACTCTTATTGTTTTCTGTCTTTGACAAGCAAAGACAGAAAAAGAGGGGCAGCAGTAAGCACCCCATTTTTGACCGCTTGGCAGTCTACAGTCCGTCCAGACTTGTTTTCAAGTCATTGTACGCATATTCCAAGCGAAACCAATTCTCTAGGTCCAAATTCCATCTTTCCATCGCTTCGCGGGCCTGTCAAGCCCAAATAGAGGCAAAATGACCAAAATGCCCTTAGGGGCATTGTCCATTCCGTTCCGATTCCAATCCCACTCTCGAGACAGTTTATTCCTCGAGACGGTTCCAATCCAGACACGTCTCCTCGGAGAGGATAAGTCCCCTTTCTAATCCCTCTCTCGAGACAGTTTATTCCTCGAGACGGTTCCAATCTAGGCACGTCTCCTCGGAGACGATAAGTCCCCTTTCCAATTCCTTTCTCAAGATAGTTTATTCCTCTAGACGGTTCCAATCCAGGCGCGTCTCTTCAGAGACGGTAAGATCCCTTTCCAATCCCACATCCGAGACAGTTTATTCCTCAAGACGGTTCCAATCCAGGCACGTCTCTTCAGAGACTGTAAGACCCCTTTCTAATCCCACTCTAGATGCAGTTTATTCCTTGAGACAGTTCCAATCCAGGCACGTCTCCTCGAAGACGATAAGTCCCCTTTCTAATCCCTCTCTCGAGACAGTTTATTTCTCGAGACGGTTCCAATCCAGGCACGTCTCCTCGGAGATGATAAGTCCCTTTTCTAATCCCTCTCTCTAGACAGTTTATTTCTCGAGACAGTTCCAATCCAAACACGTCTCCTCGGAGACGATAAGACCCCTTTCCAATCCCTCTCTCGAGACAGTTTATTCCTCGAGACGGTTCCAATCCAGGCGCGTCTCTTCGAAGACGATAAGTCCCCTTTCCAATCCCTCTCTCGAGACAGTTTATTCCTCGAGATGGTCCGAGTAGCGGAACTACTCATAAAACCGTTAGAGTAGCGGAAATACTCACAAATAGGTCGATATAGGGAATTGCTAACAAACCCCTGTGTCACGACGACCGCCGTTAGAGTGGCAGAAACACTCAAAACCCAAGTCAACACCAGTGTCTGTTAACCCACTTTGGTGAAAAATGACCAAACTGCCCTTTGGACCTTTTCCGAGACTTTTTGGTCACGATGATCATTTTGCCCTTAAGCATCCGAATGCCCCGGGAACCACACCGGCTCTGGGTATCAAACCGGTAACCTCTTGAGACTACTTTTTATAGTATTCTCAACCTTCCTTTATCTTTCCAGATCATTTCGAGTTAGTTCCGGCCAACCCGGTGCGAAATAACCATTTTGCCTCTGGTGGGCCGGTCTCCCTTTTCGACCACACCGGCTCTGGGTATCAAACCGGTAACCTCCTGAGACTACTTTTTATAGTGTTCTCAACCTCCTTTTACCTTTCCGGATCATTCCGAATAAGTTTCGGCCGACCCGGTACGAAATGACCGTTTTGCCCTTAGTGGGCCGGTCTCCTTTTCCGACCACACCAGCTCTGGGTATCAAACCGGTAACCTCCTGGGAACATTCTAAGTAATGTTTCCAGATCCCAAGTCTTCTTCCAGGACAATCTGAGTCTGTCTCGGCAGTTTCCCGGTCTGAGTGACCGTTTTGCCCCTAAAGGCCCGGTCAACCTTTCCCACACATCTTATCCTCACTTTTCAAGTCAAATATCTCCCGGACACTATTTTAAGTGTTTCTGCTACTTTCCGGCCTACCGGATAATTCCCGACTCCTCCAAATCATTCCCGGACTTTCCAGAGTCACTCGTAGTGAAGCCAGGCTAAAGATTGCATGATAGTCACTAGTACAAGCACCCAAATCTAGTCAAAGATACGTTGCTTGCCGACCTTAATAGTTTCCTAATTGGTTGGCGCCACTAGTAGTGGCGCCAAGCCAATATTTGGCCTGGAGCCACTCCTAGTGGCGCTAGAAGAAATTTTGGCTTGGCGCCACTACAACAGGCGCCAGTGTATTCCTCCCTCTATAAATACAGAGCCTCATTCAACGTGAAAAGGGTCTACAAACTTAACCTAAAAATCATATATTTCGATATACAGAGCTCGAGCACCTCCTAAACCCTAGCCTCCTTAGGTTCTCCAAACCCTAGCCACCATACACAAACCCCAGTCTCATATACACTCCTATACATCCCTATACACTCATACACTAGCCTTCAACCATCCTTTGAAGGCTTGAAGAGCTGCAATCCAAAGCTTGAAGACAACTCTTGAGGATTGAAGACGAAGATCAAGACAAAGACCGAAGACCGAAGACAGCACGGCGCGCAAAATAAACAAGACATACGGTAGGCTCCATATTTAAATTTCCGCACTTTTCCCCTCTCTCTTCTCTTTCCTAACCCACTTGGATTTTCTCTATTTTAATCCCCTATCTCTTTTCCCCCCTTTCTTTGCATGCTTGAAACAAGGGGATTCCCGGTTCATGTGTAGGATTGGACTATTGGAGAGTCACCGTGTCGGGGGGCTTTCTTCTAGTCTTACCAGAGACCACGTGGGTCCGGCCCCCTTGATTATGTGGTGAAGCCTTAACCTTGTATGTTCACGACCCCAAATTGCATTGTGCATATCATAGTCTTGCATCTTCCAATATTTATTTTCAAACTCGTTTTCAAAATCGTTTTCAAACTTGTTTTCAAAATTGCATCAAAATCTCTTTTTCAAAAACTTGTTTTCAAAACCACAATTCTAGGGTGATTCTAGCCTTTCCATGGCTAGGGTTGCTTTAGGAAAGTGCTACATTAAAAGTGACATTTTTGGTCTATATTTTCAAATCTTATTGTTTTCAAAACCACTTTCTTAAAGTAGTTTTAGCTCTCTTATGGCTAGAATCACTTTAGGAAAGTGAGACGTTTTCATACTTTCCAAAAAACTCTCTCTTCAAAAATTTCTTCCTAAAAATCTCTTTTTCAACATACTTTCCTAAAACTCTCCTCTTCAAAATTGTTTTCAAAAACTCCCTTCCAAAATCTATTTTCCAAAACTCCCTTTTTCAACTCCTTTCCAAAATCCTCGCCCCAAAATCCACTTTCTAAAAACGTTCCCCAAAAATCTTTCCAAAAACTCTCTCCAACAATCTTCAACCAAAAACCTTCCTAGAAAAACTCTCTCCAAAAATCTTTCCAAAAACTCTCTTTCCAAAATCTTTCTTCTAGAAGTTCCCCTTTACGATTTTCCTTCTAAAATCTACGTTTCTAAAAACACACTTTCCAAAAATCCTTCTCTTTAAAATCATTTTCCAAAAACTCCCTCTTCAAATTCACTTTCCAAAAATTCCTCCTTAGGATTCCCTTCTAGAAAACCTTCGTTTTCAAAAACGCACTTTCCAAAAACTCTTTCCTTGGAGCCCAAGTCAAGCCCTAGAACCTACAATTAGGAAATCCTAATTTTCTTTCCAAAAATATGATTTTCAAACTTTGCCCAAACCTAGGTTTCCAAAACCTCTTGTTTTCTACATCAAAACTATACATGTTGCCAAAGCCTCTTTTCTACGTTAAAATTCCACACTTTCAAAACTAGGGTTTCTAGAATCTCCCTTTCCAAATTCTTGTCAAATCAAATCTTCCCTTTAAGAAACCAAATCCAATCTCCCCGTTTAGGAAATTAGATCCTATCCTCCGTTTTTGGAAACAAAATCGAACTTTGTCTTTTAGAAACCAAATCCAATCCCTTCCTAATCCAAATATTTCCTAATTCAAATCCTTCCTAAACTTCCATTTTCCTAAACCTTAAGTTTCCAAAACTTGAACATTAAAATCTTTCCTAAATTTTAAAACTCAACTTTCAAATTTTTTCTAATTCAACCTTTTCCTAATTCTACCCTCTTTTCAAATCTTAACTTTTCAAATCTAAGCTTTCAAACTTTTCCTAACCTCAAACCTTTCCTAATCTCAAGATTTTCTAAAGAACTCTAAAATTTTCAAAATCTTAAACTTTCTAAATGTCAAATCTTTCTAAAATTCTAAGCTTTCTAAATTCAAAACTTTCTTAAGTTAAGACTTTCTAAATCTAAAACTTCCTAAAATGAAACCTTCCAATTTTCAAAACTTTCCGATTTTCAAAACTTTCCTAATTTGGGAACTTTCCTAATCTGGAAACCTTTCCTTTTTCGAAAACTTTCTAAACTCGAAACTTTCCAATTTCAAAACTTTCCTAAACCTGAAACTTTCCTAATTCAA
This sequence comes from Euryodendron excelsum, assembly GCA_033060915.1. Classification (NCBI taxonomy): domain Eukaryota; kingdom Viridiplantae; phylum Streptophyta; class Magnoliopsida; order Ericales; family Pentaphylacaceae; genus Euryodendron; species Euryodendron excelsum. The sequence goes on along the minus strand of CM065384.1, from coordinate 33,040,400 downwards.
AACTTTCTTAATTTGAAACTTTCCAAAAATAACATTTTCCTGATTCGAAACTTTCCTAATTCAAATCTTTCCTAAATTCCAAGTTTTCAAATCTTTCCAAATCTTTCAAATCCAACATTTCAATCCAATCTTTCTTAATCTCAAGTCCTTTCCTAGGTCTCCTATCTTTCCTAAGTCTAGGTTTCCTAAACCTCCATCTTTCCACAACCAAGTCTTTCCAAAATCAATCTTTCCAAAGCAAGTCCAATCTTCTCAATTTCAATTTCCTATCTCCTCTTCTAATCTCAAATCAAATCCAATTTTCAATTCAATCTCTTTCTTCCAATCCAATCTCTCTCTTCAAGTCAATCTCCTTTCAATCGGACTCTTGTCCGAACTACGACTGACCTGATTCCCCCAAAGGGATACGTAGGCAACCTTCATAGGTGCGGTCACAACACTTTTCAAACTTTCAATTCCACCCTCATGGGTGCGGTCTCCACGTTTTTCAAATCCCAAATTCCAATCTATTTTCAAAATTCTAATTTCAAAATTTCTATTTTTAAATTTCTATTTCCAAATTTTCAAACTTTCCAATTTCAATTCCATCTCTTCAAATCTATTTTCAAATCAATCTCTTTCCAAATCTATTTTTCAATTCTCTTCTATTGCACTTGCATATCATGCATCATGTTAGTTTCTTTTTAAACATTGTTTTTCTAAAATGGATAGGATTGAACTATAGTTAGTTAAAGACTCTCATAGGTGAATCTAGGGTAGATTGACATGTAGGTACTGAAAGGGCGGGGTAGGGTGATAGCTTAGTGCGTCTTCCCTACACGTAACCAACCTCTGAACCTAGAATCACAGTTTTCAAAGACCAAAACGGAGTTATTTTTTAAAAAGGGCTAAATGTTTTCCAAAGGTCGCCAAACAACTTGTTTTCCTAAAAAAACCCTCTCTTGAGGAGATATTTTCAAAATCGTTTTCCAAAAACCCTAAGTGTAGTATTCGGATTATGCTTAGTTTTTAGATGACCTAACTCACCTTAATCAAGTTAGGTGGCGACTCCGAATCTTTTTTAGAAGCCCTTTATTCAAATCAATTTTTCAATTCAAACCTAGTCGCATTCATTCTTCAAGGAGGGTGAGTTCTAACGAGAGAGTACAACATTTTTCCTGCTTGGGTGAGTATTCCTCGAGTGCGAAAAATCTGGGCACGACAATAAGAAACCCATGGAAGATAATTTGTATCAATTGTCCAACGACATGAGAGGAGGCAATGCAAGGATAGATAAGCAAGATAAGGTGTTGGAACAACATACTAGGATGTTTGAGGATCTACAAAAGCAAATGTCTATATTGACACAAGCTTTAACTCAACATGTCCCAGGGAGATTCCTAGCTCAATCTCAACCCAATCCGGTGGTTAGGCAAGTACACATTACCAAGGGTGGTATGGACCCTCAAACGAGCCATGAATAAGTACAAGCCATAACTACTCTTAGAAGTTGGAAAGTCATCGACAAAACTATTCTCCTAAAAGATGTAACTTCTAAACCATGTGTTAATAGAGAGGGAAAAGGAAAAGAAAAAGAGGTTGAGGGAGAGAAAGAACCTAGGGAGGAAGGAGAGAGTGATAGACACCAAGAGAAAAAAGAGTCCATTGATGTTCCTTTTGATACCTTGAGTAAGACTACTAGGGATAAGAGGAAGGACATCTTGAAGTATGCTCCTTTTTCCCAAAGGTTGACCAAACCTAAGAATGAACTTCTTAATGCTGAAATTTATGAAGCGTTCAAGCAAGGTAAGGTCAACATCCCTATTCTTGATGCCATCAAATAAATTCCTTCATATGCCAAGTTCTTAAAGGACTTTTGTACTTTCAACCAAAAGTTACATGTCAAGGAGACGACTATGATGAATGAAAACCAAAGTGCAATCTCGTAATGTAAAACTGTTCCTAAGTTCAAGGACCCCGGATGTCCTACTATCTCTTGCACCATTGGAAACACTAGGATAGATCGAGCCTTATTGGATTTAGGTCTAGTGTTAATCTTCTCTCATTTTCGGTATATAAAGAACTTGGCTTAGAAGAATTGCAACCTACCCGCATGACTTAACAACTAGCGGATCGGTCTATCAAGGTTCCTAGGAGTATCATTAAGGATATGCTTATACAAATTGATAATTTCTATTTCCCGGTTAATTTCATAGTCTTGGACACTCAACCCGTGGAGAATTGTGTAGCTCACAACCAAATCCCCATTATTCTAGGGCAACCTTTCCTAACTACTTCTAATGTTATCGTCCATTGTAAGAATGGGTTAGTAAAGCTTTCTTTTAGCAACACCACTTTTGAATTGAATATCTTTTTGGTTGCCAAACAACTGGGTGAGTGTGAGGACTTTTGGGAGATTGACGTCATTGAGACTATAGTGTAAGATCACTTTGAGAATGAGTTCTTTGAGGACTCTTTGAAAAAGGCTTTATTAAGGAGCAAGCCTCATTAAGCTTTGGATTGTCATGTTAAGGCTTTAGGAGAAGCTTCTTCCTTAGGTCATGAAAGCACCCAATGCATGCATGTGGGTTAATGGATCGCTTCTTTTGAACCTCTCCAACCTAATACCATAAAGCCAATTCCATCAAAGGCAAAACCTCCCATTCCCAAAAGGAAACCATTGCCTACCACCTTGAAATATGAATTTTTGGAGGATGGTGAGTCTTATGCCATTGTAATTTCTTTCACCCTATCTTTAAGCCAAGAGGAAGGCTTAATAGCCTTACTTAAACATCATAGGAAGGCTATAGGGTGGATCATTACTGACCTCCATGATATTAGTCCTCTTTTGTGCACACATCGCATTTTCTTAAAAGAGGGGGCTAAACCTATGCGTCAAATGCAACGGAGATTGAATTCTAACATGAAAGAAATAGTAAAGGGTAAGGTGTTAAAATTGCTTGATGCAGGTATTATCTATCCCATTTCCAACTCTAAGTGGGTAAGTCCTATCCAAGTGGTACCTAAGAAATCGAGTGTCACGATAGTTAGAAATGATAAGAACGAATTGGTGCCCACTCATATCCAAACTGAATGGCGAATGTGTATCGATTATCGTTGCCTCAATGCAATGACCCGAAAGGACTATTTTCCTTTACCATTTCTTGACCAAGTTTTAAAGTGAGTGTCCGGAAAGGCTTTCTATTGCTTTCTTGATGGTTATTCCAGTAACAATCAAATTGAGATCGCTTTATAGGATCAATCCATGACTAATTTTACATGTCCATTTGGTACCTATGCTTATTGCCGCATGCCCTTTGGCTTGTGCACTACACCTGCTACATTCCAAAGGTGTATGATGAGCATCTTTAGTGACATGGTCGAACATATTATAAAAGTGTTCATGAATGACTTCTCGGTATATGGAGACACTTTTGATGAATGTCTTGAGAACCTAGGAAAAGTGTTAAAGCGATGTGAGGAGAGTAACCTTGTTCTTAATTGGAAAAAAATTTCATTTCATGGTTACTAGCAGGATTGTGTTAGGCCACATCATGTCTTCTAAGGGGATAGAGGTTGACAAGGCTAAAATTGAATTGATCCAAAAACTACCCCCTCCCATTTGTGTGAAAGATGTGCGATCATTTCTTGGGCATGCCAGCTTCTACCGGCGTTTTATTGAGGAATTTAGTGCAATTGCTAGGCCAATATGTCAACTTTTGTCTCTTGATATTCCGTTTGAATGGACTCCGACATGTCGAGATGCCTTTGACACACTAAAGGGGTAATTGACATGCGCCCCAATCTTGCGTGCACCAGATTGGTTTCACCCATTTAAACTCACATGCGACTCTAGTGATTATGCCATGGGGGTGGTTTTGGAACAAAGAGTTGATAAGAAGCCTCATGTCATTTATTATGCCTCTAAAACCCTCAATGATGCTCAAATTAATGACACCACAACTGAAAAGGAACTTCTCGCAGTAGTTTTTACATTGGACAAATTTCATTCCTACTTGATTGGGTCACTAGTTATCATTTACACCGACCATGCAGCCCCCAAGTACCTTTTTACCAAACTCGATGCCAAACCCCGCCTCATTCGGTGGATCTGGTTGCTTCAAGAATTTCATATTGAAATGCGAAATAAGAAAGGGATGGAAAATGTAGTAGCGGATCATTTGTCTTGGCTCCCTCTTGATGGAAGAGCCACCGACTCCACCCCTATCAATGAACATTTCCCGAATGAGCAAATCTTGCATGTGCATGCTTTAGAGAAAGTTCGTCCCCCTTGGTTTGCCGACATCGCAAACTATCTTGTGACCGGTGAGGTTCCATCCTATTGGTCATCCATTGATAAACGCAAATTCTTTCGAAATTTGCATTACTTCTCTTAGGATAATCCTCACCTCTTTAAGTATTGCCCAGATCAAGTTATCCAGCGATGTGTACCCAATCATGAGTTTCAACAAGTCATAGGGTTTTGTCATTCTTAAGCTTGTGGAAGACACTTTTCCTCCAAGAAGACCACTGCTAAGATTCTCCAATGTGGCCTTTATTGGCCAACCATGTTTAAGGATGTTCTTGTATTGTGTCTTGCATGTGATAGGTGCCAATGTTTAGGGACACTTTCTAAGCGACACTTGACGCTTCTTCAACCCATTACTATCTTGGAAATATTTGATTGTTGAGAATTGACGTCATAGAGCCTTTCACTAACTCTTTCGGCTACCTTTACATCCTAGTGGCGGTGGACTATGTTTCAAAATGGGTGGAGGCCATTGCCTCCCAAAACAATGATAACCAAGTGGTGGTCCGCTTTTTGAAAGAAAACATCTTCTCAAGATATGGCATGTCCTGAGCCATTATTAGTGATGGTAGCTCACACTTTTGCAATAAATCCTTTGCATTTTTAATGAAAAAATATGGTGTGGTTCATAAAGTTGGCTTACCTTATCATCTTCAAACTCAAAGGCAAGTCGAGTTAGCCAATAGGAAAATAAAAAGAATCCTTGAAAAAACTGTCAACCCCAATAGTAAGGATTGGTCCCTTAGGTTGACCAATGCATTTTAGGCTTACTGAACAGGTTATAAGACTATGCTCGGTGCATCGCCATATAGGCTTGTTTATGGAAAAGCTTACCACCTCCCGGTGAAAATTGAACATAAAGCTTATTGGGCCATTCGGTGATGCAATGAAGATTTTGATGCCGCAGGTGCCCACCGAAAACTTCAATTAAATGAGCTTGATGAACTCCGTAATGATACCTTTGAAAATGCTAAAATTGTTGAGGCCCAAAGAAGAAATTTCATAACCAACACATTCTTCGCAAATCCTTCAAAATTGGTCAAAAAGTTCTTCTTTATGATTCGCGCCTTCATTTATTCCCAGGCAAGTTAAGAAGTAAGTGGGTGGGCCCCTCTCTTGTTACCGATATCAATTCCCATAGTGCTATCAAAGTGAAGAACCTCACTAATGGGTCGACTTTCAAAGTGAATGGTCAAAGATTGAAGCCATATTTTAAGACTTTTCAGGGCAACTTAGATTGTGTGAATCTTATTGATCCACATTCCTTTGATTAAGGAGAGCCTATGTTTGAGTCGTTTAGGAGTAGGAATACTTGTAGTTAGTTTTTGTTTCATTTCATTTAGCTAGGAGTAGATTTTTTCTATTTATAGTATTATAGTTTAGCTTTCGAGTGTGGGTGCTCTTGTAGTTAGTTTTTTCTTTCCTTAGGTTTAGTTAGGAGTAGCTAGTTTGTTTTTGTGGGCCCACTCAATTGCTTCTTAGGGAGAGTCACATGCTCTTGATTTTGTGCAGGGAATCCCAACCAATTGGTACTTTCATGCCATTCATTTGATTCTCTTGCACGTGATACCCTATGCTTTTAAAGGGGGGACTCCCGGCCATAGTTTTCCTGCTTCACTTCTCTCCCTACATTACCATATTCTTGCATTGGTGTCCCTTGGGCATTCCTTCCATTCCATGGGATCCAAGAAGACTTCAAAGGCAAACAAGAGTGTTTCCCGAGCCCCAAGTTATAATGAGTTGGAGGATCCGGACTACGTCGCGTTCTTGCAAGCCTACACTTGCACTTCATTGTCCCGACTTCGCGCGAATGACGTCGTCACTGTAGCTTGTTTGGTGGCCTCTTGTCTCCTTGATGAGTCATCTCCATCATCTTTCAGATCGACCAAGAAGGATGCCACTACGTCCTCCAATTCCAACACTTCTAAGAAATAGACTCGCGTGCCCCGCCAAGTGGTAGTTAGAGACATAGGTTGGCTTGTTCAGGACTTCTTTTGTAGGAGTTCTTGGTTTCTTGTTTCCTTGTCATTTATGCCATCTTCGGTGTTGTATTGTTCGGTTTAGTTATTTTAATGAAATGGTGGGTTGCGTAATCACTCTCTTGTTGCCTTGATTCTTCCTTTTGTTGCGTATTGTTATACATTGAGGACAATGCATTGTTCTAGGTGGGGGTGAGGGTCGATTGTAGAGCATTCTCCCCTGTTCTTGTAGTTTTAGGCCTAGTTTTTTTTATTTTTGTGCAAAGTAGATCGCTTTTGTGAGTTTGTGGTTTTCCTTCTTTACCGTACGTACGATTTGCCTACCATAGGTACAGTGGTGGAGCATACGTACAGTTTGGATACCGTGCGTACGCTAATGTGGCATGTTCTATTGGCTCTAACGGTTTACATTTCTCTTGACCATACATACGGTAATAGGTGTGTACGTACAGTCCATACCGGCACCGTACATACGCACTTACCAACCGTACGTACGGTGCCTCAGATTTTCTATATAAACCACCCATTTCAAATTGTAACTAGTTTCTAAACTAAGTTTACTCATAGCTAACTCAGTGAGGGTGAGTGAGGGAGTGTTTTAAGCGTGCAGCGGAGCCCTGCCAGTTTCCAGCCTTGGTCTTACTTATCCATGCCCATATTCAGTCTACCTTTAGGTATTCCTTGAGCCTTTCTTTTCATTTCCTTGTCTTTATTTTTAGTTTCTTTCTAGTTTAGTTAGTTTAGCTTGTTCGTTACTATAGATGGCTCTGCGGATCAAGAAGGTCCGCAGGACCCCTGCCACTTTTGATGCTTCTCAGTTTGCTAACAGGAAAGCTTAGCAGTGTTATGACCAGATCTTTAGCCGGAGAGGTCCAGTGCATGAAAGAGTGAGCCGTATTTTTGGAGAGAGATGTTTGAAGCTCGCAGTTCGCTTCGGTTGGCATAGTACAGTGGCCAGCATAGGACTAGGATAGTTGCTGAGCTGATGGCCAACATCCAATCACTTTTGGATGTGACGAGGGATGAGCGCATAGTTTCCATAGTTAAGGGTAAGACCATTACCATAACCCCGGCCACTTTTGTAAAGTTCTTTAGTCTCCCCCGAGTTTATGACCTAGCATTGAGCTAACCCCAGCAGGGTGAGGTTGATCACGAGGTGATGGTCGTCGAGATTTGCCAGCCTGGTTCCCAGTGGATTTCTTCTCAAATTAAGAATAAATTCCTTGCTCCTAGGTACGCCCTAATGTTCGTTTTCACTTGCGGTTCAATCTATAACTTAGGGCGTCGGGGAGAGGTGAGTAGACGTAGGGGCCAGTTACTTTATGCCTTAGGGACAGGTAAGACCATTGATCTTCCCCGCTACATGTTTGGAGCTTTCTACGAGTCAGCGGCTTCGATGAAGCCGCAGGGTGCATTACCTTTCGCAGGCATGATTACTGAGTTGATTGCATGTGCTGGAGTAGCAGTTTCAGATGACACTTCTTTAGCTCCAACACTTGCACCGATAGCCCTGTCTACTCAAAGGGTTGCGGGTCAGTTGGTAGGTATTCAGAGACGGGCTGAGGCTCTTGTTCAGGCCCAGCAACAAGCCCAGCAGCAGCAGCAAGTTCCCCTAGAGGGACAACAAGTTCCAGCAGAGGGATAGCAGCCATAGGCCGAGGCTAAGCTGCAGTAGGCTCAGGCTAGTCCAGCATTACAAGCATTCGCTCAGCTATTAGATCAGCAGAGTGTGCATATCGAAAGGTAGACCACGACCATTCAGTTGATGCAGCAAACTGTTGCGGGTCTTCAAACAGCCCATACCGAGCTCAGTCAAAGGTGTGCGACTCTAGATATAACCCATGCAGCACAGATCACTACTTCATAGATAGTTTTGGGCACTCAGATTGCGAAGCTTCATGCCTCTCAGACCAGATTTCAGGATGAGATTCAATAGGAGTAGACACGTCAGAGCCAAATGTTGACTAACATTTTGGCCAGACTTTAGGAGGATGAGGAGCCTAATTTTCCTAACTTAGTTGTTGGTGCTACAGACCCTGCATCTTTAGGAGGGCATGATTTTTAGGATGATGATGATTTCGGACTTCGACAGGCTAGGGTTTAGATAACATCTCATGTATAACATCTCATGTACATCCCATGCATACATTTCATTCATCGATATATCTAAAACTCTATGGCATTTTTTATGTAGCCCATTTTAGTTTCATATGATTACATGTCTGTTTTGAATTTTATATGATATATTTGTTTCAGTGTATGTCGACCTCTTGTATACACAGGTTATTTTTCAGATATGAGTTAGTGGATGATTCATTTTTATCTGTTGCATGATTGTAAGAGGTTGACGGTATTGTATGGCTTCTCTCACTATGTACTTCCCATCATTAGCATCCATTAGTGATCTATCGTTTGACCTTTCTTATTTATAGTGGATGTGTTGATTCTTCGTATGAGGGACCATAGCATATCTTATGAGATTCAATTTGGGATTCATGAATGATTAGGGGTTAGCATGGGGCATGATCACAATATGATAAGCGTTGTTATTCTTGAATTTCAATATAAACACGATATGGCTTTGACTTCATTATGATGAGATGATTGCAGTTACGAGCACGGATCATATTAAGTAGTTTTACATTGTTAACCTTTGCATCTATGACCTAATTGAGTGGAGATCATTACCCGGTGAGAGCAGAGCCTATTGCTTCATTGAGATAGATTTTTACACTTACTCGAATAAATTCTTATTAACTTCTCTCATTTATAAATGACTTCATTATACTTGTGTTTGGCTTATTGGTTTGATATTGATTTGCATTTATTGGCACTTGCATTCTATCAAGACCTATATATACATAATACTTGCTTTGGAAATTATTTTAGGCCCTCTTTGTTCACTTTGAGCCACCGAGTTTTATTGATATTTTCTTCTCTTTTTCACCACATCTTTACACCATTTGTAATGCATTTCTGAGTCTCATGAGAAAAGAGATGAGAAAAGAAAAAAGAAAAGAAGAAAAACAAAAAAAAAATCATTAATGGCAAGTAAAAAGTGTTCTTATTCTTGTGAAAAAAGAGAGAGAGAGAAAGAGTATAATACATGTATAGAAATTGAAAGCATATAAGAAACTGGAAAAAGAAATAAGAATGATTGATAAGTAAAGGGAGTTGAAACCTCAAAGAGAGGTAAAGTTGATATTGTAAAAGTTGAAAGTTGGAAAAGAATAATGTCTTTTAATGAGCATCTTCATACCTTTTCTTTCCTTCTTACCATACCTTGATACCTCTCAGCCTTTCCTTACAAAGTCCTTGATGATTCAAAGCATAATCTTCAATTGAGGTCTTGATGGAATGTAAGACGTTATTTGCACATCATGCTAAATTGATATCGATGCCATAGGCATTCTTCAATGAAGTCATACTAAGTTGATACACTCACATTATATCGTCTTTCTTGGTTTGGTTTGCTCCTTCGTATGACTTGAACACTTACTCTTTTACTATTGTAAACACCCCATTTTTGCCAGCTCGCCAGTCTCCGGTCCATCCAGACTTGTATTCAAGTCAATATGGACATATTCTGAGTCAACGCAAATTTTCAAGTCTAATCTTGTCAATCAATGGTTTCGCAGGCCCTTTGGGCGCAAACAGAGACAAAATGACCAAAACATTAATCAATCCAATTCCAATAGGTACGTCTTTTCAAAGACAGTAAGTCCCCTTTCCAATTCCAATTCCAATTCCAATTAAATCCGGCACACTCGAAAAAGTTGATTCCTCGAGGCGGTAAGTCCATCCTGTCTGGCACGTTTCCGAAGAAACTCTTCAGAACGGTAAGTCCCTTCAAACCCGTTCACTGTGACGAGACCCCAAGTCCCTGAGATGGTAGAACGGTCCACCTTTGGCGCCTGCTAGCCCACTAATGCAGAAATGTCCGTTTCAGCACGCTTTTTGAGAAAGTTGATTCCTCAGGCGCTAAGTCCACCTACCAGCTTCCAGAAATTAGGCAGTCTCTGGAATGATCACGACCCGTTAGAGTAACGAAAATACTCATAAACATCGCAACCGTTAGAGTGACGGAAACACTCGCAAATAGCTCGATATAGGGAATTGCCAACAAACCCCTATATCACGAGACCGCTTTCAGAGTGACAGAAACACTCAAAACCCAGGTCAACACCGATGCCTGCTAGCCCACTTTGATGAAAAATGACTAAACTGCCCCTAGGGCCATTTTCGACATGTTTCTTGAGAAAGTACCTAAGTCCTCAGAACTATAAGTCCACCCTTCCAAGATTGTCTTAAAGACAATCTAGCATGATTAGGTACCTTCTAGTCAGTTTCGAGCCAATTTCGAGACATTCCGGTCAAGACCGGCTCTGGGTATCAAACCGGTAACCTCCCGAGAATGCTTTTTATAGTATTCCCTACCTTCTATTACCTTTTCGAGTCATTCCGAGTCAGTTCCGGCAAACCTGGTGCAAAATAACCGTTTTGCTCCTAGTAGGCCGATCGTTTCTTCTAACCACACAAGCTCTGGGTATCAAACCGATAACCTCTTAGGATATTCTAAGTAATGTTTCCAAACATCGATTCTTCTTCCGGGACATTCCAAGTCCATCTCGGTACTTTTTCCAGTTCAGTTGACCGTTTTGCCCTTAATGGCCTGGTCAACCCTTCTAACAAATCTTATCATCATTTTTCAAGTCTAATATCTACAAGACTCTATTCTAGGGGTTTCTGTTCCTTTCTGGCCTTTCGGGCCATTCCTAGTCCCCAAAATTCTTCCCAAACCTTACGGAGCCACTCCTAGTGAAACCAGGTTAAAAAGTGCATGGTAGTCACTAGTACAGGGGCCCAAATTTTCTGAAGATACGTTACTTGCCGACCTTAAAACTTTCCTAAGTGGTTAGCGCCACTAGTAGTGGCCCCAGAAGGATTTTTTACGTGGCGCCACTACAACAGACGCCAAGTCAATCCTCTCTTTATAAATACAGAGCCTCTTCCAGCGTGAAAGAGGCCTGCAAACTCAGTCTAAAAACTCTCCTCTTCGATATACAAAGTTCGTAGCCTCACTAAACCCTAGTTTTCTTTAGGTTTTCCAAAACCCTAGCCTCATACACAAACCCTAACTCATATATACTCCTACACACTCATACACTAGCCTCCAAAGCCTCTATTGAAGACTTGAAGTGTTGTAACCTAAAGGTCCCGAAGATTAAGGCAAGCCCTTGAAGACTGACGCAAAGCGAAGTAAAGACTGAAGCAAAGCAAGAAGAATAAAGCACATAAAGAAAAGAATATAAAAGAAGACGTAAGGTAGGCTTCCTATTTACATTTACGCAACTCCCCATCTCTCTTCTCTCTCCGAACCCACTTGATTTTTCTTCTATTTTAGTCCCCCATCTTCTTCCCCCCATTTCTTGCATGCTTGAAACAAAGGACTTCCCGGTCCATGTGTAGGATTAGACTATTGAAGGTCACCGCGTCGGGGGCTTTCTCTTAGTCTAACTAGAGACCACGTGGGTTCGGCCCCCTTAATTATGTGGTGAATCCTTAACCTTGTATGTTCACGACCACAACTTGCATTGTGCATATCATGATCTTGCATTCCTTTAAAATTTGTTTTCAAAACTTGCATCAAAACTGTTTTCAAAACTTACGTTAAATCTTTTTCTTCAAACTTGTTTTCAAAATCACAATCCTAAGGTGATTCTTGCCTTTTCATAGTTAGGGTTGCTTTAGGAAAGTGTTACATTTAAAGTGGCCAATATGGTTCATATTTTCAAATTCTTGCTGTTTTCAGAACCACTATCCTAAAGTGGTTCTAGCCTTCTTATGGTTAGAATCATTTTAGAGAAGTGAGATATTTTTATAAACGTTCCAAAAACTCTCTTTTTAAATCTCTCCTTATAAAAATCTCTTTTCCAACATACTTTCTAAAAACTCTTTTCAATCTCCTTTCCAAAATTGCTTTGTAAAAACTCCCTTCAAAAAATCTATTTTCCAAAAACTCTTTTCAAAACCCTTTCCAAAAGTTCTCTTCAAAATTCACTTTCTAAAAACGCTCCCTAAGTTTCTTTCCTAGAAAATCTCTTTCCTAAAATCTCTTTCCAAAACTCTTTCCTAGAAAAGCTCCTTCCAAAAATCCCTTTTCAAAAACTCTCTTTTTAAAATTTGCTTTCCAAAAACTCCTTTTTAAAATCTACTTCCAAAACCTCTCTTTTCAAAAACCCTCTCAAAGTTTAAATTTCCAAAATCCCTTTCGAAAAACTCTCTTTTCAAGTTTACTTTCTCAAAACTCCTCTCTAGGATTTCCTTCCAAAAATCTCCCTTTCAAAATACTTATTTTCCAAAAATCTCTTTTCTTAGAGTCCAAGTTAAACCCTAGAGCCAACAATTAGGAAAATCCTAATTTCCTTTCTTAAAACATGATTTTCACTCTTGCCTCAAAACCTACGTCTCCAAAATCTTCATTTTGTTTTTTTTTTTTTTACATCTAAATCATAAGTTTCCAAAATCAATTTTCTACGTCAAAACTATAGATTTCCAAATCTAGGATTTCCCAAAACTTCCCTTCGAAATCCATCCCAAATCCAATATTCCCTTTTGGAAACCAAATCCAATCTCTCATTTAGAAAACTAGATCCTATCCTTCGTTTTTGGAAACAAAATCAAAACACTTCTTCTTAAAACAAAATCCAAATCTTTTCTAATTCAAATCCTTCCTAACTTTTTACTTTCCTAAATCTTAAGTTTTCAAAACTTGAACTTTCAAATCTTTCTTTAAACTTTAAGCTTCCAAATCTTCTCTAATTCCAACCTTTCTTCATTCCGCATCTTTCCAAATTTTAACTTCCTAAATCTAAATATTCAAATCTTTCTTAAACTCAAACCTTTCCTAATTTCAAATATTTCTAAAACTCAAACTTCAAATTTTTCCAAATCTTAAATTTTCTAAATTCTAAACTTTCCAACTTTCAAATCTTTCTTAAATCAAACTTTCCTATTTCAAAATATTTCCAAATCGAAATTTTCCTAACTCGAATCTTTCCTAAAATAAAACTTTCCAATATCGAAACTTTCATAATTTAAAAACTTTCCTAAAATGGAATTTTCCTAATTCGATCCTTTCCTAAATTCAATCTTTCCCTAATCTTCCAAGTCCAACATTCGAGTTGAATCTTTCTAAATCTTAGGTCCTTCCTGAATCCTATCTTTCCTAAGTCTAGGTTTCCTAAATCTCAATCTTTCCAAAACATGTCCAAATCCTTCTTCCAAGTTCTATCTTTCCGAATCGAAGTCCAATATTTTCAATTCCAAATTCCTATCTTCTATTCTAAGTTCAAATCAAACTCTTTTTTCTAATCCAACTCTTTTTTCAAATCAAAACCTTCTATTCTCTATCAAACTCTTGTCCGAACTACGACTGACCTGATTCCTCTAAAAGAATATGTAGGCAACTCTCATGGGTGCAGTCATAACCTTTTTCAAGCTTTTATTTTCATACCTTTTTTTTTCAAAACTCCAATTCCATAACTCTTTTCAAATCTCCAATTCCATAATCTATTTCCAAATTTTTAATTCCAAAAATCTATTTTCAAATCTTCAATTTCAATTTCTAAAACTTTCTTTCCACTTTCAAGCTTTAATTCTTTTTTTCAAATCTATTTCCAAATCAAATCTTTTTCTTACACTTTGATATCATGCATCATGTCAATTTCTTTTAAACATTCTTTTCTAAAGTGGATAGTTTTGGACATTTGTTAGTCAAAGACTCTAATGGTTGAATCTAGGGTGAATAGATGTGTACGTACCGCAAGGGCGGGGTAGGGTAATGGCTTAGTGCGTCTTCTCTACACGTAACCAACCTCCGAACCTAGATCATTGTTTTCGTTGGACCAAATGAAGTTATTTTCAAAAAAAGGCTTAAATATTTTCTGAAGGTTGCCAAACAATCTGTTTTCTTAAGAACCCTCTCTTGAAGAGGTATTTTCAAAATTATTTTCAAAAACTCTAAGTGTAGTCTTCAGATTGTGCTTAGTTTTTAGGTGACCTAACTCACCTTAATCAAGTTAGGTGGCGACTCCAAATATTTTCCAAAAGCCCTTTATTCAAATCAATTTCAATTCAAACCTAGTCGCACTCATTCTTCTAGGCGGATGAGTTTTAACGAGAGAGTACAGTATCTTTTCCCGCTTGTGTGTGTATTCTTCAAGTGCGAAAAATCTAGGTGCGACAGCTGGCGACTCCACTGGGGACACTTAGAGGGTTAGGCCATAGTCATGTCTCCTCACCCTTCACCCATGTAGAGTCTTCAATTAACTTGTCCAATTTTATCCACTTTCAATTTTCAAAATCAAATTTTTAAAGTTGTTTTCAAAAACATGCATTGAACTCCATTCATATTATCTTGCATTCAGTTTGCCATCCACATACTAACTTTTGCATCTTTGTTTTGTAGGTGGGCTTTTGTTTGCCTTATTGTTCTATACTAACTGCTATGCATGAATGAATGTGATGAACAGGATGGATGGGAGTTATTGGGCACTTTCCTCTACTTTTAAAAATTACACACACACTACATATGCACTTACATTCTGTATACTTGCATTTTTATCCTGATCTATCCCTTCTAGTTAGAAGGGGGAACGGTATATTGATTGTGGGCAAGATGCTGTGTCAATTTATTCGCCTACGGCCTCTTGATGGTTCCCCCGCTCGGATCACCAATCGATCATGGCACCACCTGGGGAAGTGGGCCTAGGTTTGAAGATCCGGGGACCGAGTCTTTTTAGGACGCATTAGTAAACCCTCAACCTCATGCTCATATAGACACCTTGCATAGCCGAACCTTTACCGGATTTAAGACACGCATACTGTTTTCCAAAACCATGGAGGGAAGGGGGACCGCATTTACTTTCCTTTATACTAGCTTATTCCTGTTGTTATAATGACTATATCCATACTATTATAATGCCTGTCTAACTGCTCATGCATGCACATTTACTCTATCATTGCATTCTCTCTCCTTATACTCTATGCATCCATTTTCATGCATTCCATATTTTATTTCAAGACAAGAGTTCCAGAGTAACTCAAGGCACCGCATTCTCACGCATATGATCAACCCATTGAAAGTGACACCAAGGTCACTCTCCCTTGCATTAAACCTACCCAAACTCTAAGGATTCTCACGTAACCCTAAGGACTCATGGCATGCACATCAATTAATTCCATAGGAGGGGCCCCAATCCCTCATGCTCACGGAGATAGGGTTGCCAAAAAGACAAGGGGAAACCAGTCAACAAGATCTATCAACGACCTCCTCAACATCAAATCCAAAGAAGGCAAATCCGAAGACTCAAGAGTAGTTTAGGATTTCATATGTAAAATTAGATAGGTAGAAGTCCAAAGGAAAATGTTCCCCTTCCCCCCATTGGAAATATACTTTGATTCTTTATGTTGTAAACCTCAAAGTTCAATGTGTTTCCTTATAATGAAGGCGGGTTCCTGATTAATGGCAAGGTACTTGCATATAGGGGCAAACCCTCTATCACAAAAAATGAGCCAATACATCATGCTTAGTCTCCCTCTCAAGCAGGGGCACCCCTAGGACATGTATTGCATAGAAATTTTCAAATCAATGTATTAACTTCTCTTTTGTTTCTTGTCTTCTGTCCTCCCCCCCCCCCCCCTCCTTATCTCCAAATCCAAGAGAATTGAAGGCAAAAGCAAGACAAGAAGGGGTTTTTCCTAAATCACTCACTTATTATCATCATATTGCTTACACGTTCACTTCTTTTATGCTCATGCACCCATATCCATTCCAAGACAAGAGTTTCAAAAAACTGAAGTCATTTCATTCTCATGCATCTAATCAATCGCAGAGAGAAAGAAGCAATCCGATCTCATGTTAATCGAACTTACCAAAACTTCTAAGGGTTCTTAAACCCTAAGGATTCATGGTATGTATAGAATCATATCTCAAGAGAGGCCCAAATCTCTCTCAGTACATGGAGGCGGGATTGCCCAAATAAGGAAACATCAACCGGCCCACGTCAAAGAGGTATTGTATTGCATAATAGGGGCAAAACCCCACCTCCAAAATGGACTTGTCATCATACCTAGATTCCCTCAAAGAACGGACCTCTATAGGACATGCATCGCACAGAACCTCCAACTCCACATGCTTACTGCATTCTATTTTTCTTTTTCTTTTTGTAGGTCAAAGAGCACAACTGAATTCATGGAATCCCTCTAGTACCCCACCAAATTCAAACTTCTGAAAGGATGAGCCTAGTTGTTAGAAAAGGCCAAACTTACATCAGGGAACAAGAAGAACTAACCATCCATCAACAAGACGTCACCTCCACAACATACCGCAACAACCACTGTCCATGTAATAGGAGGCTTCACCGTTTGCAAAGTCCTATTAGACCCGTGCATTGCTATAAAAGAATCTCTTAACTGTCGAATGCATGCCAAACACTGCAAAAGATCTATCAATTCGCCCTCCATTGTTTGGTGATACACCCAAGGAATGAAATACCAAAGCAATGGGCACAGTTTCAAAACCCTGTTAAGGGTTCCCACCAAGAGGCCCACAAGAAAAGGAAGGTTTTCATAAAATTCGTCTATTTCCTTTTATCTTTCTATTTCTTGCATATCTAATTTAAATGAACACTGCATACCATGTAATCATGTTTTTAAATGAAAATAGGTAGTTCCGAGTTTATCCCCTTTGTTTCATACTCTTGTGGATGATTGTTGTGTTTAAGGATTCTTTCCCATTTAGTAATGACTTGACTTGAAGGATAGGATAGCATGGGTAACCCACTCAAAGGGAGTTAAAACCTTTGAGAGACTAAGAGAGAGAGTGAGAGATAGGAGGAAGGCAATCTTAACAAAGAAGTGCGAATTTTATTGAAAAGGCGACACTTGTATGATATCTTGGCTAGGCGATAGGTAGCCGAGTCCCCAAAATGATGAGAAGCCATTGTTCTATTTATCTCAAATAAACACTACCCTTTGCTCAGCCCACTAGAGCCATACATAATTTATTTTCAGATATGCCCAAACCAAGAACCATCCCCTACACTGGGGTAAGCAAAGAATAGTTGATTTGATAGAATATGTAGGGGTTCACTGATAGAAACACATCATCCCTAGGAATATTGTCTAAATTTTGTACTAAGGCTTTATGGACTAAGCAATTCAATTTGAAATGATTAGAGGCCCTTAATTCTGCTACCATACACAAAAATATCTCCTTTGCTTAACCTACTACTGTCTCACGAAAAGTAGAAGATTTTTTGTCAACCCCGATCCGAAACCATCCCCCCACACTGAGGCAGACAGGCATTAGAAGATCTGACAAAGAATGTCATCGACCATCAAGCTGAAGTAACGTGAAGGCTCTATGGATCAGACAATCTTGTTCAAAATGAAGAGAGGCCCTCATTTTATTTTCTATACAGTTAAAAGCAACCCTTGTCAAACCTGTTGAGCCAGTTACCTTTTTCCTAGACCCCAACCTAGGGATCACTGCTCATAATGGATTAAATTGAAATGCTAAGAAAAGGATGTGAGAGAAAGAAATTGTGGAAATGTTCGTCTCACAGAAAGCAAAAAGAAAGGGAAGAAACAGAAAAGCAAAGAGGAAAAGCTACCACGGGGCAAGTCAAAATAAATAGTAAAAAAAAAAAGAGAAAATGAAGGGGCAACTCCGTTAGAAGGTCAAAGATCAAGCTACAAGAAAGGTGAACGCCTTGAAGAATATACAGTTATTCAAATGTGATCCTAGGTAACAAAGAAACCTAGTAGAAGCAATAGGTCCGAGCCTTTACCCTTTCTTATAAAAACCCGAAATCGTGGCCTACATTACAACCCTATTAAAGTCCTCTCCAATTGAAAAAAAAAAAGAAAAAGATTGCTTATTCTAAATGAGCCAGACGTGTTGCTGAAGCTAGAGGAGGATATCAGGGGATGAAACCCCATTGGAAGACCAACTAAAGATGGTGTGGATCTAAACCCTACTAGAAATAACATCAAATTTAAGCCTACGTATCCTTTTCATTCATAAACCCCTTAACCTACCCTACGTTACAGTTCAAATTAAAGTCCTCTCTGATCAAAGAAAATTGCTTAGTCCAAATAAGCCTGAACAATACCAAGACAAGTAGGATGAAAAAGGAGAATTGAGGAGGAATGCAGGGGTAATCTTATGCTTGAAAGTGTGCTCAGATGGTTTTGGTTTAAACAACCCACTAAAAGAAGATCTTTGAGGCTAAATATCTCTTTGTTTCTTACAACCCCTAAACTCAGCCTGCATTACGGTCTTAAAAGAAGTCTTCTCAGATTGAGGGCTTAGCTGTTTATCGCTCTGTAAAGGGTATGCAAGTTGTCGCTCAAGCCACGGTGACATTTTGAAAATCTGAGAAAGAAAACCAATTGAGATCAGAAAAACCCCAAACAACAACCTTGTAGAAAGTGGGGATAGGATAGCAAACCAAAAGGTTAAGATCCCTGGAGAATTGTGCAAATGCTATCATACCCTGATAAGAATGGGACAAAATTGAATGAGGCAGAATCCTGGAAGAGAAATAGAATCCTGAGAGTATGGGCTAGGGCAATCTTGGGACATTCTTTGTAAATAGTTTATATACATGTAGTATAATGCATCCATGACATGTATAAACTGTACATCTATTAAATTCCTGTGTACTTTGTATCTATTCATGTACTCATCAAAGGCATGACATGCATTTAATTCCTTTCCTGCATGTAGATTCATCCAAAAAAAATATATAACATGTATTAAATTCCATTCTTGTATGAACCTGTGCATTCATAAAAAATAAAAATAAAAACATATATATATATATAAGTAGGACATGCAAAATAAGTTATACGTCTAATTCCATGTGCATTCATAAAAAAAATAATAAAAATAAAAATAAAAAAGAGTATAACATGCATTTACCTGTGCATTTTTAGAATTAGCATAAGTAAACTGCTTTTGTACAAAAATTAACTCTATGTCTTTCTTTCTCTCTCTCTCTCTCTCTAATAAGAAACAAAGGAACGAGGTAAAACGTAAAAAAGAGCTAAAGCCACCCCTTAGACATCTCCAGTACCGGCACACACCTTAGAAAGCTCGAATTTCCATGGCCAACAAGAAACAGAGACTAGGGCAATGGCCCACCCTCGACCTCCCCAATCAAATGACTTCTGACTCGAGAAACCATGTGTTCTGAAAAAGGGGAGTAACGAATAAGTATTCGATCACTAAAAGCTAGAATAATCAAGCATATCCCCGAAAATAAGCATTGACCCTCTGCTGGAGTCTGGTAAGGCTCACGAAGGTCTCTCCCACAACCATAGGAGCATGGGAGTGCCCTTCAAAAATCTTGACAAGCAGTGCACATAACCGATAGTCGACCAAGTCATCCCCCCCGACAGAAACATCAACAAGTTTAGGAGAAGCAAAGCTAAGGCTACCATGGAGAAATGGACATATCTTGAGAAGTATGCTAATCCCCTATCCGTCGCAAACTCAAAATGAGAGAAATAAGAACTTCACTAGGACATAAGGAAACTAGGGCAGCAAATCAGAAGACAAAGCCGCACAATGGATCCTAAGTTGAAAAGAAACAATCGTGACCCAGCCATCAGGAAAAGTAGGTCCGATAATGTCAGTTGAACCATCCCAAACACCTAGGAAGAAGCCATACTCATGGGGAGTAGGGGCAAGCTCACATTCCCCAAAATGGAAGAAAGACAGGTCAGGTGGCCAAAAGAGGAACCACTGCCAGAAAACAAGTTACACTAATAGGAGAGAAGCCATGCAACCAAAGGACCAGCGAAAAATGTCTTGCTCATCTAGAGGATACCCGTTATACCAAACTAGTAGGCAACTCAAAATAGTGTCGGCCTTCCTAAAAATCAAAAGTGGGAAATCTCGGCGTCTATCTCATCCTTGAAGGTTGGCTCAACTGGAAGGAAAGGGTCGACTGGTGGTCTACTCCCCTGGCCGCTTCGGCCAAAAGATACATGTCCTGCAAATCTCTGACTATCCCTAGATCGACTAAAACTGTTAACAGAATCTGTCTGAGCAGCCTTCCCAGAGCGGCATCTTCTCTTAGAACCATCATCGCCCGCGTTTGCCATCCTGAAAAGGTAAGTCAAAGTAAAAGGTGTTAATATACAATATATGCAGATAAGAAATAAAAGCAGAAGGAAAAATAGTAATAATGATAACCAAAGATAAAAAAAAATAAAAAAAAAATGAATGACACAGCTGTCAATAGATCTTGCTCTAGCCGATTCAAAAGGTTTAAAAAAAAAAAAAAAAACTCAATTCTCAAAAGGTTTCTTAAATTCAGCTTCTCAAAGGGTTTCTTAATCCTTTTCTCCAAATTTTTGAAAAAATTTTTTCCTCCGAAGATCCATTTTCAAAAGATTTTCTAATTCCCTTGCAGTTCAAAATTAATTATTGAAATTCTAAAATGTTTCTCTTCTAAAAAATCCATTCTAGGAGTCATAGTCTTAAATTCTTCGAAATCAAATCTCAAAGTTCCTCAGCCCAGCTTAGAGCTTCTCTAATCTTGTGTCTATTCCAACCAATATTCCAGATCTTCCAAAAATTCTTTCTTAAAAAAGTTTTCAAGGTTTCGATAAAAAATTCTTGTCCCAAAATTTCTGTCAAATTTCAAAATCTTTTCGTTTGTCTTCAAAAATCTAGTCTTCTAAGTCAAAATGAATTTCCTACACATTTTGATTTTAAAAATTCGTTTCTAAGTCAAAATGAATTTCCTACACATTTTGATTTTAAAATTTTGCTTCCAAGTCAAAATAAATTTCCTACACATTTTGATTTTTCAACTTTGAGTCAAATTGGATTTTCTAAATCTTTAGGGTTTTCTGTCTTTTTCTCTTTCAAAAAGATTTTATTCCAAAACTTTTTCAACTCTTTTCTTAATTTCGAAAAATTTCGACAGAGTTCCACTTAAAAAGGTTCCCTACCAAGCTCACGACATCAACACAAAACACAAACTGCGCACACACAACGTCACAATCACATAACATCAACACCCGCCCACATTTATTTCAAATTTCTAAATTTTTCAAAAGATTTTTTTTATTTTTCAAACAAGTCAATGATTTTCAAAGTTATCTCAAAATCTCTCAAAATTACTTCAAATGTTCTCTAAAATATCCCTACATTTTTCTAAACACTAAACTCTACTAGTTTCTCAATTTTCTCTATTTCTCCTATTTTTCTATTTTTCAAAAATAAAAAATTCACCAAATTTTTAAAAAAAATTACGAAATTTCACACGGTTGTGAAACACATTTTTTTAAGGCATATGGTATAAAAATCTAGTCTAAAAGCTCAATGCCCAAAGCTGTAGGGATAAACTTCCAATTCCTACAGAAACCTCCTTTACATAATCATGTAAAATCACTCAAATTCAATCAAAAAAGCACCAAAATGCAAAAATAACTTCACCACAATGTTCAAAACATATCAAAATATCAATTTCCACTACTCACATGGCTCAAACGGAATTCTATATATCAAAATCCACATAAATTCAAAAACTCACCTCTCGGAGTTCTCCGGCAAAATCTTCTCTTTTGGTAACTTTTCTAGCGACAGTGTCTACTTCCGGCAATCTCCCGTGGTCCCTAAAAGGTGCTCCTTCAATGTCCAAGTCGGTTTCCTCACAATGCCTCTTGGTTTTGCAAAAATCTTCCAAAATCCCGCAAGTGTTGAAATTAGAAAGTTTTTACTTTTGATCCTAGGCCTGACCCCACTAGCAGTGGTGCCAAACCAATTCTACCAAAAACGCCACTGCTAGTGGCGCCAGTTCCCAATTCTGGGCAGTTTTGCCCTTTTTCCCGCCAAAACTCGATTTCAAAGGCCTTTTGGGCCCCGAATCCATTTCCAAGCTTCCGTTTTTTAAAATTTCCATCCGTCCCTCCAACCGCTTCACGGTCAACATGGGACTCTTACTCTATCGTTTTCTGTCTTTGACGAGCAAAGACAAAAAAAGAGGAGTAGTTGTAAGCACCTCATTTTTGCCGGCTCGATAGTCTCCGGTCCATCCAGACTTGTATTCAAGTTTATATGGACATATTCTGATTCAACTCAATTTTCTAAGTCTAATCCCATCAATCAATTGCTTTGTGCGCCCTTTGGGCCCAAATAGAAGCAAAATGACTAAAATGCCCTTGGGGGCATTGATCAATCCAATTCCAATAGGCACGTCTTTCCGATGATGGTAAGTCTCCTTTCCAATTTCAATTCCAATTCCAATTATAATTAAATCTAGCACACTCGAGAAAGTTGATTCCTCGAGGCAGTAAATCCATCCAATCCGGTACGTTTCCGAAATAACTTTTCGAAATGAAAAGTCCCTTAAACCTGTCAATCGGAATGAGACCCCAAGTCCCCAAGATGGTAGAACGGTTCACCTTTGGTGCTTGCTAGCCCACCAATGCAGAAATGTCCATTTCAGTACGCCTTCAAAGAAAGTTGAAAGATTAGGCAGTCTCTGGAATGATGGCGACCCGTTAGAGTAACGGAAATACTCATAAATATCGCAACCGTCAGAGTGACGAAAACACTTGTAAATAGGTCGATATAGGGAATTGCCAACAAACCCCTATATCACGAGATCGCCGTCAGAGTGACGGAAATACTCAAAACCCAGGTCAACACCGGAGCCTGCTAGCCCACTTTGGTAAAAATGACTAAACTGCCCCTAGGGCCATTTTCGACACGTTTCTTGAAAATGTACCTAAGTCCTCAGAATAATAAGTCCACACTTCCAAGATTGTCTTAAAGACAATCCGGCATGATTAGGTGTCTTCTAGTCAGTTTCGAGCCAATTTCGAGACATTCCGGTCAAGATGACCATTTTACCCCTAGGCATCCGAACGCCCCAAGAACCACACCGGCTTTGGATATCAAACCGGTAACCTCCCGAGAATGTTTTTTATAGTATTCCCGACCTTCCATTACCTTTTCGAGTCATTCCGAGTCAGTTCCAGTAAACCCAGTGCAAAATGACCGTTTTGCCCTTGGTGGGACGATCGCTTCTCCTAACCACACCGGCTTTAGGTATCAAACCGATAACCTCTTGGGAAATTCTAAGCAATGTCTCCAAATATGGAGTCTTCTTCTGGGACACTCCGAGTCCATCCCGGTAGTTTTTCGATTCAATTGACCGTTTTGCCCCTAATGGCTTTGTCAACCCTTCTAACAAATCTTGTCATCATTTTTCAAGTCTAATATCTCCGGGACTCTATTCTAGGGTTTCCTGTTCCTTTCAGGCCTTCCGGGCCATTCCCAATCCCTTGAATCCTTCAGGGACCTTACGGAGCCACTCTTAGTGAAGCCAGGTTAAAAAGTGCATAGTAGTCACTAGTACAGGCGCCCAAATCTTCTGAAGATACATTGTTTGCCAACCTCAAAACTTTCCTTAGTGGCGCCAGAAGGATTTTTTGCCTGGCACCACTGCAACAAGCTCTAGATCAATCTTCTCTCTATAAATACAGAGCCTCTTCTTGTATGAAAGAGATCCTCAAACTCAGTCTAAAAACTCTCATCTTCGATATACAAAGCTCGTAGCCTCACTAAACCCTAATTTTCTTTAGGTTTCCAAAACCCTAGCCTCCATACGCAAACCCTAACTCATATATTCTCTTATACATTGATACACTAGCCTCCAAAGCCTTCACTGAAGACTTGAAGTGTTGCAACCTAAAGGTCCCGAAGATCAAGGCAAGCCCTTGAAGACTGACGCAAAGCAAAGCAAGAAGAACAAAACGCATAAAGCAAAGCAAAAAAAAGAATACGCAAGGTAGGCTTCCTATTTACGTTTATGCAACTCCCCCTTTCTTTTCTCTCTCCGAACCCACTTGGGTTTTCTTCTATTTTAGTCCCCTATCTTCTTCCCCCCCCCCCCCCCCCCCCCCCCCCCCCTTCTTGTATACTTGAAATAAGGGACTTCCTGGTCCATGTGTAGGATTAGGCTACTAAGGGTCACCGTGTCGGGGGCTTTCTCTTAGTCTAACCGAAGACAACGTGGGTTTGGCCCCCTTGATTATGTGGTGAAGCCTTAACGTTGTATGTTCACGACCCCAACTTGCATTGTGCATATCATGATCTTGCATTCATCCAAAATTCGCTTTCAAACTTGTTTTCAAAACTTACATCAAAGCTGTTTTCAAAACATACGTTAAATCTTTTTCTTCGAACTTGTTTTCAAAATCACAATCCTAAGGTGATTCTAGCATTTTCATGGCTAGGATTACTTTAGGAAAATGTTACATTTAAAGTAGCCAATATGGTCCATATTTTCAAATCCTTGTTATTTTCAAAACCACTATCCTAAAGTGGTTCTAGCCTTCTTATGGTTAGAATCGCTTTAGGAAAGTGAGACATTTTTATAAACGTTCTAAAAACTCTCTTTTCAAATCTCTCCTTCTAAAAATCTCTTTTCCAACATACTTTCTAAAATTTCTTTTCAAGCTCCTTTCCAAAATTGCTTTGTAAAAACTCCCTTTAAAAAATCTATTTAACAAAAACTCTTTTCAAAACCCCTTTCCAAAAGCTCTCTTCAAAATTCACTTTCTAAAAATGCTCCCTAAGTTTCCTTCCTAAAAAATCTCTTTCCTAAAATCTCTTTCTTAAAAACTCTTTCCAAAACTCCTTCCTAGAAAAGCTCTTTCCAAAAATCCCTTTCCAAAAACTCTCTTTTCAAAATTCGCTTTCCAAAAACTCCTTTTTAAAATCTCCTTCTAATACCTCTCTTTCCAAAAACTCTCTTAAAGTTTTACTTTCCAAAATCCCTTTCGAAAAACTCTCTTTTCAAGTTAACTTTTTAAAAACTCCTCTCTAGGATTTCCTTTCAAAAATCTCCCTTTTTAAAAACTCATTTTTCAAAAATCTCTTTTCTTAGAGTCCAAGTTAAACCCTAGAGCCAACAATTAGGAAAACACTATTTTCTTTCTTAAAACATGATTTCCACTCTTGCCTCAAAACCTAGGTTTCCAAAATCTCTTTTTTTTTTTTTTTTTTACATCTAAATCATAAGTTTTCAAACCCTATTTTCTACATCAAAACTATAGATTTCCAAATCTTAGATTTCCCAAAACTTTCCTTCTAAATCCATACCAAATCCAATATTCCCTTTTGGAAACCAAATCAAATCTCTCATTTAGGAAACTAGATCCTATCCTTCGTTTTTGGAAACAAAATCAAAACACTTCTTCTTAAAACAAAATCCAAATCTTTTCTAATTCAAATCCTTCCTAATCTCTTACTTTCTTAAATCTTAAGTTTTCAAAACTTGAACTTTCAAATCTTTCCTTAAACTTTAAGCTTCCAAATCTTCTATAATTCCAACCTTTCTTAATTCCGCATCTTTCCAAATTTCAACTTTCCAAACCTAAATCTTCAAATTTTTCTTAAACTCAAACCTTTCCTAATTTCAAATATTTCCAAACTCAAACTTCAAAATTTCCAAATCCTAAACTTTCTAAATTCTAAACTTTCCAACTTTCAAATCTTTCTTAAATCAAACTTTCCTATTTCAAAATATTTCCAAATCGAAATTTTCCTAACTTGAATCTTTCCCAAAGTAAAACTTTCCAATATTGAAACTTTCCTAATTTAAAAACTTTCCTAAAATGAAACTTTCCTAAAACGAAAATTTCCTAATTCGAACCTTTCCTAAATTCAATCTTTCCCTAATCTTCCAAGTCCAACATTCGAGTCAAATCTTTCTAAATCTTATGTCCTTCCTAAATCCTATCTTTCCTAAGTCTAGGTTTACTAAATCTTAATCTTTTCAAAATAAGTCCAAATCCTTCTTCCAAGTTCTATCTTTCCGAATCGAAGTCCAATCTTTTCAATTCCAAATTCCAAATTCCTATCTTCTATTCTAAGTTCAAATCAAACTCTTTTTTCTAATCCAACTCTTTTTTCAAATCAAAACCTTCAATTTTCTATCAGACTCTTGTCCGAACTACGACTAACCTGATTCCTCCAAAAGGATACGTAGGCAACACTCATAGGTGTGGTCATAATATTTTTCAAGCTTTTATTTCCATAACTTTTTTTTTCAAAACTCCAATTCCATAACTCTTTGCAAATCTCCAATTCCATAATCTATTTTCAAATTTTCAATTCCAAAAATCTATTTTCAAATCTTCAATTTCAATTTCCAAAACTTTCTTTCCACTTTCAAGCTTCAATTCTTCTTTTCAAATCTATTTCCCAATCAAATCTTTTTCCTGCACTTTGATATCATGCATCAAGCCAATTTCTTTTAAACATTCTTTTCTAAAGTGGATAGTTTTAGACATTTGTTAATCGAAGACTCTAATGGTTGAATTAGGGTGAATAAACGCGTAGGTACCGCAAGGGCGGGGTAGGGTAATGGCTTAATGCGTCTTCCCTACACGTAACTAACCTCCGAACCTGAATCACTGTTTTCGTAGGACCAAATGGAGTTATTTTCAAAAAAAGGGCTTAAATATTTTCTGAAGGTTGCCAAACAACTTGTTTTCTTAAAAACACTCTCTTGAGGAGATATTTTCAAAAACCCTAAATGTAGTCTTTGGATTGTGCTTAGTTTTCAAGTGACCTAACTCACCTTAATCAAGTTAGTTGGCGACTCCAAATGTTTTCCAAAAGCCCTTTATTCAAATCAATTTTCAATTCAAATCTAGTCACATTCATTCTTCCAGGAGGATGAGTTCTAACAAGATAATACAGTATTTTTTTTCCGCTTGTGTGTGTATTCCTCTAGTGCGAAAAATCTAGGCCCGACAACTATGAACAGTCAAGTGAGATAAACTGTGTGTTCAATTACTTTTTGAGTGTATGCCCGGAGAGTGTTTGGATTGAGGCTTTAAGGTTGACAATGTGAAGTAAAGCATTATAAACTACCATGTATGATCCTAGCACACACACACTCATGAATCTTGTCATGATATCTTCATAGACTCATCGTGTTCGTATTGAAACTAAAGATACATTGTTTTGAGTGATGTGATATACCTTCATGCATTTCTCCTATATCATTCTACATCTAGGATTGTTGATTATTAGGCAACATTTGTGGGTGTCATCACTGTGAGCCCTCACGAGACACTACTCGTCCACAAGGGGTAACCTAGGGGTTCAAAGGCTTGGTGCATAGGCTAAATGCATCTGGGACTCCTACAAAAATGGAGATTATTTTTTTGTACATATTTGTTTTATTTTTTGCATTTTGCTAGGGACTACAAAAGCTAGGTGGGGGGTAGTGATTACACTCCAAAAGTGTAATCTAAAGTCCCTAAATAGCTATTGTTAGTCTAATTAGGGTGTATATATGCCTCATTTAGTACAATAATTATTCTTATAAGTGTTTAAGGGTATTTTGCAGGTTTGGAGTAAAGAAGGGGAGATTTAGAGCAAAAATTGAGATGAAAATGCAAAAGTTGCCTTGACCATACGTATAGTTGGAGTTACCGTACATACAATGGTCTCACCGTACGTACTGCAAAGGTCCACCATACGTACGCCTGCAAAAGTTTCCCAAGATTCAGAAAAGTCGATTTAGTGTAAAGACCACCGTACATACAGTACTGTTCACCGTACGTACAGTACCGGCTCTTCCTGTTTAGTTTTCACTGCTATATCTCCAGGAAGTGACGGGTTTTTTGTATCTATCACCATTTTACATTAGATTTGTAATTAGTGCGAATTTTAGAGAGAGAAAGTTAGTTTCCTTTGTATTTTCCTTCATTTTCTTCTATTTTCCTTGTAAGCAAATATCAATTTTATCTCCAATTAATGCAAGATCTACATTACTTCATGCTTTCTCTCGTGGAATCAAGTAGTTAAGCATCTCTTCGATGTAATTATGGAGATCTACCAAGGATCTTCAAGAGGTTTCAATGGAGGTGAAAGATGTAATATCTCAAACCCCTATTTATTTATATTAATGCGAATTTCTAGTTTATGCGATGTTTAATGTTAATTACTTCATCTTTTGGGTAAAAAATGACCAATGAGAACTTGGGTTGTAACTTATGTTAGAGGTCTGAGACACATGAGATTATTCCCATATGTGTCTTCCTATAACACAAAACACACACACGCATACCTAACCGTAAGAGGAAGGGCAAGGGGGAGAGAAAGAGCGAGAGAGAGAGAAAGAGAGAGAGAGAGAGAGAGAGAGAGAGAGGAGAAGAGGAGAGGGAAGATTAAAGGAAGAGAAAGCTTGGAGAGCCTCCACCCAAGTCAAGAGGAGCCATTGGAGAAGTTAGGCAAGCTTAAACAAAGGTAAGACTTCATCTCTCTACAAAATTATATATGTGTTTGTATCTATTTTGTTAGGTTGTGTTGTTGGGTTGTTTAGGGGACTTCCTTGAGTCCCAAATTGTCTAAACCTAGAATATTGTAAGTCTCATTGGAAGATTTGAGAGTTTGGGATTGAAATCCCCAATTTATGCAAGTTAGGGCTTACGTTTCTAAAACCCTAGATCTCTTTGATTTACTTATTGGTTTAGCTTCATTTTAAGGCATTGTAGTCTTCTCAAGTTAATCTTTGAATCTTAGAAGCATTGGTAAAGTTTGGTAGAGTTTGGGATGGTTTGGGTTGGAAATCTAAGGCTTGAAGAACCCATTTTCTTGAACAAAATATGCAGGGATCGTCAGGACGGCGCGTATTAGCGTCCTGACGATCAATTTTGAAGCTTAGAGTAGCCACGGGTCATCAGGACACAACATTTTGTGTCCTGATGATGGTGCTTTTGAGATATCAAGCCCTCGGGTCGTCAGGACGCAACATTTTGCATCCTAACGATGGTATTTTTGAGAAATGTCAGCCTCGAGTCGTCAAGATGCTCTTGCTGACACTATTGCCTGACAACTCTGTCACTATTTAGTAAAATGGGCATAACTTTCTCTAAAAAACTCAAAATGATGCACCTTTTAAAGCATTGGAAAGTAGACTCATAGACATGTGTATCCATATAAAGTGGGTACTCTAATTCATTATAGATTGGGAGATGTGAAATTTTAAATTTAATCCAAAACTATACCAAAAACCTTATTTTTCCAAAGTGTTACCCCATTTTTTGTGAGACCTAACTTCTTCACCCGAAATGTGTTTTTAAGCCATGACCTACCAAATTAAAGGCATTTAAGCATACTTCCATATAGAACTAGTCTTGTGTGTGAATTCTTTGTTCGGGGTGGTTGGGATGCAATGAAAAGATCGATGTTCCGGGTTTCATACTTCACCCTCAACCCTATGTTCTTATTTTACGTTAGAGCCTTGCCCTAGAGTTAGTCTCACCCTTCCATGGTGAGAGTGAGGTGTTGGTGAGTCGGGGTCGAGAGATTTATGTGTTTAGTCTCCGTTTATGTGTTATTGCTTGCCTTAGAACCTTGTATTGATATTTCTATACTTCTACGTGCATTTTGTATAGGAACACCTTGTTTATTACCCGTTCAATCAGAAAAAGGTGAGTAACGAAATCCCATGAGTAAAACACTATTATTTTTTAAATGTTTTAAGCTCATTTCTATATCATGAATGTGTTCCATACATTTCAATGCATCAATGATTATGTTCAAGTATAACTGTCATGCTTTGAATTACATACGAACCTTACCTATGATATGAACTAGAACGTTCACATAAAGTAGATGTAAGATTCCTAACGTACGATTCTAACTCAAGGTCTTTTCGTGGTGAGACTTTAATCTAGTCTGATAGTCCTAGGATAGGTGTCGTGAAACAAACTATCGACATGTAAGGTCTTTCGTGGAAAGACCTTAAACTAGCAACGATGGTCCTACAGTAGAGGACACGAAATAATCTATCACCATGTTAGGAGACGTCCCTTAGCTTAAAAACCTATGTGTGACCTTTACCATTACTATAACTGAGCCTAGCTCTTATGTTGGCCTAAAGAGCCTTATATGTACCGTGCGGCAGAGCCCAAGCACCCAGAACGGGGTAGGCAGGTGCGAGCTAGAGCAAACAATCTAATGTTGGCCTAAAGAGCCTTATGTGTACCGTACGACTGAGACCAAGCGCCCAAAAAGGGGGTAGGCAAGTGCGAGCCATAGCGGACAATCTAATGTTAGCCTAAGGAGCCTTATGTGTACCGTGTGGCTAAGACCAAGCGCCCCAAAAGGGGGTAGGCAAGTGTGAGCTAGAGCGGACAATCTAATGTTGGCCTAAAGAGCCTTATTTGTACCGTGTGGCTGAGACCAAGTGCCTGAGAAGTGGTAGGTAGGTGCGAGCCAAAACGGACAGAATTATGATGCGTACCCCGATAGCTGAAGCGCTCTCAAGGGAGTGGCAGGGTGAAGTTTTACCATCGCAATGCGTTTAAAACCATGAGGTAGCCACATGCATGACATGAAGCGCCAAAGCGGGCAATATTGTACATGGTTAAAATATTAGCCTAAAGAGCTCTATATATATGACCTTTAAGGTTACTAATGCAGAGCCTAGCTTTGGTATAGAGACTTAACACACTTATACCCTAGAATAAGAAATATAATTTGTTTAAATGATTCATGACAAGATACGTATGTTTCCACCAGTACTATTACCCCGATATATCTTTCTTCTCTATGATATTATGATATACCCTCACAATATCATGCCACGACATGCTTATGACAGTCATGTTATGCCTTACGAAATCATGTTATGCGTTACATCTCACTCCTATGATGTTATGTTCGAAGTGTTATAGTATTTCAATATGATACTTATGTTATCTACGTTTCCAAAGCTATGCTTTATAAGTTACTAAGAATAATAACATTTGATGTGCCTGATATTATGTGGCGAGCTAAGCTGTAGCGTACCAGGTATGATACATTATGTTCATGAAAAGTCATGTCACGCTCGAATAGCTCCTGCTACAACACACCTACCTCTCTTCTTTAACATTATATTTTAGAAATGATGAAATGTTTTAATATAAAAGCCTATGCCTCATGTGATTTTAAGATTTCACTTATATGTCTCTAAGTTCATGTCACATATATAGAAAGATACCCCTATTGCCATGTACATGAAATATAAATGTTAGTCTATAGTATTTGATGTTCATGCATTATTGTTATTCACTAAGCATTAGCTTACGTTTTTTAAAAATGTTTTCAAGTGACCAAACTGGGAGGCCCATTACGTGGATATTTGGACTGCGGCACACGGGCCTTATGTTATGTACTGAAATAGGGATTGGACCCTAATGTTTTGTAATATTATAATGTTATAACTGTGGTGGCCTTTGACAGGCTCATCTTATGAAATGTTTATTTTTTGAAAATTAGGCACTGCTCTACTATGTATGACACACATTTTACTTTACGGTAATAAAAGTTTTAATTCCGCAATTATGTATCCTTGAAAGATAAACACATGAGTGTTCAACCATGTTATGTAATGCAACCTTAGGTAGTCAAGCTACTGGGTGGTCATGCACCCTAAATCCGTATAGGCCGGGTTTCGAAGCGTGAGAAAAGAACTTCAATGATCTATTTTATGTTTTCTTCAATTTCATTTCAATTGAGTTGTAGATCCATAGAACAATTAGATTCATAATCTATGTTGGTAATTGCTATGCACAATCATCTAATTGGTATGGGAATTACACAATTGATGGTTTGTCTCTATGATTTCTACAATTGAACATCTATCAACACTCAATTAAACTTGAATTCGAGTTTTTATGGTCGAAATCCTCCGAGTCAAGGATCTATGGTATAACCCTTGACTTAAGTTATACAAATTTCCATTGATAACCTTGTAGAGAATTGGTGGATTGAAGCAATTACATCCATGCCTTTCATTAATTGTTTTCAAATTTAGATATAATTGTTCTTCATACTTAGTGTGATTAGTCAAATTTGTAATTACAACTTTCTCATCATCAATATATTTTCGGTCTTCTTTGTAGATAGTTTCAATTTACTTAAGTGACTTTCTAATTCAAATCAATTGTTGGTTGTTTGTTGATGTGACGCTTATATTTGGCTTGAATCCTTTGGAAGGAATGACACCGGACACTACCAGTTTATACTTCAATCACGACACCCGTACTCTTACAAGGAAGCTCAATTTTACATCATCTTTGGGAGTGATTCAGAACCTGTGTTCAATATATGTACTGCACAAATCAATGATATTCATTTTTGATTTTAAAACCGATTCAATCTATAATAGATATTTACGAAAACCTAGATGTTTGATTATGTTTGGCAACAAGTCGATGGTATGTATTTATGATTTTAAACCTGATTTATTCTAGATTTGATTGTTAAAGAATAATTGTTTTTATCACTAAATCTTCCTAATCAAAGACTCACGATGCAATCAATGATTTGAGTTATCAAAAGTCTTCATTAGAATTTCGGGTGAAGCAATTGATTGGAATAATTGGTTTCAAGACTTTCTTTTATTAATTCTAAATCATTTTCATAGTTTAGTTTAGATTTATCAAACTCTTTCAAAATAATAAATTTTTGGTTTTATTTTTATTGGAGCATTTTCCTGGGACTTCTGAGCCCAAGTGAGTTTCTCTATATGCGCTAGCCCTCTTCTCTGTGGATCGATCTCGAACTTCACCGAGTATTATTACTACATTGTGGCCATACATTGGCAGTTATTTATCATACGTTTTTGGAGCGATCACATTTCCTAGTGCATATTAAAAAAAAATTGTGGTCTTTAAAAAATTTCACACATCCTATGGGATAGACAGTGGGTAAGAGTATAACCTCCAAAGCTTGAGGTCCCTAGTACAAAAACACTAGTTGTAGGCCTCTAATGCCCACAGAATTAACATTATTTACCTGATATGTTGATGCAAAAGGCATAGCCTTGGACTACATAGAACACTTGGATCTATCCAAAGGCAAATTAGGCATCCAACGAAGGTATCTTAAAATCACGCAAAATTTAGCAAGTTGATAGAAAACCCAATTCTAGGAATAACTCATCGCAAGCGATGAAGAATGCTAGAATTTTGGCAAATTCCATCGTTAGGGCCTCAAATAAGAGATTTTGCCATTTTTAGAATGATTTGATCGTCTAATATCTTGGCTGATATGAATCCATTTTGGTCTATGTTTTTTATGGGATGTTTCTTTAGGAGTCTAATTGTCAAATTGGACTTAACTCAATTTTGTCATTTTTGGTAATTTTTTATATTTTCTTTAATTTCTATTATTTCTGAATTTCATTGGGTTTAGGATTTATTTTCCTTATAAATATTATGTAAAGGTTATCCTTGCGCTATATGTGTTAGCAGCTGCTAGTCCACAATATATAAATATATGTGAATATGTGTATATATTTGGATGTTGATTTTCATTCTTTAATGATATATATTGATTGTCTTCATCAATGAAAGTAGGGATACTATAGTCGGCAATGTTAGAATAATGAGAGTGAAAAAGATAATCTCTGTGTATTGAATAGAGTAAGTAAAGAGAGGTACATGGGTACAGTATATATATACAGCATAATGAGGATTGAATAAGAAAGCCTAAACTAGGAAAGTAAATCAAATCTCTGTTATATATTATATACATTATAGTATATTATATATACTAACATCCCTCCTCAAACTCGAGGTGGTTGAGCAGAGACCAGACTAAGTTTGGAAACCAGATCATAAAACCGTCTTGGAGGATGAGACTTGGTAAAGATATAAGTAGTCTAGGCAGGAGATGTGACAGGGAGAAGATGAATAATGCCACGAACGACAATCTAACGAATGAAGTGACAATCAATCTCAATGTGCTTAGTGAGATTATGAAACACATCATTATGAGCAATCAAAATAGCACTGTGATTGTCATAATGAAGAGCAGTAGCACTAAAATGAGAGACACCTATGTCTTAAAGTAACCACCGAAGCCAGAGAAGTTCCTAAGTGGTGTTAGCCAGTGCACGATACTTGGCCTCAGTGCTAAAGCGAGCAATAAGAGTCTGCTTCTTGCTACGCCAAGAAATAAGAGAATCACCAAGAAAGAAGCAGGACCCGGTGGTAAAACAACGATCAGTAGGTTCACCAACTCAATCAGCATCAGAATAGGTTTATAACTGTGGAGATAAGTGACAAGAGTAATGGGGGCCATGAAATAGAGTTCTCTTGACATAACGAAGAATATGGAGAACTGCAGCATAGTGAGTGGAGCGAGGCAAGGATAAGAACTGATTAACAAAGTGAACAGCATGAGCAATGTCAGGACGAGTAACAGTGAGGTAAAGGAGACTACTAATAAGCTGTCGAGAGAGAGTAGCATCAGATAGAGGCTCACCATCCAAAGGAGTAAAATGCACATTAGCTTCCAGAGGTGTGGAAACAGTCTTACTATCAGTGAGACCAGCACAAGTAAGAAGATTTAAGACATACTTGGCATGAGAAAGAGGATAACCAATAGAGGCAGAAGAGATCTTAAGGCCAAGAAAGTAACTAAGGGGACCAAGATCTTTCATCTTAAACAATCTAATAAGAAACTCTTTAAGCTTAGAAATGCCATGAACATCATCACCAATGAGGATCATATTGTCCACATAAAGAAGGAAGAGAACAGTATCTTGTGTAGACTTGCAAACAAAGAGAACAGAATCATAATCACTAGAAGAGAAGTTAAGGTTATTGATGGTGGAACTAAATTTGGCATACCAGGCATGAGGAGTTTACTTGAGACCATAAAGAGCACGAAGAAGCTTGTAGACATGATGTCTATAATGAAAAGAGCTAGGAGGAAGCTGTATATAGACTTCCTCAGAGAGATCACCATTAAGGAAGGCATTCTTGGTATCCATCTGATACAAGGGCCATTGGCAAATAGCAGCAACAGTAGTAAGACTCTGGATAGAGGTGAGACAGGCCATATAAGCAAAAGTCTCCTTATAGTCAATGCCACACTTCTGGGTGAATCCTTTGGCAACCAGACAGACTTTATAACGTTCTATAGAACCATCAAAATGAGTCTTGATCTTGTAAACCCAACGACACCCAATCACAGATTTACCAAGAAGAAGATCAACAAAGTCCCAAGTGTGAGTCTTGGCATGAGCCTGCAATTCATCATCTTACTACCAAAGAGGGTTAGAAGTGGCCTCACGATAAGTGCGAGTCTCATACTGAGCAAGAATAGTAGAGAAACAATGATAATCACAAAGGTGAGTAGGAAGTTCCCTTACCCAAGTAGAACATCAAACAAGAGGCTCAAAAGAAGGATCAAACACAATAGAGCTAGTAAGAGGAACAGGATCAACATATGGGGACTCCACTAGATAGACAGTAACAAAAGGCATAATAGGCGTGATAGTAGCAAGGACATTTGCATCCTCAGGAAAGAGCTTAATAGTAGGATCAGTGAAGTAGGGAGGATTAGAAGAGGAAGATAATTGGAAGGAAGATAATGAGGAGAACATCTTATGTTCCTAGAAGACAACATGATAAGAAACAAGAAAACCTTTAAACAAGGGATCCCAACACCGATAACCTTCGTGCTCAATCTTATAGCCTAAAAAGTAGCAAAGGTGAGCTCGAGGCTCTAATTTGGCACATTCATGAGGCTAAAGTTAGACAAAACAGGCATACCCAAAAATACAAAGGGAGTGATAATCATAAGCAGTACCATACAGACGCTCATAGGGAGTGGGGTTACCCAGAGGAGCAAAAGGTACACGGTTGATAGTGTAAACAATAGTAAGAGCAACTTCACCCTAAAACCGTTCAGGACATGAGTGTCGCACCTAGATTTTTTACACTCAAGGAGTACACACACAAGCAGAAAAAATACTGTACTCTCTCGTTAGAACTCACCCTCCTAGAAGAATGAGTGCCGGTAGGTTTGAATTGAAAATTAATTTAAATAAAGGGCTTTTGAAAAATATTTGGAGTCGCCATCTAACTTGATTAAGGTGAGTCAAGTCACCTAAAAACGAAGCACAATCCGAAGACTACACTTAGGGTTTTTGAAAACGATTTTGAAAATACTTCCTTAAGTGAGGGTTTTTAAGAAAACAAGTTGTTTAGCAACCTTTAGAAAATATTTAAGCCCTTTTTAGAAAAATAACTCCATTATGGTCTATCGAAAACAGTGATCCTAGGTTCAGAGATTGGTTACGTGTAGAGAAGACACACTAAGCCATCACCCTACCCCGCCCTTGCAATACCTACATGTCTATTCATCCTAAATTCACCTATAAAAGTCTTCAACTAACAAATGTCCAATCCTATCCATTTTAGAAAAGAATTTTTAAAAAGACATGATGCATGATATGCAAGTGCAAGAAAAAAAGAGTTGGAAAATAGAAAAAGAAATTGATTTGATTTAAAAAGAGATTTGAAAAGATAAATTGGAAAGTTTTAGAAAGTGGAAATAGAGATTTGGAAATAGAAATTTGGAATTAGAAAAATAGATTATGGAATTGAAAACTTGAAGAAGATTGTAGAATTGGGGATTTAAAAAAAAGTTGTGACCACACCCATGAGAGTTGCCTACGTATCCCTTTGGAGGAATCAAGTCAGTTGTAGTTCGGACAAGAGTCCAATAGAAAAGACAAGATTTTGATTGGAAAGAGAAATTGAATTGGAATTTGGATTGAAAGATTGGAAATTGAACTCTGATTTGAAAGATTTGAAAAGATTGGTTTTAGAAAGCTTGGTTTTTGGAAACCTAGACTTAGGAAAGATAGGATTTAGGAAAGACTTTGAGATTAAGAAATATTTGACTTGACTTGAAAGATTAGGGAAAAATTGGACTTAGGGAAGGTTTGAATTAGGAAAGTTTCAAAATAGCAAAGTGTCATTTTAGGAAAGTTTTGATTTAGGAAAGTTTTGAATTAGGAAAGTTTTCGACTTAAGAAAGTTTTGGATTAGAAAAGTTTAAAACAAGAAAGGTTTTAGAATAGGAAAGGTTTGAAATAGGAATGTTTTGGAATTGGAATGTTTTTTAAAGTAAGAAAGTTTTGAGTTTAGAAAGTTTTAGATTTAGAAATATTCAAATTTAGAAAGTTTAGAATTTTGGAAAGATTTGAAGATTTAGATTTGGAAAGTTGAAATTTGGAAAAGGATGGAACTAGGAAAGGGTTGAATTAGGAAAGATTTGGAAGCTTAAAATTTAGAAACCTAAGGTTTAAGAAGGTATGAGATTAGAAAATAGTGAATTAGGAAAGGTTTAGACAAGGAAGGATTGAGATTCCTATTTCCTGAAACAAAGGATTGGATTTTGTTTCTAAAAAGATATGTTTTGATTTTGTTTTCAAAAATGGAGGAAAGGATCTAGTTTCCTAAATGGGAGATAGGATTTGGTTTCCTAAAGGGGAGATTAGATTTGGCATGATTTGGAAAGGGAAGTTTTAGAAACCCTAGATTTGGAAGATTATAGTTTTGACATACAAAAGAGGTTTTTGGAAACTTATGATTTTTGATGTAAAAGTGGAGGTTTTGAAAACCTAGGTTTTAAGGCAAGATTGAAAATAATGTTTTTAGGAAGGAAAATTAAGGTTTCCTAATCGTTGGCTCTAAGGTTTAACTTGGACACCAAGAAAAGGGATTTTTGGAAAGTGAGTTTTTAGAAAAGGAGATTTTTGGAAAGAAATCCTATAGAGTAGTTTTTAGAAAGTGAATTTGAAAAGAGAGTTTTGGAAGGGAGTTTTTAGGAAAGAGTTTTTGAAAAGAGTTTTTCTAGGAAGGGGGCCTAGGGAACGTTTTTAGAAAGTGAATTTAAAGGAGAGTATTTTTGGAAATGAGTTTAAAAAAGAAGTTTTGAAAAATAGATTTTTGGAGGGAGTTTTTAGAAAATAATTTTGGAAAGGGATTTAAAGAGAGTTTATGGAAAGCATGCTGGAAAAGAGATTTTTTGAAAGAAATTTTTGAAAAGAGAGTTTTTAGAAAGTATAGAAAACATCTCACTTTCCTAAAGCGATTCTAACCATGAGAAGATTAGAACCACTTTAAAATAGTGGTTTTGAAAACAACAATGTTTTGAAAATATGGACCATATTGGTCACTTTAAATCTAACACTTTCGTAAAGCAACCCTAACCATGAAAAGGCTAGAATCACCCAAGGATTACGATTTTGAAAACAAGTTCTAAAAAAAAAGATTTTGATGCAAGTTTTGAAAACAATTTTGATGCAAGCTTTTGAAAACGAGTTTCAAAACGAATTTTGGAAGAATGCAAGATCATGATATGCACAATACAAATTGGGGTCGTGAACATACAAGGTTAAAGGCTTTACCACATAATCAAGGGGGCCGAACCCACGTGGTCTCCGGTTAGACTAAAAGAAAGCCCCCGACACAGTGACCCTCTAATAGCCTAATCCTACACATGAACTGGGGAGTCCCTTGTTTCAAGCATGCAAGAAATAGGGGAAAGAAGATGAGAATTAAAATAGAAGAAAACCCAAGTGGGTCTAGAGAGAGAAGAGAGGGGGAAGATCTGTAAACTTAAAGAGAAAGCTTACCTTGTGTCTTCTTTATTTTACTTTGCTTTGCGCGCTTTGCTTTTCTTGCTTTGCTTCGGTCTTCACTTCAATCTTCAAGAGTTTATCTTCGATCTTCAAAGCTTCATAGTTGCAACAATGCAAATCTTCAATGGAGGGTCTGAGGCTAGTGTATGAGTATATGAGAGTGTGTATGAGTGTATAGGAGGCTAGGGTTTTTGTATGGAGGCTAAGGTTTAGAGAACCTAAGGAGACTAGGGTTTAGAGAGGCTACGAGCTCTGTGTATCGAAAAGTAGGGTTTTTAGACTGAGTTTGCGGACCTTCTTCACACTGAAAGAGGCTTTATATTTATAGAGGGAAGAGCAACCTGGCGCTTGTTGCAGTGGCGTCAGGCCAAACTTTACATTGGTGCCACTAGGAGTGGCGCCAGGCCATTTTTTGGCTTGGCGCCACTACACTTAGGAAATTTTTTAAGTCAGCAAGCAACGTATTTTGAGAAGATTTGGGCGCCTGTACTAGTGACTACCATGTAATTTTTAGTCTGGCTTCACTAGGAGTGACTCTGAAAAGTCTGAGAAGGATTTGAGGGACCGAAAATGGCTCGAAAGGCCAGAAAAGGGCAGGAACCCTTGGAATAGGGTCTCGGGGGTAATGGATTTGAAAAAGGGTGACAAGATTTATCGAAAGGGTTGATCGAGCCATTAGGGGCAAAACGGTCAACCGAGCCGGAAAGCTGCCGGGATAGACTCAAAATGTCCCAGAAGAAGACTCGAGATTTGAAAATATTATTTAGAATGTTCCCAATGGTTACCGGTCTGATACCTAGAGCCGGTGTGGTCGGAAAAGGCAACCGGCCCACCAAGGGCAAAATGGTTATTTTGCACCGGGTTTGTCGAAACTGACTCGGAATGATCCGGAAAGATAATGAAAGGCTGGGAATACTATAAAAATCATTCTCGACAGGTTACTGATTTGATACCCAGAGCTGATGTGATCCCCGGGACATTCGAATGCCTAGGGGCAAAATAGTCATCTTGACCGGAAACTCTCAGAATTGGCCCGAAATAGACTAGAAGGCACCTAATCATGTCGGATCGTCTCTAAGATGATCTTGGAAGGATGGACTTACCGTTCTGAGGACTTAGGTACTTTTTCAAGAAACATGTCGAAAAATGGCCCTATGGGCAGTTTAGTCATTTTTCACCGAAGTGGGCTAGCGAGCACCGGTGTTGACCTGGGTTTTGAGTGTTTTCACCACTCTAACGGCAGTCCCGTGATACAGGGGTTTGTTGGCAATTTTCTATATCGACCTGTTTCGGAGTATTTCTACTATTCTGACAGTTGTGATGTTTGCGAGTACTTCCGCTATTCTGACAGTTCGCGATCATTCCTGAGACTACCTGATCTCAGGAAGCTGCTAAAGGGACTTAGCGCCTGAGAAGTCAACTTTCTCAGAAGGCGTGCCAAAAAGGACATTTCTGCATTGGCGGGCTAGCAGGCACTAA
The DNA here is from genome assembly GCA_033060915.1 of Euryodendron excelsum. NCBI lineage: Eukaryota > Viridiplantae > Streptophyta > Magnoliopsida > Ericales > Pentaphylacaceae > Euryodendron > Euryodendron excelsum. Next base: position 33,000,105 of record CM065384.1, on the reverse strand, counting down.
AGGTGGACCGTTCTACCATCTAAGGGACTTGGGGTCTCGTCCCGGTCGACGAGTTTGAAGGGACTTACCGTTCCGAAGAAAGTTTCTTCAAAAAAGGTGCCAAAAAAGATGAACTTATCGTCTCGAGGAATCAACTTTCTCGAGAGATGGATTGGAATTGGAATCGGAAAAGGGGACTTGCCATCTTCGGGAAGACGCGCCTAATTTGGAATTGGACTGAACAATGCCCCCAAGGGCATTTTGGTCATTTTCCATCTATCTGAGCCTGGCGAGCCCGCAAAGTAGTTTGATAAATGGGATTAGACTAGAATTCTAGAATATGTCCATATTGACTTAAACTCAAGTCTGGAAAGATTGTAGACTACCGAACGGTCAAGAATGGGGTGCTTACAATGAGGTAGAAATAAGAAGAGCATGGGTAGTATCAAGAAGATGGTGATTTTTTCATTCAGCACAACCATTTTGTTGTGAAGTACTATGAAAAGAGTGATAAGGAACAATCCCATGCTCACGAAAAAATGCAAGGAAAGACCTATCACAATATTCCCCTACATGATTAGACCGAAAGGCCTTGATGTCACGGGAAAATTGAGTTTTGACCAAAAGAGAACACTCATAATAGGTTTGTTGATGTTAAGATCAATTTTGCAAGAGATAAAACCATGTATATCTAGAAAAATCATCAAAAAAATAACAAAATACTAAGAGTCTCCCATAGTAGAAGTGAGAGAGGGTACCCAAATGTCAGAGTGAATCAAGTCAAAAAGAGCTAAAAAGAAAAAAAGTACATTTATTAACGGATAAAGCCGATTGTTTGGCAAGTTGACAAGACTGACAATCAAGGTTCTCATTAAGGACAGAACCTAACACACCTTTAGACAAAAGAAAACATAAATGACCTAAACATGAGTGTGAAAGTCCAAGAGATGATTTGGGAGCAAATGAAATAATAGCAGAAGTGGAGGTAGCAGTCTAAGTAGGAAGGTGAAGGTGTCGCACCCAGATTTTTCGCACTCAAGGAATACTCACACAAGTGAGAAAAAAGCTGTACTCTCTCATTAGAACTCACCCTCCCAGAAGAAGGAGTACAACTAGGTTTGAATTGAAAATAGATTTAAATAAAGGGCTTTTGGAAAAGATTTGGAGTCGCCACCTAACTTGATTAAGGTGAGTTAGGTCACTTAAAAACTAAAAATAATCCGAAGACTACACTTAGGATTTTTGGAAAACAATTTTGAAAATATCTCCTTAAGAGAGGGTTTTTGAGAAAACAAGTTGTTTAGCAACCTTTCGAAAATATTTAGCCCTTTTTTTTAAAATAACTCCTTTTTGGTCTTTGAAATCAGTGATCTAGGTTCAGAGGTTGGTTACGTGTAGGGAAAACGCACTAAGCCATCACCCTACCCCGCCCTTTCGGTACCTACATGTCAATCTACCCTAAATTCACCTATGAGAGTCTTTAATTAAATTTGATTTTATTTAATTTGAAAAGAAAGAGATAGAAGTTTGAATTTGGAAAGAAGGTTTTGGAAATTGAAAATAGAGATATTTGGGAAATAGAAATTTGAAATTAGAAATTTGAAAATTGATTGAAGATTTGAAAAGATTGTAGAATCTAAGATTTGGAAAATGTGAAGAAATTTGAAATTTGAAAGAAGTTGTGACCGCACCCATGAAGGTTGCCTACGTATCCTTTTGGAGGAATCAGGTCAGTCGTAGTTTAGACAAAAGTCCAATTGAAAATAGAAGAGTTGATTTGGAAGAAAGAGATTGAATTGGAAATTGGATTGGAAGATTGAGAGATAGAACTTTGATTGGAGGATTTGAAAAGAATGATTTTGGAAAACTTGGTTTTGAAAGACTTGGTTTTAGGAAACCTAGACTTAGAAAAGATTTGACCTGACTTGGAAGGATTCTAAAAAAAGATTTGACCCAAAAGTTGGACTTGAAAAGATTAGGAAAGACTAGATTTAGGAAAGGTTCGCTTTAAGAAAAGTTCGAATTAAGAAAGTGTCATTTTAGGAAAGTTTTGGAATTAGAAAAATTTCAACTTGGGAAAGTTTTGGAATTTGGAAACTTTTGACTTTAGGAAAGTTTCAACTTATGAAAGTTTTAACTTAAGGAAGTTTCAAATTTAGAAAGTTTTCAAAATAAGAAAGTTTTGAATTTGGAATGTTTTGAAATAGGGAAGTTTTGAAAGTAAGAAAAGTTTTGCGTTTAGAAAGTTTTAGATTTAGAAAGATTTGAAGTTTAGGAAAGTTTAGAATTTAGAAAAGTTAGAGGTTTAGGAAGATTTGACTTAAGAAAGTTTTGAATTTAGGAAGCTTTGAATTTGGAAATATTCGAAATTTAGAAAGTTTTAGATTTAGAAAGTTTTTGAGTTTGAAAATTTCGAATTTAGAAAGCTTAAGATTTAGAAAGTTTTAAAATTTGAGTTTTAGAGAACCTTGAGATTAGGAAAGGTTGAGTTTAGGAAAGATTTAAAAACTTGAATTTGGTAAGTTAAGATTTGGAAAGGGGTAGAATTAGGAAAGGGTTGAATTAGAAAAGATTTGAAAGCTGAATTTTAACATTTAGGAAAGATTTTTATGTTCAAGTTTTGGAAAGTTAAGATTTAGGAAAGTAGAAGATTAGGAAGGAATCGGATTAGGAAGGGATTGGATTTTGTTCCTAAGAAGAAGTGCTTTGATTTTGTTTCCAAAAAACGGAGGATTGGATCTAGTTTCCTAAATGGGGAGATTGGATTTGGTTTCCTAAAGGAAAGATGGGATTTGGTTTCCTAAAAGGAAGATTAAAATTGACAAGGATTTGGAAAGGGAGGTTTTAGAAACTCTAGATTTGGAAGACTATAGTTTTGACATAGAAAAGAGGTTTTGGAAATGTGTATAGTTTGGATGTGAAAGCAAGAGATTTTGGAAACTTAGGTTTTAAGGCAAGTTTGAAAACCATATTTTTGGAAAGAAAATTAGGGTTTCCTAATTGTGGGTTCTAGGGCTTGATTTGGGCATCAAGAAAAGAGATTTTTGGAAAGTATGTTTTTTGGAAACAAGTTTTTGGAAGGAAATCTTAGAGAGGAGTTTCTAGAGGGAAGATTTTGGAAAGAGAGGTTTTTAGAAAAATTTTTGGAAGGAGATTATTGGAGAGAGTTTTTGCAAAGATTTTTGGGGAGCGTTTTTAGAAAGTGGATTTTGGGCAGAGTATTTTAGAGAGGAGTTGAAAAAGGAAGTCTTAAAAAATAGATTTTTGGAGGGAGTTTTTGAAAACAACTTTAGCAAAGAGAGTTTTTGGAAAGCATGTTCGAATAGAGATTTTTAGGAAAAGAGAGTTTTTAGAAGGTATAAAAATGTCACACTTTCCTAAAGCAATTCTAACCATAAGAGGGTTAGAACCACTTTAGGAAAGCGGTTTTGAAAACAATAAGATTTGAAAATATGGACCATAAAAGTCACTTTAAATGTAACACTTTCCTAAAGCAACCCTAGCCATGGAAAGGCTAGAATCACCCTAGGATTGTGATTTTGAAAACAAGTTTTGAAAAAGGAGATTTTGATGTAATTTTGAAAGCAAGTTTAATGCAAGCTTTGAAAACGAGTTTAAAAATGATTTTTAGAAGATGCAAGATCATGATATGCACAATGCAAGTTTGGGGTCGTGAACATAGAAGGTTAAGGCTTCACCACATAATCAAGGGGGCCGAACTCACGTGGTCTCTGGTTAGCCTAAAGGAAAGCCCCCAACACGGTGACCCTCCTATAGTCTAATCCAACACATTGACCGGGAGTCCCCTTGTTTCAAGCATGCAAAGAAAGGTGGGAAAAGAGATAGGGGATTAAAATAGAGAAAACCCAAGTGGGTTAGGAGAAAGAAGAGAGGGGGGGAAGTGCAGAAATTTAAATAGGAAGTCTACCTTGTGTCTTCTTTATTTTTCTTGGCTTTGCGCGCCTTGCTTTCTTCGATCTTCGCTTCACTTCAGTCTTGATTTTCGAGGGCTTGCCTTTGGTCTTCAAATCTTCATAGTTGCAGTAATCCAAGTCTTCAATGGAGGGTTGGAGGCTAGTGTATATATGTGTAGGGGTGTGCATGAGTGTATATGAGGCTAGGGTTTATGTATGGTGGCTAAGGTTTGGAGAACCTAGGGAAGCTAAGGTTTTGGGAGTATACGAGCTCTGTATATCGAAATATAGAATTTTTAGACTGAGTTTGCGGACCTCTTTCACGCTGGAAGAGGCTCTGTATTTATAGAGAAAGGAATGCACTGGCGCCTGTTGTAGTGGTGCCAGGCTAAAACTTACACTGAGTGGCGCCAAGCCATTTTTTGGCTTGGCACCACTACTAGTGGCGCCAGCCATTTAGGAAATATTTAAGATCGGCAAGCAACATATCTTTGACTAGATTTGGGCGCCTATACTAGTGACTACCATGCAATTTTTAGCCAGGGTTCACTAGGAGTGACTCCGAAAAGTTCAAGAATGATTTGAAGAGGTCGGGAATGACCCAGAAGGCTGGAAAAGAATAGGAACACTTAAAACAGTGTCCCGGAGGTACTTGACTTGAAAAATGGGGATAGGTTATGTCGGAAGGGTTGACCGGGCCTTTTAGGGCAAAATAGTCAATTGGATCCGGAAGCTGCTGGGATGGACTTGGACTGTCCCAGAAGAAGACTCGAGATTTGGAAATATTATTTAGAATGTTCCCAAAGGTTTCCGGTTTGATTCCCAGAGCCGGTGTGGTCAGAAAAGGTGACCGGCCCATCAGGGGCAAAACGGTCATTTTGTACCGGGTTTGCCGAAACTAACTCGGAATGATTCGAAAAGGTAAAGAAATGTTGAGAACACTATAAAAAGCATTCTCGGAAAGTTACCGGTTTGATACCCAAAGCCGGTGTGGTTGGAACAGGCAACCGGCCCTCTAGGGGCAAAACGGTCATTTTGTATCGGGTTTACTGGAATTAACTCGAAATGATCCGGGAAGACAGAGGAAGATTGGGAATACTATAAGAAGCATTCTCAGAAGGTTACCGGTTTGATACCCAGAGCCAGTGTGATTCTTGGGGCATTCGGATGCCTAGGGGCGAAATGGTCATCTTGACCGAAAAGTCCCAGAAAAGGCCCAAGGGGCAGTTTGGTCATTTTTCACCGAAGTGGGCTAGTAGGCACCAATGTTGACCTGGGTTTTGAGTGTTTCCGCCACTCTGACGGCGGTCGGGTGATACAGGGGTTTGTTGGCAATTCCCTATATCGACCTGTTTGCGAGTATTTCCGCTACTCTGACGGTTCGCGATCATTCCTGAGATTGTCTGATCTCGAGAAGCTGCTAAAGGGACTTAGCTCCTAAGAAGTCAATTTTCTCGGAAGGCATGCCTAAACAGACATTTCTACATTGGCGGGCTAGCAGGCACCAAAGGTGGACCGTTCTACCATCTAGGGGACTTGGGGTCTCATCCCGGTCGACAAGTTTAAAGGGACTTACCGTTTCGAAGAGATTTTTTTTGAAAAATGTGCCGGACCGTCTCGAGGAATAAACTGTCTCGAGAGAGGGATTGGAATTGGAAAGGGGTCTTATCGTCTTTGGAAAGACGTGCCTGATTTGGAACTGTCTCGAGGAACAAACTGTCTCGAGAGCAGGATTGGAATTAGAAAGGGGCCATATCGTCTTCGGAAAGACGTGCCTAATTTGGAACTGTCTCGAGGAATAAACTGTCTCGAGAGAGGGATTAGAATTGGAAGGGGGTCTTATCGTCTTCGAAAAGACGTGCCTAATTTGGAATTGGAAAGGGGACTTACCGTCTTTAGAAAGACACACCTGGTTTGGAATAGATTTACCGTCTCGAGGAATCAACTGTCTCGAGAGAGGGGTTAGAGTAGGAATTGGAAAAGACAATGCCTCTAAGGGCATTTTGGTCATTTTGCCTCTATTTGGGCTTGGTGGGCCCGCGAAGCGATGGACAGACGGGATTTGGACTTAGAGAGTTGATTTCGATTGGAATACGTCCATATTGACTTGAGTACAAGTCTAGACGGAGCGTAGACTGCCGAGCGGTCAAAAATAGGGTGCTTACAGAAGGTGAAGGAGTTGAAACAGGCGACCATGTTTACAGCCTATCCAAAGAGTCTGTCCCATCTGCAAATTCTGCACAATACAACCAGTAAAAGAGCAAAGAACAGTAAGACCAAGATCACATAATTGGCTAATAGAGATAAGAATCAGTGTGAGTTTATAAATGTAATAAGTATTATAAGCACCCCATTTTTTACCGCTCGGTAGTCTATATTCCATCTAGACTTGTACTCAAGTTAATATGGACGTATTCCAATCAAAATCAACTCACTAAGTCTAATCTCATCTATTCATCGTTTCGCGGGCTCACCAGGCCCAAATAAAGGCAAAATGACCAAAATGCCCTTAGGGGCATTGTTCAGTCCAATTCCAAATAAGGCGCTTCTTTCCGAAGATGATAAGTCCCCTTTCCAATTTCAAATCAGGCACGTCTTTTCAAAGACGATAAGTCCTCTTTTGAAATTTCAAACCAGGCACGTCTTTCCAAAGATGGTAAGTCCCCTTTCCAAATTCCAAATTAGGCGCGTCTTTTCCAAAAACGGCAAATACCCTTTCAATTCCAAATCAAGCGCACCTTTCCAAAGACGGTAAGTCCCCTTTCCAATATTCCAATAGGCGCATCTTTCCGAAGACAGTAAGTCCCCTTTCCAATTCCAAATCAGGCACGTCTTTCCAGAGACAGTAAGTGCCTTTTCCAAATTCCAAACCAGGCACATCTTTTCAAAGATGATAAGACCCGTTTCTAATTCCAATACGCACGTCTTTTTGAAGATGGTAAGTGCCCTTTAAACCTGTCGACTGGGACGAGACCCCAAGTCCGCTAGATAGTATAACGATCCACCTTTGGCGCCTGCTAGCCCGCCAATACAGAAATGTCCGTTTTGGCACGCCTTCTGAGAAATTTAACTTCTCAGGCGCTATGTCCCTTTAGCAGCTTCTCGAGATCAGGCAGTCTCAGGAATGATCGCAAACCGTCAGAGTAGCAGAAATACTCGCAAACATCGCAATTGTCAGAGTAGCGAAAATATTCACAAGCAGGTCGATATAGGGAATTGCCAACAAACCCGTTTATCACGAGACCGCCATCAGAGTGGCAAAAACACTCAAAACCCAGGCCAACATCAGTGCCTGCTTAGTCCACTTCGATGAAAAATGACAAAACTGCCCCTAAGGCTATTTTCCGACACATTTCTCGAGAAGACAACTAAGTCCTCAGAATGGTAAGTCCACCCTTCCAAGATTGTCTTAAAAAGAAATCCGGCATGATTAGATGCCTTCTAGTCAGTTTCAGGCCCATTCCGAGACTTTCCGGTCAAGATGACCATTTTTCCCCTAGGCATCCGAACACCCTGGGGACCACACCGACTCTGGGTATCAAACTGGTAGCCTCCTGAGAATGCTTCTTATAGTGTTCTCAACCTTCTATTATCTTTTCGGATCATTCCGAGTCAATTCCGGCAAACCTGGTGTAGAATGATCGTTTTCTCCTAATGAGTTGGTCACCTTTTTCTGGCCACACCGGCTCTGGGTATCAAACCGGTAACCTCCTGATATTGCTTTTTATAGTATTCTCAACCTTTCTTTATCTTTTCAGATCATTCTGAGTCAGCTCCGGTAAACGCGGTGCAAAATGACCGTTTTGCCCCTAGTGGGCCGGTTGCCTTTTCTGACCACACCGGTTCTGGGTATCAAACCAGCAACCTCCTAGAACATTCTAAATAATTTTTTCAAGACTCGAGTCGTCTTCTGGGATATTCTGAGTCCATCTCGGCAGTTTTTCAGCAAGGTTGACAATTTTGCCCCTAATGGCCCAGTCAACCCTTCCACCAAATCTTGTCATCCTTTTTCAAGTCTACTACCTCTGGGACACTGTTTTAAGTGTTCCTGTCCTTTTTTTGCCGTCTGGGCCATTCCCGGTCCCTTAAGTCCTTCTCGGGTTTTCCGGAGTCACTCCTAGTAAAGCCAGGCTAAAAATTGCATGGTAGTCACTTGCCGACTTAATAAACTTTCCTAAGTTGCTGGCACCACTAGTAGTGGCACCAAGCCAAAAAATGGCCTAGCACCAGAATAGCGCCAAGAGGAATTTTGCCCTGGCGCCACTGTAATAGGTGCCAGCTCTATCCCATCTCTATAAATACAGAGCCTCCTCAAGCGTGAAAGAGGTCCGCCAACTCAGTTTAAAAACCCTATTATTCAACATACAAAGCTCGTAGCCTCCTTAAACCCTAGCTTTCTTAGGTTTTTCAAACTCTAGCCTCCATACACAAACGCTAGCCTCCTATACACTCACATACACTTCTATACACTCATACACTAGCCTCCAAAGCCTCCTTTGAAGACTTGAAGGGCTGCAATCTGAAGTTTTGAAGATTGAAGACAAACTCTTGAATATTGAAATGAAGATCGAAGCAAGACAAGCAAAGCAAAACGCGTAAAGCTAACCAAATAAAGAAGACACAAGGTAGGCTTCTTATTTACATTTACGCATCTTCCCCCCTCTCTTTTCCCTCTGAACCCACTTGGGTTTTCTTCTATTTTAATCCCCCATATTCTTCCCCCCTTCTTGCATGCTTGAAATAAGAGAATTCTCGGTCCATGTGTGTCGCGCCCAGATTTTTCGCACCCGAGGAATACTCACCCAAGCGGGAAAAATGCTATACTCTCTTGTTAGAACTCACCCTCCTAGAAGAATGAGTGCGACTAGGTTTGAATTGAAAAATTGATTTGAAATAAAGGCTTTTGAAAAACATTCGGAGTCGCCACCTAACTTGATTAAGGTGAGTTAGGTCACCTAAAAACTAAGAATAACCTGAAGACTACACTTAGGGTTTTGGAAAACGATTTTTGAAAATATCTCCTCAAGAGAGGGTTTTTAAGAAAAACAGGATGTTTGGCAACCTTTGGAAAACATTTAGCCCTTTTTGAAAAACAACTCCTTTTGGTCTTTGAAAACAGTGATTCTAAGTTCAAAGGTTGGTTACGTGTAGGGAAGACGCACTAAGCTATCATCCTACCCCGCCCTTTCGGTACCTACATGTCAATCTACCCTAAATCCACCTATGAGAGTCTTTAATTAACATATGTTCAACCCTATTCACTTTAGAAAAACAATGTTTGAAAAATATGATGCATGATATGCCAGTGCAAAATAAGAGAGAGTTGGAGAATAGATTTAGAAAGAGATTGATTTGATTTGAAAATTGAAATTGGAAAGTGTGAAAATTTGAAAATAGAAATTTGAAAATAGGAATTTTGAAATTGAAATTTTGAAAATTGATTGGAATTTGAGATTTGGAAAGATTTTGAAAACCGCACCCATGAGGGTGGAATTGAAAGTTTGAAAAGTGTTGTGACCGCACCTATGAAGGTTGCCTACGTATCCCTTTGGGGGAATCAGGTCAGTCGTAGTTCGAACCGGAGTCCTATTGAAAATAGATTGATTTGAAGAGAGAGATTGGATTAGAAGAAAGAGATTGAATTGAAAATTGGATTTGATTTGAGATTAGAAAAGGAGGTTGGAAATTGAAATTGAGAAGATTGGACTTGCTTTGGAAAAATTGATTTTGGAAAGACTTGGTTGTGGAAAGATGGAGGTTTAGGAAACCTAGACTTAGGAAATTTAGGAGACCTAGGAAAGACTTGAGATTAAGAAAGATTGGATTGGACTGTTGGATTTGGAAGATTTGAAAACTTGGAATCTATGAAAGATTTGGATTAGGAAAGTTTCGAATTAGGAAAGTGTTATTTTTGGAAAGTTTCATTTTTGGAAAGTTTTGAAATTAGAAAAGTGTCATTTTTGAAAAGTTTCAAAATTAGGAAAGTTTTGAAATGAGAAAGTATTGAATTTAGAAATGTTTTGAATTAAGAAAAGTTTAGTTTGAGAAAGGTTTAAAATTTGGAAAGTTTCAAAATAAGAAAGTTTTGAATTTTGGAATGTTTGAAAAAGCAAAGTTTTGAAAATAAGAAAGTTTCGCTTTGGGAAAGGTTTGAAAAAGGAAAGTTTTCAGTTTAGGAAATGTTTGAATTAAGAAAGTTTTGAGTTTAGAAAAGTTCTAGATTTGAAAAGATTTTGAAGTTTTGGGAAGTTTAGAATTTGGAAAGATTTAGGTTTAGAAAGATTTAACTTAAGAAAGTTTTGAATTTAGAAAGTTTTGAATTTGGAAAGATTTGAAATTTAGAAAGTTTAAGGTTTAGAAAGTTTTAGGGTTTTAGAAAATCCTAAATTTAGGAAAGGTTTAAGTTTAGAAAAAGTTTGAAAAATTAGGTTTGAAAAGTTGAGATTTGGAAAAGGGGTAGGATTAGGAAAGGGTTGAATTAGGAAAGATTTTTATGTTCAAGTTTTGGAAACTTAAGATTTAGGAAAGTGGAGGATTAGGAAGGATTTGAATTAGGAAAGATTTGGGTTTGGAAGGGATTGGATTTTGTTTTGAAAAGAGAAGGTTTGATTTTGTTTCCAAAAACGGAGGATAGGATCTAGTTTCCTAAACGGGAAGATTGGATTTGGTTTCCTAAAAGAAGATAGGATTTGGCAAGGATTTGGAAAAGGAGATTCTAGAAACCCTAGATTTGAAAAATTATAGTTTTGACGTAGAAAAAAGGTTTTGGAAACATGTATAGTTTGGATGTGAAAGTAAGAGATTTTGAAAACCTAGGTTTGGGGCAAAGTTTGAAAATTATGTTTTTGGAAAGAAAATTAGGGTTTCCTAATTGTGGGCTCTAAGGCTTGACTTGGGCTCTAAGAAAAGAGTTTTTGGAAAGTGCGTTTTTGGAAACGAAGGTTTTCTAGAAGGGAACCCTAGGGAGGAATTTTTGGAAAGTGAATTTGAAGAGGGAGTTTTTGGAAAAAGATTTTAAAGAGAAGGAGTTTCGGAAAGTGTGTTTTTGGAAACGTAGATTTTAGAAGGAAAATCTTAGAGGGGAATTTTTAGAAGGAAGATTTTGGAAAGAGAGTTTTTTTAGAAAGGTTTTTGGAGAGAGTTTTTAGGAAGGTGAATCTAGGGAGTGTTTTAGAAAGTGAATTTTGAAGAGAAAGAGTTTTTGGAAAGGAGTTGAAAAAGGAAGCTTTGAAAAATAGATTTTGGAGGGAGTTTTTGAAATAACTTTAAAGAGGAGAGTTTTAGGAAAGTATATTGAAAGAGATTTTTAGGAAGATATTTAAAAAGAAAGTTTTTGGAAGGTATGAAAACGTCTCACTTTCCTAAAGCAATTCTAACCATAAGAGGGTTAGAACCACTTTAGGAAAGCGGTTTTGGAAACAGCAAGATTTGAAAATATGGACCCTATTGGTCACTTTAATGTAACACTTTCCTAAAGCAACCCTAGCCATGGAAAGGCTAGAATCACCCTAGAATTGTGGTTTTGAAAATAAGTTTTTGAAAAAAAGATTTTGATGCAATTTTGAAAACAATTTTGAAAACGATTTGAAAAACAACTTTTGAAAACGGTTTTTGGAAGATGTAAGATCATGATATGCACAATGCAATTTTGGGGTCATGAACATACAAGGCTAAGGCTTCACCACATAACCAAGGGGGTCGGACCCACGTGGTCTTTGGTTAGACTAGAAGAAAGCCCCCGACACGGTGACTCTCCAATAGCCCAATCCTACACATAGACCGGGAATCCCCTTGTTTCAAGCATACAAAGAAAGGGGGGGAAAGAGATAGCGGATTAAAATAGAGAAAACCCAAGTGGGTTAGGAGAGAGAAGAGAGAGGGGGGAAGTGCGGAAATTTAAATAGGGAGCTTACCGTATGTCTCTTGTTTATTTTGCGCGCCGTGCAGTCTTCGATCTTCGGTCTTCGTCTTGACCTTCGTCTTCAATCTTTAAGAGTTGTCTTCAAGCTTTTGATGGCAGCTCTTCAAGTCTTTGAAGGAGGGTTGAAGGCTAGTGTATGAATGTATGGGGGTGTGTAAGAGTGTATAGGAGGCTAGGGTTTGTGTAGGGTGGCTAGGGTTTGGAAAACCTAAGGTGGCTAGGGTTTTTGAGGTGCTCGAGCTCTATATATCGAATTATATGATTTTTAGGTTAAGTTTGCGGATCCTTTTCATGTTGAATGAGGCTCTGTATTTATAGAGGTCAGACAACACTGGCGCCTGTTGCAGTGGCGCTAGGCCAAATTTTATACTGGCGCCACCAGGAGTGACGCCAGGCCATTTTTTGGCTTGGTGTCACTACTAGTGGCGCCAGATAATTAGGAAATGTTTAAGGTCGGCAAGAAACGTATCTTTGACTAGATTTGGGTGCCTGTACTAGTGACTACCATGCAACTTTTAGCCTGGTTTCACTAGGAGTAACTTCGGAAAGTCTGGGAATGATTTGGAGGAGTCGGGAATGACCCAAAAGGCCGGAAAGAAGCAGGAACACTTAAAATAGTGTCCTGGAGGTATTTGACTTGAAAAGCGAGGACAAAATGGGTCGGAAAGGTTGACCGGGCCCTTAGGGGCAAAACGGTCAATCGGACCGGGAAACTGCCAGGACAAACTCGAACTATCCCAAGAGAAGACTTGGGATCTAGAAACATTATTTAGAATGTTCCCAGAGGTTGCCGGTTTGATTCCCAGAGCCGGCGTGGTCGGAAAAGGAGACCGGCCCACCAGGGGCGAAACGCTCATTTTGTACCGGGTTTGCCGGGACTGACTCGGAATGATCCGGAAAGGTAAAGGGGAGTTGAGATTACTATAAAAAGTAACCTCAGGAGGTTACCGGTTTGATACCCAGAGCCGGTGTGGTCGAAAAAGGAGACCGGCCCTCCAGGGGCAAAATGGTCATTTTGTGCCGGGTTGGCCGGAATTAACTCGGAATGATCCAGAAAGGTAAAGGACGGTTGAGAACACTATAAAAAGTATTCTCGGGACATTATCGGTTTGATACCCAGAGCCGGTGTAGTTCCCGGAGCGTTCGGATGCCTAGGGGCAAAATGGTTATCTTGACCGGAAAGTCTCGGAAAATGTCCACAGGACAATTTCGACATTTTTCATCAAAGTGGGCTAACAGACACTGGTGTTGACCTAGGTTTTGAGTGTTTCCGCCATTCTAACGGTGTGAGTATTTCCGGTACTCGGACGGGGTTGATGATTTGTGAGTATTTCCGCTACTCTAACGGCTTTGTGAGTATTTCCGCTACTCTAACGGTTTGGTGAGTAGTTTGGCTACTCAGACCGTCTCGAGGAATAAACTATCTCGAGAGAGGAATTTGAAAAGGGGTCTTATCGTCTCCAAAGAGACGTGCCTGGATTGGAACCGTCTCGAGGAATAAACTGTCTCGAGAGAGGAATTGGAAAGGGGTCTTACCGTCTCCGAAGAGACGTGCCTGGATTGGAACCGTCTTGAAGAATAAACTATCTCGAGAGAGGGATTGGAAAGGGGTCTTACCGTCTCCAAGGAGATGTGCCTGGATTGTGAGTGTTTCCGCCACTCTAACGATTTTGTGAGTAGTTTTGCTACTCGGACCGTCTCGAGGAATAAACTGTCTCGAAAGAGAGATTGGAATTGGAATAAGAAAGAACAATGCCCCTAAGGGCATTTTGGTCATTTTGCCTCTACTTGGGCCTGACAGGCTCGCGAAGCAATGGAAAGACGAAATTTGGACATAAAGAATTGGTTTCGATAGGAATATGCCCACAATGACTTGAAAACAAGTCTGGACGGAGTGTAGACTGCCGAGCGGTCAAAAATGGGGTGCTTACAGCTGCCCCTCTCTTTCTGTTTTTGCCTGTCAAAGATAGAAAACGATAAGAGTAAGAGTCCCATGTTGACCGCGAGGCAGTCGGAGGGACGGACACTGGAAATCTTTCGACAACGGGGGTCGAAAACAGATAATGGGCCAAAAAGGCCTTCGAAAACGAGTTTTGGCGGGAAAAAGGGCAAAACTGCCCAGAATTTATAACTGGCGCCACTAGCAGTGGCCCCTTTGCCAAATAAGCACTGGCGCCTCTGCTAGTGGCGCCAGGCTTACAGTTAAAAACCAGAAAATTTCTGGTTCGAACAGTTATGGGATTTGAAGAGTTTTTGGAGAATCCGAAAGTCTTCAAATGGAAATCAACTTGAACCTTGAAGGAGCACTCCTTGGGGACCGTGGGTGATCGCCAGAAGGAGTCCACGTCGCCGGAAAAGTCGCCGGAAGTGAAGATTTCACCGGAGAACTTCCAAAAGGTGAGTTTTCAAATTTTGTTGATTTTGATGTGTAGAACTTCGTTTGAATCATGTGAATAGTGAAAATTAATGTTTTGATATGTTTTGAACACTTTGGTGATGTTGTTTTCGCATTTTGATGGTTGTTTGATTGAATTTGAGTGATTATATGTAAATGTGTGAAAGGGGTTTTCTGCAGGAATAGGAAATTTGTTCCTATAAGCATGGGTATTGGGTTTTCTGGCTATGTTTTTGTGCAATGTGCCTTAGAAAAATGTGTTTAACAACCGTATGAAGTTTCGTGATTTTTTGAAAACTCGGTGAATTTTTGATTTTTTGAAAAATAGAAAAATATTTAGAAAATTAGAAAAAATTAGAAGATTCAAGAAATTGATGAAATTTTTAAAGTTTGAAATTTGGAAAAAGATTGGAATATTTTTGAAAACATTTGAGGTGATTTTGAAAATTTTGGGGAGACTTTTGAAAACCATTGATTTATTTGAAAAATAAAACACGTGTTTTGAAAATTTTAAAAAATTGAAAAGTGTGCACGGGTGCCATTGTCATGTGATTGTTGGAAGGTGCTTATTTCATATTTTGTGTTGATATCATGGGCGTTGTAGGGGCCACTTTTAAATGGGACTCTGCCGAAATTTTTAGAAATTATGGAAAGAGTTGGTTAAAGCTTTAGAAATAAAATCTTTTTTGAAAGAAAAAGGCAGAGAACCCTTGAGATGCGATTTGAAGTTGGAAAAATCAAAAAGTGTGGAAATTTTATTTTTGATTTGTTATTCGAAATCCTTTATTTGTTTTGTTTGCGTTATTTGTTTATTTTATTTTACTGTTATTTAAACTGCATGGATGACATATTTGCATCACTTACCTTGGCTTACCTTTTCAGGATGGCAGATGGAGTTTTGCGTCGGCTGAGAGCCTGGCATAGTAGTTACCCTCCAGATGAGCAGGATATCTTTCGTCGGTTCTTTGGTCGGGTGGCTTCGCTTTTATCAGTGCGGCTTATTCCCGGACTCATGGAGGCGGTGATCCCTTTCTGGCAGCCGGACTTGTCTCTTTTCCGCTTTGGAGAGTGTGAGCTTACCCCTACTCCTCACGAGTATGGGTTCCTTCTTGGTTTCCGAGATGTTTCTACTGACATTGTGGGACCGCTTTTTCCGGATGGTTGTATCACAGTGGTTTCATCCCAGCTCGGATTTAGACACGCAGTTCTTTCGTCTTCTTCTTTACCCCAGTTTCCCTATGTCCCAGCAGAGTTCCTCTTTTCCTGTTTTGAGTTTCCTACAGGTATATGAGTTCATTTAGGTGAGTGGCACACCTCCCAGGATTAGGCTGTTTCTCGTATGGTTGCCTTAGCCTTGCTTCTGCTGAACTTCTTCGTGTTCCCCCGAGACGATGACTTAGTGGACTGTCGACTCTGTGCACCGCTGGCCTTGGTCCGTAAGGGGCATTCCTATGCTCCTATGATTGTAGGGGAGACCTTCGTGAGTCTTACGAGATTCCAGCAGTCCTTTGACGCTCGTTTCCGCGGATGCGCTACTCTCTTCCAGCTCTGGGAGATTAGTCATTTGTTTGTTACACCTTTGTTTCAGCACACGTGGTATCCTGAGCTCGATCATGTACATTCCCTGGAGAGATCTCAGGGTGTCATGGCAGATGAGGGGAGATTTCCGCAGACCGCTGCATCCTAGGCTGACTATCTTCAGAGCATGAGGTCAGGCACAATCAGGTGGTATTCAGGGCTAGTTGGTAGGTATTGCTTGAGAGTTCGGCCTTCCGGGAGAGCCTTCGTGCCCCTAGCAGGCCTACGGGGCATTGCCCCTTTCTTCGGGATTCGGGTTCTACTACAGCTTGGTAGGAGTCAGGATATCCCTTTTTTAGTTTCTACAGCCGAGTTTACTCTTGTCTTTGAGGGGTCGATTCCTAGAGCATTGGTGGAGAAAGTTATGGATATATGGAGATCTTTGCTTCCTCACGCTGATGATGATGGTCCCTTCTCTGACATGCCCCCTACGACCGAGGCCTATCATTATTGGCTTCGACGCTACGTGCTGGGTCCTAATAGACTTGGGGATCTTCTTATTGAGACTCCTTTACCTCCCGTAGGGTATACCGACTTCTTGACTACTATAATTGTTCAGGGGCGTCGTCACAGACGGGAAAACCATCGTCTGATACGGATGTTGCATGACCGATTAAGGATGAGAGACGCTGAGATAGTTTTACTGGAGAGGCAGTTAGCAGCAGCCAGATCGATATATGATGACCTACCTTTGGGTGCTGCGAGGGTCCGCAGGCGGCCATG
This sequence comes from Euryodendron excelsum, assembly GCA_033060915.1. Lineage (NCBI taxonomy): Eukaryota > Viridiplantae > Streptophyta > Magnoliopsida > Ericales > Pentaphylacaceae > Euryodendron > Euryodendron excelsum. The sequence continues at coordinate 32,983,595 of CM065384.1, read as the reverse complement.
AGGCGTTTTAGGCAGTTCTCCATCCCTGGAGAGTGATGTGATGGATGGCCCGTCCTTGCGGGAGACCGTGGAGTCCCTTACTCGAGAAAGGGACATGCTTCTGGCTAGATGTGAGGACTATGAGCGAGGCCGGCCTGGGTCTTCTGCTACTGGTACTTCTTCGAGTGCTCCTCTTATGACCGGCGAGCCAGTGGATCCCTGCATAGCTGATTCCTCCTCTGATAACGACGGGGAGCGATATATTTTTGCCCCTCGCTCTTAGATTTGTTGATTTCTGCATTTGTAGAAAAACATACTTTGTTTAGTGTTATGCCTCTTTTATCTTATGAATTCATGACCTCCCCTACTTTTGGTATAGTTTCTCTGCATGATTAGTATAGTAACAAATTTGGGAAAAATTAAATGAGAATTGCAGTTTAATGAAAAATAACTCCCCTTTGTTTGATTATTTGACTAACTGGTTGTTCCACGAAAGGGACCTCTACTTCTTTTAACCCTAACTAGGCTAAACCGGAGAATGCCTTTCATAACGCCTTTCGACTTTTACACCGTTGCTTTCATACCTTAACTTCTGGGGAATGTAGTAGCTCGAGCTATTTCTTATATCTAAATCTCTTGTTCCCACCCCCTTTTTTTTATTTTTTTTAGCTATTTTTGCTACTAGTGCCCCCGAGGGTTTTCACCAGTCTCAGCTCTGTCATTTTTGCACCAAGGCGCCTTTGCAGGTTTTCTCCAAGGTTGACAGTTTTGTGTCTTGCCACATCCCTACCTTTTTACCTACGGCGCCCTTTTGGGTTTTCACCGCATCCTCGGGAAGCGCTTAACTTTTCTCTCTTCTTTCCCTCACTTTCCTCAGCTTGGTCTCGGGTTTCTGTTGAGAAGCTCCGAAACGCTACTTGCACCATTCTCCAGCCCATGGCATATTTAGTAAGCTCATTTGGACTAATCACTTTAACTCCAATCTGAGAGGACTTTTAGGGGTTATGGTGTTGGTGTTTACTTTCGAAAGAAAAAGAAAAGGCTCAAGCCTACCACTCTACTAGTGATCACCTTTGATAGTTTTTGGTTCAATGGCACTTTTCCTGCGTATTCCCATCTTTCCTTGGGTATCTCATTGCACGTCTTTTTTTTTTTTTTTTTTTTTGCCAATGACGTTAATACCAATATTTGTGCGAACTTCAAGTAGTACTTCAAGGCTTTTTTTTTTTTTTTATAGCGCCTTTACTGAACATGATCACTTTATTGGGGGGGGAATGCTCCTGAAAGAAAGTAACCGGCTCTAAAGGTTTGACAAAGGTTATGTATATATGCATTTTAATTGGACAGAAAATGAAATAAGGGCCCCTCGTCATATTGGAATTAGATTGTTTAGTCCATAGAGCTTTAACCTTAAAACACTACCTTATTGATTAATGGAGAATGAGGAGAGTAGGTTTTATTGCTTCTTTACAGAAACCAAAGGTCTAGCTTTCGGAATCATATGTAGTACTGTTTGACAGCATCTGAATTCAATGGGCTAGGAAATTCTTGGTCATCCATTTCCTCCAAAACGAGAGCTCCTCCAAACAAGACTTTCTTTACCACGAATGGCCCTTCGTAGTTTGGAGCAAACTTTCCCTGTGCTGTCTCCTGATGAGGGAATACCTTCTTGAGCACCAAATCTCCCGGCTGGAATGATCGAGGTAGTACCTTTTTGTCAAATGCTCTGGCCATTCGCCTTTTATAACATTAAGCGTGATAAACTGCAGCTCACTGTCGCGCCCAGATTTTTCGCGCCCGAGAAATACTCACCCGAGCGGGAAAAATGTTGTACTCTCTTGTTAGAACTCACACTCCTAAAAGAATGAGTGCGACTAGGTTTGAATTGAAAATTGGGTTTGAATAAAGGGCTTTTGAAAAAGTTTGGAGTCGCCACCTGACTTGATTAAGGTGAGTTAGGTCACCTAAAAACTAAGAGTAATCTGAAGACTACACTTAGGGTTTTTGGAAAATGATTTTTGAAAATATCTCCTTAAGAGAGGGTTTTTAAGAAAAACAGGTTGTTTGACAACCTTTGGAAAACATTTAGCCCTTTTTAGAAAAATAACTCCTTTTTGGTCTTTGAAATCAGTGATCTAGGTTCGGAGGTTGGTTACGTGTAAGGAAGACGCACTAAGCTATCACCCTACCCCGCCCTTTCGGTACCTACATGTCAATCTACCCTAAATTCACCTATGAGAGTCTTTAACTAACTAATGATCAATCCTATCCACTTTGAAAAAGAATGTTTGAAAAGAAACTAACATGATGCATGATGTGCAAGTGCAATAGAAAAGAATTGAAAAATAGATTTGGAAAGAGATTGATTTGATTTGAAAATAGATTTGAAGAGATGGAATTGAAATTGGAAAGTTTGAAAATTGAAAGTAGAAATTTGAAAATAGAAATTTTGAAATTAGAATTTTGAAAGTAGATTGGAATTTGGGATTTGAAAATATGGAGACCGCACCCATGAGGGTGGAATTGAAAGTTTGAAAAGTGTTGTGACCGCACCTATGAAGGTTGCCTACGTATCCCTTTGGGGGAATCAGGTCAGTCATAGTTCGGACAGGAGTCCGATTGAAAAGAGATTGATTTGAAGAGAGAAATTGGATTAGAAGAAAGAGATTGAATTGAAAATTGGATTTGATTTAAGATTAAAAAAGGAGATTGGAAATTGAAATTTTAGAAAAGATTGGACTTTGATTTGAAAAGATAGATTTAGACTTGTTTTGAAAAAGAGAAGGTTTAGGAAACCTAGACTTAGGAAAGATTTAGAAAGATTTGACTCGAATGTTGGACTTGGAAGATTTAGGAAAGGATTGGATTTAGGAAAGGTTTGAATTAGGAAAGGCTTGATTTAGGAAAGTTTTAGAATTAGGAAAGTTTCAACTTAGGAAAGCTTTGAGTTTGGAATGTTTCAACTTTAGGAAAGTTTTGAATTAAGAAAGTTTCGAATTAGGAAAGTTTTCAAATTAGGAAATTTTTGAAATAGGGAAGTTTTGAAAATTGGAAAGTTTCGAGTTTAGAAAGTTTTCAAAAAAGGAAAGGTTTTAAGATTAGGAAAGTTTCCAAATTAGGAAAGTTTTGAAAATCAAAAAGTTTTGAATTTAGAAATGTTTTGAATTAGGAAAAGTTTAGTTTAAGAAAGGCTTAGAATTTGGAAAGTTTCAAGTTAAGAAAGTTTTGAATTTTGTAATGTTTTGAAGAAGGGAAGTTTTGAATTTGGAAAGTTTTGAAAACAAGGAAGTTTTGAAAATGAGAAAGTTTCGCTTTGGGAAAAGTTTTGAAAAAAAAGGAGAGTTTTCTTTTTAGGAAATGTTTGAATTAAGAAAGTTTCGACTTAAGAAAGTCTTAAATTAAGAAAGTCTTAAATTAAGAAAGTTTTGAGTTTAGAAAAGTTTTAGATTTAGAAAGAATTCGAAGTTTTGGAAAGTTTAGAATTTAGAAAGATTTGAAATTTAGAAAGTTTAAGATTTAGAAAGTTTTAAAGTTTAGAAAGATTTAAGATTTTAGAAAGTTTTAGAGGTTTAGAAAATCTTGAAATTAAGAAAGGTTTGAATTTAGGAAAGGTTTAAAAGCTTAAATTTAGAAAGTTAATATTTGGAAAGGGGGTTGAATTAGGAAAGGGTTGAATTAGGAAAGATTTTTATGTTCAAGTTTTTGGAAACTTAGGGTTTAAGAAAGTGGAAGTTTAGGAAGGATTTGAATTAGAAAAGATTTGGATTTGGAAGGGATTGGATTTGGTTTCTAAAAGAAAAGATTTGATTTTGTTTTCAAAAACGGAGGACAGGATCTAGTTTTCTAAATGGGGAGATTTGAGTTGGTTTCCTAAAGGGAAGATAAGATTTGGCAAGGATTTGGAAAAGGAGATTCTAGAAACCCTAGTTTTGAAAAATTATAGTTTTGACGTAGAAAATAGGTTTTGGAAACATGTATAGTTTTGATGTAGAAAACGAGAAGTTTTGGAAACCTAGGTTTAGGGCAAAGTTTGAAAACCATGTTTTTGGGCAGAAAATTTAGGGTTTCCTAATTGTGGGTTCTAGGGCTTAACCTGGGCTCTAAGGAAAGAGTTTTTGGAAAGTGCATTTTTAGAAACGTAGATTTTAAAAGGAAAATCCTAGAGGGGAATTTCTAGAAGGGGGATTTTGGAAAAAAGAGTTTATGAAAAGATTTTTAGGAAGCGTTTTTGGAAAGTAAATTTTTAGGAGAGAGAGTTTTGGAAAGGAGTTGGAAAAGGAGGTTTTGAAAAATAGATTTTGGAGGGGAGTTTTTGAAAACAATTTTGGAGAGGAGAGTTTTAGGAAAGTATGTTGAAAAAGAGATTTTTAGGAAGGGATTTTTGAAGAGAGAGTTTTTTGGAAAGCATGAAAACGTCTCACTTTCCTAAAGCGATTCTAACCATAAGAGGGCTAGAACCACTTTTAAAAAGTGGTTTTGGAAAACAATAAGATTTGAAAATATAGACCAAAAAGGTCACTTTTAATGTAACACTTTCCTAAAGCAACCCTAGCCATGGAAAGGCTAGAATCACCCTAGGATTGTGGTTTTGAAAACAAGTTTTTGAGAAAGAGATTTTGATGCAATTTTGAAAACAAGTTTGAGAACGTTTTGAAAAACAACTTTGAAAACGGTTTTTGGAAGATGCAAGATTATGATATGCACAATGCAATTTGGGGTCGTGAACATACAAGTTTAAGGCTTCACCACATAATCAAGGGGGCCGGACCCACGTGGTCTTTGGTTAGGCTAGAAGAAAGCCCCCAACACGGTGACTCTCCAATAGCCCAATCCTACACATGAACGGGGAGTCCCCTTGTTTCAAGCATGCAAAGAAGGGGGGGGGGGGGGGGGAAGAGATGGGGGATTAAAATAGAGAAAACCCAAGTGGGTTGGAGAGAGAAGAGAGAGGGGGAAGTATAGAAAATTAAAGAGAAAGCCTACCGTATGTTTTCTTTATTTTGCACGCCGCACTGTCTTCGGTATTGTCTTGATCTTCACCTTCAGCCTTCAAGAGTTGTCTTCAAGCTTTGGATGGCAGCTCTTCAAGTCTTCAAAGGATGGTTAAAGGCTAGTGTATGAGTGTATGGGGGTGTGTATGAGTGTATAGGAGGCTAGGGTTTGTGTATGGTGGCTAGGGTTTGGGAAAACCTAAGGAGGCTAGGGTTTTGGAGGTGCTCGAGCTCTGTATATCGAAATATAGAATTTTTAGGTTAAGTTTGCAGACCCTTTTCACGTTGAATGAGGCTCTGTATTTATAGAAGTTGGACAAACCTAGCGCCTGTTGTAGTTGCGCCAGGGCAAACTTTACACTAGCGCCACTAGGAGTGGCGCCAGGCCATTCTCTGGCTTGGCGCCACTACTAGTGGCCCCAGCCAATTAGGAAAGGTTTAAGGTCGGCAAGCAACGTATCTTTGACTAGATTTGGGCGCCTGTACTAGTGACTACCATGCAACTTTTAGCCTGGCTTCACTAAAAGTGACTTCGAAAAGTCCGGGAATGATTTAGAGGAGCCGGGAATGACCCGGAAGGCCGGAAAGGAACAGGAACACTTAAAATAGTGTCCTGGAGGTATTTGACTTGAAAAATGAAGATAAGGTGGGTCGGAAAGGTTGACCGGGCCTTTAGGGGCAAAACGGTCAATCGGACTAGGAAGCTGCCGGGGCGAACTCGGATTGTCCCGGAAAAAGACTTGGGATCTAGAAACATTATTTAGAATGTTCCCAGAGGTTTCCGGTTTGATTCCCAGAGCCGGCGTGGTCGGAAAAGGAGACCAGCCCACCAGGGGCAAAACGGTCATTTTGTACCGAGTTTGTCGGAACTGACTCGGAATGGTCCGGAAAGGTAAAGGAAGGTTGAGAACACTATAAAAAGTATTCTCGGGACTTTACCGGTTTGATACCCAGAGCCGGTGTGGTCGAGGAAAGAGACCGGCCCTCTAGGGGCAAAACGGTCATTTTGTACCGGGTTGGCCAGAACTAACTCGGAATGATCCGAAAAGGTAAAGGAAGATTGAGAATACTATAAAAAGTAGTCTCAGGAGATTACCGGTTTGATACCCAGAGCTGGTGTGGTTCCCGGGGCATTCAGATGCTTAGGGGCAAAATGGTCATCTTGACCGGAAAAGGTCCAAAGGGTAGTTTGGTCATTTTTCACCGAAGTGGGATAACAGACACTGGTGTTGACCTGGGTTTTGAGTGTTTCCGCCACTCTAACGGCGGTCATCATGACACAGGGATTTGTTGCCAATTCCCTATATTGACCTATTTGTGAGTATTTCCGTAACTCTAAAGATTTTGTGAGTATTTCCGCTACTCGGACGGGGTTGATGATTTGTGAGTATTTTCGCTACTCGGACGGGGTTAATGATTTGTGAGTATTTCCGTTACTCTAACGATTTTGTGAGTATTTCCGCTACTCTAATGGTTTTGTGAGTAGTTTCGCTACTCGAACCGTCTCAAGGAATAAACTGTCTTGAGAGTGGGATTGGAAAGGGGTCTTACCGTCTCCGAAGAGACGTGTCTGGATTGGAACCATCTTGAGGAATAAACTATCTCGAGAGAGGGATTGGAAAGGGGTCTTACCGTCTCCGCAGAGACGTGCCTGGATTGGAACCGTCTCGAGGAATAAACTGTCTCGAGAGAGGGATTGGAAAGGGGTCTTACCGTCTCCGAGGAGACGTGCCTGGATTGTGAGTGTTTCCGCCACTCTAACAGTTTTGTGAGTAGTTTTGCTACTCGAACCGTCTCGAGGAATAAACTGTCTCTAGAGTGGGATTGGAAAGGGGTCTTACCGTCTCCGAGGAGACGTGCCTGGATTGTGAGTGTTTCCGCCACTCTAACGGTTTTGTGAGTAGTTTTGCTACTCGGACCGTCTCGAGGAATAAACTGTCTCGAGAGAGGGATTGGAATTGGAATAAGAAAGAACAATGCCCCTAAGGGCATTTTGGTCATTTTGCCTCTACTTGGGCCTGACAGGCCCGCGAAGCGATGGAAAGTCGGAATTTGGACCTAAAGAATTGGTTTCGATAGGAATATGCCCACAATGACTTGAAAACAAGTTTGGACGGAGTGTAGACTGCCGAGCGGTCAAAAATGGGGTGCTTACACTAACCGCTTCTCATCCAGCAAACAGAGTTGGGCATATGGGTCTTTAATCCATTCTGCTTCGTCTAACTTGGTTTCTGTTAAGATCCGTAAAGAAGGAATCTCAATCTCAATAGGGATGACTGCCTTGGTGCCGTAAACTAGCTCAAAAGGAGTACTTCCGGTGGAGACCCTCATAGTAGTTCGGTAAGCCATCAATGCAAATGGAAGTTTCTCATGCCAATCTTTGTAATTGTCAATCATTTTTCGGAGTATTCTCTTAATATTCTTATTGGCTGCTTCTACTACCCCATTCATCTGGGGCCGGTAAGTGACCGAATTCCGGTGAGTAATGCGAAATGTTTGGCATAGCTTTGATATCAATTCGTTGTTCAGATTGGAACCATTATCAGTAATAAGTGACTCGGGAATCCCATACCGGCAGATGATGTAATTTTTTATGAACCTTTCTACGATCTTCTTGGTGACATGGATGTAAGAGACGGCTTCCACCCATTTAGTGAAATAATCAATAGCGACCAGGATGAAGCGATGGCCGTTGGAAGCTTTAGGAGTGATAGGACCAATCATATCTATCCCCCACATAGAAAAGGGCCATGGGGCAGACATAGAATGGAGCTCAGACGGTGGTGCTTTGATCTTATCCCCATGTTCGGACATTTGTGACACCGAAGAACGTATCTAATGCAATCTGACTCCATTGTTGACCAGTAATACCCTGTCCGGAGAATCTTCTTTGCAAGCATGTGGCCATTCATGTGGGGGCCACAAACTCCCTCGTGCACTTCCTCCATGATAACTTTGGCTTCGGCGGCATTGACACATCTTAGAGGTCCGAACCATGATCTCCTGAAAAGCTCATTTCCAGCCATGAAATAGTGTCCCGCCAAACGACAAATGGTCTTCCTATCGCGTTGTGTTGCTGCATCGAGGAACGTCCTGGTTTGAATATACCTCTGGATGTCATAAAACCACGGTTTCTCGGTGTCGCGCCCAGATTTTTCGCACTCGAGGAATACTCACCCAAGAGGGAAAAATGTTGTACTCTCTCGGTAGAACTCACCCTCCTAAAAGAATGAGTGTGACTAGGTTTTAATTGAAAAACTGTTTGAATAAAGGGCTTTTTGAAAAAGATTCGGAGTCGCCACCTAACTTAATTAAGGTGAGTTAGGTCACCTAAAAACTAAGAGTAATCCGAAGACTACACTTAGGGTTTTGGAAAATGATTTTGAAAAACATCTCCTCAAGAGAGGGTTTTAAAGAAAACAGGTTGTTTGGCAACCTTTGGAAAACATTTAGCCCTTTTTAGAAAAATAACTCCTTTTTGGTCTTTGAAAACAGTGATCTAGGTTCGGAGGTTGGTTACGTGTAGGGAAGACGCATTAAGCTATCACCCTACCCCACCCTTTCGGTACCTACATGTCAATCTACCCTAGATTTACCTATGAGAGTCTTTAATTAACTATAGTTTAACCCTATCCACTTTGAAAAACAATGTTTAAAAACTAACATGATGCATGATATGCAAGTGCAAGATGAGAGAATTGGAAAATAGAAATTGATTTGAAAAGAAATTGATTTGATTTGAAAATAGATTTAAAGAAATGGAATTGAAATTGAAAAGTTTGAAAATTGAAAGTAGAAATTTGAAAATAGAAATTTTGAAATTTTGAAAATAGATTGGAATTTGAGATTTGAAAAGATTTTGGAAACCGCACCCATGAGGGTGGAATTGAAAGTTTGAAACATATTGTGACCGCACCTATGAAGGTTGCCTACGTATCCATTTGGGAGAATCAGGTCAGTCGTAGTTCGGACCGGAGTCCAATTGAAAAGAGATTGATTTGAAGAAAGAAATTGGATTGGAAGAAAGGGATTGAATTGAAAATTGGATTTAATTTGAGATTAGAAAAGGAGATTGGAATTTGAAATTTTGGAAAAGATTGGACTTTGATTTGAAAAGATAGATTTGGACTTGCTTTGGAAAGATTGATTTTGGAAGACTTGATTGTGGAAAGATGGAGGTTTAGGAAACCTAGACTTAGGAAAGGCTTGACTCGACTCGGAAGGTTTAGGAGATTAGGAAAGGTTGGATTTAGGAAATGTTTGAATTAGGAAATGTTCGATTTAGGAAAGTTTTGAAATTAGGAAAGTTTTGAATTAGGAAAGTTTTCAAATTAGGAGAGTTTCAAAATTAAGAAAGTTTTGAAATTAGGAAAGTTTTGAATTAAGAAAGTTTCGAATTTAGAAATGTTTGAAAAAGGGAAGTTTTGATTTTGGAAAGTTTTAAATTAAGAAAGTTTCGACTTAAGAAATGTTTGAAAAAGGGAAGTTTTGATTTTGGAAAGTTTTGAATTAAGAAAGTTTCAACTTAAGAAAGTCTTAAATTAAGAAAGCTTTGAGTTTAGAAAAGTCTTAGATTTGAAAAGATGTTGAAGTTTTGGAAAGTTTAGAATTTAGAAAGCTTGGAAGTTTAGAAAGATTTAACTTAAGAAAGTTTTGAATTTAGGAAGCTTTGGATTTGAAAAGATTTGAAATTTGGAAAGTTTAGGATTCAGAAAGCTTTAGAGTTTAGAAAGATTTAAGATTTTAGAAAATTTTAGAGTTTTAGAAAATCTTGAAATTAAGAAAGGTTCGAATTTAGGAAAGGTTTAAAGCTTGAATTTAGACAGTTAAGATTTGGAAAGGGGGTTGAATTAGGAAAGGGTTGGATTAGGAAAAAATTGAAAGTTGAGTTTTAAAATTTAGGAAAGATTTTTATGTTCAAGTTTTGGAAACTCAAGGTTTAGGAAAGTGAAAATTTAGGAAAGATTTAGATTTTGAAATTTAAGGAAAGATTTAAAGTTTAGGTTTATGAAACTTATGGTTTAGGAAGGAATTGAATTAAGAAAGGTTTGGATTAGGAAGGGATTGGATTTGGTTTCTAAAAACAAGGGTTTGATTTTGTTTCCAAAAACGGAGAACAGGATCTAGTTTCCTAAACGGGGAGATTTGATTCGGTTTCCTAAAGGGAAGGTAGGATTTGGCTAGGATTTGGAAAGGAGATTCTAGAAACCCTAGTTTTGGAAAACTATAGTTTAGGCGTAGAAAATAGGTTTTGGAAACACGTATAGTTTTGATGTAAAAAACGAGAGATTTTGGAAACCTAGGTTTGGGGCAAGGTTTGAAAACCATGTTTTTAGGAAGAAAATTTAGGGTTTCCTAATTGTGGGTTCTAGGGTTTGGTTTGGGCTCTAAGGAAAGAGTTTTTTTTTTTGGAAAACGCGTTTTTGGAAACGAAGGTTTTCTAGAAGGGAATCCTAGGGAGGAGTTTTTTGGAAAGCATGTTTTTGGAAACGTAAAGTTTAGAAAGAAAATCCTATAGGGGAATTTCTAGAAGGAAGATTCCGGGATGAGAGTTTTTAGAAAGATTTTTAGGAAGTGTTTTTAGAAAGTGAATTTTGAGGAAAGAGAGTTTTGAAAAAGAGATTTTGAAAGGGAGTTTTTGAAAACCATTTTGGAGAGGAGAGTTTTAGGAAAGTATGTTGAGAAAGAGATTTTTAGAAAGGGATTTTTGAAAAGAGAGTTTTTGGAAAGTATGAAAACGTCTCACTTTCCTAAAGCAATTCTAGCCATAAGAGGGCTAGAACCACTTTAAGAAAATGGTTTTGAAAACAAAGTTCGAAAATATAGGCCAAAAGGCCACTTTTAATATAACACTTTCCTAAAGCAACCCTAGCCATGGAAAGGCTAGAATCACCCTAGAATTGTGGTTTTGAAAATAAGTTTTTGAAAAAGAGATTTTGATGCAATTTTGAAAAACAAGTTTGAAAACAGTTTTGAAAACAATTTTGAAAACAAATTTTGGAAGATGCAAGACTATGATATGCACAATGCAATTTGGGGTCGTGAACATACAAGGCTAAGGCTTCACCACATAATCAAGAGGGCCGGACCCACGTGGTCTTTGGTTAGACTAGAAGAAAGCCCCCGACACGGTGACTCTCCAATAGTCCAATCCTACACATGGACCGGGAATCCCCTTGTTTCAAGCATGCAAAGAAAGGGGGGGAAAGAGATGGGGGATTAAAATAGAGAAAACCCAAGTGGGTTGGAGAGAGAAGAGAGAGGGGGGGAAGTGCAGAAATTTAAAGAGAAAGCCTACCTTGTATCTTCTTTAATTTGCGCGCCGCGCTGTCTTCAATCTTCGGTCTTCGTCTTGATCTTCTTCTTCAACCTTCAAGGGTTGTCTTCAAGCTTTGGATGACAGCTCTTCAAGTCTTCCAAAGATGGTTGAAGGATAGTGTATGAGTGTATGGGGGTGTGTATGAGTGTATAGGAGGCTAGGGTTTGTGTATAGTGGCTAGGGTTTAGGAAGACCTAGGGAGGCTAGGGTTTTGGAGGTGCTCAAGCTCTGTATATCGAATTGTGTGATTTCTAGGTTAAGTTTGCAGACCCCTTTCACATTGATCGAGGCTCTGTATTTATGGAAGTTGGACAAGCCTGGCGCCTGTTGCAGTGGCGCCAGGGCAAAATTTATACTGGCGCCACTAGGAGTGGCGCCAGGCCATTTTTTGGCTTGGCGCCACTGCTAGTGGCGCCAGCCATTTAGGAAACAATTAAGGTCGGCAAGCAACGTATCTTTGACTAGATTTGGGCGCCTGTACTAGTGACTACCATGTAAATTTTAGCCTGGCTTCACTAGGAGTGACTCCGGAAAGTCCGAGAATGATTTGAAGGAGCCGGGAGTGACCCGGAAAGCCGGAAACGAGCAGGAACACTTAAAATAGTGTCCTGGAGGTATTTGACTTGAAAAGTGAGGATTGGATGTGTCGGAAAGGTTGACCGAGCCTTTAGGGGTAAAACGGTCAATCGGACCGGAAAACTGCCGGGACGGACTCAAACTGTCCCGGAAGAAGACTTGGGTTCTGGAAACATTATTTAGCGCGTTCCCAGAGGTTGTCGGTTTGATTCCCAGGGCCGGCGTGGTTGGAAATGGAGACCGGCCCACCAAGGGTAAAATGGTCATTTTGTACCGGGTTTGCCGGAACTGACTCGGAATGGTCCGGAAAGGTAACGGAAGGTCGAGAACACTATAAAAAGTATTCTCGGGACATTACCGGTTTAATACCCAAAGCCGGTGTGGTCGGAAATGGAGACCGGCCCACCAGGGGCAAAACGGTCATTTTGTACCGGGTTGGCCGGAACTGACTCGGAATGATCCGGAAAGAGAAGGGAAGGTTGAGAATACTATAAAAAGTATTCTCAGAAGGTTACCGGTTTGATACCCAGAGCCGGTGTGGTTCCCGGGGCGTTCGGATGCCTAGGGGCAAAATGGTCATCTTAACCAGAAAAGGTCCAAAGGGTAATTTGGTCATTTTTCACCGAAGTGAGCTAACAGACATGGGTATTGACATAGGTTTTGAGTGTTTCCGCCACTCGAACGGGGTTGAGTATTTCCGCTACTCGGACGGGGTTGACGATTTGAGAGTACTTCCGCTACTCTAACGGTTCTGTGAGTATTTCCGCTACTCTAATGGTTCTGTGAGTACTTCCGCTACTCTAACGGTTCTATGAGTATTTCCGCTACTCTAACGGTTCTGTGAGTACTTCCGCTACTCTAACGGTTCTGTGAGTAGTTTTGCTACTCGGACCGTCTCGAGGAATAAACTGTCTCGAGAGAGGGATTGGAAAGGGGTCTTACCGACTCCGAAGAGACGTGCCTAGATTGGAACCGTCTCGAGGAATAAACTGTCTCGAGAGAGGGATTGGAAAGGGGTCTTACCGACTCCGAAGAGACGTGCCTAGATTGGAACCGTCTCGAGGAATAAACTGTCTCGAGAGAGGGATTGGAAAGGGGTCTTACTGACTCCGAAGAGACGTGCCTGGGTTTTGAGTGTTTCCGCCACTCTGACGATGTGAGTGTTTCCGCCACTCTGACGGTTTTGTGAGTAGTTTTGCTATTCGGACCATCTCGAGGAATAAACTGTCTCGAGAGAGGAATCGAAATTGGAATAAGAAAGGACAATGCCCCTAAGGGCATTTTGGTCATTTTGCCTCTATTTGGGCATGACAGGCCCGCGAAGCGATGGAGAGACGGAATTTGGACTAGAGGATTGGTTTCGATTGGAATATGTCCATAATGACTTGAAAACAAGTCTAGACGAAGTGCAGACTGCCGAGCGGTCAAAAATGGGGTGCTTACACTCGGGAGGTTCAATAGTTGTATGCAGACAATAAGAGGGGACATCCCTGGTGAAGATTTGTAGAGGGGGTATTTCAGTGCCACTGTCGACCTTGATTGCTGCAGCCAATGTAGCCAAGGCATCGGCGAAGCTGTTCTCTGTTCGGGGCACGTGACGAAAATCCACACTTTTGAATAGCTGACACAAGTCCTTGACCTGTTGGTGATACGGAGAGAGTTTGGCATCTCGAGTTTGATACACGTCCTTGGATTGCTGAATGACCAAATCTGAATCACCAAGAACAACCAATTCATCAATCCTTATTTCCAATGCCAATCTTAACCCCAGGATGCCAGCCTCATATTCGGCGATGTTGTTAGTACAGAGTTCAAGTTATAGCTTAACTACAATGGGATAATGACTGCCGGTTCTTGACACTACTATTGCCCCAATGCCAACTCCCCTTTTATTAGCAGCGCCGTCGAAAAACATCTTCCATCCGGCTGGTTCTTGCTCTTCAGACGTACCACCAACGCATAGTATATTTTCATCAGGAAATTGGGGCTCCATGGATTGATAATCATCAATGGGGTTCTCAGCCAGATAATCAGCTATCACCTGCCCCTTGACTGCTTTACGGGTAGTGAACACAATGTCGAATTCTGACAGGATCATGTGCCATCGAGCAATTCTGCTGGACAGGGTTGGTTTCTCGAATATATACTTAAGGGGATCCATTTGAGAGATGAGGAAGGTGGTATGATAGAGCATGTAGTGTCGAAGCCTGTGAGCTGCCCAGGCTAATGCGCAGCAGGTTTTCTCGAGATCGGAATACTTCGCTTCATATGGCAGAAATTTCTTACTAAGGTAGTAAATGGCTTGCTCTTTTCTCCCCGTTTCATCATGTTGCCCCAGGACACATCCCATAGAAGTATCTAACACTGTCATGTACATCAGCAAAGGACGCCCCGGGGTTGGTGCCACTAGGATAGGGGGATTTCGAAGATATTCTTTAATTTTCTCAAACACCATTTGACAGTTATCATCCCATTCCTTTGGAACGTCTTTCTTAAGGAGCTTGAAAATAGATTCGCACAGGTGGGTCATTTGGGCAATAAACCTGCTAATAAAGTTCAATTTTTCTAGAAAAGACCGAACCTCCTTTTTGTCACGCCCAGATTTTTTGCACTCGAGGAATACTCACCTAAGCGGAAAAAATGATGTACTCTCTCGTTAGAACTCACCCTCCTAGAAGAATGAGTGCGACTAGGTTTGAATTGAAAAATAAGTTGAATAAAGGGCTTTTGAAAAAGGTTCGAAGTCGCCACCTAACTTGATTAAGGTGAGTTAGGTCATCTAAAAACTAAGAATAATCCGAAGACTACACTTAGGGTTTTTTGAAAAAGGATTTTGAAAATATCCCCTCAAGAGAGGGTTTTTAGGAAAACAGGTTGTTTGGCAACCTTTGAAAAATATTTAGCCCTTTTTAGAAAAATAACTCCTTTTTGGTCTACGAAAACAGTGATTTAGGTTCGGAGGTTGGTTACGTGTAGGGAAAACGCACTAAGCTATCACCCTACCCCGCCCTTTCAGTACCTACATGTCAATCTACCCTAGATTCATCTATGAGAGTCTTCGACTAACTATAGTTCAATCCTACCCACTTTGAAAAACAATTTTTAAAACGAAACCAATATGATGCATGATATGCACGTGCAAGAGAAGGGAATTTGAAAAATAAATTTAGAAATAAATTTGAAAAGAATTTGATTTGAAAATAGATTTGAAGAGATGGAATTGAAATTGGAAAGTATGAAAATTTAAAAACAGAAATTTGAAAATAGAAATTTTGAAATTGAAATTTGAGATTCGAAAAGATTTTGGAAACCACACCCATGAGGGTGGAATTGAAAGTTTGAAAAGTGTTGTGACCGCACCTATGAAGGTTGCCTACGTATCCCTTTGGGGGAATCAGGTTAGTCGTAGTTCGGACTGGAGTCCGATTGAAAATAGAAGGTTTGATTTGAAAAGAGATTGAATTGAAAATTGAATTTGACTTGAAATTAGAAAAGGAGATTGGAAATTGAAATTGAAAAGATTGGACTTTGATTTGGAAATATTGATTTTGGAAAGACTTGGTTTTGGAAAGATGGAGGTTTAGGAAACCTAGACTTAAGAAAGATGAGACCTAGGAAAGACTTAAGATTAAGAAAGATTAGATTGGAATGTTGGATTTGGAAGATTTGAAAAGATTTGGAAACTTGGATTTTAGGAAAGATTTGGATTAGAAAAGTTTCGAATTAGGAAAGTGTTATTTTTAGAAAGTTTGAAATTAGGAAAGTTTTAGGTTTAGGAAAGCTTTAAAATTAGGAAAGTTCTAAATTTAAGAAAGTTTGCAAATTGGAAAGTTTTGAAAATTGGAAAGTTTTGAATTTAGAAATGTTTTGAAAATGGGAAGTTTTGAATTTGGAAAGTTTTGAAAACAAGAAAGTTTTGAAAATAAGAAAGTTTTGTTTTAGGAAAGGTTTGAAAAAGAAAAGTTTTCAATTTAGGAAATGTTTGAATTAAGAAAGTTTTGAGTTTAGAAAAGCCTTAAATTTGAAAAGATTTGAAGTTTAAGAGAGTTTAGAATTTAGAAAGTTTTAGGGCTTAGAAAGATTTAACTTAAGAAAGTTTTGAATTTAGGAAGCTTAGAACTTTAGAAAGATTTGAAATTTAGAAAGTTTAAGATTTAGAAAGTTTTAGGATTTTAGGAAATCTTGAGATTAGGAAAGGTTTGAGTTTAGGAAAATTTTGAAAACTTAGGCTTAAAAAGTTAAGATTTGAAAAGAAGGTAGAATTAGGAAAGAGTTGAATTAGGAAAGATTTGAAAGTTGAGTTTAAAATTTAGGAAACATTTTTATGTTCAAGTTTTGGAAACTTAAGATTAGGAAAGTGGAAGTTTAGGAAGGATTTGAATTAGGAAAGGATTGGATTTTGTTTCTAAAAGAAAAAGTTTGATTTTGTTTCCAAAAACAGAGGATTGGATCTAGTTTCCTAAACGGGAGATTGGATTTGGTTTTCTAAAGGGAAGATAGGATTTGGCTAGGATTTGGAAAGGGAGATTCTAGAAACCCTAGATTTGGAAAATTATAGTTTTGACGTAGAAAAGAGGTTTTGAAAACATGTATAGTTTTGATATAAAAAACAAGAGGTTTTGAAAACCTAGGCTTGGGGCAAAATTTGAAAACCATGTTTTTGAAAAGAAAATTAGGGTTTCCTAATGGTTAGCTCTAGGGCTTGACTTGGGCTCTAAGGAAAGAGGTTTTTTGGAAAGCACGTTTTTGGAAATGAAGACTTTGGAAGGAAAACCTAAAGAGGAGTTTCTAGAGGGAAGATTTTGGAAAGAGAGTTTTTTAGAAAGATTTTTGGAAGAGATTATTGGAGAGAGTTTTTAGGAAGGTGGATTTAGGGAGTGTTTGTAGAAAGTGAATTTTGAGGAAAAAATTTTGGAGAGGAGTTAAAAAAGAGAGTTTTGAAAAATAGATTTTGGAAGGGAGTTTTTGAAAGCAATTTTTGAGAGGAAAGCTTTAGGAAAGTATGTTGAAAAAGAGATTTTTTAGGAAAAGATTTTTGAAGAGAGAGTTTTTAGAAAGTATAAAAACGTCTCACTTTCCTAAAGCGATTCTAGCCATAAGAGGGCTAGAACCACTTTAAGAAAGTGGTTTTGAAAACAAGGTTTGAAAATATAGACCAAAAGGTCACTTTCAATATAACACTTTCCTAAAGCAACCCTAGCCATGGAAAGGCTAGAATCACCTTAGAATTGTGGTTTTGAAAACAAGTTTTTGAAAAAGAGATTTTGATGCAATTTTGAAAAACAAGTTTGAAAACAATTTTGAAAACGAATTTTGGAAGATGCAAGATTATGATATGCACAATGCAATTTGGGGTCGTGAACATACAAGGTTAAGGCTTCACCACATAATCAAGGGGGCTAGACCCACGTGGTCTCTGGTTAGACTAGAAGAAAGCCCCCGACACGGTGACTCTCCAATAGCCCAATCCTACACATGGACCAGGAATCCCCTTGTTTCAAGCATGCAAAGAAAGGGGGGGAAAGAGATGGGAGATTAAAATAGAGAAAACCAAGTGGGTTAGAGAGAGAAGAGAGGGGGGGGAAAGTGCGGAAATTTAAATAGGGAGCCCACCTTGTTTCTTGTTCATTTTGCGCGCCGTGCAGTCTTCGGTCTTCAGTCTTCATCTTAATCTTCACATGCAGTCTTCAAGAGTTATCTTCAAGCTTTGGATAGCAGCTCTTCAAGTCTTCAAAGGATGGTTGAAGGCTAGTGTATGAGTGTATGGGGGAGTGTATGAATGTATAGGAGGCTAGGGTTTATGTATGGTGGCTAGGGTTTAGGAGGTGCTCGAGCTCTGTATATCGAAATATAGGATTCTTATATTAAGTTTGCAGACCCCTTTCACGTTGAATGAGGCTCTATATTTATAGAAGGAGGATAAACCTGGCGCCTGTTGCAGTGGCGCCAGCCAATTAGGAAAGATTTAAGGTCGGCAAGCAACGTATTTTTTATTAGATTTGGGCGCCTGTACTAGTGACTACCATGTAAACTTTAGCCTAGCTTCACTAGGAGTGACTCTGAAAAGTCTGGGAATGATTTGGCGGAGCCGGGAATGACCTGGAAGGCTGGAAAGGAACAGGAACACTTAAAATAGTGTCCTGGAGGTATTTGACTTAAAAAGTGTGGATAGGATGTGTCGGAAAGGTCGACCTAGCTTTTAGGGGCAAAACAGTCAATCGGACTAAAAAACTGCCGGGGCGAACTCGGATTGTCCCGGAAAAAGACTTGGGATCTGGAAACATTATTTAGAATGTTCTCAGAGGTTGCTGGTTTGATTCCCAGAGTCGGCGTGGTCAGAAAAGGAGACCGGTCCACTAGGGGCAAAACGGTCATTTTGTGTCGAGTTTGCCGGAACTGACTCGGAATAGTCCGGAAAGGTAAAGGAAGTTTGAGAATACTATAAAAAGTATTCTCGGGACATTACCGGTTCGATACTCAAAGCCGGTATGGTCGAAGAAGGAGACCGGCCCTCTAGGGGCAAAACGGTCATTTTGTACCGGGTTGGCCGGAACTGACTCGGAATGATCCGGAAAGGTAAAGGAAGGTTGAGAATACTATAAAAAGTATTCTCGGGACATTACCGGTTCGATACTCAAAGCCGGTATGGTCGAAGAAGGAGACCGGCCCTCTAGGGGCAAAACGGTCATTTTGTACCGGGTTGGCCGGAACTGACTCGGAATGATCCGGAAAGGTAAAGGAAGGTTGAGAATACTATAAAAAGTATTCTCGGGACATTACCGGTTCGATACTCAAAGCCGGTATGGTCGAAGAAGGAGACCGGCCCTCAGGGGCAAAAAGGTCATTTTGTACCGGGTTGGCCGGAACTGACTCGGAATGATCCGGAAAGGTAAGGGGAGGTTAAGAACACTATAAAAAGTATTCTCAGAAGGTTACCGGTTTGATACCCAGAGCCAGTGTGGTTCCCGGGGCATTCGGATGCTTAGGGGCAAAATGGTCATCTTGACCGAAAAGTCTCGGAAAAGGTCCTAAGGCTAGTCTGGTCATTTTTCACCGAAGTGAGCTAACAGACACGGGTGTTGACCTAGGTTTTGAGTGTCTTCGCCACTCTAACAGTGGGAGTATTTCCGCTACTCGAACGGGGTTGATGATTTGTGAGTATTTTCGCTACTTGGACGGGGTTGAGTATTTCCGCTACTCGGATGGGGTTGTGAGTATTTCCGCTACTCGAACGGGGTTGAGTATTTCCGCTACTCGGACGAGGTTGTGAGTAGTTTTGTTACTCGGACCATCTCGAGGAATAAACTGTCTCAAGAGAGGGATTGGAAAAGGGTCTTACCGTCTCCTAAGAGACGTGCCTGAATTGGAACCGTCTCGAGGAATAAACTGTCTCGAGAGTGGGATTGGAAAGGGGTCTTACCGTCTCCGAAGAGATGTGCCTGGATTGGAACCGTCTCAAGGAATAAACTGTCTCGAGAGTGGGATTGGGAAGGGGTCTTACCGTCTCCTAAGAGACGTGCCTGGATTGGAACCGTCTCGAGGAATAAACTGTCTCAAGAGTGGGATTTGAAAGGGGTCTTACCGTCTCCGAAGAGACGTGCCTGGGTTTTGAGTGTTTCCGCCACTCTAACGGCGATCGTCGTGACATAGGGATTTGTTGCCAATTCCCTATATCGACCTATTTGTGAGTATTTCCTCTACTCTAACGGTTTTGTGAGTATTTCCGCTACTCTAACGGTTTTGTGAATATTTTTGCCACTCGGACCGTCTCGAGGAATAAACTGTCTCGAGAGAGGGATTTGAAAAGGGGTCTTATCATCTCCGAAGAGACGTGCCTGGATTGGAATCGTCTCGAGGAATAAACTGTCTCGAGAGAGGGATTGGAAAGGAAATAAGAAAGGACAATGCCCCTAAGGGCATTTTGGTCATTTTGCCTCTATTTGGGCCTGACAGGCCCGCAAAGCGATGGAAAGCAGTCGTGGAATAAAGTTACCATGGCTTTTTGGTAGGTTGCCCCTGCGTTGCGAAGACCGAATGGCATGACCTTATAATAGTATACTCCCTAGGGGGTAATGAAAGCAGTCTTCTCCCGATCTTCTTCAGCCAACTTGATCTGATTATGGCCCGAAAAACCGTCCATGAAGGAAAACATTCCATGACCGGCCGTGTTGTCAACAAGCAAGTCTATGTGGGGAAGAGGAAAATCATCCTTTGGACTGGCCCTGTTGAGGTCCCGAAAGTCAATGCACATCCGCACCTTGCCGTCTTTCTTGGGTACCGGGACAATATTAGCCAGCCATTGAGGATACTCTATCACTTGCAGAAATCCTGCCTGGAATTATTTAATCACCTCCTCCTTAATCTTCAGGCTTCATTCGGGTTTCAATCTTCTTAGCTTCTGCTTAAAGGGCTTCATCTGCGGGTCCAAAGGTAGTCTATGTTCGACAATGGATTCATCTAGTCCGGGCATGTCTTGATAGGACCATGCGAAAACATCCAAGTATGCACGCAAAAGTTCCAATAACTCTTTGCGCTGCCATTGATCTAGGCCCGTACCGATTCTAAGCTCCTTCGGATCCCCTTCATTTCCCAAATTAACGGTTTCCGTTTCCTCAATGTTTGGGGTATTACGATTCTCATGTCTTTCTATTTGTTCTTGAATTTCCTCTGGCACCTCCTCTGTAAAATTTACATCTTCTTCAATCCCCAGTTGTTGGTAATCAAACTCGGTGTTTAAGTCATCATTTATCAAGATTGGCATTCCCTGGATTAGCTGAGTAGGATATCGGATGCAAGGGTCCCTGGCATGGAAAATAGTGTACAATAAATCAAGCAAGAAAGGGATATTATTTTATTCATTGATAACTTGCTTTTAAAAAGTTAAGACAAATAAATTTAAAAGGACAAAGTTTATGGCGAATCAGTTGCTCCAGGGTCTCTCTCTAACGGGCTTTGTACCGAAACTTGCGAGCACGGATGATGTCCTTGCTGGCCCAATTATGCAATTTTTCGCCTGGCAACATTGCTCGAATGGATCCATCTTCGGTTACTCCGATGCTGGTTGTCATGACGGGCGCTTCTCCTTGGACTTTTCTCTTCTTATTACTTAATACAAGTGTTCCTTTCCCCATGTCTAACTGCTTGAATTGGTCCGAAAGTTCCATGACAGCTTTCTTGTCAGCCCTTTTCTTCCGCGCTGCTTCTATTCTTTCTCTTTTTGTGGGTTCATATCCCAACCCAAAGGTGGGTTCAGCTGACGGTATTTCTACGACTTCTGCTCTTCCTTGTAAACATCTCCCTAAACCTCTACCCAGATGAAAACCATTTTCTTTAAAGTACCGTACTACCATCTGAGAGTTCTTGGAATAACTTGGCTTCACCTAATCTTCCTTCTGCACGACAGTGATATATTCGAACGATTGAAAACAAGAGGGCAGTTCAGTGTCAGATGCAATGATATCAGCTTTGTATACAGCTAGCTCTTTTTCAACGAAAATAGCGATTAGCTTGGAGCCCACGATGAACTTGACTTTCTGATGAAGACTAGAAGGAACCGCACCCGCCGAATGGATCCAGGGCCTTCCCAACAGCAAGTTATAGATAGCCGGAATGTGTAAAACTTGAAATTTGATCGTGAAGGTTACTGGTCCTATCTCAACAGGCATTTCAATTTCCCCCATGGCCTCCCTCTAAGATCCATCAAAGGCACGAATGATCATACCACTATTTTTCAAGTAAGTTTGGTCCATTCCCAGCCTTTCCAGAGTAGAATACGGGCACACATTCAATGCCGACCCATTATCTATCCATACTTTGGCCACCATTCTTCCTCTTGTTCTTACGGCGATATGCAAAGCCCGAGTATGACCTGTCCCATCAGCTTGAATCTCGTCATCAGAGAAAGTGATGATGTTTGGGGCCATAATGAGACTGACCATGTCATGTAGATTGCCTGGCGTGAAACTCTCGGGCACATGAGCATCCTTGAGGATCTTTATTAAAGCATTCCGGTGCACCTCAGAAGTGAGCAGCAAACCCAACATCGAAATATGGGCTGGGGCTCTCCTAAGCTATTCCATGATATCGTAATCGACCTTTCCTAAAGCTTTAATGAATTCTGACATCTCCTGATCTGTTGGCTGGTTGGAGCACTCTCCTTCTTTATCCTTCCCCTTCCTTTTTCTTTCCACTTCAACAGAGGTATAAAGGCGCCCTGACCGAGTCATTCCCCCTATTTCTGTTATGGGCTCTCCGATGCCCTTATCAGGTGGGTAATTCCATGGGACGTTATGAAGACTGGGTATTGGTGTTTGGGTTATGGTGGGAAGAGTTATCCTTGAGTTTACGGGCAAAGGGATTGCTACAGGTGAAGGGTTGGTGAGGACGGGTAAAGTGGTGGGCACATTTGGCTTCTTTGGCAAGATTAAAGGTAGTTTAGGTCGTGTGTTTCCTTGGTTGTTGGTTTGAGGTTCAGGTTAAGCTGTAGCAATCATGGGTTCAGGTTCGAACAACGTATTAAGGACAAGAGGATAAGGGGAAGGGTCTAGTAAGGCTCTTATGGTTAAGTTCATGTCAGGGAGATAAGATTGCGTGGTTAGAAAGGAAGGATTTTGGTATTCGGGCTCCTCTAAGGCAGGAATTGTCCCTTCTGAGATTATGGTAAGTGTGTTGCACAGGGGGCTCCCGCTTGCATTCCCGCTTCCCAATGGTATGTTTTCCTGAAGCTTGTAACCCATGGCCTTCACTATTATAGAGGAAGTTGGACTAGTATTCATTACCTATAACAATGACGACAATAGTTACAAATTAGAGTTTGGTTCCTGGAGAAATCTATGCAATGCATGTCCTAGGGTACCCCTCTTAACGAGGGAAACTAGTCATGATGTATTGGCTCACTTTTGGAGATAGGAGGTTTGGCCCTGTATGCAAACACCTTACCGTCAGGGAGGAACCCCTGGCCACTCATGCATTCATTCATAAAATAAAGAAGTACAATAAATTTCGGGTTTAAGATACAAAAGAATTGAAATACATTTTAATATGGGGAGGGGGAACATTTTCCTTTGGACTTCCACCTATCTACATTTACAAAAGGGAAAACCTAAACTACTCTTGAGTCTTCGGATTCGCCTTCCTTGGAGTTGATGTAGAGGAGGTCGCTGAGAGACCTTGTTGATTGATTGCCCCTTGTCTTCTTGACAACCCTATCTCCGTGAGCATAGAGAGATTGGGGCCCCTCTTATGGAATGGATTGAGATGCATGCAATGAGTCCCTTAGGGTTACGTGGGAACCCTTAGGGTTTGGGTAGGTTTAATGTAAGGGAGAGTAACATTGGTGTCACTCTCAATGGGTTGATCATATGCATGAGAATGCAGTGACTTGAGTTACTTGGAACTCTTGTCTTGACATGGGATATTGAATGCATGAACATGAATATGCAAAAAGTATAAAGAGAGAAGGTACAATTGAAGTAAACATGCATGCATGAACAGTTAGACAGGCATTATAATAGTATAAATACAAACATTATAACAGCAGGTATAAATGAAGGTAAAAGCAGTCGCCCTTTTGTCGCGCCCAGATTTTTCGCACTCGAGGAATACTCACCCAAGCGGGAAAAATGATGTACTCTCTCGTTAGAACTCACCCCCCTAGAAGAATGAGTGCAACTAGGTTTGCATTGAAAAATAGGTTTGAATAAAGGGCTTTTAAAAAACATTTGGAGTCGCCACCTAACTTGATTAAGGTGAGTTAGGTCACCTAAAAACTAAGAGTAATCCGAAAACTACACTTAGGGTTTTTGAAAAATAATTTTGAAAATATCTCCTCAAGAGAGGGTTTTAAAGAAAACAGGTTGTTTGGCAACCTTTGGAAAACATTTAGCCCTTTTTTGAAAAATAACTCCGTTTTGGTCTTTCGAAAACAGTGATTCTAAGTTCGGAGGTTGGTTACGTGTAGGGAAGACGCACTAAGCTATCACCCTACCCCGCCCTTTCAATACCTACATGTCAATCTACCCTAGATTCACCTATGAGAGTCTTTAACTAACTATAGTTCAATCCTATTCACTTTGGAAAGCAATGTTTGAAAACTAATTTAGCATGATGCATGATATGCAAGTGCAAGATGAGAGAATTGGAAAATAGAAATTGATTTGAAAAGAAATTGATTTGATTTGAAAATAAATTTGAAAAAATAGAATTGAAATTGGAAAGTTTGAAAATTGAAAGTAGAAGTTTGACAATAGAAATTTTGAAATTTTGAAAATAGATTGGAATTTGAGATTTGGAAAGATTTTGGAAACCATACCCATGAGAGTGGAATTGAAAGTTTGAAAAATATTGTGACCGCACCTATGAAGGTTGCCTACGTATCCCTTTGGGGGAATCAGGTCAGTCGTAGTTCGGACCGGAGTCCGATTGAAAAGAGATTGATTTGAAAAGAGAGATTGGATTGGAAGAAAGAGATTGAATTGAAAACTGGATTTGATTTGGGATTAGAAGAGGAGATTGAATTTGAGAAGATTGGACTTGCTTTGGAAAGATTGATTTTGGAAAGACTTGGTTTTAGGAAACCTAGACTTAGGAAAGATAGGAGACCTAGGGAAGACTTGAGATTACGAAAGACTAGATTGGAATGTTGGATTCGGAAAGATCTTGAAAGATTTGGAAACCTGGAATTTAGGAAAAATTTAGATTAGGAAAGTTTCGAATTAGGAAAGTGTCATTTTTGGAAAGTTTGAAATTAGGAAAGTTTTAGGTTTAGGAAAGCTTTAAAATTAGGAAAGTTCTGAATTTAAGAAAGTTTGAAAATTGGAAAGTTTTGAATTTAGAAATGTTTTGAAAAAGGGAAGTTTTGAATTTGGAAAGTTTTGAAAACAAGGAAGTTTTGAAAATAAGAAAGTTTTGTTTTAGGAAAGGTTTGAAAAAGAAAAGTTTTCAATTTAGGAAATATTTGAATTAAGAAAGTTTTGACTTAAGAAAGTCTTAAATTAAGAAAGCTTTGAGTTTAGAAAAGTCTTAGATTTGGAAAGATGTTGAAGTTGTGGAAAGTTTAGAGTTTAGAGAGATTTGGGTTTAGAAAGATTTAACTTAAGAAAGTTTTGAATTTAGGAAGCTTAGAATTTTAGAAAGATTTGAAATTTAGAAAGTTTTAGAGTTTGAATTTTAGAAAGTCTTGAAATTAGGAAAGGCTTGAGTTTAGGAAAGGTTTGAAAACTTAGGTTTAAAAAGTTAAGATTTGAAAAGAGGGTAGAATTAGGAAAGGGTTGAATTAGGAAAGATTTGAAAGTTGAGTTTTAAAATTTAGGAAAGATTTTTATGTTCAAGTTTTAGGAACTTAAGATTTAGGAAAGTGAAAGTTTAGGAAGGATTTGAATTAAGAAAGAGTTGGATTTTGAAATTTAAGGAAAGATTTAGAGTTTAAGTTTAGGAAACTTATGGTTTAGGAAGGAATAGAATTAAGAAAGGTTTGGATTAGGAAGGGATTGGATTTGGTTTCTAAAAGAAAAAATTTGATTTTGTTTCCAAAAACGGAGGACGGGATCTAGTTTCCTAAACGGAGAGATTTGATTTGGTTTCCTAAAGGGAAGATAGGATTTGGCTAGGATTTGGAAAGGGAAATTCTAGAAACCCTAGCTTTGGAAAATTGTAGTTTTGACGTAGAAAATAGGTTTTGGAAACATGTATAATTTTGATGTAGAAAACAAGAGGTTTTGGAAACCTAGGTTTAGGGCAAAGTTTGAAAACCATGTTTTTGGGAAGAAAATTTAGGGTTTCCTAATGGTGAATTCTAGGGCTTGACTTGGGCTCTAAGAAAAGAGTTTTTGGAAAATGCGTTTTTGGAAACGAAAGTTTTTTAGAAGGGAATCCTAGGGAGGAACTTTTGGAAAGTGAATTTTGAAGAGGGAGTTTTTGGAAAAAGATTTTTGGAAAGAGGAAATTTTTGGAAAGTGTGTTTTTGGAAACATAGATTTCGGGAGCAAAAATCCTAGAGGGGAGTTTCTAGAAGGAAGATTTTTGGAAAGAGAGTTTTTAGAAAGATTTTTAGGGAGCGTTTTTAAAAAGTGAATTTTTAGGAGAGAGAGTTTTGGAAAGGAGTTGGAAAAGGGGGTTTTGAAAAATAGATTTTGGAAAGGAGTTTTTGAAAACAATTTTGAAGAGGGGAGTTTTAGGAAAGTATGTTGAAAAAGAGATTTTTAGAAAGGGATTTTTGAAGAGAGAATTTTTTGAAAAGCATGAAAACGTCTCACTTTCCTAAAGCGATTCTAGCCATAAGAGGGCTAGAACCACTTTAAGAAAGTGGTTTTGAAAACAATAAGATTTGAAAATATAGACCAAAAAGGTCACTTTTAATGTAACACTTTCCTAAAGCAACCCTAGCCATGGAAAGGCTAGAATCACCCTAGAATTGTGATTTTGAAAACAAATTTTTGAAAAAGAGATTTTGATGCAATTTTGAAAACAAGTTTGAAAACGATTTTGAAAACGAGTTTGAAAACGAATTTTGGAAGATGCAAGACTATGATATGCACAATGCAATTTGGGGTCGTGAACATACAAGGTTAAGGCTTCACCACATAATCAAGGGGGCCGGACTCACGTGGTCTCTGGTTAGACTGGAAGAAAGCCCCTGATACGGTGACTCTCCAACAGTCTAATCCTACACATGGACCAAGAGTCCCCTTGTTTCAAGCATGCAAAGAAAGGGGGGGGGGGGGGGGGGGGGGGGGGGGGGGGGGGAAGAGATGGGGGATTAAAATAGAGAAAACCCAAGTGGGTTGGAGAGAGAAGAGAGAGGGGGAAGTACAAAAAATTAAAGAGAAAGCTTACCGTATGTCTTCTTTATTTTGCGCGCCGCGCTATTTTCGGTCTTCGGTCTTCGTCTGGATCTTCACCTTCAGTCATCGAGAGTTGTCTTCAAGCATTGGATGGCAGCTCTTCAAGTCTTCAAAGGATGGTTGAAAGCTAGTGTATGAGTGTATAGGAGGCTAGGGTTTGCGTATAGTGGCTAAGGTTTGGGAAAACCTAGGGAGGCTAGGGTTTTGGAGGTGCTCGAGCTCTGTATATCGAAATATAGGATTTTTAGGTTAAGTTTGCAGACCCCCTTCACGTTGAATGAGGCTCTGTATTTATAAAAGTTGGAATCCACTGGCGCCTGTTGCAGTGGCGCAAGGCCAAAATTCCTTCTGGCGCCACTAAGAGTGGCGCCAGGCCAAATATTGGCTTGGCGCCACTACTAGTGGCACCAGCCAATTAGGAAACTATTAAGGTCGGCAAACAACGTATCTTTGACTAGATTTGGGCGCCTGTACTAGTGACTACCATGCAACTTTTAGCCTGGTTTCACTAGGAGTGACTCCGGAAAGTCCGAGAATGATTTGAAGGAGCCGGGAATGACCCGGAAGGCCGGAAAGGAGCAGGAACACTCAAAATAGTGTCCTTGAGGTATTTGACTTGAAAATTGAAGATAAGGTGAGTCGGAAAGGTTGACCGGGCCTTTAGTGGCAAAACGGTCAATCGGACCGAAAAACCGCCGAGACAGACTCGGACTGTCCCGGAAGAAGACTTGGGATCTGGAAACATTATTCAGAATGTTCCCGGAGGTTGCCGGTTTGATTCCCAGAGCCGGTGTGGTCGGAAAAGGAGACCGGCCTACTAGGGGCAAAACGGTCATTTTGTACCAGGTTTGCCGGGACTAACTCGGAATGATCTGGAACGGTAAAGGGGAGTTGAGATTACTATAAAAAATAGTCTCAGGAGGTTACTGATTTGATACCTAGAGCCGGTGTGGTCGAAACAGCAGACCGGCCCTCTAGGGGCAAAACGGTCATTTTATACTGGGTTGGCCGGACCTGACTCGAAATGATCTGGAAAGGTAAAGGAAGATCGAGAACACTATAAAAAGTATTCTCAGGAGATTACCGGTTTGATACCCAGAGCCGGTGTGGCTCCCGGAGCATTCGGATGCTTAGGGGCAAAATGGTCATCTTGACCGGAAAGTCTCGGAAAAGGTCCTAAGGGTAGTCTGGTCATTTTTCACCGAAATGAGCTAACAGACACGGGTGTTGACCTAGGTTTTGAGTGTTTCCGCCACTCTAATGGTGTGAGTATTTCCGCTATTCGGACGGGGTTGATAATTTGTGAGTATTTCCGCTACTCGGACGGGGTTGAGTATTTCTGCTACTCAACAACTCCCATTCATCCTGTACATCACATTCATGCAAAGCAGTTAATAAAACTTAAGCAAAAAGTGCACCTACAAAACAAAGATACAAGTGTTAG
This sequence comes from Euryodendron excelsum, assembly GCA_033060915.1. Lineage (NCBI taxonomy): Eukaryota > Viridiplantae > Streptophyta > Magnoliopsida > Ericales > Pentaphylacaceae > Euryodendron > Euryodendron excelsum. The sequence goes on along the minus strand of CM065384.1, from coordinate 32,955,446 downwards.
TATGTGGATGACAAACAGAATACAAGATAATATGAATAAATGCATTCTTTTGAAAACAACTTTGAAAATTTGGTTTTGAAAATTTAAAGTGAATAGGATTGAACCAAGTTAATTGAAGACTCTACATGGGTGAAGGGTAAAGAGACATGACTACGGCCTAACCCTCTAAGTGTCCCCAGCGGAGTCGCCAGCTGTCGCACCCAGATTTTTCGCACCCGAGGAATACTCACCCAAGCGGGAAAAATGTTGTACTCTCTCGTTAGAACTCACCCTCCTAGAAGAATAAGTGCGACTAGGTTTGAATTGAAAAATTGATTTGAAATAAGGGCTTTTGAAAAAGATTCGGAGTCGCCACCTAACTTGATTAAGGTGAGTTAGGTCACCTAAAAACGAAGAATAATCCGAAGACTACACTTAGGGTTTTGGAAAACGATTTTTGAAAATATCTCCTCAAGGGAGGGTTTTTAAGAAAAACAGGTTGTTTGGCAACCTTTGGAAAACATTTAGCCCTTTTTGAAAAACAACTCCTTTTGGTCTTTGAAAACAGTGATTCTAAGTTCGGAGGTTGGTTACGTGTAGGGAAGACGCACTAAGCTATCACCCTACCCCGCCCTTTCGGTACCTACATGTCAATCTACCCTAGATTCACCTATGAGAGTCTTTACTTAACATATGTTCAACCCTATTCACTTTAGAAAAACAATGTTTGAAAAATATGATGCATGATATGTCAGTGCAAAATAAGAGAGAGTTGGAGAATAGATTTAGAAAGAGATTGATTTGATTTGAAAATTGAAATTGGAAAGTGTGAAAATTTGAAAATAGGAATTTTGAAATTGAAATTTTGAAAATAGATTGGAATTTGAGATTTGGAAAGATTTTGGAAACCGCACTCATGAGGGTGGAATTGAAAGTTTGAAAAGTGTTGTGACCGCACCTATGAAGGTTGCCTACGTATCCCTTTGGGGGAATCAGGTCAGTCGTAGTTCGGACCGGAGTCCGATTGAAAATAGATTGATTTGAAGAGAGAGATTGGATTACAAGAAAGAGATTGAATTGAAAATTGGATTTGATTTCAGATTAGAAAAGGAGGTTGGAAATTGAAATTGAGAAGATTGGACTTGCTTTGGAAAGATTGATTTTGGAAAGACTTGGTTGTGGAAAGATGGAGGTTTAGGAAACCTAGACTTAGGAAAGATAGGAGACCTAGGAAAGACTTGAGATTAAGAAAGATTGGATTGGAATGTTGGATTTGGAAGATTTGGAAAGATTTGAAAACTTGGAATCTAGGAAAGATTTGGATTAGGAAAGTTTTGAATTAGGAAAGTGTTATTTTTGGAAAGTTTTGAAATTAGAAAAGTGTCATTTTTGAAAAGTTTCAAAATTAGGAAAGTTTTGAAATGAGAAAGTATTGAATTTAGAAATGTTTTGAATTAAGAAAAGTTTAGTTTGAGAAAGGTTTAAAATTTGGAAAGTTTCAAATTAAGAAAGTTTTGAATTTTGGAATGTTTGAAAAAGGGAAGTTTTGAAAATAAGAAAGTTTCGCTTTGGGAAAGGTTTGAAAAAGTAAAGTTTTCAGTTTAGGAAATGTTTGAATTAAGAAAGTTTTAAGTTTAGAAAAGTTCTAGATTTGAAAAGATTTTGAAGTTTTGGAAAGTTTAGAATTTGGAAAGATTTAGGTTTAGAAAGATTTAACTTAAGAAAGTTTTGAATTTAGAAAGATTTGAAATTTAGAAAGTTTAAGGTTTAGAAAGTTTTAGGGTCTTAGAAAATCTTGAATTTAGGAAAGGTTTGAGTTTAGAAAAAGTTTGAAAAAATTAGGTTTGAAAAGTTGAGATTTGGAAAAGGGGTAGGATTAGGAAAGGGTTGAATTAGGAAAGATTTTTATGTTCAAGTTTTGGAAAGTTAAGATTTAGGAAAGTGGAGGATTAGGAAAGATTTGAATTAGGAAAGATTTAGATTTGGAAGGGATTGGATTTTGTTTTGAAAAGAGAAGGTTTGATTTTGTTTCCAAAAACGGAGGATAGGATCTAGTTTCCTAAACAGGGAGATTGGATTTGGTTTCCTAAAAGGAAGATAGGATTTGGCAAGGATTTGGAAAAGGAGATTCTAGAAACCCTAGATTTGAAAATTTATAGTTTTGACGTAGAAAAGAGGTTTTGGAAACATGTATAATTCGGATGTGAAAACAAGAGATTTTGGAAACCTAGGTTTGGGGCAAAGTTTGAAAATTATGTTTTTGGAAACGAAGGTTTTCTAGAAGAGAACCCTAGGGAGGAATTTTTGAAAAGTGAATTTGAAGAGGGAGTTTTTGGAAAAAGATTTTAAAGAGAAGGAGTTTCGGAAAGTGTGTTTTTGGAAATGTAGATCTTAGAAGGAAAATCCTAGAGGGGAATTTCTAGAAGGAAGATTTTAGAAAGAGAGTTTTTTTAGAAAGGTTTTTGGAGAGAGTTTTTAGGAAGGTGAATCTAGGGAGTGTTTTAGAAAATGAATTTTGAGGAGAAAGAGTTTTTGGAAAGGAGTTGAAAAAGGAAGCTTTGAAAAATAGATTTTGGAGGGAGTTTTTGAAACAACTTTGAAGAAGAGAGTTTTAGGAAAGTATATTGAAAGAGATTTTTAGGAAGAGATTTAAAAAGAAAGTTTTTGGAAGGTATGAAAACGTCTCACTTTCCTAAAGCAATTCTAACCATAAGAGGGTTAGAACCACTTTAGGAAAGCGGTTTTGGAAACAACAAGATTTGAAAATATGGACCGTATTGGTCACTTTAATGTAACACTTTCCTAAAGTAACCCTAGCCATGGAAAGGCTAGAATCACCCTAGAATTGTGGTTTTGAAAATAAGTTTTTGAAAAAGAGATTTTGATGCAATTTTGAAAACAAGTTTGAAAACGATTTGAAAAACAACTTTTGAAAACGGTTTTTGGAAGATGCAAGTTCATGATATGCACAATGCAATTTTGGGATCGTGAACATACAAGGCTAAGGCTTCATCACATAACCAAGGGGGTCGGAACCACGTGGTCTTTGGTTAGACTAGAAGAAAGCCCCCGACACAGTGACTCTCCAATAGCCCAATCCTACACATGGACCGGGAATCCCCTCATTTCAAGCATGCAAAGAAAGGGGGGGAAAGAGATGGGGATTAAAATAGAGAAAATCCAAGTGGGTTAGGAGAAAGAAGAGAGAGGGGGGAAGTGCGGAAATTTAAATAGGGAGCCTACCGTATGTCTCTTGTTTATTTTGCGCGCCGTGCAGTCTTCGGTCTTCGATCTTCATCTTGATCTTCGTCTTCAATCTTCAAGAGTTGTCTTCAAGCTTTAGATGGCAGCTCTTCAAGTCTTTGAAGGAGGGTTGAAGGCTAGTGTATGAATGTATGGGGGTGTGTATGAGTGTATAGGAGGCTAGGGTTTGTGTAGGGTGGCTAGGGTTTTTGAGGTTCTCGAGCTCTGTATATCGAATTATATGATTTTTAGGTTAAGTTTGTGGATCCTTTTCACGTTGAATGAGGCTCTGTATTTATAGAGGTCGAACAACACTGGCGCCTGTTGCAGTGGCGCCAGGCCAAATTTTATACTGCGCCACTACTAGTGGCGCCAGCCAATTAGGAAATGTTTAAAGTCGGCAAACAATGTATCTTTGACTAGATTTGGGCGCCTGTACTAGTGATTGCCATGCAACTTTTAGCCTGGCTTCACTAGAAGTGACTCCGGAAAGTCCGGGAATGATTTGAAGGAGTCGGGAATGACCCGGAAGGCCGGAAAGAAGCAGGAACACTTAAAATAGTGTCCTAGAGGTATTTGACTTGAAAAGCAAGGACAAAATGGGTCGGAAAGGTTGACCGGGCCCTTAGGGGCAAAACGGTCAATCAGACCGAGAAACTGCCGGGACAAACTCGGACTGTCCCAGGAGAAGACTTGGGATCTGGAAACATTATTTAGAATGTTCCTAGAGGTTGCTGGTTTGATTCCCAGAGTCGGCGTGGTCGGAAAAGGAGACCGGCCCATTGGAGGCAAAACGGTCATTTTGTACCGGGTTTGCCGGGACTGACTCGGAATGATCCGGAAAGGTAAAGGGGAGTTGAGATTACTATAAAAAGTAGCCTCAGGAGATTACTGGTTTGATACCCAGAGCCGATGTGGTCGAAAAAGGAGACTGGTCCTCCAGGGGCAAAACAGTCATTTTGTGCCGGGTTGGCCGGAACTAACTCGGAATGATCCGGAAAGGTAAAGGAAGGTTGAGAACACTATAAAAAGTATTCTCGGGACATTATCGGTTTGATACCCAGAGCCGGTGTGGTTCCCAGAGCGTTCGGATGCCTAGGGGCAAAATGGTCATCTTGACCGGAAAGTCTCGAAAAATGTCCACAGGACAATTTGGACATTTTTCACCAAAGTGGCCTAACAGACACTGGTGTTGACCTAGGTTTTAAGTGTTTCCACCACACTAACGGTGTGAGTATTTTCGCTACTCGGACGGGGTTGATGATTTGTGAGTATTTCTGCTACTCGGACGGGGTTGATGATTTGGGAGTATTTTCGTTACTCGGACGAGGTTGATGATTTGGGAGTATTTCTGCTACTCGGACGGGGTTGATGATTTGTGAGTATTTCCACTACTCTAACGGCTTTGTGAGTATTTCCGCTACTCTAACGGCTTTGTGAGTATTTCCGCTACTCTAACGGTTTGGTGAGTAGTTTCGCTACTCGAACCGTCTCGAGGAATAAACTGTCTCGAGAGAGGGATTTGAAAAGGGGTCTTATCGTCTCCGAAGAGATGTGCCTGGATTGGAACCGTCTCGAGGAATAAACTGTCTCGAGAGAGGGATTGGAAAGGGGTCTTACAGTCTCCGAAGAGACGTGCCTGGATTAGAACCGTCTCGAGGAATAAACTGTCTCGAGAGAGGGATTGGAAAGGGGTCTTACCGTTTCCGAGGAGACATGCCTGGATTGTGAGTGTTTTCGCCACTCTAACGGTTTTGTGAGTAGTTTTGCTACTCGGACCGTCTCGAGAAATAAACTGTCTCGAGAGAGGGATTGGAATTGGAATAGGAATAAGAAAGAACAATGCCCCTAAAGGCATTTTGGTCATTTTGCCTCTACTTGCGCCTGACAGGCCCGCGAAGCGATGGAAAGACGGAATTTGGACCTAGAGAATTGGTTTCGATAGGAATATGCCCACAATGACTTGAAAACAAGTCTCAACAGAGTGTAGACTGCCGAGCGGTCAAAAATGGGGTGCTTACAATGTGTATGATTAGGCTATTGGAGAGTCACCATGTCGGGGGCTTTCTTTTAGTCTAACCGGAGACCACGTGGCTTCGGGCCCCTTGATTATGTGGTGAAGCCTTTAACCTTATATGTTCACGACCCTCTTTACATTGTGCATATCATGATCTTGCATTCTTCCAAAATTCGTTTTCAAACTCGTTTTCAAAGCTTGCATTAACATCGTTTTCAAAATTGCATCAAATCTACTTTTCCGAAACTTGTTTTCAAAATCACAATCCTAGGGTGATTCTAGCCTTTCCATGGCTAGGGTTTCTTTAGGAAAGTTTTACATTTAAAGTGACCAACATGGTCCATATTTTTCAAATCCTTGTTTTTTTCAAAACCACTTTCTTAAAGTGGTTCTAGCCTTCTTATGGTTAGAATCGCTTTATGAAGGTGAGACATTTTTATACTTTCTAAAAACTCTCTTTTCAAAAGTCTCTCTTTCTAAAACCCTCCTTTTCAACATACTTTCCTAAAACTCTCCTTTCCAAAGTTATTTTCAAAAACTCCCTCTAAAAATCTATTTTTCAAAAACTCCTTTCCAAAATACTCTCTTCAAAATTCCTTTCCTAAAAATACTTCCTAGGTTTCTTTCTTAAAAAACTCTCTCCCTAAATCTCTTTCCTAAAAACTCTTTCTTAAAAACTTCTTCTAAAGTTCTCTTTCTAAAACTCCTTTCAAATTCACTTTCCAAAAACTCTCTTTCCAAAATCTTCCTTCTAGAAACTCCTCTCTAAGATTTCCTTCCAAAAATCTCGATTTCTAAAAACTCACTTTCTAAAAATCCCTTTTCTTAGAATCCAAGTTAAGCCCTAGAGCCAACAATTAGGAAACCCTAGCTTTTCTTCCCAAAACTATGATTTTCAACCTTACCTTAAAACCTAGGTTTCCAAAATCTCTTATTTTCTACATCAAATATATATTTATATATATATATATATTTCCAAAGCCTATTTTCTACATTAAAACTATAGCCTTCCCAAAACTAGAATTTTCAAAACTCCATCTTTCCAAATTCATGCCAAATCCAATCTCTCCTTTAGGAAGCCAAATCCAATCTCCCCTTTAGGAAACTAGATCCTATCCTCCATTTTTGTTAACAAAATCAAAACATCTCTTTTTAGAAATAAAATCCGATCCCTTGTTTTAGGAAATAGGAATCTCAATCCTTCCTAGTCTAAACCTTTCCTAATTCAACTCCTTCTTAATTTCATACTTTCCTAAACCTTAAGTGTCCAAAACTTGAACATAAAAAGCTTTCCTAAATTTTAAAACTCAACTTTCACATCTTTCCTAATTCAACCCTTTCCTAATGTCATCCTTTTCTAAATCTTAATTTTCCAAATCTAAGTTTTCAAACCCTTCTTAAACTCAAAACCTTTTCTAATTTCAAGAATTTTTAAAATTCAAACTTCGAATCTTTCTAAAATTCTAAATTTTCCTAAAACTTCAAATCTTTCCAAATCTAAAACTTTCTAAATTTGAAACTTTTTAAATTCTAAACTTTCCAACTTTCAAAACTTCCCTATTTTAAAATATTTTAAATTCAAAACTTTCTAATTTCAATACTTTCTTAAAACGAAGCCTTTTCTAATTTCAAAACTTTCCTAAATCGGAACCTTCCTAAAATGAAACTTTTCTAATTCGAACCTTTCTTAATTTGAATCTTTCCTAAATCCAATCTTTCTCCAATCTTCCAAGTCCAACATTCGAGTCAATCCTAAATCCAATCTTTCTCCAATCTTCCAAGTCCAACATTCGAGTCAAATCTTTCCTAAATCCAATCTTTCTCCAATCTTCCAAGTCTAACATTCGAGTCAAATCTTTCCTAAACCTCAAGTCCTTCCTAAATCCTATCTTCCTAAGTCTAGGTTTCCTAAATCTCAACCTTTCCAAAACAACTCCAAATCCCTCTTCCAATTTCTATCTTTCCAAATCAATTTCTTAATCCTTCAATTTTAAATTCCAATCTTCTATTCTAAATTCAAATCAAATCCAAATTCCAATTCAATCTCTTTCCTCCAATCATATCTTCTATTTTCTATCGGACTCTTGTCCGAACTACGACTGACCTGATTCCTCAAAAAGGATACGTAGGCAATCCTCATGGGTGCGGTCACCACCTTTTTCAAATCTCAAATTCCATGATCTATTTCAAACTTCCAATTCTAAATTTCAATTTCCAAATCTCTATTTCCAATCTCCAAAACTTTCTTTCCAATTTCAAACTTCAATTCCTCTTTTCCAAATCTATTTTCTAAACTTTCTTTTTCTATTGCATTTGCATATCATGCATCATATTAGTTTCTTTTCAAAAATTCTTTTATAAAGTGAATAGTATTGGACATTTGTTAGTTGAAGACTCTTATAGGTGAATTTAGGGTAAATAGACATGTAGGTACCGCAAGGGCGGGGTAGGGTGATAGCTTAGTGTGTCTTCCCTACACGTAACCAACCTCCGAACCTGGATCACTGTTTTCAAAAACCAAAATGGAGTTTATTTTCTAAAAAGGGCTTAAATGTTTTTCAAAGGTTGCCAAACAACCTATTTTCTTAAAAAACCTCTCTTGAGGGCGACTGCTCTTATTTTCATTTTATACCTGTTTATTTCTGTTGTTATAATGACTGTATTCATACTGTTATAATAACTGCCTAGCTGCTCATGCATGCACGTTTACCTTGCTATTGCATTCTCTCTCCTTATACTCTTTACATATCCATGTTCATGCATCCCATATTCCATATCAAGACAAGAGTTCCAAGTAACTCAAGTCTCTACATTCTCATATATATGATCAACCCAAAGAGAATAACACCTAGTTCACTCTCCCTTGCATTAAGCCTACCCAAACCCTAAGGGTTCCCATGTAACCCTAAGGACTCATGACATGTACATCAATTCATTCCATAAGAGGGGCCCCAATCTCTCTATACTCATGGAGATAGGATTGTCAAGAAGACAAGGGGCAATCAATTAATAAGGTCTCTCAGTGAGCTCCTCGACATCAAACCCAACGAAGGTGAATTCGAAGATTCAAGAGTAGTTTAGGGTTTTTCTTTTTGTAAAAGTAGATAGGTGGAACCCCCAAAGGAACATGTTCCCTCTCCTCCTATTAAAGTGTATTTCAATTCTTTTGTATATTAAACCCGAAGTTAAATGTATTTCTTTATTTTTCACAAATGAATGAGTGAATAAATGCATAAACGAAGGAAAGGTTCCCAGCTGACAATAAGGTATCTGCATACAGAGGTAAATTCCTTATCTCTAGAAATGAGCCGATTCATCATGCTTAGCTTCCCTCCTAAAAGAAGGGCACCTTAGGACATGTGTTGCATAAAACTCTCTAAAAACCAGAAATTGACTTGCGATTTGTGTTTTTCTTTTTTTTTCCTTTTTATTTACAGAGGTCACCCTGCACTGAGTCAATATTGCTCCCAAGAAGGGGCAACATCCACCGAGGGATCCCATTATCACCCAGCAAAGAGCATCACTAATGGCTGCTAATCCTGAAGAATCATCTCAAGTCTCTCGGAAAGAGGTCAATGAAATGAGGACCAAGATGGATGAGATGCTCAAACTCATTCAAACTATGGCTATGAAGGATACTGCTGCAGTCCTATCATCATCCATGACTTCATCAAAGGACCCTGAACTCGCTAATCCAAGGATTGTGCTTCAGTCTGACAATGCGAGGAGGACTAAGGAAAATGCCAAAAGGATCAGCGCTGAAGAGGACGAAACCATATTACTTTCACCTGTCATAAAGAAGGCCCCCTTAGACCCTCTCAGTCTGAAAATCCAAGGGCTAGAGGATTCACTGCGAAATCTCCATGGCCACGACACTTATGGGTTCACTGCCTATGACGAGCTATGTTTCTTTCCTGACCACCCGAGACCCACTAGGTTCAAAATACCTGACTTCCAGAAGTATGACGGCATTGGTAACCCCGTTGCTCATCTTCGTCTCTATGCTGGAGCGTTAAATGGTCACAGCAACGATCCAAAGCTCCTCATGTAGCTATTCCAACACAGCCTCACAGGGTCTGCTCTACAATGGTTTGCGCGTCTGAACCTAAGGAAGATCACAACCTGGATTAAGCTGGTCAATGCATTTAAAGCCCAATATCGTCACAATATTAATCTCACCTCTGACCGATGGTTCCTGATGACTATGAGCAAGGTTGAAAAGGAAAGTTTCAAGAAGTATGCGTTGAGATGGAGAGAAGTTGCCGCACAAGTCAATCCCCCATTGGAAGAGAAGGAGTATGTATAACTATTTGTGCACACTTTTCAAGGTATATGCTATGAGAAGCTCTGCACAAGTGTAGGAAAAAGCTTCTCCAAGCTCATTATGCAGGGAGAGATGATAGAACATGACCTCAAGACAGGAAGGATTACAGACCCCTAAGCCAAGACTGGAGAAAGTACCGCCAACATAGCCAAGACAGTGGCTACTACAAAGGGAACAATCAGGAAGGAAAGCGAAGTGTCTGCTATCCTGCCTAGCCAACCACCCCAATACCGTCCACTACTACAATCACACCCTGTCCTGCCATTACCCATCTTAACCATGCCTGTGCTAACCTCTAACTACAACCCCGTTGGGGCACAACCTAACTTTAATAGACCTGCTCAACGCAACCGTACCTTCGACACCTTAGCCTGCACCCAAACTAAGGCCTACCATAACTTGCTGAAGAACAATATCCTGAAGCCTATACCTGCTCACCCATTGCCAAGCCCTCTACCCCCAACTTTAATATAGCCATTACATGTGAATACCACTCGGGTGGCCAAGGGAACGACACCGAAAGCTGCTTCGCTCTCAGGCACAAAATCCAAGACTTGATCGACAACAAGACCATTGATCTGCAACCAGTACAACCTGCTCCGACCCTCAATGTGACCACTAACCGTCTGCCGGATCACGCTATCAGCATGATATTAGTATAAATGAAAGGCGAGGGAGAGTTCGACGAGCTTGAGGCCGAAGTTTATGAGGACGATTGGGAGACCAATGAAGGACATGACTGGGAGGAAGACTTCCCATTGTGCCCAATTTATCTCCATAACCCTGATGAGGTGCCTGATGCTTCTAATTGGCTCATTGAGGAGCCAATGTTTTCGGAAGATGAGCTTGCTGAGAATATGGTCGTTGATGGATGGGGCGCTGAGTTTCTACATCCAAAGTATGCCGCGGCGGAACGTCACTTACTAGAGAACCCTTGGCCAACAACTGAGTACGACTATGAAGAAATGAGCTGGGGGTTAGAGAATCCGAGAGCACAGACAAAACCCTTCGAGTTAGAAGGGGATGAACTAGTCACCCTGTTTACAGAAGAACCCACTATAAAGAACCAGAAGGAGGCTGACAACCGAGCCAGCAGCGTCAACATCTTCGGAGCTATAGGAGAAGCCTTTGCTTGTCTCGCCTTGGCAGAGGATCCGGGTCTCAAATGGAGCATCAAAGATGTGGGCATTGTCCAAAGCCTTACTGAAATGGGTTCCCTTCAAAAGCGTGCAAGAGAGGAGTGTTTTCACCCACTTTCTTTCTATCCCATTACCTTTTCATCTTAAATTAATATCTGCATTTCTTTTTCTTTCAAACATGAACTATCTGCTTTTCACTGATATTATAGAATGATTAAGTGTTTTTATTCTCTGCTGTTATCTTATATGTCTCTTGGGAATGATAGCTACTTCCTATGCAAAGGGGTATGGTTTATCTTATGGAATGATCCTACTTGAAGGGATGATAGCATAAGTTAACCACTCGCCAAATGATCAGCTTTTCACAGAGAGAGAAAGGATAAGGATGAGTGAGGAAACTACCCAAAGGCAACACTTGTAAGACACTGAAGCTAAGCGATGCGTGGCCAGATTATCAAAATGAAGAGGAGCCACCTTTCATTTCCCTATGTCAAAAAACAAGTGTTCATATTCCCTTTGCTTAACCTCTAGTGCCTCGCAGAAAGCGAAAATTTTCTCTGCCAATCCTAATCCACAGTTGTCCTCCCCACACTGGGGTAGACAATAGTTGACAATTCTAGAAATGGTATCCACCTCTATCTTGCTAGGTAGTATCGAAAGCTCTATAAATCAAGCAATCTAGTTCAAAGTAAAGAGAGGCCCTCATTTCATTTCTCATACATTCAAAAGCAACCCTTTGCCAAACCCGTTGAGCCATGTATCTTTTCCGCGAAAACCCCAACCTAGGGATCACCGCCCACATTGGGTTATGTTAAACTGCCAAGAAAAAGGTCTAAGGAAAAAAGGTTGAAGAACTATTTGTTTCATAAAAAGAAGAAAAAAAAAATCATGATTGAGTCATTTTCAAAAGCATAATAAGAAGATCAAAAGAGAAGAGAGTCATGTTTATCTCAAAAAGCATATAGAAAGGGCAAAACAAAAGGGTCATTTTCACCTTGAGAAGTCATGTAAAAAGCAAGAAAGAAATTTAAAGGTGATCTTAGGTTATAAAGAAACCCAGTAGAAACAATAGGTTCGAGCCTTTATCCTTTCTTGCAAAACCACAAAACCATGGCCTACATTACAACCCTACTAAAGTCCACTCTGATTGAAAACAAATTGCTTGATCTAAATGAGCTAGATACGTTGTCAAAGCTAAGGAGGGATGCTAGCGCTACTAAAAAAAAGTCAAGGATGGTACGGATATAAACCTTGTTGAAAACAACATTGAATTTAAGCCTACATATCCCATCGTTTCAAAAACCCCATAACCTAACCTACATTACAGTCCTAAACAAAGTCTCCTCAAATTGAAAGAACTGGCCGCTTATCGCTCTGCTGGAGGTCGGGAAAGATGTTGCTAAAACCCCGAGAGTCGAGAGTTTCAGCCCAATAATCATATACACTAACCCCGAGGGAGAGAGCCGAAGGCGATCAAAAGGTTGACAAAGGTGCGAAGTGTTATCATCCAATCAAGGTAAGGTTAAGCCAACAGAGTGGCCAGGCCCCCCCGAAAAGAAAGGAGTTACCATTCTGAGGATTACAAGTTCAACAGCACCCCTTGTCATTCTATTAGTTAATGTATTTCTAATATGTGTATACATTTTCAAAAATAAAAAATAAAAAATCATCATGAGTTTTGCATACATAGGATATAACTCCCTATAGAAACAGAAGTCACCAATATAGTTTAATGTCAACCCCTGTAACAAATACACAACATCCATCTTTGTACAAAACTTACAAAATAAAACTATCTAACATAAATACATCTCAGGAATAGGGGCAAAAGAAGATCGGAGTCTCCACAAGGGGCATCTGTCACATGTCAAAGTCGATGTCATATGGATTGAAATCCCCGAAACCCAGCATCGGAGGAGACGGATAACTACTCGAAGCCCCAGCATCCTACAGGGAAGATAGAACCTAAATCAGCCACATGAAATAAGAACTAAACAATAGTAGAGCAAAAAGAAGGGGAGAAAAGACAACATACCCCGCCACCTCCCATCTGAGCTATTCAAGCCGTCAAGGAAGCCACCTCTACCTGATACTAATCTCGCTCCGTCTGGTATCGAACCCTCTGATCCCTCACAGCAGTAAACTCAGCCTGGGGCACATATTCTCCGGCTAGGCGCCACAAGTCAACCACCTCTTGCCTACAGCGTACCCGCCGACTACTACCTCAAACCGGGTGAAGGCACCAACAGAATGAGCCCCAAAGTGCGCAGCATAATCTGTATCTGGAGGAAGCAAGAACTCGGCACCTGGTTGCCACTCCTGATAGTGGATAGGCACTCCTACCACCAAGGCCCCAAATATATACTCGGGTGGAGCTCCTGCTGACCGAAACTCCTCATGAAACTGCCACCAGTGTTGCTCTCTGAGATAGGACTCCCAAGTATCATCACTAAGGAAAGCAGCCCTCGACAGGGATAATGGGACCAAGTACCGCACAGTCTCATAATGAACTGGTCCAATGAAGGGCTGCCAAGTCACATCACTCGCCTCAATCAGCTCCAGGTTAGCCTAGAACGTCACAAAATCAGTAATCTCTGATCGCTGGGCTACCCAGTCACGAGCCCACCTCAAAGCTCGAGATAAAGGTCATCCTTGACAACTACCGGGCAACGGACAGGTAGGTACTCATAACTCCACCAGACAAGAAAGGGTCAGAAGCTAGTCATGCTGCCCCAACGGGAGGAAGTCCGAACCCACATCAACTGAAGGAAGCAGCCAAAGGAGAAGGACCCCCAATCCAGCTTAGACAGAGCCCCAAGATCAGCTACTATACTCACCAAACGAAAAGGCACAAGCGGCTTGTTGTTGTTGCAGAAGCAGCTGAAGATGATGTATAAAATAAGTTGCCATCTCATAATATCCCGCCTGGCAGGCGATCGCTCAATAGCAAAGGTACGGTCATCCTTACTAAGCCAAGAGTCTGGGAAGGCAGAACCCTCAGGAGGAGGCAAGTCCAGTAGAATGCAGGCCTCGTCTCTACTGACTGACTGTAAAGTGATCCGCTGGCCAACGAAGGAAAGTCCTATGATGATCGCCTAATCCAAGGGAGTGGGACCTAACTCAAAGCGGACAAAATGGAAGGTCTCGGTCTTTCCAAACCACCGCTCAACCAGCGCCAGTACCAAATGCCGGTTCAGGCAGTTAGCCTGTAATCCCATGAAGGCTTCGAATCCGATCTCAGTCAAGAAGGCACGATATGATGGGGCAGCCCGCTACATGGTCACGAAGACCTGATGAACAGCCCCTCTAAAAGCTGTGTGTACTCGAGGAGGGGGCAAATGTTGTATGGAGTACACGCTGGGGTGATAAGCAAGGTTCCCGTGTGGTGGGATGTCCGGTACCTCCAAGTCACCCAAATCAGCATCCGTCTGCTTATGTCTGGAGGAGGCTCTCCCATAACCGGTCACCTGATCTCCCAAGGCTCGGTACCTCCTCCTCAGCACTAATCTCGTCCTCAAAGGCCTGCTCAACTGGAGGAAAAGGGTCGACAGGTGGTCTACTCCCTTGTCCACTCTAACTAAAAGAGGTCCGTCCGGTAGATCGTCGGCTACCTCTGGATCGACTGGAACCACCGGTGGAATCCGTCCGACCTGCTTTCCCCGAGCGACGTCTCTTCTCAAAACCATCATCATCCACATCTGCCATCCTAAAAAGGTAAACAAAGGTAAGAGGTGTTAATATACCATGCATGCAGTTAAAATTATAATAAAATAAAATAAACAACTAACACAAAAAAATAAATAAAAAGATTTCAAATGATAAGTCAAAATCAATTTCTTACACCTTTTGATTTTCCAACTTCAAATCAAATCTCAAGGGTTTTCTTTCTTTTTTCTTCAAAAAGATTTTATTTCTAAACCTTTTACAACTCTTTTCCTGAATTTCTAAAAATTTCAGCGGAGTTTTGTTTAAAAATGATGCCTACATCATCCATGACATCAACATAAAACACAAATCGTGTACTTCACAACGTCACAATCACATAAAATCAACACCCGCGCACACTTTTTGAATTTTTGAAGTTTTCAAAACACGTGTTTTATTTTTCCAATAAATCAATAGTTTTCAAAGTTATCCTAAAATTTCTCAAAATCATTTCAAATGTTTTCTAAAAATATTCCTACATTTTTCAAAACTTTAAACTCTATAAATTTCATCAATTTCTTGAGTTTTCCCATTTTTCTAATTTTCTAAATATTTTTCTATTTTTCAAAAAATCAAAAATTCATCAAGTTGTCAAAAAATTACGAAACTTCACACGGTTGTTAAACACATTTTTCTAAGGTACATGGCATAAAAATATAGCTAGAAAACCCAATACCCAAGCCTGTAGGAACAAACCCCCAATTCTTACAGAAAACTCTCTTCACATAATCATGTAAAATCACTCAAATTCAATCAAACAAGCACCAAAATGCAAAAATAACATCACCATAATGTTCAAAACATTAATTTCTACTATTCACATAATTCAAACGAAATTCTACACATCAAAATCAACAAAAATTTGAAAACTCACATCTTGGAGTTTTCAGGCGAAATCTTCTCTTCCGGCGACGTAGTCTCCTTCCGGCAATCACCCGTGGTCTCCAAGAGGTGCTCCTTCAATGTCCAAGTCAGTTTCCTCGTAATGTCTCTCAGATTTGCAAAAATCTTCCAAAATCCTTCAAGTGTTTGAACCAGAAAATTTTCAGGTTTTGTTCCCAAGCCTAGCGCCACCAGCAGAGGCGCCAAGCCTTTTCTGCCAAAGGCGCCACTAGGAGTGGCGCCAGTGTCCAAATTCTGGGCAGCTTTGCCCTTTTTCCTGTCAAAACTCATTTTCAAAGGCCTTTTGGGCCCAATATCCATTTTTGAACCCCCGTTGTCGAAAAATTTTCAAAGTCCGTCCCTCCGACCACCTCGCAATCAACATGGGACTCTTACTTTATCATTTTCTGTCTTCGACAAGCAAAGACAGAAAAAGAGGGGCAGCTATACGCACCCCATTTTTTACCGCTTGACAATCTACGGTCTGTCTTGACTTGTACTCAAGTTAATATGGATGTATTCCAATCGAAATCAACTCTCTAAGTCTAATCCAGTCTATTCATCGCTTCGCAGGCCCACTAGGCCCAAATAGAGGCAAAATGACCAAAATGCCCTTAGGGGCATTGTTCGGTCCAATTCCAAATCAGGCGCGTCTTTCCGAAGACGGTAAGCCCCCTTTTCAATTCCAAATCAGGCACGTCTTTCCAAAGACGGTAATTCCCCTTTCCAAATTCCAAACCAGGCGCATCTTTCCAGAGACGGTAAGTCCCATTTCCAAATTCCAAATCTGGCGTGTCTTTTTCGAAGACGATAAGTCCCCTTTCCAATTCCAAATCAGGCGCGTCCTTCCAAAAATGGTAAGTCCCCTTTCTAATTCCAAATCAGGCGCGTCTTTCTGAAGGCAGTAATTCCCCTTTCCAATATTCCAATAGGCGCGTCTTTCCGAAGACAGTAAGTCCCCTTTCCAATTTCAAATCAGGCGCGTCTTGCCAGAGACAGTAAGTCCCCTTTCCAAATTCCAAACCAGGCACGTCTTTTCGAAGACGACAAGACCCCTTTCCAATTCCAATAGGTACGTCTTTCCAAAGATGGTAAGTCCCCTTTAAACCTGTTGACCGGGACGAGACCCCAAGTCCCCTAGATGGTAGAACAGTCCACCTTTGGCACCTGCTAGCCCGCCAATGCAGAAATGTCTGTTTTGGCACGCCTTTCAAGAAATTTGACTTCTCAGGCGTTAAGTTCCTTTAGTAGCTTCCCGAGATTAGGCAGTCTCGGAAATGATCACGAACCATCAGAGTAGCAGAAATACTTGCAAACATCGCAACCGTCAGAGTAGCGGAAATACTCACCAGCAGGTCGATATAGGGAATTGCCAACAAACCCCTATATCACGAGATTGCCATTAGAGAGGCGAAAACACTCAAAACCCAGGTCAACACCAGTGCCTACTAGTCCAGTTCGGTGAAAAATGACCAAACTGCCCCTAGGGCCATTTTTCAGCCCATTTCTCGAGAACACAACTATGTCCTCAGAATGATAAGTCCACCCTTCCAAGATTGTCTTAAAAATTAATCCGGCATGATTAGGTGGCTTCTAGTCAGTTTCGGGCCCATTCTGAGACTTTTCGATTAAGATGACCATTTTGCCCCTAGGCATCCAAACGCCCCAAGGACCACACCGGCTCTGGGTATCAAACCGGTAGCCTCCCGAGAATGCTTCTTATAGTGTTCTCAACCTTCTATTATCTTTCTGGATCATTCCGTGTCAGTTCCGGCAAACCCGGTGTAGAATGATCGTTTTGCCCCTAGTGGGACGGTCGCCTTTTTCTGGCCACACTGGCTATAGGTATCAAACCGGTAACCTCCTGAAATTGCTTTTTATAGTATTCTCAACCTTTCTTTATCTTTTCAAATCATTCCGAGTTAGTTTCGGTAACCCAGTGCAAAATGACCGTTTTGCCCCTAGTGGGCCGGTCGCCATTTCCGACCACACCGGCTCTGGGTATCAAACCAGCAATCTCCTAGAACATTCTAAATAATTTTTTCAAGATTCAAGTCTTCTTCCGGGACATTCTAAGTCCGTCTCGGCAGTTTTTCGGCCAGGTTGACCGTTTTGCCCCTAATAGCCCAGTCAACCCTTCCGCCAAATCTTGTCATCCTTTTTCAAGTCTACTACCTCCGGGACACTGTTTTAATTGTTCTTGTCCTTTTCGACCTTCGAGCCATTTCCGGTCCCTCAAGTCCTTCTCGGGCTTTCCGGAGTCACTCCTAGTAAAGCTAGGCTAAAAATCACATGGTAGTCACTAGTACAGGCTCCCAAATCTTTTCAAGATACGTTGCTTGCCAACTTAACAAACTTTCCTAAGTTGTTGGCGCCACCAAAAAATGGCCTGGCGCCACTGTAACAAGCGCCAGGTCTATCCCATCTCTATAAATATAGAGCCTCCTCTAACGTGAAAGAGGTCCGCCAACTCAATTTAAAAACTATATTATTCGATATACAGAGCTCGTAGCCTCCTTAAACCCTAGCTTCCTTAGGTTTTTCAAACTCTAGCGTCCTATACACTCACATACACTTCTATACACTCATACACTAGCCTCCAAAGCCTCCTTTGAAGACTTGAAGGGTTGCAATCTGAAGCTTTGAAGAATGAAGACAAACTCTTGAAGATTGAAGTGAAGATTGAAGCAAGACAAGCAAAGCAAAGCGCGCAAAGCTAAGCAAAATAAAGAAGACACAAGGTAGACTTCTTATTTACATATACGCATCTTCCCCCCTCTCTTCTCCCTCTGAACCCACTTGGGTTTTCTTCTATTTTAATCCCCTATCTTCTTCCCCCCCTTCTTGCATGCTTGAAATAAGAGAATTCTCGGTCCATGTGTAGGATTAGGCTATTGGAGAGTCACCGTATCGGGGGCTTTCTTTTAGTCTAACCGGAGACCACGTGGCTTCGAGCCCCTTGATTATGCGGTGAAGCCTTTAACCTTGTATGTTCACGACCCTCTTTGCATTGTGCATATCATGATCTTGCATTCTTCCAAAATTCGTTTTCAAACTTGTTTTCAAAGCTTGCATTAACATCGTTTTCAAAATTGCATCAAAATCTACTTTTCCAAAACTTGTTTTCAAAATCACAATCCTAGGGTGATTCTAGCCTTTCCATGGCTAGGGTTTCTTTAGGAAAGTTTTACATTTAAAGTGACCAACATGGTCCATATTTTTAAATCCTTGTTATTTTCAAAACCACTTTCCTAAAGTGGTTCTGGCCTTCTTATGGTTAGAATTGCTTTAAGAAGATGAGACATTTTTATACTTTTTAAAAACTCTCTTTTCAAAAGTCTCTCTTTCTAAAACCCTCCTTTTCAACATACTTTCTTAAAACTCTCCTTTCCAAAGTTGTTCTCAAAAACTCCTTCCAAAAATTTATTTTTCAAAAACTCCTTTCCAAAATACTCTCTTTAAAATTCCTTTCCTAAAAACACTTCCTAGGTTTCTTTCTTAAAAAACTCTCTCCCTAAATCTCTCTCCTAAAAACTCTTTCCTAAAAACTTCTTCCAAAGTTCTCTTTCTAAAACTCCTCTCAAATTCACTTTTCAAAAACTCTCTCTTTCCAAAATCTTCCTTCTAGAAACTCCTCTCTAAGATTTCCTTCCAAAAATCTCACTTTCTAAAAACTCACTTTCTAAAAATCCTTTTTCTTAGAGTCCAAGTTAAGCCCTAGAGCCAACAATTAGGAAACCCTAGTTTTTCTTCCCAAAAATATGATTTTCAACCTTACCTTAAAACCTAGCTTTTCAAAACCTCTTATTTTCTACATCAAACATATATATATATATATATTTCCAAAGCCCATTTTCTACATCAAAACTATAGCCTTCCCAAAACTAGAATTTTCAAAACTCCATCTTTCCAAATTCATGCCAAATCCAATCTCCCCTTTAGGAAGCCAAATCCAATCTCCCCTTTAGGAAACTAGATCCTATCCTCCATTTTTGTTAACAAAATCAAAACATCTCTTTTTAGAAACAAAATCCAATCCCTTGTTTTAGGAAATAGGAATCTCAATTCTTTCTAGTCTAAACCTTTCCTAATTCAACTCCTTCCTAATCTCATACTTTCCTAAACCTTAAGTGTCCAAAACTTGAACATAAAAATCTTTTCTAAATTTTAAAACTCAACTTTCACATCTTTCCTAATTCAACCCTTTCCTAATTTCATCCTTTTCTAAATCTTAATTTTTCAAATCTAAGTTTTCAAACCCTTCTTAAACTCAAAATCTTTCCTAATTTCAAGAATTTTTAAAACTCAAATTTCGAATCTTTCTAAAATTCTAAATTCCCTTAAACTTCAAATCTTTCAAAATCTAAAACTTTCTAAATTTGAAACTTTTTAAATTCTAAACTTTTCAACTTTCAAAACTTTCCTATTTTAAAATATTTTAAATTCAAAACTTTCTAATTTCAATACTTTCTTAAAACGAAATCTTTTCTAATTTCAAAACTTTCCTAAATTGGAACCTTCCTAAAATGAAACTTTCCTAATTCGAACCTTTCCTAATTTGAATCTTTCCTAAATCTAATCTTTCTCCAATCTTCCAAGTCCAACATTCGAGTCAAATCTTTCCTAAATCCAATCTTTCTCCAATCTTCCAAGTCCAACATTCGAGTCAAATCTTTCATAAATCTCGAGTCCTTATTTAATCCTATCCTCCTAAGTCTAGGTTTCCTAAATCTCAACCTTTCCAAAACAACTCCAAATCCCTCTTCCAATTTCTATCTTTCCAAATCAATTTCTTAATCCTTCAATTTCAAATTCCAATCTTCTATTATAAATTCAAATCAAATCCAAATTCCAATTCAATCTCTTTTCTCCAATCATATCTTCTATTTTCTATCGGACTCTTGTCCGAACTACGACTGACCTGATTCCTCAAAAAGGATATGTAGGCAACCCTCATGGGTGCAGTCACCACCTTTCAAATCTCAAATTTCATGATCTATTTCAAACTTCCAATTCCAAATTTCAATTTCCAAATCTCTATTTCCAATCTCCAAAACTTTCTTTCTAATTTCAAACTTCAATTCCTCTTTTCCAAATCTATTTTCTAAACTTTCTCTTTCTATTGCATTTGTATATCATGCATCATGTTAGTTTCTTTTCAAAAATTCTTTTATAAAGTGGATAGGATTGGACATTTGTTAGTTGAAGACTCTCATAGGTGAATTTAAGGTAAATAGACATGTAGGTATTGCAAGGACGGGGTAGGGTGATGGCTTAGTGCATCTTCCCTACACGTAACCAACCTCCGAACCTGAATCACTGTTTTTAAAGACCAAAATGGAGTTTATTTTCTAAAAAGGACTTAAATGTTTTCCAAAGGTTACCAAACAACCTATTTTCTTAAAAACTCTCTCTTGAGGGCGTTTTTCAAAACCTTTTTCAAAAAACCCTAAGTGTAGTCTTTGGATATTTCTTAGTTTTTAGGTGATCTAACTCACCTTAATCAAGTTAGGTAGCGACTCCGAATGTTTTTCAAAAACCCTTTATTCAAATCAAATTTTAATTCAAACATAGTCGCATTCATTCTTCTAGGAGGGTGAGTTCTAACGAGAGAGTATAGCATTTTTTTCGCTTGTGTGTGTATTACTCGAGTGCAAAAAATCTGGGCGCGACAAGTATGAGAAAGTGCAAATGTGGAAGTAGAGACATGGCCAACACGATCAACTATCATATAAGACCCATCAATAGTGTAAATGACAGGAAGATGAGACACAGAAGAGTTGGAAGAAAAGGCAAACAAGTCAAAATTCATATGATTGGTACACCTAGAATCGAAGAACTGCAAAGAAATACCTAAATTGGCAGACAAGATAGCAGAGGAGGGATTACCAAAGGCAGACATGAACTGTTGAAATAGTGCAGAAAGATCACTGACACTGATCATAAATGAGGAGGAGGAGGAGGAGGAAGAAGGAATAGCAGAATCCTCAACAGTGGCAGCAACAGACTAAAGGCAAAAATCTAAGCAAAAAGGATTTTTTAGGCAGTCAGACAAAAAGTGACCAGGGCCACGCCAATGACAGTGCTTGTAGATCCAAATGGGGCAGGTAAGGAGACGATGGTTAGTGCCATGACAGAATGTGCAAGTATCAAACAGGGAAGGAGGACCAAAAAAGGTCTCAAAAGACTGAGCAGGAGAACTATGAGAGCCACCAAATGTCGAAGAACCTCAAGAACCACCTGAGGAGCCTCTAAAGTGAAAACTAGATGTGGCAAGTACTGTGTCCACAGGTGGTGTCTGAATAAGGCCAAGATGAGTCTCCTTAGATAATAGCTCAGAAATAGCATGTTCTAAGGTACAAAGAGGGCAACGATAGAGAAGAGAGGCTCGAACATGCTCAATGAAATCATTGAGAACCATGAGAAACATAATCAGGCGCTACTGATCACGGTAAAGGGCAAACTAAGCAACATCAGTAGAGCAGATCCAAGTAGGCTCAGGTGGGGTCAACTGGTCCCACAAAGTATATATCTAAGATAGGAAGGCATTGATAGAGTGACTAGATTCATATTTCAAACGATGCAGAGAAATCAAAAGCTGGTACTAATGAGCAAAGTCAGTAGTAATGTAGCGGTTGGCCAAAAAGGCCCAGATACAGTGAGCAGTGTCAAAGTGTCCAAACTAGAGACTGATGGAAGGAATTGATGTATTTCGGAACCAGGTAATGATCTAATGATTCTTGTTATCACATTCCTCAAGTCGTTTAATGAATTCTGTAGCCGTTTTAACTACACCTTTAATAGGTGCCTTAATATCTCCAGTGACATAGCGCCAAAGTTTTCTTCCCTTGAGAAAACTAGACATAGCTTAAGACTAAGGAATATAATTAGGGCTCTCCAGAGTGACAGCAATAGGCTTGGATACCTTAGAACGCTCCATAGTGTAGAGACGTGGAATGCCAAAAGCACAAACAGTAGCGAAAACTGTTGAAAAATGTCCAAAGCAAGAGAAGCAGTAGTAACAAAGCAGAATCAGGAAAAATAGACTGCAGAATTGGATTTAGAAGGCCCAAATTATTTAGGAACGAGTTTGAACCGAATAGGAAAAGGCCAACAAGGGACTAAACCTTCCAAAAGAACCAAAATTCAGTCTAAACCAGTTCTGGTGGACTAATGGCGCGGCGGCTGGAGCTGGCGACTGGGATGTGGGGTCAGTAGATGACGTCACGAGGGTTGGCATCAGCAACTACTAGAGTTAATGTCAACGGCGGATGTTAGCGGGAGCCTGTGGGCGTGGACGTGGGCGAGCGCGTGAAGGCATGTTGCAATGCGTGAGGGCACGTGTGAGGAGGGTTGTGGCTGAATCTAACGCGCCTCTCTTTGGGCAGTTCGTGTGGTAGCTTGATTACACTCCAAAAGTATAATCTAAAGTCCCTAAATAGTTATTGTTAGTCCAACTTGGTTGTATATATGCCTCATTTTAGTATAATAATTGTTCTAATAAGTGTTTGTGGGTATTTTGCAGGTTTAGAATGAAAAAAAAAAGATGGATTTAGAGCAAAAGGAGCTGAAAAGTGCCTGGACCGTACGTATGGTTGGAGTCACTGTACGTACGGTAAGTTGTACCGTACGTACGCCTGCAGTTGATTCCCCATCTTTAGAGAGCCTAAACTAGCGTAAGTCTAATCGTACATACGGTACCGATGTCCCCTGTGTAATTTTCACTGCTATATCTCCGAAAAATGACGAGATTTTTTGTATCTATCACCATTTTACATTAGATTTGCAGTTAGTACGAATTCTAAAGAGAGAAAGTTAGTTTCCTTTGTATTTTTCTCTATTTTCTTCCATTTTCCTTGTAAGCAAACATCAATTTATTCTTCAATTAATGCAAGATATCCATTTCTTCATGCTTTCTATTATGGAATCAAGTAGCTAAACTCATCCTTGGATGCAATTGTAAAGATTTACCAAAGATCTTCAAGGTCTTTAATAGAGGTATATAAACTTCAATGAATTATCTTATGATTTCTTCATATTCATCTCAATTGTATTGTAAATCTATAGAAAACCTAGATTCATAATCATTATTGGTAATCTCTGTGCACAACTCTTAAATTGGTATAGATATTGCACAATTGATGACTTGCTTCTATGATTCTTAATATTGGACACAAATTCACATCCAATTGAGTATGAACTCTCATTCTTATGGTCTAAATCTTCTGAATCAAGGATCCACGGAGTGATTCCTTGATTTAAGTTATCAAATCCTCCATTGAGACATTTGTAGAGAATTGGTAGATTAGATCAATTGCATTCAAGTCACCTTAATTGCATTTAAGTCTTCTAACAATCGATTTTAAATTTATATAGTATTGTTTTCCATACTTAGTTTAGTTAATTCAATTTGCAATCAAAGCATTCACAACAAACATAGTTTTGGTTTCATTTTTAGATAGTTTCAATTTGCTAAGTGATTTTCTAATTTAATTTAATTTGTTGGTTATTTCGCCCTATGTGACGCCTATATGGGGTTTGATCCTCGTGGAAATCGACTCCGGTACTTGCCGGATTTATACTTCAATTGCACGCCCATACTCTTGCGAGAGGCTCAATTTCATCACACTTGGGAGCAGCAATTCATGGCTTCTAGGGTTGATTTTTGTATAGGTGAGCTCAGATTTCTTAGAGGAATCCATTGGTGTGGTCAAATTTGAAATCCAGGCAATATTCGCTTCACAAAAACACAGAAAACGAGACAGATTAGCAAAATAGGGCAGAAACCACAGATTAAGATTGCGGAAGCAAGGTTTAGAGGTCGCAGGAGCTTATAGCTCTGATACCATGTTAGAATAATGAAAAATGAGAGAGAGAGAGAGAGAGAGAGAGAGAGAGAGAGAGAGAGAGAGAGAGAGAGACTATGTGTATTGAATAGAGTAAGTAACGAGAGGTATAGAGGTACAGTATATATATATATATATAGCATAATGAGAAATAAGAAAGCCTAAAAGTAAATCAAATTCCTATAATACAGTGCATCCAATATAATATATTATATACACTAACAGGCAAACCATGTAAATATATATATATATATATTTGTCTTTGGTTTTTAGGATGATAAAGAGTTCTCTTAGGAGTACATGAAACTGTCCAAAATTGGTTTACGAAAGTGGAGGTTTTGAGTTCAAATTTGAATTGGTCGCTTGTGAGTTGTGACCTCCCGTAATGATTTGTCTCGATAATTTTCTATTGCAAGTGGAATTAGAAGATTGCACCCGTGATGCAATCAACTCACGGTCTATAGTTTAACATTTATGTATCCCTATCTCTAAATATTTATAGAATATCATGTTGTCCCATAAAACTTGCAAGTGTTATTGGCGAACAAATAAAAAAGTAAACCAATGGTGATCTTGAATGTGATGTCAAGCAAGTAGCTGCAAACTCATGCAAAAGTCTATTTTTATAGCTTAGGTTTGCAAACAAATGAAAGGTTGTTGGGAAATGCCCAATTTGTTATTACTAAATCAAATCATTTGGTACCATCTTTTGCGAGTTAATATGATTTATATTTTAACAAATATTATATATCCCTATCTCTAAAATATTTATATAATAATCTTTTTGTCCCATTAACCTTCCAAGTATTATTGGTGACATAAATATAAAACTATGCAAGTGGTGATCCTTAGATGCGACGACAAACGAGTATATCCAGGTCTAGTTTTATAACTTAGGTCTTTAAAAAATGAAATGAAAGGCTGTTAGTCGTCGATTACTGCTGTAAGCAACATGGAGTGTCAACGTCAATCGTATTTTAAATATCGATCATAGATGATATCCTGATTGAGTTCTTTCCATTTTCCACTGGATAAGTACCATATATAGAGCTTTCTCTTCTAAACAGAAATAATAGGAGGCTTCAGGTTTATCTAGGGCATACTTTACTGACTAAACCTAGCTAGTTCAAGACAAAAGGCATTTGGCTGTTTAAGATGTTGCAGACTGTATGGCATATTCCTTGTTAAATTAATATCTGTTAAACTTAAAGAGAAAAATAACAAAGAAACTCGCATTAAAACTGGTATGACAAAGAACATGAAACGGTCGCCAAGAATCACATTAACAAGCCATGTTTCTTTTTATTTCTATAAATTCGATCTTATATATAATCCAAGTTCCGATAGCCAAAAAATTGCAGTCTTTAAGAAATTTCCAGCATCTCCGTGGGGTAGAATAATTAGTAAGGATGCAACCTCCAAAAGTTAAGGTCCTGAGTACAAAATTATTGGGTGTACGCAGGCTTGTAGTACCCCGAGGAAATGTGTATTAGCGTTGATATATATTTTTGTCTATTTTTTTATTATCTTCATCAATGAAGTGTAGGCATACTACACTTGACAAACCATGTGTGTGTGTGTATATATTTGTTTTTGGTTTTTAGGATGATATGGGAGTTCTCTAAGGAGTATATGAAACTGTTCCAAAATTGGTTTAAGAAAGTAGAGGTTTCAAGTTCAAATTTGAATTGTTCACTTGTGACCTCCCTTAATGATTTCTCTCGTTAATTTTGCATTGCATGTGGAATGAGTAGATTGCACAACCGCAGCCTCTATAGCGTGCTTTGAGAGGGCTAAAACCCACGTTAGCCATGCGCGCGCACGCACAGAGGGACTACAATGCTAAAGCAGTAGGAGGAGGAGATTAAGCAAGTCAAAGTCTTCAACCCTTTCTACAACTCACTGCATACATCTTCTAAGAGCCTTTTTTTTTTATGATTAGGTGTCTAAGCCAGCTTGCGCAAATCTCGACTAATCCAGAACCTGTGTAATCCTCCCATCTCACACAAATCGAATAATTACTAGGCTAAAAGCCCTGGAAGTAGCCCCAAAGACAGAGCTATGTGGGGGCAAGTGGGGGCACATGCCCCTACTAGAAATTGCGCAAGAAATTTAAGTTGTTTCCCTCAATATATGTTAGAAGAATTTTAGAACTAATTCATCATTGGTCCTTTCCTATGTTCATCCATCTAAAAGTCTTCATTCTTGAAGGAAAACAATTACGCCCCGCTAAAAATCTGAAAAACTTTAGCTTATGGGATGTAAAAAGGCAATACATCTCATATAAAATATTTGTTTGATAAAAATACATCTCATAGTGTGGCTTACCACCCAAACAAATTGAAGCTGAAGCAGCAAGGATGGGTGTTCAAGCAGCTGTGAGATTTGGTTGCAACAAAGTCTTGTTAGAAGGGGATGCACTTGAATTTTTGAAGAAGTTCAGGAAAAAAGATGTGTCTCAAGTAACATATCTGTTATAGTACACGATTTATTTTTACTAATTTCCTTCTTCTCAGATATTGGTTTCTTTGCAGACCAAGACACTGTAGCAGGGTGGCCCATTTGGTGGCCAAACAAGCCCTAGTTGTTGAGTCTAATCATTTGTGGGGTGAAAATTTTCCAACTTGGCTATCTCTAGCTGCTAAGGATGATTGTATTGCCTGCAAGGGTGGGAAATTTTCAATTTGGCTATCTCTAGCTGCTAAGGATGATTGTATTGCCTTGCAGGCCTAATTTATTTATAATATGATCTCTTTTCACTATGGGTAAAAATAAAAAATAAAAAAAAAAAGATTAGAAGTCTAGGAAGGCAAAACATCTTAGTGTTGGCGTTTTACTAGGTATAAGAAAAGTTAAAACCAATAATATCTCTTTCTTTTTTATATTTTAAGGTTAAAAGAGATTGAAAACCTTTCATAGTTTTAAAAAAAAAAAAGAAAGAAAAAAGAAGGAGAAGAAGAAGAGGAAGAGGACTGAGGAGAAAAAAGCTCTAACAAAAATTTAATTAGATCATCAAGCATACAACATTTATTCTTTTAAGGATGGTATGTGGGTAATTTCTTTTCATTGAACTTGTTTGGCATATCTGACATAGTTCGGCCCCTCTGAACTAAATTCTCGCTCCGTTCTTGGGTAGCCTCAAAGAGTTGACAGTACTTAAAAAGTTTCAAACATGAGACCTTGGAGAAAACGAACCCTCAAGTCTCAAGCCTTGACCACAGGGGCAGAACTAGCTAAGGTGTGAGGGGTGCCATGGCATTTGAAGAACCCTCCTATGTATAATATATATCTGTTATCCTACCAAAAACCTATTTTACTAGCACCCCCGTAGTTTAAAATTCTCCTGAAGGTCCTAATCTACTAAAAGAAAATGTTATTCTACGAAAAAGTTGTATAAAAAACCTAACCAGAATGATGTGACTATAGAGTTTTTATAATTATATAGAGTTTTTATAATTACGAGCCATAATTTTTTTGTTTTAAAGTAAAAATTTATATTTCAATAGTATCACTCAGTACAATATTTATCCATAAAATTTCAATTTACATAGCATTATCCTTATATAAACTGTTCATTTTTTTATATAGTGGCTCTGACCACTCATTGTTTTTCTTGTACATCTTAGCAGAGTTAAATCAACAGTCATTACAAGCACTAAATCTCCAATAGAACAGTTTATAAGAACACTTACAACTGTACCAATTTAAATCCCCTGAATCTAAGTTGAAATCGAACCTTGCTTGCATACCACGCAACTCACTATTCTCCCGTGCTTGAACCACGACGAGCACCACACCGTGAATCCTTGCCTTGATGCACTACCAAGACTCTTTGAAATCAATGAAGATTTGAAGTTCTTCAACTTGCTAAGGAGACTCTAGAGTTTTTCTTTTTCTTTGAAGGCTCTTAAATATATTTCTTTAAGTGTGTTCTAACCCTAGAAGACCCATCCTTCAAGTATATATAGGCATTGAAGCTCTTTAGAAACAAATAGGAGTAGTGCCTAAAAAATATGTCCAAGAGTTCGCGGCCGTGAGAAGGTGGCAAACCTTCGCGATCTCGTTGGGGCGAGAAAGTAGCGACAATCACTGTCCATAATCTTCAAATCTTGCGGGGGCAAGAAGGTGGCGAGAAGATAGCGAACTCTGCATCCCCTCAAATCTTTTATATTCTTATAGATCTCGGCAAGTTTTATAAAATCGATATATTATAGACCCGAAACGGAGATCTAAGCGTTGAGATATAACCTTCGAAAGTTTCAACTCTGCATGCATTAAAGACTTGTACTGCAACTTTAGCAACTTGTACTCTAACTTCTAATTCACTCAAACACATACTCAGAACATGATTACAACTCAAAATTGAATTACAATCAAATTACTTCTATGGGTCATTTCAAACACTTTTTAGTATTTGTTTAAATACCCAACCCTATTAAATTCATTTATATGAAAGAACAATTGAAGAGATACTTCAAAAATTTTGTTCATGAAATTTGCCAAGACAATAAAAGTCTTAATATTATACATTGAAAATGAGGGCCCAGTGAGCCCATTTCAATGGCACCAAAATGGGGACGAATATGAGGGATTTGAAAGAATGTTTAGTACCACTTTAGCAAATGATTGAATTCAAATGTACTAATTTTACTACATAAAAAAATTTCATTTTTTGTTGGGGCTAAATTCATATTAGTTTTATTTTTTATGTAGAAATTTAGCTTGCATATATGATTCACAATCCTGCAAGTGCACGATTTCATGTTGTAGTTTATCGGCTATACTCTGGTTATCGTTCTTTCCATGGGATTTATTCAAATATAGAAATGGGTAAATGCTCACAATGGATTTACTTAATTTGAATTGCAAATTGGATGAAATCAATCTAACAGTGACAAAAATAGACCAAAAATATTTTGAATTTTGAAGATTGTGGTTTCTGACTAACATTTATACTAATGCAATTGAAAATAGAAGTTAACGTTTATTAAACTATTAATGCAAAACAGGGGAATCGAAATTCAAAACAAATATAAACTGATTTCTATG
This sequence comes from Euryodendron excelsum, assembly GCA_033060915.1. NCBI lineage: Eukaryota > Viridiplantae > Streptophyta > Magnoliopsida > Ericales > Pentaphylacaceae > Euryodendron > Euryodendron excelsum. Next base: position 32,926,262 of record CM065384.1, on the reverse strand, counting down.
CAATTAAAAAGGGTTTGAATGCAATTGCTCCAATCCACCAAGTATTGCAAATATTTCAAAAGAGATTGGGATAACTTAAACCAAGAATCACTTTGTAGATCCTTGATTTGGAGAATTTTGACTATATGAACTTAAATTCAATCCCAATTGAGTTTAGATTTGTAAAACATTGGTAGAATCACAGATTCAAGTCTTAGGATTGGGGAATTCCTATGTCAATCTAGGAATTGCACATAAGAGTTGTCAATTTAGACTATGAATCTAAGTTTTCAAGAGATCTAGAACACAATTGAGAAGAATTTGTTAGAAATTAAGATAAAACAGTGAAGATTTTATACCTCCTTTGAAACCATTGAGATTTCTTAATGAATCTTCACATTTGCACCCAAATTGAAAGATTAGCTATTAAATTCCATGGTAAAAAACATGTAGAAGTAGATTGAAAGCATTTTGACTAATAGATCTAAGGTTTTATTCAAGAAAACCACTGTTTGGTTACAAAGAAAGAGTAGAAAATGCAAGAAAATAAAGAAAAATTACAAATATCTAACAATCTAAAAGTTTCTCTCTTTAGAAATATACTAGATAGCCTCTAACAGTCCTAAATCTAACTCTCTATATCAGCTAAAATAGCCTACTCTGCCTTTTATACCCCATGTGCTCGTCCAAGGATGGATATACGATATATACAAAAATTAGTTACAGACCCATCGTCCGGACGGTAAGTGTTCACGTCTTGACAATAAAGGTAAATGTTGGGTTTTGATGACTCTGACCGTTAAGACGGTAGATGCCTTCGTCCAAATGATAAACCATGTCTCTGAAGTTATGCAATCTGTTCGTCAGGATGGTCTGGCCTTCCGTCCTGACGCTAGGCCCTTTTAGAAACTACACCCAATCTAACCATCCAGACGGTGTAAACTTTCGTCCTAACGCTGGGCATATCTTGGCTCAGCCTTGGTTTTGCTCTCTAACTGTCAGGATGGTCTGGTCTTACATCTTAATGCTAGGCTTGATTTTGCAAAACTTCCATCTTTGCCCTTACTTAGCCCCTTTTAGCCAATAAACCTACAAAAGGTAAACAAAGCTTTAATGACATTAAAAATGAATTAAACAAACTATTTACAATGATCCTATCACTAGCAAAGCATCAAATTGAAGATTAGGATTACACTTTTGAGGTGCAATCAATATGCTTGAATTTAGAGATGTGTAAAGAAAATGTAGAGATGTAATAATTACATCAATAGGTGAAATTTTGTGTTTCAAGTTTCAACACCCCCGAAACTAAATCCTGGTTCCGCCCCTACTTAACACCAAGTCAACTCCTAGAAATTGATTTATGCATAACATTTTTCTAATAATAAAAAAATGAACCCAAATCTTATTCTTGATTGGTCTTTTGGGGGCTTGTTAATTACTTATGATATCAAAACTGATCGATGAACACCACCATATGGGTTCGGGGTACTTCAATGCAAGGTGGTTATGTTCTAAGATTGGTTGTTGCATTATTTAACTTGACCACAACGGTTAACTTCAGTCTTTAGGCCTCTCACGAGGACGCATGGGATAAAGGGCAAAAAATTGTAATGAACTTGACCCACATTGGCGTACCTGAGCCCCATGCCAAAAGGCAGCATGAGAGTTGATGCAATAGCATTCGTGGTATTGGATTACGTGGAGCACTTGGACCTCTCTACGAGCAAACTAGGTAGTGGATGGAGCTATCTCTGAATTGTGTGAAATTTAGCAAGTTGATGAAAAACACGATTTGGAGCATGACCCATGAGGATAAGTGAAATATAAAATTTTAACAAATTTCATCGTTTAGGATACATCAAATAAGGGATTTTGTTTGTTTATAGTAATTTTTAGATCTTTCCTATCTTTTTTTGTAGTGGTTAGAACTTGACCCATCAATTTTGGCGTGATACTGGTATCCTAAATTAGTTGTTTTCGGTTTTAGTTTGATTTTACTAATTTTGATAATGTTCTGTAATTTGTTAATTTTTTCACAATTAGAGTTTTGATCAAATTTCAGGTCTTTTTATATATAAACAAATAAATGCACTTTGTCCCAATGCAGCTTTTGATTAATAAAATTAAGAGATTTCTCGTGTTTTTAGATTTTGGGTATTATTTGTGAATCAACGAGTAGTTTATGCTTCTTCTTTTTTTTTTGCATTTTGTAGAATTAACATATTAAAAGAGAGCCTAACTTTCAGTATTCGTGCTCAAATCAACGAATACTGACATGTTTATCATTATTTTTACACGCTTCCGTGCATCATGAGTATTCTTGCAAATGAATCCAATTGATATTGTCGACTTTACCTTCCTAGATGAGTTTCCAAAATATTACTCAACCCATCGCCACTGCTGGAGATTAGCTTAATCCTACAGTGGCTAAAAATTGTTCAGGCATGCCCTCTTTAAGGTGTAGTTGTTCATGGATTCAGGAAAAGCGACGTGAGGGAGAGTGAACAATTTCCTGTGAGAGAGAGTGAAAAATATGATTGCAACATCGGCTGATGATAACTAAGAACTTTATTTTTCATCATAGTACAATCCATTTGCAATTCAGTCACAATGCAGATCTGACTTTAAGATTGGGGTAAGTTTGGCTGATGAAAGCATTGCAGTCCCAGATCAAATTACATCAAATGCCCTCTTGGGTCTGAAAATAAGCTCCATGGTGACCATATGGCACTCTTTGTGGCAGAGTAATTTTTGCAGTAGGCTCACCCTCGAAGTTCTTGGCATCAACTACAATAACCTGCGAGGAAGGTTTTTTTGTGTTCAGAGAAACTTTGAACTTAGGAATCGAATTCTCCTTTTCAGTTTATGCAAAGGATAGAGAGCCTCATATCTATTGTATTTAATAATTTTAACATACGTGAGATTTGTCAGTATCTTCATCATGAATGAAGGCGACAATCCAACCAACGTCTTCTTCAGTAGCCCCGGGTTTGGAGACAAAAGCAGATCCAGTGCAGAAGTTGTTCTTCGCAAACTTATGATACTCCACCTTATCGGCTTGCCAAAATGCCCCGCCTGGTTTTAAAGATAGCCATATATATATATATATATATATACGTACAAAAATGTAATCATGCAGGGAAGGGCTCAAAGTTGAGAAAGCAAGATCTATATGTACGTTCTAGAGAAGAAGATGTTAAAAGAAGGCTTATTTATTACCACAGATGACCCAGAATTTGGTTCTTCAAATTACAGTTTGGCCAAACTTCCGTATTTAGATTTTCCTGGAAAATATTAATTTACTGTTTAGATGAACATATATACCCACGTCAAGGAAATACTTAGGGTAAGCACACAAGACTATTATTACCACAAATAGAGCTTGCTTCAGAATCAACGACTTGGGTATATCCGTATTTGTGGCTGAGGCCAGTGAAATCTTCATTAATCACAGGAAAATCCATGGAGAATTCAGTTCCACTGAGATTTCTCTCCTTAACCCGTCCTGTTTCCATGTTTAACCTCCATTCATAAACACAGGTAAAGAGCAATCCGTCTTTGATAGGATTATTATCGTTTTCATCAGTTGAAATACTGAGTGGTTTAAATCCTCTTGAGAACCACTCGAATTTATCCAGCCCCCATTCGGGGCCCGGTATGATGGATGCATTAGCCTTACATACTCTCACTATGACCTGTTGTTTTTGGTGAAACAAGAATTTCAGAATCAACTATAAAATTTCTAAGTTTCTTATATTCTTGACAGACAGAGAGAGACTTGACTAAGATTATTATTCTCTAGATAAGTACCTCATCATCACCATCTTCAAAATTGAGGATGTGAAAAGTGCAATATGATTCTACCTCAAACCACCGAATTGAATCTGCATCGCCATAACGAGGCATCACTCCAATCCTTGCATATTTTTCCTTCTCATACCTTATTAATCTGTATATGTGCAACCATTACTTTTTCCTTCTCATACCTTATTAATCTGTATATGTGCAACCATTACTATTAGAAAATAGAGATTTAGATTTTTTTCATTCCATGAATTAGAATGGAGATCTTCATTCCATAATCAATGACCTAGATATAATCTTATCATACTTACACTCTTAGTGGAATATATAATAGACCACTTGAACAAAAGAAACGAAGAAAATATGCTTACGGCCCTCCTCGGAACAGCCCATATGCATCTACCAAAAGGGATAATCCAAAATTATATTATACCTGTAACCCAAAATCAAAAAACTTCATGGTCAAACTTAAGAACTACCATCAAACCAAAACCTTAACCTGAAAAGTATGAAACTTACTTCTCCGTTACTCCTATTTCATGACCAAGAACGCTCCTTTGCAATTTAATATCAACCTTGTGAATTAGTTTCTTTCCATCAGCTGAAAGAATGATCCCATCAACGTATGAGAAAGACAGTGAAGTGGAGCCGGAAAAAAAATCACATGAAAGTAACATAGCGAAATATTATACCTGAGATTACTCCCACAACGTAATAGGGTTTCACTGCATCAACCCCCATAATAACTAGTTCCCCACTTCCTGGAGCTTTCTGCATAATTTAAAGAAAGAAGAATCTGTGTTCTTTTTCTATAAGATGAAAGTATGTTATATGGTAGTTTATACATTGAAGAAACAACCTTCGGATGGGTTGTAAAAGGGCGTCCCCAAGCTCCATCAAGATCCCAATCACCAAGAGTATCAAGGGAAGAAATGTCAATTTCTTGTGCCAGATAGTTCTCAGCAACCGAGTAAAATTTGCCCGCTTGCTCAAAAACGCTCGTGCTGCTAAGGATTTTATTAACGTCTCCAAACCTCAGCTACAAAATGAATAAGATGGAGACAACCATTGGCTAGTGCTGCTCTCAAAGATCTAGCGTCAGAAATTAAGGAAGAAATTACTGACCGCATTTAGGAGAAAAGCAGCTAAAATAGCCGCTGAATCTCCTTCCACGGCTGGAAGGAAAGAAGGTTTGTTCCTTTGTATCTCCATCTTGAACGTCTCAGACTCCACAAATCTGTTGTTGTAGGCAAAGGACCAATTGCCATTGGTGTCTTTAGTGAAGTATAAGGCATGAAGCATTCCTTCACCTTCGACCCAAACATGGTTTGATCTTCCAAACACCGAAATAGTTGATTTTAAACCTCCAAAAAGAGGATTTGCACCTGTAGTTTCACAGCACAAATTTAGGCTTCTTTCGATAGCACTTTCAACAATTCCTCAAGGGGATGCTGTTACATAAAGATAGGAATTGGGTGACATTTGGATGTAATCTAGAAACTGCGATACTCCCTCCGTCCCAATTTTCTTGTCCCTTTTGGGGAATCTAAATTTTAAGAAGACAAGGATGGGACATTAATTTTGTGTTGAGTTTTCAATTTTGTCCTTCTCTATTTTAATGCTTTCTAACTGTTGAATGGTGAAAAGTAAGGGCAAAATGAAAAAGTTGTACAAATTTCTTGTCCACTTTTGAAAATAGATAATTAATTTGGGACATCCAACAAAGAAAAGAAGGATTAGCAATTTGGAACGGAGGGAGTATATTTTTAAAAAATGCACGTACTTTGCATGGTAAGGAAAATAAGAAATAGAAAAAAGAAGCAATTATAGATTGGCTTTGCCTTTGCTTAATGATAGATCACATGTGTTAGGTATGGTACACATGCCCTACTAAAAACTTAAGATTCCATGCTTATTGTGGTAATATGCCGTACTGTGGTCGTCAGTCCTCATCCTCGTCTGGAAAGTATCTAAAAATATAAAATTGATATTTCTTTTGTCTGGCCTAGAAGAATGTTCGTAGGTACATGCTACAACCTAGAAACATTGACATGGCCGTCTACAAGTACAAGCAAGTTGACACAGTAAACTGAAAAAACTAATAAATAAATATTTAATATAGATATATACCATTTCTTATTTACACACCCTCCGGAAAATCTCCTGGAATTTGCCCATCAATACCATCGATCTCGACAATTTGTTCTATCTCTTCAACTGGTGCAAAGTTTCTCTGTTTACAAAAATTTGAGGAAGTGAACATTATATATGTGTGTGTGTGTGTGTGTGTGTGTGTCTGTGTGTGTGTGTTCTAAACCCTAATATTTCCATAGGATATCGGATATGGGTATATCTTTGATGTGGTTTCCATACTTATACCTGAGATGGGAGCACTGGTTGGTCGACAAATTGAAACACTGAATCCACAAAAGCATCCAACATTCTCAGCGTTACACTCTTGATAGTTTTAGGAACATCAATCCTGATTGGTATTTTCTCCAACTCCTGTACGAATGGCTAGTTACAGTATAAAAACCAAGTGAGTTTGCTTCCTAATTCTTTTGGATAATAACGCTTTAACTTTTGTCAACTCACTTAAATGAAGGTAATCTCAAGCCTTTTTAAGTTTGGACTCATAAAAAAGCTTGATGAACAACAAAGGTAAATGGAAAATACCTTGACAGCAGAGGAGAGTGAGGTCTTGAGCTGACCAATTTTATGAGGAATGGGTTGCTTGTGAACAGATCCTTTTACATGAGAAGCTAAACATAATGTTGCCGTCTCTCTCTCTCTCTCTCTCGCTGCATGTGCAGTGGCCCTTACGCTTTCTTCTCTTTATATAAGAACAGGAAGAAAAAAAAAATTTATATGGGATTTTTTATGTTTGTTGTCATGGAAGAAAATTGTGTATTGCCCACTGTGTTGGCTTCATACAAAAGGTAAATTACAAGCCATTAATCATTATTTTCTTGATATCACGATATCTTGATTGAACGAATCTCAACCCTTGATAGACTTCTATCAATATCAGATGGGTAATAGGGACATCTCGCTTGTTAACTGCTAGTCGTCTGTTCTAAAACGAGGTTTCAAGTTCATTGGTGCAAATTTTAGTGTATGCCACTGGGATGAGACAAGAACCAATTTGGCTGCGCTTAAGGAATTGGAGGGCAAAAGCATATTCCACATTTAACTATATTTAATCACCAAAAAATACAGAATGTGAGTTTTCTGATATGGCGGACCCAGGAAGTGTTTCCAGTCCAAGCCGAAAATATTGTTAAAGCCAAAATTTTAATGAGACTTTATATGTTTTTAATACTAGTGTAAATTTTCTACTTAAAATTTTATTTTTTTAGATGAAAAGTAATTTATTTATTTATTTTTCTCTCTTTTCAATGGAGTAATCACTAAATCACAATGGATTTAACCATCCAATAAAAAATAGTTTTTGGTGAAATATTCACCAAATGATTCAATCAGCATAATAAAAAATTGGTAATTTAACCAATAGAGTAAATAATTTACTTTTCAGTTATACTTGTAGACCCACAAACAATAAAAAAAATTATATTTAAAAAAAATTAAACAAATATCGATCTATATAAAAATATAAAAATATTACATCAACAAGTCGTTTGATGATGTTATCGGTAACATTTACTAATTTATTTTTCAATTTGAAACTTTTATCTTTGTACGAGAGAGAGAGAGAGAGAGAGAGAGAGAGAGAGAGAGAGAGAGAGAGAGAGAGAATTGTGAGGGTTTAAACTTCTAGATATGTATACGCTAGAGGCAGAGAGAGTTGTATAGGTTAGACTATTGATCTTCCTCGTATTTATAAAAGTGTATGTAATTATAATTTTTTAAATAGTTTTTTCAAATTAATTAGAGTGGTTAATCTAGAACCCTTTTTATAGTTTTTTTTTTCTATTGAAGTAGGCTTTTTCTTTCTTTTCTTATGAGCTTTTTTTTATTTAGACTGAAGCCACTTTTTTATGGGCTTTTTTCTTATTTAGATTGAGGATTTTTTTTAAAAAAATGCCAAAATTATACAGAATTTTAACTATAATAAGTAGGGTTTTTAAAACTTAAGAGCTTTAAAAAATTAAGGACCTAAAGCGATTACTTTAGTGGCTTTTCATTTGAACCGCCCTTGCTCACTCCCCTCCCATGCCATTACGTAGTGAAGTCTTAATAATATTCATTGCAGAAAAAACTCTCTCAAACAATACAATTGCAACTAGTAACATCAATACCAACTTCACCAACAAATATACTAATGAGCAGACATTATTCTTCTTCATCTCAACTAAGTTTTGAGCAGAGAATGATTGTTTTTACGACTTATACCATTTTGGGTGTATTTTAGATGAGTAGGAGTTTGGATTGGGTTAAAAAGAAATTTTTGAAATGGGTATTAGATTTAGTCTGACAAAATTTATTTTTAATTGGGTCTAATTAAAATATATATATTTTAAAATCCAGTGGAGACGGCCGACGCCGCTCCGCTAAGTACTGGTCCGCTCGATAAACTTGATGAGCAGGCTTGAAAAATGTGAAGGGAGTAAGCACTTGCACAAAAAGTGCTGAACAAAAACAACTTTCTCAACGAATTCTAAAAATGAGGTTTGCAAGCAGTGGGAGATCCAAAAATTTTGCAAAGGGGGGCCAAGGTTGAAAAAAAAAATTAGAGATACCATTGTACCATTTACTTAAACTGCCATTTAGATTTAAACTCTGTAGTATGAGACCCAGCAGCTATAAAAAAAGTAAAAATGGTAATGGATGTAGTACTAAAAAATACAAATGCTATTTTCCCACTAAATTTTTTTTTTCTAGGCTGCAAGAACAAGGTAAAATTACTTGAATTTTGGAGGGCAAAGGTACTTGGGTTTTGAAGGGGCAATGTAACTATTTTATTATAAATACTCAAAAGAACAAAGGGTCTAAGAAAAATTTTCAAAATTTTAAGAGGGGCCAATATACCTAATTTATCATAAATACTCAAAACTATATAGGGTATAAAGTAATTTTTTAAAATTTAGGAGGAGCCAATACACCTAATTTATTATAAATACTCAAAACTATGTAAAGTATACAGTAATTTTTCAAAATTTTGGGATAGCCGTGGCCTCCGCCCGCCCCTTGTGCTTCCACAACATTTACAAGAACTGATCAGTCCTGATTACCACATTTAATAGGCTATTTCAGGTAAAGTACTCAACATATTGAATGGTTATTTTTTAGGTCAATTCAACTCACCCCAACAAGCTTTTTAGTCTCAGCGATTGGATTGGCTATATATATGAATTGATTTTCTCTAGCATATTCTTGGGCTAAGTCTAACCAATCATATGTTTTCTCACAATCCAACCCTTATCTTTTCTTAGTCTTGATCCTCTTCTTCTTTGGCACCTTCGAAATTTTACCTACATCTAATCACTCCTCCTTGGTCTATATAACAATTATGAGGAAAATTATGCAACTATAGTTTCTATTGCTACAGAAATCAGAAGGCTGCTGCTTCATTTTAAGAATATCATTGATCAAAAGTGACAATACCCCAATCTTCCAAAATGCAGATGCTAGCTAGGTTCAAACTCCCACCTTAGGGCCAGCATCTTAGTCGGAGAAGAAAATCCAATTGTTTCCTGATACACTTGGTGGGTTCCTAGCATGAGTCCCTTAGTCCCGGCCTGCGCCATCGTGAAGTTTTGTGAATTTTTCATCGAAACAGTTCGCTTTCATAGTTTAGGCTAACTTCTTTTTGCAAATGAATGTTCATTAGTGTGAAAGTGTGTATTTTCTATATGAAAATTATCAAGCCAGCCTACACCATTTTGGTGAATATACAAGATAGCGATGTTACCATTGGTCATATAAGTTGCCTAGCTTTCTAAGGTTTGAGCTGATGTGCGAGTGTGACGGCTCTTTCTTTGGTGAAAAGTTTCATTCATGGTTTGGTTTCTCACTACAAATCATCCTTAATTTAAACAACAAAAGAACTACGATACATGAGATACATGATAATGACTAATCGAAATAAAATATACATACCCATTTACTATGACCATGCATGTACGTACATATCTGTAGGAGAAAGTAACGAGTGCTTGTGACTTGCGAGCCCCGGTTAGGGTTTATATATTTTTTAGGCTGGATATGGTTGAGTGGTTAGTGATCACATCCGCTGATGTTGACATAAATGTAATTATAAATTGGGTAATACTATACAAATAGAAAATTTATATACAATTTATCTTCAGAATAATATTATTGGATAAGAACCACTCACTTTAAAACAAAACGTCCATCATGGTGAATTCTTAATTACAATAATGTCACGTAGCAATAGGATTTTGATAGAATTTTTTGTACAAATTTTTTAAAAGAATCACATTTCCTTATAAATTAAGGGGTTGCCTTGCCGCCCTATTGTGTCTACCCTATCTTATCTAGAACGATAAAGTTGTATTAGGAACGTGTACGCAGGTGGTTATGGACTTGAAACCCCGATAGGCCTGTTCATAAATTATAGGACTTAAGAATTTTTTTAGATTCGATTAGCTGAATAGGCAGGTTTGACAATTGTCTTCAAAATCTGGCCCGAAATATATATTAAAAAAATTAATATATATATATATATATATGTAATTAAACTTTATGTTATTCAATATTATTTTTTTAAAAAATATATTTATTATACAAATTTTAGGTTACATGGAAGGGCTTAGATGGGCTTCAAAATGTAATTATTTTAATTAGACAAGTTTGAAATTTAATTTTAAGCCCATTGAAATTTCTTTTTAGTGTAGACCCGACCCGTCCAATATCTACTCCAAGTACACCACATGTTTTAAAATGTGGTACGATATTGGTAGATTTGTGTAATTATGCTATTTGAATTTAAGGCAATTTTAAAGCAATTTTTTTTTTACAATTAGACATCTAATAAAATTATAGTCTAATTTTTTCAAATTAATCATGTAAAAACATGTTTCTAGGAGTATTACGGCCGCTATTTTTGCATATTCTACCAAAACTTTATTCTCTCTTGATTTTCGTTCTATAATATTTAATTTCTTTTTCTTATTTAGGTAACCCCTAAGAAAATAAATAAAAAACAAAAATGTATTATGTTTCATAATGTCGTTTTAAAATATAATTCATTTGGGTATTAGAGTTTTCTGAAAACGTTGTTTTTGGCATTGTAAAGCAAGGATTGCGGTTTACATTACAGAAACCCATAGACACACAAAAAAAAAAAATGAAAGATAAGATAAAGTTAACACCCAGCTAAGCAAATTCGATTAAGTCATGAAATAAGAAGCAAAGTAGACCATCTCTTTGGAATGGCTAAACTCATGTTCCTTTCGTGAATGCGAAGAATCGGTCTGTTTTTACAAAATAATCTTCCATGCACCAAACAATCGGACTCTTTTGGAATGGCTTAGACTCGTGCACTGCACGAATGAGAAGAATCTGTGGCTTTCCAAACTAATCCTTGCATGCTCATAACATGATCTCTCAAGGTTGCGAAGCAAGCGGAGAGGAGCCAGAATATATATATAGCCAACTATCTTCCATTTATATTAAGCTCCTTCTGATCATCTCTTGCCTTATCTCCTATTTTGTTCAATGTCTCTCCTCCTGATTCTCCTCTCAATCTTGTTCGTTTTCATTACTTACAAACTCTATCAGGAGCCAAGGTTTAAGCTTCCGCCAGGTCCACGCCGGTGGCCAATCTTTGGAAACATTTTCAATATAGAACTGCCAACATTCCGGTGTTTTTCCGAGTGGTCACAAGCTGACGGTCCGATCATATCAGTATGGCTCGGTTCATCACTGAACATAATCGTGTCGAGCTCAGAATTGGCTGAGGAAGTACTCAAGGAGAACGATCATCAGCTAGCTAACAGGCACAGAAATAGAATAGCCACCAAGTTTACCAACGGTGGGAAGGACCTTACGTGGGCTGATTATGGACCTCACTATGTGAAGGTTAGAAGGATTTGCGCCCTTGAGTTATTCTCTCCGAGAAGCCTTGAAGCTCTTAGATCGATCCGAGAAGATGAGGTCACCATCATGGTTGAATCCATCTTCAGAGACTGCATCAACCCTACGAATAATGGGAAGGTTCTGACGATGAGAAACTATTTCAGAGAAGCAACCATAAACATCATTACTAGAATGGTACTTGGGAAGCGGTTCGCAAGTTCGGAGAGTGAAATGGATGAACAACCATCAGAATTTAGAGCGATTATGGACAATGAAGAAAGGATCAGCGCATCACTAGGCCTTGTCGAGCACATTCCATGGCTTAATAATTGGATATTCTGGTTCAAGAAAAAGGAATTTAACGAGATTAAGGCACAAAGCGACCGATTGACACGAGCTATCATAGAAGAGCAAGCACTGGCCGGCAGGAATGGCGGTGCCAAGCAACAGTTTGTGGATGCTTTGCTGACTTTCCAAGAGCAGTATGAACTGAGTGACGACACGGTCAGTGGACTCCTTTGGGACATGATCAATGCAGGCACCGACACCAGTGCCATAGCAGTGGAATGGGCCATGGCCGAGCTGATCAAGAATCCCAATCTCCAGCATTACGCCCAGCAGGAGCTAGACCAAGTAATTGGATCAGACCGTACCATCACTGAACTCGACCTGGCGAGCCTCCCTTACCTCCAATGCATAGCCAAAGAGGCGCTTCGGTTGCACCCTCCTACCCCATTAATGCTTCCCCACAAGGCTAGTGCCGATGTGAAGATTGGCGGCTATGACATCCCCAAAGGATCCAACCTGCACGTAAACGTTTGGGCCATTGGCCGTGATCCGGTCCTGTGGCACAATCCGCTTGAGTTTCGACCTGAGCGATTCATAGAAGAAGATGTTGACATGAAGGGCCATGATTTTAGGCTGCTTCCTTTCGGCGCAGGGAGGCGAATGTGCCCCGGGGCACAGCTCGGGATCAAATTGGTCACTTCAATGCTTGGTCACCTGTTACACCAGTTCAATTGGAGCGTACCTCAAGGGATCAAGCCGGAAGAAATCGACATGTTTGAAAACCCAGGACTGGTCGCTTACATGCGCAGCCCATTGCAAGCTGTGCCTACCGTGAGGCTGCCTCCACACTTGTATAAAAGTGAGTCCATGCACAAGTAATTTCTACTTTCGAAAAGGACCCAAGAAAAGACATGCCGGTGGCCTGCTTTTTAAACTTCTGCTTGGGTGATATCAAAGATTGTTTATTAGTTCATGAAATTTAAGCTCTTTCTAGTCTGGGGGACATTACAATTGCATGTTTTCATGGGTGGTAATGGTCCGTTCAACCCACTCCCTGTAAGTTATAGAAGCTATTGAACTTGCCATTGCTTAACACATTCCCGAATTTCGGAGGGGAATGAGAAATGGAAAAATAGAGTCATCTAACTAATTAATTACAAGGAAACACAATTAAAGGTGACTGGAAAAACCAGCTGTGGATTCAAGGTTTAGAAAAAGGCTCAAGAGTTACGTGCCTTTGGCAGGAATCAATGAAATTTCCAACTTCATCCTGGAGAACAGAGGTGGTACAATTTCCATCTTCATATTCAGCTACTCCATTATTCTCAGTTTCAGTTCGGTTGCAGGAAACTAATGTAAAGCCGCCATAAAGTCCCAGCTTCCATATATTGGATGCTGAAGTCTGCCATTAAAGTAGTTTCAGGGCCTTTGTAAACCAAGTTGGTTCATGTTGATTTAGGAAAGAGGAATGGCGTGCCACTGGAGACGCTGCACCTCAAGCTGCAGAAATTTTATCAAACAACTTGAATTCCTAGAAAAAAGTGTGATAACATACAAAAATGTATTGCATTTCCGTTACTTTTTGTTAATTGCAATCACCGCGTATGGTACTTCAATAATGTTACCTTAATGTGATTTCTTACACATTAGGCAAAAGCAAGAAGATCCCACATGTATACATTAACCTGGGCCTTATTACTACGTACTCGGTATTTAAAAATGTCAAGAATGTTACATACTGTGTTTCTCATTTAGGCCTTGGGCACGATGGTAGAATTGCTCCATTTCAAATTGGGCTTCACAAATTCAAAACATAAAAGCAGTCGCACCATTTCAACTTGAACATCACGAGTTCAAAACAGCAATCTCTGCACGTGGGCAATGCCTGGGAAACACATTTTTTTTTTTTTTAGCTCATCGGAAAGAACTACAAGGAAAGCCAAAGCTGGGAAACGATAGGAGAGGTTTCGAACTCCTGGCCTACATTTGGAGCCCAGAAACTCTGGCAGTTAAAAGGGCACACAATTTACTAATTAGAATATTGTAAAGCCAAATTCGGGATATCTTCAATGCTGAAGAAAAGATCCAAAACATTGGCACAATAAATCTGCATATATAGGTCATCCAACCAGCTTTAGCTCCAAAAGTGTATTTTAACTCTTTTAATCTCAATGGAGTTCATGACACTAGTATAATAGAAAGCTAAATACCCTCATTTATCTAGCAACCTGCAATTCTAGGGAGGACAACCCACATGGCCAACCCCATGGAAGAAGCAAAAAGTTTGCCTTTGTGAAGAAAGACAATGTCAGAGAACCTCAAATTGACAATGGTAGGAAATGCTGGCCTACTACTAGAATAGAGCTACCCAGCTACCATGGCAGAAAATTCATGTCACTCGGATTCTTTTACAACCTTCAAAGGGTACCTTTACAGAAGCCATGCCAAAGCAGAGCAGTGAAAACAAAATAAGTAAATGGAAGCTCAATTTCCATCCTCGTCCTCATCATCATCTTGCTCGTCATCATCCTCGTCAGAGCCATCACTGCCTTTCTCCTGCCAGAGCAAGAGAAGGAGAAATTAAAACAAACCGCTTAGATACATTGTACCAGTCATTCAACTAGTTCCACTAGCAAGATTCTGTGGCATGGTCCAAATGCTAATCAGGCAGGAAGGAAATCATATGCATATTCTTACAACTTTCATTCCGGCCGACTTACGAGGCACAGAGAAAACAAGCTCTAGATGAATTGGTTTGAGCAAATTGGGCCATCTGACAGGTCAGGACTTCCAAGTATTTGTACTAAGGTTCAAAAATATAATCCAGACCATGTTCTACTGAAAAAACAATGCTAGAACTTATGGCGGGAAACCCCCTTTGCCACATATACTTCATTCACAACAAGAAAAGTTCAACATGACAGAGTTTACATTTTTCAGTTCTAAGCCTGAATCCAACATCAAGATTTGTAACTGAATAGACAATCATGCACATACAGAAGAGTCCAACAATCTCCACAACAGATAAACACACAGCTATCTTTCAAACTGTTGCATAAATATTGCATGCGTACCCTGCCTTTACTTTGACAACATAACAAAGCTTAGAAAAAAAAAGTCATACACCAAAGCCAAATACAATTGGAGCACAACAAAGTAAGTTAGACATGTATGCACCTGATCCGGACTCAAAAGCATTTATCATGTCCAAAATGCACATAATCAATAGAGAGAAACAATTCTAGCACAAGACCTCCCATGGCATTAGAGAAATGAATATCTTAATCTGAGTACGTAACATATTAGACAACAGTATTTTTATATTATTTGTATTCCCGTTCTACCAAATACCAACAAATATTGACTTTTTTATTTTCTTCTTATGAACTATCTATTTTAGTAGCATTTCTAATTATTCTCGATAGTGAAATTCCCTTACTAAATGAATTCTCCACCTTTTTTGAAACAACATAAGATTCAATATCATTCATAAACATGTTTTGACAGTTGAAATCAAATTTTGTGAATCTTGTGTACAGATGAGTCCATGGTATGTCTTACTCAAAGATAAAGGTATTTTTGTACTTTGTGGATAGTTTTGCAGTCTGACACTTGACAAGCTTTTGTTTTATTTTCTTTTTGGCTGTATTGCTTAAAAAATTCACGGTTCGGTTTTTCATCCCCATAACACATTGGCCGATACTCCGGATACTGTCACAACACAACCTAGGATGCACAGATATGGACGCAGTATAGACACAAACACAAATATAAACACGGGACATGATATTTTTAAAAATGAAAATACGGATACAGCGAAAATAGGGCAAATATATAGATATATATACATTTTTCTTTTCCTTATGTGTATGAATGCAATATCCATAAACCACCAAAAATGTGATGGAAATAACTAAACAAGTTCACAATTATAATACAACTAGTAGCAAGTTAAGGATTCAAAGAATTCGATTAAGGTGTTTTATGTTGTGATGTTTAAAGTTTGAAAATGTATAAATTTGACTCCATATGCTTCTAACAACAACATTTCAACTCCATTGTGTCCCAAATCTGTCCAACAAAGGGACAAGCGGGTCCCGATGTGTTCGAGACATGTCCACTAAAAAAATATTAATAAATATATTAGACACACCAAGTGACATGTCCAACGCATGTCCGGCGCACAACAAAAACCTGAATGGAGTGTCTGTGCTTTCTAGCCGCAACCACGACTGTTAAGCCAACTGATATTGCGATTTAAAACCATGCTTGGGAGAGACACATTTGTCACTTAGACACACATTAAAAGTTTAAAAATATAACTTGGAATCCAATAATAAAATAAAACCAATGTTGAACTATACCTATGAATCCGTCCTCTTTCAAACTTTTTAATTTTAGAAATTCCTAGAACATAGAAATTCTCATACTCCTTTTCAAATAAATAGAATTTTCTAAACTAGATATTTTCTAAACTAGATATTAAGATATTAAGATTTTTCATCCCTCCTCTTTCAAACAAGATATTAAGATTTTTTTATTTCTCATACTTCTTTTCAAATACATAAGAATGTGAAAAATGATTTCTTACTATTTTGATATAATAAAATTTAATTGTATTTTCAATGCACAAACTGAAAAATAGTTATTATTTTCCTATACACATATAACTACTAGAGGCGGAGGCACACGTGTGCTCATTACTCTCACTAATTCAATAATTTCTTTAATTTAAAAATTCCACTAACCACCCCACTAATCGATTAACTGAAAAAGTTTGTTTAAATTACAATTTTATCCCAAAAAATGCTTCACATATCAAACTGCAGTGTTTGCTTTATAATATTATAGATATATATCTATTTGTTGAAATGTCGCCATGTATTGTTCTTTGAAAATTGCCATGTTGGCATGTCTGTACTATGTCGTATCCATGTCCTATGTCCGTATTTATGCTTCTTGATTGTTCAACATCCACCCTCTCATTAAGCATTGTGGAGTAATACCCAAAGATATCACGCTGCATTATTTCAGATGATTCAATACCTTATACAAGCAAATATACATTACCAGCCTGGATGGTAAATTAGACCCTTCATACAGCTTCATAAAGCAAATTAGACCCTTCAAAGCCGCTTTATAGAGCAGCAACCATTACTATTTCTTCTCGACATTCGTTGTTACTGTTTCTCTTTTGAAGAAAATACATCCAGAGATTTAAACTATAAGATTTTACCTCTGGGTTTAAACAAGAAGGAGGAGAAGAAGAAGAAGAAGTGTACGAAAGATGACTATCATATAAAGGCACATTTATTTAGTTTCTAGATTGCAGTAAGTAGGTTGCACTAGGCATTTGTTGGGAATGGCATGTTCAAAGAGTAAAATAATAATTTTTAATTGCACAAATTGAACATACAAGCATGGGTATCTCCTAACCATTTATGAATTATCAAAGGCATTCTCTTATTCCTTTCTTGAATATTTCCCCCTTCTAAATTACTCCAAATTTTTGTTATTCAGTCCAGGCAGTCCATGATAACTGTAATACCCGACAATATTTTAGAGATTTTAAAATTAATCATTTAAGACTCGTACTAAATTCATGGGTAATAAAAATATTAAAATAATATTTATCTAAATTAAAATGTCTGAAAGAAGAATATTTATTATTTAGGAGAAATTAATCAAAAGTCAAAAGGAAGCCTTTCAGATTTAGAAATACTGTGTGACTCATAAGTTATTCTATGTATCAGTATAAGTTTTGTTTTCAAATTATGGGGCCAAAATATTAATAATATTGGAGTAGAATGTAAGTAAATTTACTATACTTGGTTAAAGTATATTTCAAGAAACCTTTGAGCTCATTTATGCAAATACTCAAAAGTTAAAATGTGGTGTCACTATCCTAATCAATCTCTACATACATTTAGTATATATCTAACATCTGGCCTATGACTAAGGAGGTTTTCGTTAATATCTCCACAGGCCTAAAGCTAACAAAAATAATAATAAAGAAAGAAAGAGGAAGAACCGAGAGAAGATAAAATAATAAACAAAACAAAAAAATGGATTGTAAGTCGACTAAGTTCTCGGGATCAAAAAGGAAGAGTAGAAACAAAAGGACATAAAGAGTAAAAGAAAGAAAGATAGATGATGGCAGTGCAGGCTAGCCGAGAGAGAAGTGATGAGTGGGTGTCCAGCTAGCCGAGAGAAAGAGTGAGAGTGAAAGAAAGGATGATGATGGGTGTTCATCTCTTAGGAAGATAAGAGTGGTCAAGTAATTAACCAAGTTAAAGAGAACCAGTGGAAGAAAGAGGGAAAAAGAATGAACCGAAAGAGAGATGAAAGAAAATTAGAAAAAAATACCAACATCTTAGCACGAAGTAATGTAAGCATAGTGTTTCTTTTGGCGTAAACTGTTATAGGAGATTTAAACTTGAAATTTATATTAGTCTACCAAAAATTTGATATTAACTGTGAATTTTTACAGAATAATTTTTTATAGATGGAGATCTTTGCAAAAATTATGGCAACACTTGAGGTAAACTGGTTGAGTACAATATACTTGTCTCAAATCACTTTCCAAAAATTTATTTGTGTCGTTCCTAAACTGTATTCATCTTGTATATTATTATTCGTTAAATTTTATAACTCTTGGATCTGCTGAACTCCATTCAATATATCCTTAAATACCGTGTTCGTTTTTAAATCCAATAAAAGTATTATTTTTTAAAGTGTAGGGATTATTGAACCAATATAGTTAATTTGAATATTTGTTTACAAAATGTATTTTCAAGTCATGATTAAATTAAATACTAAATTAAGCACCGTATGTCCAGGCCTCGTGGACGACACAAGAGCCTTGCTATCAGGCCTGTGTGGTATGCTGGCGTAAAAGGGAGAGCTTCCAAGCGTGGTACTTTTGTGTTGTGTGTCCCGGCCTTGTGGAGGACATAAGAGCCTTACTGCTACGTCTGTGATATGCCAGAATTATAAGGTGAGCTTTCGAGCGTGGTGTGAAGCTAGTGTGAGCCTCATCGATAGGCCACAAATGATCTTTTATAGCTCAATGATGTGCCAAGCAACTGATTGGTACCTTTACAAATACACCTATTACCAGGGTATTATCATTATTGAAATGATTATTATCAATAGTTTATCGAAATTTTTGGTCAGCTTTTAAATATCGTTTTTCTTATTCGATCTGCAAAACAAATTCAATCAATTGTTGAGCTTCATTTGGTTATTCAAACTAAGCATTTCTATCCTGTCATATTGTATACTTCCCGATTTAATTTTATTTTTCAAGTTGATGCAAAATGAGTGGCAGTGCAGTAGTTAGAGTCCGTTAATTTGATTATTTAGAACACGTGTAGAATTATTATTACTTGTAAAAAAAAATATTTGAGGTTTAACTATGATTGGTGATGCATTGTAAATTTCGGTGAAAATCTGATCTAAGAATTCTTTTGAGGTTATCTTATTTTATTAATTTTATTAATGGCCTGAAGAAATTCGGGTCGTTACAATAACCCTATAGCATTAACTCCAAAGATTTGAAGAATAGAAGCAACAGCAAAATTTAGCCATTCCCAAATAGAAGAACTGTAAGTAAACATACTGATTATAAAAAAACAACCCTAAAGAAGTCTGAATAGTCTAACAGAAAGTATTTAGGAGTTCACTAGAGTCTTTATTTACCTCTTCATCACCTTCTTCCCCATCAAAATCTTCTTCATCAGCCTCCAACACAAAAGAAATTAATAAAGATTAGATAACCAAAAAACTTTTTATTACTTTCAGACCACAACAGAAACATGATTGTTGTTTTAAAGAAACATGAGGTCAACAAGAAAGGAAAAGAAGTTACATTGTTGAAATAAGTGAGAGGATTGGGCCATAAATCCTCCTTGATTATCTCAGCGACCTGCAAAAAGCAAAAGCATATCAATGAAAGATACAGAGGGAAAGGGGATACTGAATTCCTCCAGTCTTAGTATCAAGTCTTACATGTAATCTGCCAAACTCTAAATTACCTCATCTTGAATCTCATCAATATCCTCTTTCTGCTGGGTATTACTGAACCAGGTAAAGAAGCTGCACTTGCAGAAGTCAATAGAATAAGGAACTTAACTGACACATTAATGCATCCACTTGAAAATTGCCAAAATACAGTCTACATGATTTAAGAGTGATTTGCATCATGGATATGATCATCTATGTTTATATATGAAGTTACAGCTCAATACAGACAATATTGTTACATATTTTCTCGTAATTTGAAACTCAAAACAGCCAATAAACAATTACTAACAGCTAAAACAAAGAAAATTTATATTCTCCCAATTTGAAACTCAAAACAGCCAATATACAATCAGTAACAGCTAAAACAGAGAAAATATGATATGATAAGTATTCGGCTGAACTACTTCATCTGTATCAGTCTCAATGAATCATGTCTAGCAGCAGAAACACTCGAATCAGCAAATCATAACAATGACTTCAGGAAACAAAGGCTAGTCAACTTATAATAATGGAAGTAGAAGCATTTTGCAACACAATCAGGTCTATAAGTGTAACTAGAGTGGAAATTAGATTTCCAGTGCATAATTTGAATCACAGAGCTCTGTACAGGAAATTTTCAACTACCTTAATTCAGAAATAGAAAAAAAAAATCCTGCATAAAGTAACAATGTATTCTTCTCCAAAGTTCTTAGCATGCTTTTCCTTTTCCAAAGAAAATATCACAAGAAGTGTGCACTACAAAACGGGCTAAATTTCAGTATCAAGGCATCAATTTGGTTAATCGAAAAAAATGAGACTCCAATCCAATCATAATTTCACTGAATTGAAAAGCTAATCTCATAATTTACTAATACAGAATTTAACCATGCACCAATTTTTACTACCACAAAACCAATCAGGCAACAGTGATCATCAAACCTATCAACTGGAGTTCCAATAAGAATTTCAGATTGTTACTTATGCTACATTTGTATATGCAGGGGAGGGAGGGAAGGGAGGTATAGATATTAAGGGGAAGGAAACAAGGAGGAGGGAGGTGAGTTATCCCCCTTCTTGTTTGGTTAGACTCTTCTTGTGCAGTTAAACAATAATTATAGAGAGAAAGGTGGTGCAGAAGCCAAATTGGTAATGTTTGAAAAAATTTCATACTGTCTTCTCACAAATACTTGGTATTAAAAATATCTTTAATAACAAGCACTTTACTTCCCTCTGTTTCCTCCCAATTTTGAAGGAGAAGAAAAATGCTCAAACAGGGGCCCTCTCTCCCCTCACAGCCCTTCCATATAGTTCCCCTTCCCTTCTTAAAAACAATCCAAAAAAGATGAATATTAACCCTTCACTCTGTATCCTTCACTTTCCCCCAAAGCCCCTCAATCTAAACATAGTGTCAATGCCTATAATAATACCACTATCATTTATGAAATATATAAAATTGTAGAAAGATATCATTTAAAGAAACAAAATTGGCTGAATATCACTTTCACTAAATCCAAAGGTACAGCCTAAGGAAAACCACCTTTCATCAGCATGAGACCGCTTGTTCCCTTTCTTCTCATGAGCAACTCCATTAGGAATGCCCTTCACAAGTTAAAACCATTTAGTAAAAAAAAAAAAAAAAGAAAAGAAAAGAAAGAAAGCAATTCACCAAGAGTATACATGAACAAAGAGCTCTTACCATGCCCTCTTTCCACTTAATTGATGTTGCAGTAATTTTGGTGGTTCCTTCATCAAGGAAGGTAAAAGTCTTCGTGAGCTTTGTGTCCTCAAAATAAGGATTTAGATTGAAATTCTGATGACAATAAGAAACAAGAATAATAACTGTTACTAAAACTGTTGTTTAAACATAGCACCAAACAGCATGCCATCCCCAAGGCCTCAATACAACAAAAGGAGTTTAAAATGAACACCGAAAGCTCCTTCAATACCTAAGCAAGGGAGAAGAACCAACACTTACAAAAGTAATAGAGTATCCTGACTTCACATCTTTAAAATCCTCCACTTCGAGGGAAGTTAGATGCTTAAATATCTAATAACAAAGAATTCTAAAGTCAACTCAAGTTATAAGACATGTAAGCATTCAAACGTCAAAAACAACAGTGACACTAAATAACACTACAGAAGAATTGTCTTATCAGTCCAAATTATTTAATAGTAACTCAATACGGAAAAGGAAAATATTAAAATCCTGATCAAATCACTGAGTGATTTCAACAAGAACCAAACCTTTTGGTCTTCTTCAGTCAAAAGGTCACCGATAGCAGGATGGCTCAAGATCTGCATAGAATAGGGGATCATTCAATTGAAAATTCCAAGAAATCATGAACAATGCTACAAGGATACTTGTATAAAGTACCCATGTCAAACACTCGACACAAGTCCAACACTTAGGTAAGTGTTATGGTATATGCATGACATCTATTGTTGAACCTTCACTTAAGAAAGATGTTTAGCTATTCGAGTTTACAATATAAATATGCATTAAACTATTATATTATGCATGAAACACCCTATAGTAGCTTGTAAACACTATTCTATTCTTGAAAAAAAAAATAAAGCATATTAAGAAAATAATATGATTATTTTGCTATGCCCTCGTATCCTCGGACATGGGAAGTGGATAAATCTGACACTTAAACATATACCCACACCCGATACCTATACCCGACTCCATGTAACATAGATCATGACAACAGGAAAGTTATAGGTTTTAAGAATGAAACAGATCATAAGGATAGATCACTAACGGCAGTTAACCAAAAGTCAGGAATCGATTTTATAATGTCATTCCGCTTCTCATAAACTGGCTTGCGTATCTCATTGTACTTCTGCTCTACTTCCAAGACCTTATCACTTGCCTCTTCATTGATCTGAAATCAACAATATACAAATAAGCAAATAAATAACAGAACACAGCTACGCCAATTTCGGTAACTGATTCTGATGGATACATTACCAATACTTCCCAGATACTCAAACTTTGCATCCAACACTTCTTTGATTGATCCAATAAATAGGAAAATAACATTTTAAATTTAAGAACGATTTTTATACTTATCAAATATTGGTAGACATATCTAGCATTCCTAAAATTGAGATGTCAGCTTTACAGGATAAAACTAGAGTATCAAAATAAGAACATAATGTGAAACGATTCAAATATTCCCAATTGCAAGTCTTCAAGACCTGAAAGATTCAAAGCAAAGAAAATGCACAAGAAAAACATGAAACTCAAGAGGAAAGACTCCCCCAAACTGCATTACCAGACAACATAGTTTGGGTATGGGATATGTATCCAACATGACTCGTTAGACATGTATCTAACAAGTATGAACAAATAATTGAATTTACTATAGACCAAGCATAGAACTTATATTTTATGCATGAAATGCAATAGTTTAGCTCGTAAATACCATTTACCATAAAAAAGCAAAAAAAGTATTTCAAAACTACAAAATTTAGCAGTGTCCAAGTGTCCTTCAATACGAGAATTAGATAGATCCGACACTTGAACACATACCGGCACTTGACACCCGCACCCGAGTCTAAGTAACATAGGCTATGACTACAATCTACAAATAAACACACAAAAGGTTATAGAGCACATTCAATGGTTTAAACTTCGAAGGCACGCACCACCTTTAAAGTTCCTGATCGATTAAATAACATATCCAAATTCTTACAAATACTATCACTGTAAAATTATGTGATCATCTCACATAAGCAAACACGGGTGTTGATGCAAATATAAGCATATAAATGCATGCATAAATACGTACTTTAGTGCATATTTTTGTATGTCAATGTAGTTATATAAGCGTGTACATATTCCCATCTGTGTACGTGATACATACAACAATACAAATGCAAGGCGCACACACAAGCAAGCACTTTTTTTCTCAAAATTTTCATAAACATGCTAACAAGAATAACTGACTGCGCTATTCTTCTTTGTACAAGCTAAAATTGGGAAAACAAAAACCTTAATTCAGCAATCAAATCAAACAAGCATATGGACATCGTTAATTACAAAAAGATAAATGCTAGCATTACAAAACATATACGCTGAACTTAAATAAAGCAATGCCCTGTTGGGTCGGCATGGTTGCTCAGAAAACGTAAGAAACTCAACAATTGCGGGACATAAAATCCCCAACTCAACAAAGTCCCGAACCACCAAATCACTCCGTTCAAGTCAAATTTCATCTTTTGCTGAAACCAGAGAGAGAGAGAGAGAGAGAGAGAGAGAATTATACTTTCTCGAGCTCGTCTTGGACCTCCTGCAATTTCTCGATGGAGAGAACGAGGTCTCCATCTATGTGCTCTGCATTTTCCTCTTCGCCTTTCTCTCCAACCTTCAACTTTTTGCCCTTGTCCGCCACCATCTTCACAGTCCTTCAACAAACCCTAGACAAAGATTGTCTTTCCCTTGCGCTGTGATTATCTAACCCCCTAGAGAGAGAGTGAGACTGAGACTGGGAGCGCCAGTGAGGAGTAGCCAATATGGGTTAGGGTTTTGGGAATACAAAAAAGCAATTAGCTTCAAGGGTTTTGAGAGTCCAAAATCTGCTGAATCGTCCACTGAAGAGTGTATGCATATCTTAACCAATGATAAACCGGCACCGTTGACACTTGGGCAACTCGTGGTGATTTGTTGGCTCATGATTTGCGGTGGTTTTGGTTTTCGATACTGTCAGTGTCGG
This sequence comes from Euryodendron excelsum, assembly GCA_033060915.1. Taxonomy (NCBI): domain Eukaryota; kingdom Viridiplantae; phylum Streptophyta; class Magnoliopsida; order Ericales; family Pentaphylacaceae; genus Euryodendron; species Euryodendron excelsum. The sequence goes on along the minus strand of CM065384.1, from coordinate 32,901,462 downwards.
GCCCTTTGAAGCTAAGAAATTATTCATTTCTCCTTGATTGACATGCGTCTTTGCTTTTGGAGGGCGGTCCATCACAACCGAGGTTTGATATTTAATTTTGAATTAATTACATTTTTTCCTATTGTAGTTTATACTTGTGTAACTTTATCCGTTATACTTTTAATTGTTTAAGTCAATTCGCTTATAATTAAGTAACAATGTAGCTTTTATACTTTGTACTTTTAATTGTTTAAGTCAATTCGCTTATAATTAAGTAGCAATGTAGCTTTTATAGTGGATGTCGTTTGAATCTTTAACAGCAAAACACAATGTAACATGCATGAGTAGTCACTCAAAAGGGCATAAATGAAATTTCACTCCCATTATCGACGTCCTTCACCTTCTTCTTCACCTCCTTCCCCGTTTCTCCCTCCATCAACTCTTGTACCATTTTCTCCCAACCCTCCCAGTTCATGAACCCTCTCAATGGACCATTGCATGTCTCCACTCTGAACCCCACCTTGATCGCTGCAATGACTCAGAAAACCCTTGGACACTCTCGTGCGCAAGTATCTCTCTGTGATCAACCCACTCTCTCACTACCATTCCCATATCTTTCACTCTCTCTTCAAACATATCCTTCAATTTAAACTCGTTTCTTCTCATAACCCACAAGAAATTCACTCCTAATTTCTCCAACCTAATTTTTATTTCACTGAATTGGTCGGTCGATATCTCAGCCTGAGACTTAAATGCAAAATAGAGAATTGAGTGTCCATGTGCGAGCCTTTGGTCTAGCCACCGCACCCACAGGGTTTTCTAATGGGTTTAGAGTTCGAGCCTTAGTGGCTCAACCAAGCAGAGAGGTCCGACGCGGCAGGGTTTGGATGCGCAATTGCGATTCCAGAAATCCAGGGAGGCTTCAACTCATGTTGTTGACGACAAACCCGTAGCTTCTCTGTGTTGCCATGACTTGCTCCCTAACAAAATCAAAGTGAGGACCTTTCGAGGAAAGGAAAGCCGAGGGTTGCGAAATTGGATGCTGAGTGGAGCATGAGGAAGCCGTCGGAGACCATGATGTTTGACACCATGTGGTACTCTGTGAAACCCTAACTTGCTTAGCATCATACTTAGCTTAATAACATGCTTATGGTATATGATTATCCTTAATCAAGAAACTTTATTGGCATGGTTTAATGAGGACTTGTACTTGGAGGATTGTCATATATTTAAGCATGATTATTGAGCTTAATCCATGATTAATTAGCTTAATTAATTTTCATGCTTAGCTTATGTTAATCATAATTAATTATCATAAGTGTGATTAATTATGTTAATTATGTGGATTAGAGATGAATTAAGAAAGCAAGAAGGTGCTAGGTAGGGGTTTAACCCTAAGACACCTAGGTGTGTGCTTCATGTGTGAGAGGTGTGTGTTTCACTAATTTTGCTAGCAAGTGTTTGTGTGTAACATGTGTGGATAATAGATACACATTGTATATATTTTGTGTTTTGCAAGACAAGAGGGAGAGGAGTTTGATTCTACGAATGTTGGGAGAGAAAGAAGAAGAGAGAAAAAGAAAATAAAGAAAAAAAGAGGGGGAAGAAGAATTCAAAAGAGGAAATTTTTGTGTTTATTCCTTGAAGTGAGAACTATCTATTGATGCTTGTTCCATTGTATTTTTATCTATTGTTATATGATAGCATGTCATTTCATGCCATGGAGGTTGAATGGAAGTGGAGAGGAGGAGGGTGATTAGGGTTCCAAGGAGGAAGCCTTGAATTTGTCATGTTGTGCATGTTTTTGGATATTTGAGAACTTGGTTATAATCTTAGAGTTTCATTTTGAACCTTTGGGATACTTGTTGTGGTGTTGGAATGGTGAAATTTATTTTCGAGCCAAGGTGTGTTAGGGGTCAATCCCGGACCTTAGGAGTCGACACATGAAGCACTTTGCTGCAAAATTTTGGTCTCTATTCCTAGGTGTCAACACCTGGTGCAGAGGTATCAACACATTGACCAAAAATTTGATTCACTAGCTCAAGGTGTGGACACATGAAATTGAGGTGTTAACACCTATGATTGACAGATTTAATACATTTTAGTAAAACGGTCATAACTTTCTCTAGAAAACTCAAAATGGCACGCCATTTGAAGCGTTGAAAACTAGACTTATGGGGCTTTCTATTGATATAAAGTGGATACTCTAATTCTTTTTATATTGAGAGATATAGCAGTTTAAAGATGACCTAAAAATTTTATCAACAGTCTAGTTTTCCAGAATTTTAGTCCAACTTTCATTGGACATAACTCTTTCATCTAAAATCTATTTTTAACCCATAACCTACCAATCTAAAGGTCTCTAAACGTATTTTCAAATAAGATTGACCTAATGCATTGTCTTGGGTTTTAGTGAAAGTGGTTTCTTGTCTTTGATTGTATTGGGGAAGGGTTTAACATCCTATTGAGTTCTAATGTATCATAGATGTTCTCAATCATATGTTTAAAGAGTATAAGCTATAATTATGCATTGGCTATGAATTATAGCATCTATTTTATCGTATTTGATGTGGTGATATTTGGTAGGTTCGGAAACAGATCATACTATTCCGATTCAACCGAAAGAGTAGCTAAATTTGAGAGTAAGCGGTATCAGGTGGGAATATAAGATTATCTTATTCATAAGGTATTGAATGTTTTATTGTCTACATTGGTGGTGATTGTTGGATTATGCGATGACATTTGCATACAATACATTTTGCGTGCATATCTTGCATTGCACGGAGAAGGTTTAGTCGATGTGGGACTAACCTAAGGTTTAACCAATGTGGGGCTAACCTAAAGGGTGTCGATGTGGGATATTCTTGATAACAAACTATCGATATATTGAATCAATGTTATCAAAATAGCGTACACATATGTGGTGTATCATACATTGCATCACAATAGGCATTTTGTTTATTGTTGATAGTGTATTATCTATTGATAATTAATTCAGTAGATGCTTATCATTCCTTCTTTATGAGTTTGATTATCTTGTGAGCAAATTGATATATAGCTCACACCCACACAGATTATTTTGCAGGAAAATGGGAGATGTCCAGTCCACTGTTGGTGTTGATGTTGGTGTTGAGTTAGAGAGTTTCGAGAAACTCTTTAGTTGAGTTATTAGTCATGTATATTGTTGTACATTGTATTAAAGTCTTGTTGGAGTTATTTATTTTGTGGTTTTGTAATATTCATAAGTGTGGATTAAGAGTTTTTTTTAATGATGTGTGTTGGAGAATTATGAGATGGATATTATTTACTTAATATGATGTTATATATTCATATAAATTTTTTATCTTTGGGATTATGTTGAGATTTCACTTACAGGTGGGTGACCTATGCGATCATGTTCGTCCTAAGACAACATTAATGACGTTTGATTAGAAGCGGGCGTAACATACTCCATTAATGTTTTTGGGGAAAAGAAGGTCGATGATGAAAGCATCGGTGTCGACAAGATACTCGACGATGAAGGGACGATTGTCGACAAGATACTCCCTAATTGTTTGTATCATAAACACAACGAGGGTTTGTTATTTGACCCAATTCAATGCACATGTATCACACGTGAGGGCTTAAGCATTTGGGTGGGAATGGGAGTGAAATTTCATCCATGCCCTTTGAATGGTTGCTCATGTGCATCACGTGGTATTTTACCATCAAAGATTCAAATGGCATCCACCATAAGGGCCACATTGCTACTTGACCATAAGTCTTAGGGGTTGACTAAAACAATTGAAAGTACATGGGGTAAAGTGATGCAACGTGTAAACTCTAAGGGAGAAAAATGTAATTAACCCTTTAATTTTTCCTAACAAGTAATTAGGGTGTGTAAGCACTCTATTTTTGCCTGCTTAGCAGTCTCCAGTCCGTTCAGACTTGAATTCAAGTCAATATGGACATATTTCAATTCAAATTAGCTTTCCAGACCTAATTTAGTCAATCAATCGCTTCGCAGGCCCACCAGACCCAAATAGAAGCAAAATGACCAAAGTGCCCTTGGGACATTATCCCATCTAATTTCAGTGGGCATGTCTTTTCGAAGACGGTAAGTCCCCGTTTTAGTCCAATTCCAATTCAAATCTAATTCCAATCCAAATCACATTCGACACGTCTTTCAAAAAAGTTAATCCCTCAGGTGGTAAGACCTTCCTGCTTGGCACGTTTTCTTAGAAAATTCTTCAGAACGGTAAGTTCCTTTAAACTTGTCGACTGAGATGAGACCCCAAGTGCTCAAGATGGTAGAACGGTCCACCTTTGGCGCCTGCTAGCCCGCCAATGAAGAATATCCATTTCAGAATGCCTTTCGAGAAAGTTGATTCCTTAGGCGATAAGTCCACCTAGTAGCTTCCCGAGATCAGGCAGTCTCTGGAATAATCATGACTCGTTAGGGTAATGGAAATACTCACAAATTTCATAACCTTCAGAGTGGCAGAAACACTCGCAAACAGGTCGGCATAGGGAATTGCCAATAAACCCCTTATGTCACAAGACCGAACTCGCCTCTTGGCCGTGACACATTTACCAAAGGACGGGATACCTTTGGAAACCAACTGGTCACAGACCGTCAAAGTGACGGAAACACTTAAAACCCAGGTCAACACCAGTGTCTGCTAGCCCACTCCGGTAAAAAATGACCAAACTGCCTTTAAGGCTTTTTCGGCACGCTTTTTTGATAAAGTACCTAAGTCCTCAAAGCTGTAAATCCACCCTTCCAATATTGTCTTAAAGGCAATTTGGCATAATTAGGTGCCTTCCAATTGGTTTCAAGCCAATTCCGAGACCATTCGGTCAAAATGACCATTTTGCCCCTAGGCATCCGAGCACTGCGGGAACCCCACTAGCTCTGGATATTAAACCGGTAATCTCCCGGGGATGTTTCTGATAGTATCCTCGGCCTTCCGATCCATTTTCAGATCATTCCAAATTAATTCCGGCAAGCCCAATGCAAAATGATTGTTTTGCCCCTAATGGCCCGGTTAACCTTTCCAACATATTCTGATATTATTTTTCAAGTCTACTATCCCCAAGACACTATTCTAAGGGTTTATGTCCCTTTTCGGCCCTCCAGGCCATTTCCGGAACCTTCCAGAGTCACTCCTAATGAAGCCAAGCTGAAAATTACATGGTAGTCACTAGTACAGGCACTCAAATCTTTGAAAGATACGTTGTTTGCCAACCTTAAAAGTTTCCTAAGTGGTTGGTGCCACTAATAGTGGCGCCAAACTAAAAAATGGCAGGGCACCACTCCTAGTGGCGCTAGTGTAAAGTTTGGCCTGGCGCCACTGCAGTAGGTGCCAGTTCACTCCTCTGTCTATAAATACAGAGCCTCCTCTACCGTGAAAAGGGTCTGCAAACACAGTCCAAAAACCCTACTCTTCGATATACAGAGCTCGAAGTCCTTCCAAACTCTAGTTCCCTTTAGGTTCTTCAAATCTTAGCCTCCATATACAAAATCCTAGTCCCTATACACTAAACCCTAACTCATATACACTCATATACACTCACAAACTAGCTTCTGAAGCCTCCATTGAAGACTTGAAGTGCTGCAACTTGAAAGCTCTTGAAGATCAAAGCAAATACCGAGGCAAAGCAAGTAAGCAAAACAAAGCAAACCGAGCAAGCAAAACGAAAAAGACACAAGGTAGGCTTTCTATTTACATTTATACAAATCCCCCTCTCTTTACTCTCTCCTAGCCCACTTGGGTTTTCTTCTATTTTAATCCCCATCTTCTACCCCCATTTATTGCATGTTTGAAACAAGGGACTTCTTGGTTCATGTGTAGGATTAGGCTATTGAAAGTCACTACGTCGGGGGCTTTCTCTTAGTCTAATCGAAGACCATGTGGGTTCGGCCCCCTTGATTATGTGGCGAAACCTTTAACCTTGTATGTTCACGACCCCAACTTGCATTGTGCATATCATGATCATGCATCTCTTCAAAATTCGTTTTCAAATTTGTTTCAAAACTTGCATCAAAACTATTTTCAAAACTTGCATTAAATCTTTTTTTTCAAACTTATTTTCAAAATCACAATCCTAAGATAATTCTAGTCTTTCTATGGTTAGGGTTGCTTTAGAAAAGTGTCACATTTAAAGTGACTTTCATGGTCCATATTTTCAAATCCTTGTTATTTTCAAAATCACAATCCTAGAATAGTTCTAATCTTCTTATGGTTAGAATCATTAGAAAAATGAGATAGTTTTAGAGACTTGCAAAAGTCCACATTCAAATCCTTTTCCAAATTGCTTTTCAAACTCACTTTCCAAAACCTCATTTTAAATCTTCTCAAAAATCTCTTTTCAAACTTACTTTCCTAAAAACTCTTTCCAAAGACTCTCTCAAAGTTTTATTTTCCAAAACCTCCTTTTCAAAACTCTTTTCAAGTTTACTTTTTAAAAACTCCTTTCTAAAATCTTCTTCCAAAAATCTTCCTTTTCAAAAAATTCTACTTTTCAAAAACTCTTTACCTTGGAGTCCAAGTTAAGCCCTAGAACCATGATTAAGAAACCCTAATTTCCAACTTCTTTTTCTATATCAAACTTTAGGTTTCCAAATTCTATTTTCTATATCAAAATCATATATTTTCAAATCCTATTTTCTACACCAAAATTTAGAATTTCCAAATTTTCATCTTTCCAGTTCCATCTCAAATTAAATCCTCCATTTTAGGAAACTAGATCCAATCCTCCATTTTTAGAAACAAAATCAAATAATCTCTTTTTAGAAATAAAAATTTAATATTTTATTTCAGGAAATAGAAATCAAATCTTTCTTAAATACAAATCTTTCCTAAATCCAAATCTTTTCTAATTTCTACCTTTCCTAATTCCATACCTTTCCTAAATCTTAACTTTCTAAAATCTAAATTTTTCAATCTTTCTTAAACTTAAATCTTTCCTAAACTTCAAGTGTTACTAAAACTTAAACTTTCAAACCTTTTTTAATTTCGAACTTTCCATTCAAACCTTTCAAAACTGTAAACTTTCTAAATTCCAAATCTTTCTTAAATCAAACTTTTCCTAATTCAAATCTTTTCAAAAATCAACTCTTTCTTAAGTTGAAACTTTCTAAATTCAGAACTTTCCAATTTCAAAACCTTTCCTAAAGCAAAACTTTTCTGAAACAAGCTTTCCTAAAAATGAAACTTTCCTAAAAAGAAACTTTTCTAAAATGGAACTTTCCTATTTTGAAACTTTTCTAATTTCAAGATTTTCTAAATTCAATCTTTTCTAGACTCCAACTCTCCATGTTTTCTAAATCAAACTTTTTAATCAAATCTTTTTTAAACTTCAAGTCTTTCCTAAATTCTATCTTTCCTAAGTCTAGGTTTTTCAAAACCAAACTTTTCAAAATCAAGTTTCTTAAGTTCAAATCAAATTCAATTTAATTACATGCTTTAACCCTAGGTTACACAAAGTCCTAGGATGTCTAGACCCTAGTTCAACCTTAACCTTAGAGTTAGGAAGCTTCCAACTCTTCTCCAAAAATTCTTTTCTAAACCGAGATGGTTTTTCAAACGTCAATTCAAGTCAATATATTTTCAAAACTCTATGTTTCCAAATCAAGTTCAAAGTCAATTCCAAGGTCAATTTCAAATCCTCAAGTTCTATTTTAAATCAAAGTCTAATTTTTTCAAATCTTCCAAGTCAATTTCAAATTAAAGTTCAATTTTCAATTTTCAAATCCAAGTTCCAAATCAAACTCTTTTCAAACTAAATTTTCTATCGGACTCTTGTACGAACTATAACTGACTTGATTCCCTAAAAGGGATACGTAGGCAACCCTCATGGGTGCAGTCACAACCTTTTTCAAGCTTCTATTTTTACAACCTTTTTCAGATTTCCAATTCCATAATTATTTTCAAACTTTCAATTCCATGATCTACTTCAAGTTTCAAATTCCAATATCTATTTTCAAAATCTCTATTTCTAAAACTCTCTTTCAAATCAAGTCTTTTTTTTAAATCTATTTTCAAAATCCAATTCACTTGTCAAATCTATTTTCAAAATCAAAGTCTTTTCTCAAATTTCAAATATTTTCTTCAAAGTCTACTTGATAAATCAAATCAAAGTCTTGTTTTGCACTTGCATATCATGCATCATGTCAATTTTTTTCTAAAAATTCTGTTCTAAAGTAGATAATTTTGGACATTTATTAATCGTAAACTCTAATGAGTGAACTTAACGTGAATAGACATGTAGGTACCGCAAGAGCGGGGTAGGGTGATGGCTTAGTGCGTGTTTCCCACACATAACCAACTTCCGAACCTATATCACTGTTTTCAAAGACCAAATGGAGTTATTTTTAAAAAGAGCTTAAATTTTTCAAAGGTTGCCAAACAACCTATTTTCTTAAAAACCCTTTCTTGAGGAAGTATTTTCAAAAAACCTTTTCCAAAAAACTCTAAGTATAATATTCGGATTATACTTAGTTTTAGGTGACTTAACTCACCTTAATCAAGTTAAGTGGCGACTCCAAATCTTTTTCAAAAGCCTTTTTTCAAAATCAATTTTTAATTCAAATCTAGTCCCACTCATTCTTCTAGAAGGATGAGTTCTAACGAGAGAGCACTGTATTTTTCTCACTTGTCTTTTTCGGGTGCAAAAAATCGAGGCGCGACAGGGTGACCGTCACACCACGTCATCGTGCTTACGTGGTATCACATTCCATTCAAATTGAAAAATGTAAAAAAAATTTACATGGCGGGAATTTTAAATTTGAAAACCTACCATACTGCTAGGATAATGCTATGATTTAAAAAAAATATTATCTTTATCTACCTATGACATTACATGAATAAACTGTCACACCACATAAGCCTAATGACGTGATGTAACGGTTACCCTGGATAATTTTTCCTAACAGGGACTCTACCACTATATGAGTGGTGGAGCAAGGATTACATAGTGCTCCTAGAGCATTAATTTTTTGAGGCTTGTCTAACAGTCTGTTTGGAACTTTGGGGAGGGAAGGGAAAGAAAAGGAAAAAGAAAATGAATAAAAAAATATTTTCCCTTTCCTATTTGATTTTGTAAAGAAAAGTGAAAGGAAAGAAGAGAAAGAGTGATTTAAAATTTTTTCCTCCCATTTTTTCTTTCTTTCTTTCTTAAGTAGAATCAAATAAGTAAAGAAAAAATTTTAAAATTTTCCCTTCCCTTCCCTCCCCCAAGTTTCAAACAATCTGTAAGTTGGGATGAGTCCTCTCTCAGCCCATTGTGGGTGGGCTCCATTGGCTTTGGCTTGGATAAAGCTTCAAAAAGTCAATATATGGCTCAAATTAAACATTTTGCATCGGGTGGGAACTCTTATGATCATGCCCAAAAAGAGTTGCTACTATTTGGTTGTCCCTTCTCACCTTTCTAGTTCAGTAAAAATAAATAAATAAATAGCCTGCTGAGTCAAAATAACTTCTTTGACAACAAATAATTAGAAGTAAAAAAATGCCGGTTTTTAAGAAGAATCTGAAAGAGATGACTTGAGCTAATTAGAATGCAACAAGTATTCATAAGTAAAATCTATTGAAAAATGCTTCAAAATTTCAAAGATAGATAGTGGTTGCGATTATAACATTGCTTTAAGTCAAAAAGTGAACAGTGATTTTGCTTTTATTATTTTCCTTTGTCGGCTCCAGTCACTTTTTCACTAAAGCTTGTATATTTTCTTATCTAATCTTGACTAACAAGGTATGGCTTTAATGCCTTATCTCTTGAATGTTGGCTTTGGCCTTTATAAATATATCTCCTTCCAGTCTTTTTGATATAAAGGAGTGAGTTTGTGTCCTCTTCTCTCTCAATTTCTTTCCTGCTATTTTTTTATACTCTTAGGCTTTCATAGCAAATGAGTTCAACCTTTTATAATGAGTGCACACCACAAAAGTTAGTCGTTATATCCTAGAAGACTATCACCTAGAGCCATATGCACTAAGGTTATCAACCATGTGGGGGCAAAATCGTTTCTTAAGGACAGCGGATTAATTTATGTGCCTTGACTCATTTTTCTTTTGATTTGATAAGTTTTCTCTCTAAATCTTCTCTGTGATTTACTTTCACCATATAATGTATTTCTTATTTTATATTGATTTATCAAAGCATGATTATTACATATATTTCTAACAATCTTAAGAAACGATTTTATGCTTTGATAAATTAACAAGAAGGTAATAAACTATCCATGGTTGCATATCTAGCTTGAATACTGTTTCACATCTCCTTTCTAACAAGAGAGAAAGTTTATTTATAATACATGTGAAAATTGATCTGCTTATGTTTAGATCTGTTTACTTGGTTGTTGTAGTTTTCTCTTTCTTCAATGAAAATCTAGATCTACTCGTGAGTGCATAGTAGAAATGCTAAGAGATAAAACCAGAGACCCAAAGAGAAATTACAATATATACATATATATAACATCCTCTTTTTAAGTTAAAAGTGTAATTTGATGGGATTTTTCCTTTGAGGACATTTTGATTTCAAATCATTCTAATAATCTGTTAATTGATTTAGACTATTTGAGAATCCTGATTTTTTACTACAAGTATGTTGAAACTTTATTATAATAATAATAAAAATAATTTTCAATAGTGAAAAGATTACATAAAGGAAAATATATTTTTATGTGTGCACAAAGAATATATGTATTATTATTATTTTTTTTTTTTGTGAGGCCTCTATGCTGCACTAATATTTTCTAATAAGTGATGCATGACACGAATGTTTGCATGTTATTCGTTAAAGTTTAAATAACTATTTTAGAGAGGAATTCTCTAGTGTTTTTAGATTACAGACTTTATTGGTATCCACCTAACTAACTGAGTTATATTGAAGTATGATGAAAAGTATTGTATATACGTGCACTATTCTTTGCCTGTGTTACTTGTTTGCCCAATTTATATTTCTTTTATGCTCTATTATCCTTTTTGATGAAGGATGAAGTGACCCGTGAGAGCAGATAAGATAAGTGATAATGTATTATATTCATATTATTTTAAAATTTTGTGTGGGAGACATGATACAATCATATAATTTAAGGCAAAAGACAGTTGTCTCACAGATATTGTATTTCTTTCATATTCTTTAGCTTTTTGGAACATGGCATGAGATGCTTTAGTTAGTGAATGATATTATTCGAATTATTCTACAAAATTAGTCAAAGTCCATTCTTACCTAACTTTTTGAATTTTGAGATATGATACTGCGTAAGACAAATAATATATAATATATAATATATAATATATTATCTGAGATCTCCAAACACTTTGGTGTCTTTGACTGGTAGTGTATGAAATCATCATTGGATTTTTAAAGAGCACTTGACTAGTTTGTCATGCATGCTTAAGTATATTGGTATAGTTAATTGAGAAAAACTTCATCATGTGATATAATCCCACAAGAGGTGGCCTATGTTTTGTGTCTCAAAAATATCATATATTATGAAATATGTAGCCTTTATTATCAAAGTTAGTGGCCTACATTTATAAAGTTGTCTGGTTATACATACTTTTGGAGATGGTGCAAAATAGTAATGTTTGCAATTTATTACATTTGAAATTCTTGCACAAATTCGAATACTTTTTGGCTTAAAGGGCCTACAACCATTTTACGACAATTTTATATTTGATAAATAAAAACCTCTCCTATTTTTGTGCTTCAGCTATTATTGTGTTGGGTTATTTTATTAACTCCAGTGTATTTGATGAGCAATAATGGCTCTCTAATAAAATAAGATAAAACAATTTTGCTACTTTCTATGAAGGTGCAAAGTGATTATAATTTTTGTCTTAAAAATTCATAGTGGAATAATAATGAGAAGATGTATTATGTGGATATATCACCAATAGTGGGACTCATTACTTTATACTTTTAGACTTATGCATAGATTTATCAAAATTCAACTGTTATTGATGTTGCTGCATAGTGTAGTATTGGTAAAAACAAAAAGGTGAAAGGGACATCGTCCTTTAAAAAATAAAATAAAATAAAATAAAACAAAACAAAGCAAAATAAAAAAAATAAACAGAAGGAAAACTGACATAGCTGAGAAAAGAAGAGGAGATAAAGACAAAGAAGAGAAAAGTATGAGGAGAGTGGTTGGTGGCAATTATCCTGCCGGGTGCAAGAATGCTGGTTTTTGGCTATTTAGTGTTTTTTTTCCCACATAATGTTTCTTAAAGTTGTATTTTAATGTGTGAGGTCTTCTTTGTCTTTGCCTATGTTGATTTTATTTTTCTAGCATATCCTATTTGTTGTTTTCACTAACTTATACTTCTCGGACAAAAGGGAACGCATGTTAGTTTGTGTGCTCCTTTTAGAGCTATGCTCTGTAAAGCAGTGATATGTATAAATTGGAGGCACTGTGTCTATGAAATTCTATAGTGATAGAATAAATCTAAAGTTTATATAAATATTGATTTTGTCCAATATGTGAGGAAATTTTATTTTCATCTTGTAGCACAAAATTCCACATAAGACAAAATAGTAAATTGTGGTGTGGTCATCAACCTAATTTTTCGTCTTTAAAAATGTGGGAGTGTTTTAGCTACAAATTCATCATTGTGAGAATTTGCTGGAATACGCCGTTTATTTCGATGTACCGTTACTTTTGGTGTGAGAAAGCAAGTATCCTAGTCAATGAGGTGTGTAAAATGAATAGATAACGAGAGACAAAAATACGTGTGTGGGATCCATGAATAGTAATTAATTCATTTAACTATTTAATCTTGTGTTTCATTTTATTTACTCGATGTGCCATTAATATTGATGCATCGTACTATTATTAATGAAGTTCGTCACTATTTTAACTATTGTACTTTATAGTCAATAGATTTGCCTTTTAAAGCTAAACCTATTGGATATAAGTGGTTGTTTTAGCCATACGATGGTATTTAACAAAGACAAGGCAAGATAGGTAGCTCGAGGCCACAATGCAAAAACAAAGATTATTTTATTTTATTACATTGCATCTATTAAAATGGTGTTTCTAATTGTGACTAAGCTTCTTCTGCATCAAATGAATATTAAAATTACATTTTTAAATAGTGATTTAAAGTAAAAGATTTATATGGAGTACGTTTAGAGACATGTGGTCTCCTGTGCTTATGCATGTAATCAAATCATTGTGTGATTTGAAACAAGCTCCTAAATAGTATCATGAGAAAATATGACAGTACTCATGATATCTAATGGCTATATGATCAATAGTGTTGACAAACACTTATTTAATGCTTTTATGGTGTTGTCATTATTATTTTCTAACATACTGATAATATGTTAATCATTGAGATTAATATCGATATTGTGAGTACTATTAGAAAGCCTCTTGCATTTAAATAATGGATAAAGGTATTGTTGTTTGAGAATCAAAATTTTGAGAATAATGATTCCATTACGTTGTGACACACTTTGCTGAGAAAGTGTTAAGTAAATTGCACATCTTATCCACATTGTATGATGCTAATTTATGATTTGTTGGAAAGTGGCCGTGGCAACATATCATATAATGTGTACACAAATTATTAACAGTTTGAATATTTGATATTGCATATATTGTTGGTAAAATGAGTAAATACTCATAATCCTAATATTGATTATTGATGCAATATCTACATTATTGAGATTCTTTAGAGTCATTATTAATGTAATCTAACCAAATGTGGTTATCCTTCGGTGTTTTGAAGGTTATTATGATGACTGGTTGGATCTTCGGAGAGCAAGATGAAGCCCATTAGTGGTTATGTACTTACACTCATTGGAGGAGTAATATTATAAAAATCTGCCAAGCAGATTGTGATCGTGAGGTCCACCATAGAATCTGAATTAATTACCTTAGAGAAGGCATACTCTGAAGTAGAGTGACTGATGACTTTGTGTTGAATGTTTCCTTGTGAAATGAGCAGATCCTATATGGAATTATTATGATGATTGCCAAGACGCTATAGCATGAGCAATAAATAAAAGTGTACACGTAAGGCAGAATATTATTATTTGGCCTATGAGTTGTGGAGCAATTGCCCATTACTTTCTGAGGTCAGAGAAAAATATTATATATAACTTTGACAAAGGGGCAAGTTACAAAAATGGTACATTGTACATTGAGAGGGATGGGACTTAAAGCCCATTGAGTGAATCACCTGTAATGGCAACCCAACCTATGTGATTGGAGATCCCATAAATCAGATTCAATGGATAATAACAAGTCACAGAGAGATTCAGTGTAGCACTATCATTTTAATATCCCTTCATATGATGTAAATAGTGGAAGTTGCAAAATATGTGGAGGTTGATTTTTAAACTCTTAACGAACTTATAGCCTGTAAAGGTGGTGCGTAACAACACACAGTTCATGAGTTCATCTTATGAGTGTGGAGGTGGGGCCGCTTTCTTTAAGAATTTTGGCTAACTTTCTAGAGCACTCGTGAAAATCTAAGAAAGGTTCATGGTCATAAAGATGCCAACCCGAGAAATCGTATTTGAAAAACTTGAAGTGTGTGTGCAGTTTAATTGAGTCACACCAATGGTGAAAGGTTCAAGGCTTCAAGTCACCTTGCACTAGTGATTCATGACCTGTTAACACTGAGTATTGATTCAAGTTCATAAGACATTGGCATAATACACTTCATATCATGCCCAAAGTTTTATTACTATAATTTTTAAATTTTGAATCATGTGAGGGATTGTTGAAAAATGCTTCAAAATTTCAAAGAGAAATAGTGGTTGCAATTATAACATTACTTTAAGTCAAAAAGTGAACCGTGATTTTGCTTTTATTATTTTCCTTTGTCGGCTCCAGTCACTTTTTCACTAAAGTTTGTATATTTTCTTACCTAATCTTGACTAACAAGATATGACTTTAATGTCTTATTTCTTGAACGTTGGCTTTGGCCTTTATAAATATATCTCCTTCCAGTCTTTTTCATATAGAGGAGTGAGCTTGTGTTCTCTTCTCTCTCAATTTCTTTCATGCTATTTTTGTATGCTCTTGGGCTTTCATGGCAAACGAGTTCAAACCTTTTCTGGTGAGTGCACACCACAAAAGGTTGATTGTTGTATCTTGGAGGGCAATCACTTAGAGCCATATGCACCAAGGTTATCAACCATGTGGGGGCGAAATCGTTTCTTAAGACAGCGGATTAATTTCCGTGCCTTGACTCATTTTTCTTTTAATTTGATAAGTTTTCTCTCTCTAAATCTTCTTTGTGATTTACTTTTACCATATAATGTACTTCTTATTTTATATTGATTTATCAAAGCACAATTATTACATATATTTCTAACAAAATCCACCTAAGCACTTATTTAATTAGATAGATTAGACCTTTTAAAGTTTAAACACCCAGCTAATCCCTCTAAAGGTTCTTGTGCTGGAGGTGCTGATATAGAAGATATTTTATATCTTTGTCCTACAATCCACACCTCCCATGTCATTTGACTCATCTCCATGATTACGTGGGCTGGGTCACATCACATGGCAACCATGTCAACACCGAAAATTGGGTCTAAATAGGTTGGGCCAAGGGTCAGAAGACATGGGAGATCTGGAAAAAGGTTTACCAAATGCCCATAAGTTTCTTTTATTAAAAAAAAAAAGTAAATAGGTTGAAGAAATGTGATGCTATTATTATGTCCAAGAGAAATGTGATGATTTAGTTAATCCAATATCAAGTAAATGAAAAAAAAAATATTTGTCATATTTTCAATTCTAACAATGACAAAATGTAAACTTCATGTTTGTGTTCCGTGAGGACCAAGGCCTTGTTTGGCAACGTTTTATGTTTTTGTTTGATTTTTTTGGCCCCAAAAACATTCTTTGTTAACTATTTTTATGTTATTTGTGTTTAAAATGAGAGAACAAAAACAAAAAACTTGCCATTCGCGTGTTTTTCCACTTCGTGCGCAAACCCATTGTGGAAACACATGTGAACAGTGCTTCTCGTTGTCGATCCCCAGCCACAACAATTTTTGCTTCTTTTTTGGGGGAGTATTTATACCCCAACAGTTAGAAAATTTTTCGATGCTTTCTCTCACCAGCGGCTACTAGGGTTTCATGTATGTGATCTATGCCTTCTTCTTCTCCATCTCTCTTTCTACAATGTTCTTCCACTTTAATTATCTTGGTTTTGCTTGCAATCTTCTCCGTTAAGTATGCTCTATTGTTGCCATTATTTTTTAACCCACACTGAAAACTGTTTTTGGTTGGTCACTCGTAGATCCGGAGCCACACCTCACAGATCTTGTGACCTCTATCACCCTTTGAGTTTTGAGGTTGAAAGTTCATGCATGATCTCTCTCACCTTTTGCCGTGATATCTCTCACTCTCACCCATGAATTCCTCAGGTTAGACCCAGATCCAACTTTCTATCCATGGAAAACCAAATCCTCTAAACCGAAACCCCTTTCTAAGTCAGACCTAGTGTTATACCTTAGACAAACTGTAAACCCCTTTTTCGGTCAAACTTAGTGCTATTACATGTTGTTTTTATAATATTGCATGTTAGGATAAGCCATTTCCTATTGCTCCTTAAACATTTTTAACAACCATTTTGCATGTGCTTCCATTGTTTTTGGTTGGTTATAGGTTTGCCTTTCTTTCAACTACTTATTTGTTGTAGTTCCACGTATGTATACTGTAACAACATAATTTTCTCATATAACAATTTTCACGTATGTATATTGTTTTCAAGTCTGCTTGTTGGTGTAATTTGTTGTTATATGTACTCATCTGTTGCAGTTCCATTTTATGTATTTATATGTGTTGTATGTTTAAGTTGCATTATGTAATCTATTTCGTATAATCTATTACTGTCATGAGTTTCCTGCAATTGTATTGTATGTAATCTATTGCATTGTGTATTCAATCTGGTCAATTATTGCAATCCCGTATTCCTTTAATCTGAATTGTAAAGTTTGAGATACCAATACAACTAATTTTCACTGATTTGGTAATGGCGAATCCTAATGAGAGTGGGAAAAAACCCCTAATTGATGATGACGTACTGGAGGTTGATGATGACCCCCATGGTCCATAGAATGAGAAAAGTGAGGCCATGTTTGTTGAACTCACGGAAGATGAGGTGAAGGGAAAACATAAGGACACTAAAACATTTACCAAACCAGCTTGGAATCTGTAAGCACCCCATTTTTGACCGCTCGGCAGTCTACAGTCTATCCAGACTTGATTTCAAGTCAATATGGACATATTTTAGAATTCTAGTCCTAATCTAGTCTATCAATTGCTTCGCGGGCCCACCAGGCCCAAATAGAGGCAAAATGACCAAAATGCCTTTGTAGGCGTTGTTTGATCCGATCTCATAGGCAGGTCTTTCCGAAGACGGTAAATCCCCTTTCCTATTCTCATAGGCGCGTCTTTCCGAAAATAGTAAGTCCCCTTTCCAATTTCAAATCAAGCGCGTCTTTCCAAGGACGGTAAGTCCCTTTTCCTATTCCCATAGGCACGTCTTTTCGAAGACGGTAAGTCCCCTTTCCAATTCCAATAGGCACGTCTTTCCGAAGGTGGTAAATCCCCTTTCCCAATTCCAATTCCAATTCCAATTTCAATCCCTCTCTCGAGAAAGTTGATTCCTCAAGACGATAAGTCTATCCTGTCCGGCACGTTTTTCAAAGAAAGTTTCTTTAGAACGGTAAGTCCCTTCAAACCCGTCGACCGAGACGAGACCCCAAGTCCCCGAGATAGTAGAACGGTCCACCTTTGGTGCCTGCTAGCCTGTTAATGCAGAAATGTCCGTTTCGGCACGCTTTCCGAGAAAGTTGACTTCTTAAGCGCTAAGGCTCTTTAGCAACTTCCCAAGATCAGGTAATCTCGAGAATGATCATGAATAGTCAGAGTAGCGGAAGTATTCGCAAACATCACAACCGTTAAAGTAGCAGAAATACTCGCAAACAGGTCGATATAGGGAATTCCCAACAAACCCCTGTATCACGAGACCGTCGTCAGAGTGGCGGAAACATTCAAAACCCAAGTCAACGCCAGTGCCTGCTAGTCCACTTTGGTGAAAAATGACCAAACAGCCCCTAAGGCCATTTTTCGGTACGTTTCTCAAGAAAGTACCTAACTCCTCAGAACGATAAGTGCACCCTTCCAAGATCTTCCTAGAGACAATTCGGCATGATTAGGTGCCTTCTAGTCAATTTCAGACCAATTCCAAGACTTTCCGGTCAAGATGACCATTTTGCCCCTATGCATCTAAACGCCCCGAGGACCACACCGGCTATGGGTATCAAAACGGCAACCTCCCGAGAATGCTTTTTATGGTATTCCCGACCTTCTTTTATCTTTCCAGATCATTCCAAGTTAGATCCGGTAAACCTGGTGCAAAATGACCGTTTTGCCCCTGGTGGGTTGTTCGCCTTTTCCGATAACACCAGCTTTAGATATTAAACCGGTAACCTCCTGGGACATTCTAAATAATGTTCCCAAATCTCGAGTCTTCTTCCGGGACATTCCGAGTCCATCCCGATAGTTTTCCCATCCAGTTGACTGTTTTGCCCTTAATGGCCCGATCAACCCTTTCAACACATCTTGTCATCATTTTTCAAGTCCATTACCTCCGGGACCCTGTTCTAAGGGTTCCTACCCTTTTCCGGCCTTCCGGGCCATTCTTGGTCCCTTAAATGCTTTCCGAATCTTCCGGAGTCACTCCTAGTGAAGTCAGGCTAAAAATTATATGGTAGTCACTAGTACAGATGCCCATATCTTTTCAAGATACGTTGCTTGCTGACCTTAAAACTTTCCTAACTGGCTGGCACCACTAGTAGTGGTGCCAGAAGGTTTTTTGGCCTGGCGCCACTGCAACAAGCGTCAAGTCATTCTTCTCTCTATAAATACAAAGCCTCCTCCAGCGTAAAAGAGGTCCGCAAACTCAGTCTAAAAACCCTACTCATCAATACTCCTAAAACCCTAGTCTCCTTTAGGTTTTCCAAACCCTAGCCTCTATACACAAACTCTAGCCTCCTATACACTCATACACTCTCATATACTCATACACTAGCCTCAAACCCTCCATTGAAGGCTTAGATTGCTGTAACTACGAAGCTTTGAAGATCCAAGACAAACTCTTGAAGATTGAAGTGAAAACCGAAGCGAAGCAAGCAAAACAAAGCGTGCAAAGCTAAGCAAAATAAAGAAGACATAAAGTAGGCTTCTTATTTGCATTTACACATCTTCCCCCTCTCTTCTCTCTCCTAATCCACTTGGGTTTTCTTCTATTTTAATCCCTCATCTTGTTCCCCCCCCCTATCTTGCATGCTTGAAACAAGAGAATTCCTGGTCCATGTGTAGGATTAGGCTATTGGAAAGTCACCGTGTCGAGGGCTTTCTTTTAGACTAACCGGAGACCATGTGGGTTTGGCCCCCTTGATTATGTGGTGAAGCCTTAACCTTATATGTTCATTACCCCAATTTGCATTGTGCATATCATGATCTTGCATTCTTTTAAAATTCATTTTCAAACTCGTTTTCAAAAGCTTACATCAAAATCTTCATTTTCAAAATTTGTTTTCAAAATCACAATCCTAAGGTGATTCTAGCATTTCCATAGTTAGGATTGTTTTAGGAAAGTGTTACATTTAAAGTGACCAATATGGTCCATATTTTCAAAACATTGTTGTTTTCAAAACCACTATCTTAAAGTATTTCTAACCTTCTTATGGTTAGAATTACTTTAGAAAAGTGAGATATTTTATATACTTTTTAAAAAATCTCTTCTCAAAAATCTCCTCCTAAAAATCTCTTTTCCAACATGCTTTCCATAAACTCTCTTTAAATTCCTTTCCAAAATTGTTTTCAAAAACTCCCTCCAAAAATCTATTTTTCAAAATTTCTTTTCAAACTCTTTTCCAAAAAGCTCTCTTCAAAATTCATTTCCTAAAAACACTCCCTAGGTTTCCTTCTTAGAAAACTCTCTCCCTAAATCTCTTTCCTAAAAACTCTTTTCAATAATCTCCTTTTAAAAATCCCCTTCCAAAAACTCTCTCTTTTCAAATTCACTTTCTAAAAACTCCTCTCTAGGATCTCTTTCCAAAAATCTCCTTTTCTAAAAACTCACTTTCCAAAAACCTCTTTTCTTAGAGCCCAAGTCAAGCCTTAGAACCCACGATTAAGAAACCCTAGTTTTCTTACCAAAAACATGATTTTCAATCTTACCTTAAAACCTAAGTGTCCAAAACCTATTTCTACGTCAAAATTATAGTCTTCCAAATCTAGGGTTCTAAAGCATCATCCTTCCAAATCCATGTCAAATCCAATCTTCCTTTTAGGAAACCAAATCCAATCTTCCATTTAGGAAACTAGATCCTATACTCTGTTTTTAGAAACAAAATCAAGCCATCTCTTTTTAGAAACAAAATCTAATCCCTTGTTTTAGGAAATAGGAATCTTAATCCTTTTTAGTCTAAACCTTTCCTAATCCAATCCTTCCTAATCTCATATCTTCTTAAACCTTAGGTTTCCAAACCTTAAGCTTCCAAATCTTTCCTAATTCAACCCTTTCCTAGTTCCATCCTTTTTCACATTTTAACTTTCCAAATTTAAATCTTCAAATCTTTCCTAAACTCAAACCTTTCCTAATTTCAAGAATTTCTAAAACTCAAACTTTGAATCTTTCCAAAATTCTAAACTTTCCTAAACTTTAAATCTTTCCAAATCTAAAGCTTTCTAAACTCAAAACTTTTTTACTTTCAAAACTTCCTTATTTCAAGCCTTTCTAGATTTCAAACTTTTCAACTTCAAAACCTTCTTAAAACAAAACCTTTCTTATTTCGAAACCTTTCTTATTTCAAAACTTTCTTAAATCGAAACTTTCCTAAAATGAAACTTTCCTAAACCGAAGCTTTCCTAAAACGGAACTTTCTTAAAATGACACTTTTCTAATTTGAAACTTTCCTAATTCGAACCTTACCTAAATCCAATCTTTCCCTAATCTTCCAAGTCCAACATTCGAATTAAATCTTTCTTAAGTCTAGGTTTCCCAAAACCCTATTTCTCCAAATCTAGTCCAAGTTCTCTTCCAAGGGTCAAATCCTCTTTCAAGTTCAATTCTAGGTCTAAGTTCAATCTCTCAATCTTCCAATCCAAATTCCAATTCAATTTCTTTTTATAATCAAACCTTATATTTTCTATCGGACTCTTGTTCGAACTACGACTGACCTGATTTCTCCCAAAGGATACGGGGTGCGGTCACAACTTCTTTCAAATCTCTAATTCCACAACCTTTTTCAAGTTTCTAATTTCATAATTTATTTGCAAGTTTCCAATTCCAAAAATCTATTTCTAAATTTTATTTCCAATCTCCAAAACTTTCTTTCAAAATCAATTCTATCTTTTCAAATCAAATCAAGTTCCTTTCAAATCTCTTTTCCAAATCTATTTTCTAAACTCTCTCTTTCTATTGCATTTACATATCGTGCATCATATCTTTTTAAACATTCTTTTTCTAAAGTGGATAGGATTGAACATTTGTTAGTTGAAGACTCTCATAGGTGAATCTAGGGTAAATAGACATGTAGGTACTGCAAGGGCGGGGTAGGGTGATAGCTTAGTGCGTCTTCCCTACACGTACCCAACCTTCGAACCTAGATCACTGTTTTCAAAAGACGAAAATGTAGTTTATTTTCAAAAAAGGGCTTAGTTATTTTCCCAAGGTTGCCAAACAACCTGTTTTCTTAAAAACCCTCTCTAGAGTTAGTATTTTCAAAAAACCCTAAGTATAGTTTTTGGATTGTGCTTAGTCATTAGGTGACCTAACTCACCTTAATCAAGTTAGGTGGCGACTCCAAATCTTTTCTAAAAACTCTTTATTCAAATCTATTTTCAATTCAAACCTAGTCGCACTCATTCTTCTAGGAAGGTGAGTTCTAATGAGAGAGTACAGTGTTTTTCCCGCTTGTGTGTGTATTCCTCGAGTGCGAAAAATCTGAACGCGACAGAATCGAATTAGGAAACAATTGTCCAAACACATAAAGTATGAGTACAGTCATGGCCAGTTACGTAACAAGTACAATTGGTTCAAAACCCTTTGCACTGCCGTCAAAAACATGTTACAGAAGATTGGCATTGCACATGATCCTACGACAAACATGGTACTTGTAGATGATGAATGGTGGGAAAAAGAACTTTAAGGTAGGAAAAATCTTTACATCATGGATTTCAAATAATTCATAATTGTAATGCCCTTATATCTTACACTCACCCCCAAATGTGACTGTAGGTTAATAGACACGCGAGTGTATTAAAAAAGAAGGGATGCGTCCATTACGGAGCACTATGTCGCATCTTTGGCAACACACAAGCATCCATGGATAAAGTTCACCCTTCCACCCAGCCACCTTTTGCTACTGACAGTAGTGATGACCCTCTATATGACCCAGACAAGGACGAGAGTGATGACAATATGAACCCAACTCCTAGTGGTAAGAGTAAGACATCAAACTCAAGCAAGAAAAGCTATGGGAAAAAGGGATACGTTTGCTACCCAACTTGGCTATGCTATTAAATCATTCGCTGACAGCCAAAGGAGGAAGTATGATTACATGGACTTCAGTAGATCAACCCCTTGCTCTAGTGGAGGTACAAGGGCAGATTATATGGCTATAAGGGCAGCTGCAACATTTGCAGGTGCTACTTATATAGTTGCACCCTTATCCAGTTCTGCGAAGTCTATCATGAACGATTGTCTTAATGCACTCACATCACTTGAGGACATTGACGGACTTCACTTCACCAAGGCCTTGAACACGCTCCATGAAGATGAGTTGATGAGGGAAATATTTCTACAACTGAGTGAAACTAGGAAGAGGGATTGGGTTCTCAACATGTGAATGGGTTAAGTGGATTAGGGAATGCTATTTCGATTTTTTGCATTCAGTGCAATTTCTACATTCAGTTGTAAATGTATTACGAGTGTTTTTAATGTTGTTGAACCTCTTTTGCAGGAGTGTCTTTAATGGTCTTGGGGAATGTAAGGGCAGATTGTACATCTTTTTTGTCCCCACTTTATAAATAGTTTGTTGTATGTTGTTTGCTTAATACTACTCTTCTCACATGCTTGTTAGGACTACTGAATTGCTACCTAAATTTTTAGTTTTGAAACTGCCTAACGTACCCTTTCACTATGTACAATGATGAATTTTCTGACTATATTGTTTTTACTGCTCTATTCTTATTGCTGAAACAGGTTATCATTATTGTAGTTTCCCAACTGTTTGCAACAAAACTTTAGCATGATAAAATCGTACATGAATTGCAGGTTGTTACAATTTGAAACAGGTTTGATAATGGATCTTACACATTGCATAATTGATCGATTCATTGGGATGGATTTCAAAGAAGATGAGGAGGACTTTGTGACTTTATTAGTTTTAATTGCATTAGAGGAGTTGCGTAAAATGTATTATGATAAATAACCATATAAGAGTTCCACACTAATAGGACACGGTTACATAGTTGAAGTACTAAATTCAACTAACCGTACTAAGTGTTTTGAGAGTTTTAGGATCAACCCAAATGTCTTCACAAACTTATGTGAGACGTTAAAGAATCATAGGTTAAGGCACTCAAAATATGTATCAATGGAAGAAAAGTTAGGAATGTTTTTGTACCTGATATCTCACAACGAACGCACTAACATTGTGGCTAAACGGTATCAACATTCCACGTATACTATTTCTACGTACTTTCATGAAGTGTTAAAGGCAGTATGCAAACTTGGGGTTATCATAATTAGGCCTCCCTTATTTAATAAGGTGTGTGATCATGTTCGGCATAACCCAATGTATTATCCCTATTTCAAGGTAACTGCATCATGGTACCATGCCATGCATTTTTTACTGTGTTTATTACATTAGTATAGGCTAACATGAACTTGACATTATACATTTATTAGAATTGCGTGGGAGTATTAGACGGAAACCATATTCATGCACATATTCCAGAAAGGGAACAAATTCTGTATCGCGGGAAACATACCATTCCAACTCAAAACATAATGCCAGTGTGTTCATTTGACATGCTCTTCATGTACGTTTTGTGTGGATGGGAAGGAACAACTCACAACTCTAGGGTTTTGCTCGAGTGTGTTAGTAATCCAACAATGAAATTTCCTATACCAAATCAAGGTAAATTACGCTAGTATGCCCATTTCTTAAGTGATATGGTGTATTTTAACATTACTTTCAAAATACAAATCAATATTACCTGGTCAATTCGGGATATACCAACATGCCCGATTTTTTAGCACCCCATAAAGCAACAAGATACCATCTTCAAGAATTTCATGGGCGAGGTCATAACCCACAAGGCTGTAAGAGAATGTTTAATTATCGCCACTCCTCACTACGAACTGCGATAGAACGTTGCTTTGGGGTACTGAAAACCCGTTTCCCTATTCTAAAGGCGATGCCTTCTTTCAGCATTAGAATGCAAAGATATATTCCAAATGTTTGTTGTACCATTCATAACTTCATTAAAATGCATAATGAATATGACGTACTGTTTGACAAGTACACAGACATGGTGTTTGGAGGCGACCCCATAGAAGGCACCAGCTCCTCCTAGAATGGTACGCAGTGGCAATCAATGTAAGTAGTGTTCAAATTCGTCAAATGGGTGTAGTACGTGATGAGATAGCTCGCCAAATACATGAATCGCAGAATGATGATTGAGGGAAGAAGTTGTGTATGATGGTTGTTTGTGCTCCTATTATGTAATCTATGTAGCATATGTTGTACGCTTAGGTGTTACAAGTAATATTACGTAGTGGACCATATCTATTGTATCTAATTAGGAGTACTTGTTAAATTTAAAGCATCTTCATGATATTAAAATGAAACTGTGAGCTATGTTATGTACTTGTTATGGTGGATTCTATTGTATAACCGTTCGTTGCATGAGTGTGATTGTATTCATGTATGTATTCAATTTAAAGCGATGGTGTATAAATATTGTTGGCCCAAGTAGGCAACCCAAGAGGGGGGGTGAATTGGGTTTTTATAGAATTTATAACAAGAATTGCAACTAAATATCGTTCATGTATTTTAGTAACAAATAATCAAAGTATGTATATCAAGCAAGTGAAGTGTACATTAATACAAGTATTTATGCAAGCATGTATGGTGAGCAAATAAGCAAAACAGAGGCAGAAGAGAAGTGCGCCAGATTTATAGAAGTTCGGCCAACCTTGCCCACGTCCTCTCTTCTTCGATTCTTTCGAAGGAATTCCACTATGTAATACTCCTTACACAACTACTGGTTGTGCCACGAGTGCCCAGCTCACTCTTATAAAAACTTCTTCCCAAGCTTTCAAAACCCAAGAGATTTTGTCCAAACTTCTCTCAAACTTACAAGTGTTTTTCCCAAGAACACTCAAACTTACAAGGTTACAAACCCACCCAAATGAGAATGAATAAAGGTTGTACAAAGATTAACTCTCCTAGCAAGTGTATCAACAAATACAACTCAATGGATAACTTTAAACACTCAGCAAAAGTATCTGGCAGTGAGGTACATGTGATTTTCAGCTTCAAGCACTTGATATGAATGGTATGATTGCTCTTCTCTGCTTCTTTGAAGTTGTATGTATCTCATATATATAGGTATGGATCGATTCTAGCGGTTGGAGAAGTATGGGAGAAGATTTGGTTGTATTTTTGCCCATACCGTCTGTCAGAAAACTAGCCGTTACGGTCTAGAGGTCGACTCTTTTCACAATGAGTCGACTCTTTTTGTATTTCAGGAGATTTTCCAAGTCACTGTCCAAATGAGTCGACTCTTTTGTCCCAGGAGTCGACTCTTTTAAGCTGTCTGCAGAATTTTTGTTTTCTGTTGCAATGAGTCGACTCTTTTTGGCCAGGAGTCGACTCTTTTGAGTCTCCAGCACAAATCTAAGGCTCTGTTCGAATGAGTCGACTCTTTTTGCTTGAGGGGTCGACTCTTTTTACCAAAACTTATATTTTTGCAACTTTTCTTTATTCTTTTCCAAAGCTTCCAATCTCTTTCAAGGATCATCTAAATAGGCTTTTTAAAGCTTGCAAACACTTCTTCAAGGTTAGATGACTCTAAGAATATCTTCAATCCATTCAAGATGAATTTTCTTCATTTTCATCACTTGTAGAGCTCTTCCATCATCATAGCTTCATCCATTGATTTAAGTCTTCTTTAAGATCTTCAAGAGAGCTTCCATGACTTAGAATCTTCATTTCTTCAATCAATATGGCTTCTCTATAAACTTCAACAACTCTTCCAAGAAAGCTTTCCAAGTCTTGTGATTCCTTCCATGTCTTAAAGACATCTTCAAATCTTTCAAGAAAGCTTTTATGTTTTTGAGTTGGTCTCTTCTTTTTCCATTCTTGCAAGATATCTTCAAGTCCTCAAAATCTTCAATCTTTTAAATCAAGAGTTTGATCATTTTCATTCTTCTTCTTTGATATCCATCATCTTCATTCTCTTATAAAATCACCATTGTTGAATATGCTATTCTTTCATGCTTATCAATCTTCAATCTAGGATTTTCATCAACTTGAGATTTCTTTTTCTTCTTATAATATCAACTTTGTAGAATACATTACTTCATCATGCTTTTCATTCTTTATTCAAATCTTTGCATCATAAATCCTCCATTATAATAAGCTTCAAATCGAGATCTAATTAATAATTCATCTGCACACTAAATAGAATTACTAGATCATTAAACCATGTTTTGTTATCATCAAAATCAAGGCATTGACTCAACAAATATTATTATAAACGATGGTGCATAAATATTATTTTTCATAAGTTAAATGTTGATAAGTAAAAGAAGGTATTCATGAGTTGAGTGCAGGTTGTCACGAGATGGCAGTAGAACACCAATATGGACCACTTTGTGCTTGTGGTGTAGGTAGAATGCGTGTATATGTGGCACGAACCAAAAGAAATAATGGCTGATCATTTTATCAGTGCCCTTGTGGAGTGGATCACGTTGATAGTTTCATATGGGCAGATGCGTATGCACTATAACCGGGATATAATCGGGTCAATGCTGCCTTGATTGTGTTTGAAAAAAAAAAAAGGCAAATATTACCAATTGTATCATATGTGCTAAAGATGACCTCCTTGTTATGGCATTTCTAATATATGTGTTTCCATGTACTACATGTGTACAATGAGAAGGGATGAATTTTGTAGTCAGAGGCCAAATTTTTCAATCACATGCTCGTATACTAATTAGCTGCTCCCTCACCCATGAATTTTGCCATTATACATTTGGTTAGGAAACAAAAGTGGGGGGCAGATACTGAAGGCCAAAGAAGGTGAGAGAGAGAGAGAGAGAGAACGAGAAACATGGAGAGAGAGAGAGAGGGAGGGAGAGATAAAGGGCGAGAGAGATAGATAGAGAGAAGAAATAGGCAATTGATGACATTATACAACAATTAGTTGAGAGAGAGAGAGAGAGAGAGAGAACAAGCAGCCAAGAGATGGACGTGAATGTTCTCGCCTCGATAAGTTAATTTAATTGGTATAAATATTGTATATTGTAATATTAGGTTACCAAACATGTTTTCTATTTTTATTTTTTAAACAATAGACAACAAAAAAACACACAATAAAAACACACAAAAAAAAAAAAACAAAAACTAATAGCATTACCAAACGAAGCATAAACGTCTAAGGTTTTATGCTAGAAGGATTATCGGGTCATTTCCATTCATGCATGTTGTATCAAACACGCTTAAGTAGGGATGACAATTTAACCCGAGAAACCCGAACCCCACTTCTAATAGGAATGGTTTAAAACATTAATAAATAAGTTTGGGGCATAGCACGCGGAAGAAAATATAACCCGAATCGGGTTTGAGATGGAGTAAGGTTTAGGTCACTCTGCCCCGAACCCGTGCCCAGTTATAGTTTGAAATCCCTAAATACTTCTTTTATATTTTAATAATACAAAATATTCTTGGTATATAAAGGAAATGTTTGGGTTTTAATCCTACTTCTTATAATTGAAATTTAGCCTCTTTTTATACCTATTTTATATTGTATTAGTGTTTGTAAAATTTAGAGAATTAGTTCTATTTTGAAAAGTTTTAATATGTTTTAACCCGTGCTTAGATTAACTTAAGTGAGAAACAGAGTAGGAAAGTCTAACCCCTCGTCGGTTTGGGGCAAGGTATGAGGTGAAAATTTTCAATTAGGGACAGGGGTAGGATTTAGCCTAACCTATACCTAACCCACCCTATTGCCAAATCCTACTCTTAGGGGTTGTTTGGTACAAACTAAAAATGAAGTACTCAAATTTTTAGTACTAAATTTCTAATTTTGAAATATTTATTATCATATTGTTAAACTTGAAAATTTCAGGAAAATTTATCATTTCGTAAGAAAACGACCTTTTCCTTTGATATTCGTAGCATTTAATGACAAGTCAAGTCACATTGGTTTACCAAACCATTGAATATGTTCAACTTGAAGCACTTGATTTTGTTATCATACAAGATTAATGTCAAATATTCACAGTTTGCATAAAAACCGCAACTTATCATTTAATTGTTAAAGCAGAAATTTAAACAATAATAGTCTTAACAGTCATCAGTAATGAATGGAAATTGGAGGCAAAATGAATGATAAATAACATTCATAATGAACTTAAGATCTGTTTAAAAAAATTTGGCGGGGCATACTAGAGCCCGGAAACATGAAGTAGGAAGGGGGGAAAAGGGGAAAAAAAAAAAAAAAAAAAAAAAAGAGAGAGAGAAAAGAAAAGAAATGATGGTTAAAAACTAACAAGGATCATAATCAATGGATTAAATAAATCTATGACTAGAACAGAAGAACATGAGTGAATAAATCAACAACAAAACTGCAGAAGCCGCCATCCCCGCTTGCTAATTTCTCCATTGCCAACAATATAAATTACTAAAACCCGCTGGACCCCGAGTCAGACGTAGCAGCATTGCCGGCTAAATCATGCCAGAATTTCCCCCACTTCTTCCCCACTCACTGCAAGGATGTGGAATTGTTCTCCCCAGCAACCCAGTACCATTTAACTGCAAAAAGTACCTTCTCAGGGACAAGAGGGCCATCCTCATGATCCAACACTTTGGTGTTCCACCTCATACCTGACACAGTTCTTTTCACCTTGACTAGCACATCCTCTTGATCGTGGAATATAACTGCACGTTCAGGTCGTAGGATCCGATCCATTTCTAGAAGAATGTCCTCTGCATTACACCTACATGGATTGTGAATAGATGCAAAACAGTTGGGAAGCAGTTTTTGGCCTACAAAAGCATCAGTGCATTTGATATATAACCGACAGGATGTGTCCGGTGTAGAAATATTGGCCCAATATCAATTGGTTCTACTTAAACAGCATACCAGATCTAATAACTGGTCGGAGGTGTATTTCATAATCAATGGAGTATCTGAGCTAATTGTCATACCAGATTATCACCAAAGGTGGTTGACAATCCAATCGAATGATGTATCCTAACCTTTTCTGTGTTTTAGATATTTGTAGAATGTGAGTGAATTAGACAACTAAAACTAGTAAGCATGCATAGCACGAGCAAAATGAGTAGCTCAGAAGGTCTAAATAACTGATAATGGAGCCTTGACCTTTAACATCATATATTAGAGTCGAGAAAAGCTTACTTGTCCTTGTACAAGCTGAATACACCATTAGCGTGAATAAGGTCATATGTCCTGGGGTACGTGGAGAAGGCTTCACACCTGAAGAAGGTAAAAATGGGGGGAAAAAAACAAAAGAAACACATCAAAGGAGAAAAGAAATATGGAAAGGCCAAAGCAAATCAATACACATAAAGTTGTTAAAGTTCTTTATTCCTCTCCCTTCCTCTTTTTTCCCTCTCTCTAGCCATTATTAAAAAAGATAAATACCAAAATTAACAGAGAATACTAATAGTTTGACTAAAAAATCCAAGTAATAACAGAAACAAAGCATTGGAGAGTTTTCTACTATTAGAAACAGCTAGCTATACCCTCGTATATTGCGGCAGGTAAAAAGGATTTATGGAATTCTTAAACACCAATAAGCACCAATCCATGTGATTGAACCACCGGCGGACCCACAAGGGGAGCGGGCGGGGCCCACAACCCCCCTAAGTTTTGAAAAATTACCTTAGACCCTATCTGTTATTGAGTATTTACGATAAAATATGTATATTGCCCCCCCCCCCCCCCCCCCCCCCCCCCCCCCCCCAAAAAAAAAAAAAAAAAAATTTCTCAGACCCTTTATACTTTTGAGTATTTATATTAAAAGACGTATATCGTCCCCCCAAAACTCAAATAATTTTATGTTTACCCTCCCAAATCCAAGTAATTTTGCCTTGTCACTTTAGAAAAAAAAAAAATAGTGGCAAAGTAGCATCTTTATTTTTAAGAACTTCATCCACTACGATTTTTATCTTTTTTTTTATATTTGATGAGTCTTCTAATACAAAACTTAAATCTAAGCGGCAATGATTGGTAGTTGGAAAGTTTTCTACTATTAGAAACAGCTAGAGCTATACCCTCATATATTGGGGCGGCTAAAAAGGATTTATGGCAATCTTAAACACCAATAAGCATCAATTCATGCCATGGAACGGAGTAAACCCCTACAGAGGCTATTGCAGCCTAGCCAGCAATTTTGAACTGCGCAAGGTGAGGATGTGAAAGTCCTTGTACCTTTGACATGACTAATGAAAAAAACAAAAAAACAAATAGAGCTGACATGGCTAAAAAAAATATGAATAGAGCAAAACGAGAATACAATAGCAAGCCTTCCGCAACAAAACTATTTCGTAGAATGGTAACAAAATGATGATTGCTCAATCTATTATCTATGGAAAGAAAATGCAAGAAGGGGAGGAAGAAGTTTTGGAATAAGGTCCTTTTTTTAATGAAGATTTAGTGCAGTGTACAACATCCTGCAAATCATTATATTTTATGACAATCCTAGTAGCAGAAACAACATTTTCAGTAAGTTTTGTTTGGCATTGCTGCAATGACAATTTGCAGTTGGATATGTTTTGATATTCAACTAAGATATTTACTAACATTGGAAAATTCTACTAAGTTACCACGTTCAATCTACTGGAGAGAGAGAGAGAGAGAGAGAGAGAGAGAGAGAGAGAGAGAGAGAGAGAGAGAGAGAGAGTTACCAAATTCTAAGGTACCTCAATGGCTCTTCATAATTCTAGAATATTATAACTATTGCTAGTTCTCTGATACCTAACCTCATCAACAGAAAATCTACAACATCAACAATGCGTACTGCCCTTGACAACTATATTGTCATAATAAAAAGTACATTGATAAAGAGACCGTCTTAGAAGCTTTTTACTACAAATTATAACCAAAGAACAATGGTTTGCCTCTTGCTATGCAACTAATAACATTCCCCAAACAGTCGCTCAGAAAATGTCAACAGCCTGGAGTTGTCTAAAGCTAACGGATTAAAAAATAAAGGACATTAACCAGTGTTGGTCCTGCTTAATCAAGGGTGTTGGACGGCTAAGTGTGAGACAAACCTAACTTTGGCATTATCTGCATAAACTGGCTGCTCTCATACTCGAACTCCGATTGTCACACTTGAAGCTGAATGATATAGTTCACAAATGTAAATTGTAAAATTGTTTTTGGTTTGAGCAGAAATGCAAAGGGTCATTGCACAAAGTAATCACGAAAAACAAAAGCATGTATCCAGTGTAATGATTCATGCACAAACCAGTGGATGCAAACGCATATCAAACAAGAAGTTACTAAAGCTACTACATGTTGTGAACTTTTAATATTAGACATATGATACCAAATAAATATTAAAGCTACCTTAAAGAATATGGATATGTAGATGTTTTTCCAGCAAGAGAGAGGGAGAGAGAGAGAGGAGATCTTAAATGTTATCCAAGCAAGTCATATTCCAGATGTAAATGCAGCCCTCAAGATAAGGTAGAGCAATAACCAAACAGATGACACGTGCTTCAGAGACATACCAATCATGATATATGCCGATCAAACCCCGTTCATAAATAACACCAAGAGTGTCCTTGTCAGCTATTGTTGACAAAACATTCATAACCCACAATTTGGGAGATTCAATTGCAGCAGCAAAACTTCCTAGACCAGCATTCATATCCATACTATTGCGATATCTCCCGGAGTCAATAATCTTATTGACCCTCTTATAAGCTTTCAGATGCTTCTTCCATAATATATTGTCCTCCAGGAATGATTCAACAGAAATCCGGGGACAGACCCACCAGCTATTCTGGGAGGAACATTATCAAGTCCATTTGGAAATGGTTTCAATCCACCACCAGCAACTTCATCTGGACTATTAGACTCTGGATGAGGAGTTACACATGCCTCCATCTTCTTGTACCTATACATTGCAGAAAGTGTAACAAATCAGAAGCTCTGCAGAATCTCCTAGAAGATTTGCAATGTTTCAAATTGCTTAAAAATCATTCAAAACTTATTCCAAGATAAAATATGAAGTCCTCAGACCATGATAAAAGCTAACTATGCAAATCTACAGTCTCATGGCCAGCACATATTTGCTGAGACAATTTCCTACAATAAAGTTTGAGAATAAAGAAAGCAAGACAACTGGAATTATATCGCATTGAACAATTATTACATTCAAGCTGGTAGAATGCCTATAGTTATCAAGTGCAAAAACATACCAGACATCATCTGCATTTGTGGATTCACACACAGTAGCACGAGAACCCTGCTCAGAGCAATACTCCTTACTCTTTTCCTCCAGATGGCAATTTCTCCCTTCTCATGCTTCTTTTCCCAGCAGAGAAGTCTGGCAATCTCTTCAATCTTCCTCTGTTCCTCCTCAAGTTCCTCTTTTGGGGGTTCCCATGCTTCATAATTAATCCTCCAGTTGATGGGTGGACCTGAAAGCACCCAGTATCCACCAGGTCTAAGAACTCGATCAACTTCCATCATGTACATTCCATCTACAGAGACAAGTTCAATGATGCCATTACATACATGTACACATACAAGTATGGGCATATATTATGTCAATCACTGATTCAAAAGGAAAAACAAAATAATAAAATCATTACTCAAGATCCAAACTTAATCATTAGAATGCGCAACAAAGATAAAGAAAGAAAGAGCAGCATCATTAGAATAAAGTAGGTCCATGAGTCTGCACACTAGTAATTGTAGCTCATCTGAATCATCTTCTATAGTCCACTCATCTTGAGTTAGCCTTTGCAAAAAGCTTCTGAAGCAATCCTGAACCAAAAGTTAAGTTTAACATGTCTAAGCAGTTGTGCCTAGAAACATTTCTGGCTCCATACACCAAAACATGAGCTACTTCATATGACACATAAGCTCGTTGATAAGTCATCATGGAGATATTAAACTGTGAAGCTCATTAGCAGGAAATACTCAGTAGCTAACAATGCCTTAGGGTCTTAAGGTAGGAATACTCTATTTTGAAGACTTTAGAATTACAAAATGGTGTATTTCATAAATATTAGACTCCGGTGATTCATCAAATCTGAACCAAGCATATTCACGCAATGATAATTCTGGCTAATCAATCCGAGCTTTAGCATCTTGGCTGATCAAAATCATATTTAAGCCTGAAAATTACAAGCCCAAACTCCAAAAGGCAAGGAAGCCCTTGGTTTCACTACAACACATGTAGAAACCATCAATATAACGCATAAAATACCACAAGGAAATCTACTTTAGTAACAGTCCTCACCATTTGCACCCCATGGAATCAGGCAACAGGAGCAGTGAGCCATGTCAAATGCTCTTGATGGATATGGTAGCTTTATTGTTCCAAGAACACCTATAATTGCAGGCACACCTCTTTCCAAAGCAAATTGAACTTGCTCTTCATGTGAGTCTCTTGGGGCGAATGACATAGCAAGGACATTTCTTTTGAACAGGTATGC
The DNA here is from genome assembly GCA_033060915.1 of Euryodendron excelsum. Lineage (NCBI taxonomy): Eukaryota > Viridiplantae > Streptophyta > Magnoliopsida > Ericales > Pentaphylacaceae > Euryodendron > Euryodendron excelsum. Next base: position 32,867,520 of record CM065384.1, on the reverse strand, counting down.
ACCCCAACTAGCAACCTAAGCACGAGAACCAATAGCAATAAATCAATCAACAATATAGAGCCCCAGGCCAGCCAAATCAAGCTGCACAGACAAGGAACCAAAAAGAACAAAGGATATTAAGCCCCTAATAAGAAGGGGAGCACTTTTGTTTATAGGAAATCAGCATGTAGGAAAGACACATTAAAACGAATTGAAATAGAGAGTAAAAATGGAAATAATATTCCTAATCCTTAGTAAAAGAAAATACGTCTAGGGCACTCGCAGGTACTGAAGGCAGAACAACCAAGTTACCAAGCAGATTATAAAAGAATTAAGGATGCAGTTACAAACTTTGACTTACCCCACAACCAGTATCCAATGCAGTTCTAACCATTCCGTTGCGTATCAGAATCACTGAAGCAAGTTGATCAATATAAGCATCTGCCCCATGAGGAAACTGTGTTCCACCACCAGGGAACCTAAACACGTTGCCTTCATACTGAATCCAGTTCTGAACTGCCTTCTCAACTGTCAAGCTTTTATATGGTGCATTTGCAAATGGGACATAGTCACGACTCTTGGGCCATGGAAATGGAGTTACATAACCCTTTGCTGCTGGAACAAGGCAATGCAGCTTCTCTTCTTCTGGAGGACAATGTCTCTCCCTCTAGTTCATATTTTCTCGAGGGAACGTCATTGGCCGCATTTGATCTTGGCAGGGAGTATAATCAATGAAGCGATGGCCACACTACTCAAAAAGCTTGAATTCTGATTCAGGATCATCGACTGTCCCAGCTTCATTGCCATGACGAATCTCGACATTGAGATTGGAAAGGATGCTGGCAGTCTGCCTTTTTTGTTATCTCCAAAGCTATGTTGTCTCCCTTACCAAAACCACTTTTTTTCCACGCACCCAAAAGATAGAAGAAACAACACAGCCCAGCAACAATAAAGATAGATACGGAACTCCTAGTTCTGTTGTCTCCTGAATTCCCTTTTGTTGCCATCGTTCACCTGTAATGATTTTTGTCTTTCGAAGTACTCTAAAATTGATAGATAATTGGAACAAAAGGCATGCTTATTCTGAAAAAGTTGGATAAGAAAATACTCAAACATGAACAGGTCTTAAAGAGGAAATAATACTTCAAATAGAAAATTGAAGGAAAATAACATTTGCACCAAACTTGTTGACATTTACAATATCAGACACCCATTCACACAACGCCAACATCTAACACTCATTTAGACATATAAAAGACTCCAACTATGTTTAAACCTGCCACAAAAAAACAAACAAACAAAAACCATAAATATATACGGGATCATATAAGTTTTCATCCTGAAATTAATTTTCTGTAAGTCTCCTGAAGTTAATTATCTGGAACTCTTGTTGCACTGCCTATGGTGCTTATGCACACATATTCTGAATCGAACATAAAGAAATATGAATCTGTAAGTGTAATGTAAGTATGTTTAGTAGAGTAAATTCAGAAAATGCACAAACACAAGGTCAGCCCCTTAGTCTAGAGATTGCAGATTGTCCATGTCCAACAACTCGAGTTAGTCACAAAATAAAACATTTTTTCTGACTAGTCCTCCCAAAATACAACATTCCTGTGACCCTCTCTGTATACAAAATGATAGGCAATTGTGCATCCTCCAGCATCTCTGCAATTAATCAATTCAAAGTATTAATAATAGCTGATGGTTAATGAATACACACAATTGTATGCTTGTAAGTGTAAGTTAATACATATCACTAACACGTGCCTTATGTTAAATGTTCTTACAATACTCGCCCAATAAATGGTGTGATGTATGATTCACAATACATATCATACATGCATACCTTAATTTTCTTTAACATTTTCAGGAAAAAATAATTAAGCATAAGTTATAAAAATTAACATTAGCAAAGGTTCGCTAAGATAAAAAGGAGACTTTTGCTTTTGCTATTGCCTATCTTCTTCACATATCTACTCTCCTGCACTAAGAATCTGCCATTGATTAGATTAACCCTACTTACATCAAGTGAAGCCTTGTAATATTTAGATGGCTTATTGTAGGCAAAATTTTGAAAACTTAAAATGTTGCAAGGTGGAAATTGAAATCTAAATTGCGTGTTAACACATTGCAAGAACTACTGTAGTTATTTAAGGACAAGAAACATAATGAGGAAAAGTTTTCTATGTGATTATATTTAGAAAGGCCTGATAGTTTTTTCTTTCCATTTTCTTTCCTTTTCTTTTCATTTTCTTTCCTTCTTGTATAGTGGTAATGGGACTATGTGGAAAATGAAATGTGAAACATGAATTCTGATATGTTACTTGGTTATTTGAATTTTCTCTACCTAGTGTTTTTGAATCTCAAATGTCATAAGTATGGAATAGAACTTGTGAAATTTAGTTGGCATGAGATATAACGACGCAATGAAATGTATGTTATTTCAATATTTTTATCGTCACTCTTCAAACCCACAGATCGTAGTCATTTTGATCATGTTTCATCTAATGCTTCATTCTAAAAACACAATGGTGTTTTCTATGGATATACTTGTGTTTTCTACCTATTTCTAAGAGGTTAGAAGCTGTGGAGATATATGATACGCATCAAAAAACTTATTTTAAAAAGAAAAATAAGACACCTTTTCAACTCTCCATTCGTATTATGTAATCTATGAAAGTGTGTGATTTTGCATGGCATACATATCATTTCCATTGCGGGCAAAATCTCATGGTGTTGAGCATTTTAAGTACGTATTCAGATTACGATAAAAGGTTGATCCCATAGTAAGAAGATATACTCATGAGTGTCCCTGAAACAGGGCATGTAGTTACTGGCATTATGTTTAACTGAATGAGGATACAGAACCAAGTACAATAGAAACATTTTGTTTAATTCTGCTAACACTTTTGAGATCAAAATGAAGTAAAGGGCTACTAAATTACTAAATTAACTGTCCACAAGCAAGCTAGACAATATATCACAAATCTGAAGTTCTGATAACAATCTGAAACAACCAATCATGATAAACAAAGTAGTTTAGATGGCACATTATGAATTCCAAAGACCCAAAAAAAATTTTGCCCAAAAAAGTGAAAAAAAAAAAAAAAAGAACTCTTACTCAGCTCCAGATGCAGTATTCAGGGTAAAGATTTTTTTTTGACAAGTAAGCAAAAATATACAGGCTAAAAAGCCAATAAAATAAATGAAGAACAAGAACACAGAACTACATAGAAAGTCAAATATCTTACGGATCTTAGAGGGAAAAAGCGATCTCGCGGGCTCAGTCAAATCAAAGACATCTCCGCCACCGCAATATATACACATTTACGTAGTGGGCATGTATGCATAAAGTGTGAGAGAGATGATGAAACCGGCAGAGAAGAGAAGAGAGGCAAAGAAGGCCACCCAACCCAATGGAGTGTCTCACCGAACGTCGCAAATTCAAGGCCGTTGAAGAGAGAAAATGGAAAGTTTCTCTCCATATGGGCGTACATGTCGGAGAGTATGTGTGTCACTGTGTGCATATCTGTGGACAGAAAATATATTTCGGTGGAACTATGATACTATGTTATTTTAATGGTGTGGTATCCGAAACTAACAAAATCACACTAATTGAGCGGGTTAACCCCGTAATGGAGGCACCCGGGTCAGGGTTGGAGTCATCCTCCACCTTCTTCTAATCATATATATGTATATATATATATATAAAAGTTGTGTTTGTTCTTATACTTTGTCTCTCTTTTATGTGACACTCTAAATATTTAGATAGTTTTAAAATATCACGTCACAGGAACAATTGATTAGATAACTATTGAATTTATTCTTTTATTAAACTTACTGTATTAGTTTTGTAAGATATATATATATATATATAAGATAAGATAATATTAGTTTTTTTATATAGATAAGATACATATATATATATGATATCATATTGTCAGGACTCTTTCTTAACTTAATATCTCTAAAAGAAAATAATTATAATTAAATAAAATATCATATATATATATATATATATCAATATCTATTTATATTTTAGAGATATGATATGATGTATTAGTTTTGTAAGATATATATATAATATCGATTGTCAAGACTTTTTTTTTTAACTTAACATAAAAATGTGATTATAATTAAATAAAATACCATATATATCAATATTTATTTATATTTCAAAGATATAATGCGATTGTATAATTAATTATTGTAAATTTTAAATTAATTATTTATAATTTGAACAACTCTTATTCATGTGCATTACACAGATAGACATCTAGTGTACAAATATATATATATATATATATATATTTATATCTTAATTAGCATGAATTTTATGTCTTCTTACGAATAAAAACTATTCTAAATAAGGGCCCTACGATGAGACTTGTTGTAATCTTAGCATTCATGATTGGTCTTACATAAATACAAAAGAAATTTTTTCAAATGATGATCACATAATGTGATTTTCGTTGTGATTGCATTATTCATAATGGATTCCACATAAATATATACTCAAAATTATAATGGAAATCACGTGTGATTGCCACATTCAATATTTGTTCTTTTCCAACGGGTAGTTTGGAAAAAAAATATCCCTATTTGCTCTTTAATTTTAGGTGATCAGAATAATTTATGCATTTATCGTAATTTGTATCCCTCTCTTGTTCTTTTCAATAAGATATTGAATGACCGGCAAAAGAACAATAGGCTTCCATTCATTGGCAAATATGCTCCTGTGCATAGATCCCCGTATACTTAACTCTTTGTTTGATTGTAGGGTGCACAAATGAACCGAGAAACTCGAAAATTGAACTAACTCAGGCTCTTTGAGTTGGTTTAGTTTGGCTTGATTTTAAGTTTAAAAAATATCAAACTGATCTACTTGGTTTGGTTATGGATTTCACATTTTTTGACCCAAACCAAATTCAGAACTGATCAAATTCGAACTGATCCAAGAACCAACTGAGATCCAATTTTTATATCTCATAAAAGTCTACATATATTTTATATATGCCATTAAATCATTGTTATTTGTACTTAATTATTATTAATTTATATTTGTATATTATTTTTTTATTTTTTTTAAAAATTAATAATGCAAGGCCAATCCTATTATTTTATTTTTTTAAATAAATAAGTTAAATAATATTTAATAAAAGTGGAACTGATCAATATTGGGTTGGTTCTAGTCTAGCACGGACCCAATCTAACTCGACCTATGCATACCGATACTTGATTGTACAAGGAGCATGCTCGAGAGATAGGGGTGGTTATGGGCCCAATAGCCCGCTAGGCCATTATTTATAGGACTTGAAATATTTTTAGGCTCGATTATATTAACGAGTGGGTTTGAAAAGTTTGTTTAAAGCTTAGTTTAGACCGAAATATATGTAAAATAATATATTTATGCAATTAGATTTTATGTATTTAATATTATTTTTAGTGAATAAATTCATTTAATAAAAAAGAGTCAGTTCAAATGGACAGGCTGGGCATGTAATTTTTATTTTTATTTTGAATATAATTTTAGGCCCATTAAAAATTATTTTTAATGTAAGCATGACGATATCCGACCAATATCTACCCCTGACAAGGGGCTACTACGCTCATGGCGCACTTGCGGTACCCCTTCGCTCAGGTCCTACACTCACCACGAACTCGAATCATCACGTGGTTGCTAAAGCAAGCCCATCCACACTCCTGCTTTGTCACACAATATTCTCTCTCCAACAAAATTTTAGTAGGAGTTAGTATTTACAATTTACATTGTGAGACTCAATAAATATACAAAAAATAAAAAAAATTATGATGGAAATAATAGTGTAATTATTCATGCTGGGTGAAAAAATATATAGTTAGTCTTCATGCATCATGTGTAGCACTCTCACAACACCTGTTTGAATGGTTAATAACCAAAACAAACACTATGTTCACATTTGGCATTCATGGTTGCAATTTCCTGTAAAATTACCCAAAAATACCTAAATAGGGATCACAATTTCTCGAACAAATAGGGATTGGGTCCTGGGATTTCTGACAGCACATCCTTCTCCTGGCATTCATACTATGTTACAGCAAGCTTAAAGAATTTATTTTCAGAAGCTAGCAGAAGACCCTAGACGACAAACTAGCTTACAGCAGCTAACTTCTAATTTATAAATACCACAGCTGTCTAAAGAATTGAGAAATATATAAGGGGCTGTAAACTGCCAAAAGAACAAATTACCAAAACGAAGAGAAACTTCGAGAAATCTCAGTATCATATCCATGTACTGAAGTACAATTAGCTAAATTGTAGCCTCCAACCAAAACATATATGTATATATAATGTATGAAGTGGGGAAAAAAATAAGGAAGCTTGTTCCTTTCTAATCAACTGAAGCTTGTGAAGAAAGGGAAGAAACTAAGGCAGGTATATCCAATTGGTAATAAGAGAACATTAAGTTTCATCTTCCACGTGCAAGCTCCTATTTTCAGCCGGCCTGTTTCAAGAGGTCACATTTAAGAAGTTACCAGCTGGTCGTCCATTACAAATTTTTTAAGATCATTCTTATCGTGCTGCACCCTCCCACTTATCTCCAAGCACAAGCCATTTGATGGGCCCTTTTTCAAATTATTCCCCTTGATGGGCCTCCTGCCAGGGCCCGGGTCAATGAAGATTGGTTGTACTTTAAGAGTCGGGTTTGGTTTAATCCGGTTTGCTTCTCTCTCATCAGGTGGCCGTAGTATACTGTTGTCCAATTCTAATTCCGAAACTTCATCTTCATTCATAAGCACCTGCAAACAAGGGAAAATACTACTTCAGCTAATTCAAGATGTAAAATATGTTCAGGGGGCACACAGCATATTAAAGAAAGTGCTACCGTCAAGACATACGGAGAGGCTTATCAGCATCTATGGCAACAAAGACGTATAAAAGGCAAACATCTAACGCACTAGTGCAGTAAACAATGATTAGGTTCCCAAGTATTCTGGTGAAACAAAAACAGAATAATAATTATAATTATAATTAAAACATGTCATGACAATAAATGCCAGGTTGTAAGATGTAACACAATTTCATAATCCAGTATGGTGATGGGAAAACTAAAGGTTGGAACAGGGAGGAGAAAACTGGATGGATAATTTAAGAATATAGTAACTATGAAAACTATAAAGTCAGACTTAGTACCTTAATCAACTTGAAGTTGCAGTGTAAAATAAATAAATACGTTTACACAAGAATGAATGAACTCCCAATCACTAGCAGAGAAAGAGTGGGTCCCGAATCCAAAGGAGGGCAATTGCCCCCCTGAATTTTTCAAAAATTTTGGTGGTTATAAAGATAGCTCTAGATAAGCACTTAAAGGTAAGAAATCTAGGATGGTAATCCCAAAAGAATCCTAACTCCTTTCCTCATCTTGAACTAGGTCCCTACTTTATTTGCAACTTCACATTTATTATGAAAATCATTCCTCACTCATCTTGAATAGTTCAACTAAACATAAACTCTTGCTCTCAAGTAAACAAGCTTGTATTCGTTGAAAACACGTAAAAAGAAACCCATTAAATGTGAATATATAAAAGCTTATGAAGAAACTTTTTTTTTTGGATCAAATGAGAATAGAAAAAAATATTGAAGACCAAAAAACACAAAACTTGATTTGGAAAGTCCCGCCAAAGTATCCTACATGTACATTCATAAATTTTTCTGGAGTTACTTGTTGATTTAATTGTTATCCTTTTTTCAGTGAATAATTCAAATTATTTATTTGCCAAACTTTTTATTGCTGTTGATTTTGCTACCATTTGTTTCACTGTGAGAAGGTCAATGTTCTCCTTAATGGAAACTACAAAGAAAGAGATACAAACTGACATGAACTATCCTAGTTTGTCCATATATATGTGTAGATATATTTATCTTAATACATATATGCTTACATGACTTATGGGGTTAATTTTTCATCAATATGAATTGAAATTTGTTAGGCCTCCCAACCTTGATTCTCTCTCCCGCCCCCTAAACAACCCACAAAAGAAAAAAAAAAAAAAAAAAAAAACCCATCCAGAATCCTAGCTCCACCATTGCTCACAACCACACAAAGGAAAACCAATTTGGTAAAGAAATACCACCTTGCGGCCAACCAAGTCGAAGGTCATAATTACTTTACTTCGTCTGGCCTGCTCAGCCTCTTCGATCTCCTCTTTTTTCTTCCTTAGAAGTTCCTTTTCCTGAGAGGAAGAAGAAGAAAAATTACAAAAAAGTACTGCATCAAACCTCATATCAACTATGCACTAGTGATACTACAAACTGCCACGAATTAGATACCTCCATTGACAGCCAGCTGTTGCCCTCAATGTCATAGTAGTCACTTTGGTCATCTATGACTGTTGTACGTGCTGCAGAGTTCCGGTCATATTCAACAAGCCTCTTTGCATAAGCTTCAGCTGCAGCCTCAGCATCTGTTAGGAGAACTGCACCTTCATCCAGACCAGCATATGTGCTTCCTTCCTTCAACACAAGGGCACCACAGAATTGGCAAGGTCCCTCCCCTTCCTGTTCACAGACTATCTTCCCACAAGATAAACAATTACCGATCAGTCTGTGCCTACGGGCTTGGCATGAACACGGTTTCCCCTGCTGGAATACAATTGAACCTTTTGCAGCCTCTGCGAGTGAAACAACTTTACCAGCTTTTTTCTTTCTAGAACTACTTTGGTTTCCTCTATGCGTGTTCCTTGCTTCCGTTGTCTCTGCTGGCACACGATTTTCCTGATTCCTGGAAACTGAAACCTCTTTTGGTGCCCTTGATGGCTTTTTGGCTCCACTGATCAAACCCTCATTTGAAGGTGGTTTGACATATGCATGCAGTTTGGAAGTTGGAGCATCTGCAGAGCTGTTGCCTATATCAGAATGACCTCTCCGTTTCAAATATTCCTCAATGACATTTTTGCCTGCTTCCTGGCCAATGATATTCTGCAGATAAAGTAAAAAACTTCCAATTAATGCCGTGTGCAAAGTTAAGAAACACAATCTGCAGATACAGAATGCATAGGAAAACAGCAAAAATAATCTTTGGGGTTGTTATCTGTATAACCACAAACTTGATCAATGCAACACTGACTATTGTACTTGTGGAATATGGAAAGCCAGAATATAACTAGGGAGGTCCTTTGCCATACGTTCCCTTCCATGTTTTAATGCACACATTGAGGAACAAAGTAAGTTGGTCAAATATTGTCTGACGACGTGCAAGGAAGGCCACAGCTGCATTAGTAGGAAATAAATGAATGGCAAATTCAGGGTGTTGCAAGAAGACCAAGAACATGTAGCCAAACAGGAGATGGATTGAGGTAGAGAAGAAGGGGGAAAAAGACATGGTGGCATCAAATTGAACTTTTTAACCAAATGCCTAGCATAAGGTACACCAAAACTGTGAAAACATGATCCATTTAAAATAATTGACAAACAGGCTTTATCAGTTTTGTACAGTATAGACAATTCTACTTCATGTTAAACTTGAGGTTGGATTATTTGAAAAGCATGCAGAGCCCATGAATTTGTTGTATGTTAGATAGATATTTCACAACTTAAACAAAAAAAAAAAAAAAGAAAAGAAAAAGCATTATGCATGAATGTGAACCTCTTAATGGTTTCACTTGTGCTGAAACTACTATCTGAAAAATCCTCAACTTTGTTCTACCTAATCAAATTGTCAAAGCACGGAGATGTAGATTTCATGATTTTTATTTCAGCTAGGATAGTTTTCCCCTTCTTACTTGGTATCACAGTAACAAGTGAACCCAATAGCCAATTTAGTCCCTTAGTTCACCTATGGAACTGTACATTCAAGTTTCTTGAATTTCCATGCAATAATTTCAACTACTAAATCAACAATCATTAATACATTAGACTGAAATGAAAGCTTATAAGGCAACTAGTTAAACAAGTTCAGTTCCAACATTCTGTTCTTAAGTTTAGTTTCAAGCTATTCTAATTAAGTATCAATCATCTTTAGGTAGTTCCTGTAAGGCAACTAGGTAAATATACTGAATGGAAAATGGATTCCTTGAGTGAATGTTGCCAGCATAGAACTTAAGGTCAAATTTTAAAAAATACGGCTCCTTAAGATTGGATTTCGATTTCAGCATCAGGACTTGCTATATTTGAACTCAATTTGGACTTCTCAACACCAAGTGAATACTAGCTGTATGAAATTACCATTTACTATGTCTTTTTTTATTGGACAAAAGATCCAATTTGGACACAGTTTTTACTCACTGCCATGTCCTGGTGTTCAGCAGTCTTTTGATAATGAATTGGCAATGTGAACACAGTACATTTTAGAACATTGTTGACTGATTCTGATTTGTCTGGAGGAACTCTAAACCATGTTATGATTTTCCTCAAGCAGAGAATGAAATGTATGCAATATAGACGGTGCAACTTTTGATGATGTCTAATAGGTCACGTATTAAACATCAACCTTCCACAACAAGGTTAAAAAATTGTTGCTGTAAAGTTTTAGGGTTGACAATTCTCATTATGCAGATATCAATTGAGGAAAATAAAGACCAAAACAAAAAAAAAAGACCATATACTACATCTTGCCTGAAAAAGCCCAAATACACTACAGCTCGTCTAAAAGGTAAAACCACAATGGTGACCCTTATTTTAGCTATATTTAGTTTAGTAATACAGACCAGCGGAAAATGAGGCAATTAACAATCTTTCTATAGTGTGAACTGAGGAGAATGGTCTTGTAACTTGCAAAGTTTTATCCAGTAAACAAGAGCCAAAATACTAGTAGCACTATCTTTTAATGCAGTTGATTTTCATCATATTTTAGCCCAACTTCCCCACCAAGACAGAGAGTATATGTATATATAGGACTAGATATGAACACACAAGCATACATATCAAATTCATAATTCTTATGCTTCTCCAAGTTCCTAGGTGTTCGAATGGTGCATAATTAACTTCTGGCATTAAAATACCTCATGTTTGTCCTAGCAATTAGGCTTCCACGAATTGCAATAACCATCAATTCAAACCAACTGAATACACTTCGTGAACATTCAGAGACTAGAACCCCAAATTATAAACGGTTTAAGAAGAGATGATTAACAGTTCAAGAAATACCCACTAATAATGAAACATGAAACTTCAAAAATTCAATAAATTAAGTCAAACAACATAAACACACTCATCAAACGAGGAAAGGTGGAAATTCAGAGAACTGTATACACGCCTAAATGTACATAAATGAATATACAGGTACAGAGAGAGAGGAGAGATTACGTCGAGGTATTCTTTGGCGTCAAGGGGTGTAGCAAGCTCACAGTAGGAGACAAGGCCTGATATGAGATCGCCATCCAAGTCTAGACCCGTCTCTATCTTTTTACAGAGATCAAGCAAAGCCTTCTCTAGCCACTGTCCCGGCGACTCCATTCTCTCTCTCTCTGTGGATCTCGGTCGAATACCAAAAGGGTCCGGTCTAATATCAGTCTATTACGGTTATAATATAAAACGCACTCCACGAGTTAAACATACGGCTGTGATAAGAAAGGATCGCCACCGCTCAATATTGGGCCCCACATCTCCATAGTTTGATTTGATGATCACAGCCGAATCAAATTCTCTGCAATCCCTCCAATCAAAATCCTAGTCGAACTCCAAACCCAACCGAAGGTCCCAGACCGCTGCAACTTCCACATCCCTCAATCTACGGCGAAGGCACAAACTTTCAGGCAAGTCAGTTCATACCTATGCTCTCACAATATATATTCCTTAATAGGTTTGATGTTTTCTGAAGAGGGTTTATCATTTGGGCGTTTTCTTTTGCTCATGCAAAGCACACTGTTGAATTGACATTATATAAGCTTTATTTGAATGATATTTTGTCATCTGGGTTCTCTTTTCTGGCTCTAGCATTTGTGTTTGTTTGTAAAAGAAGCAGTGAAAAGAAGGTTAAAACATCTGTTAGTTCTTCTGGGTTTGGTGGGTTTTAGAAGTATTGATGATTAAATTACAGTTTTGGGATGAATCCGGCTTTACTTCCTAAACATTTAGCCGCGGTAGTAAAATATCAGAAAGACCCACTGAGGGCACTAGAAATGTTCAATTCAGTGAAAAAAGAAGAAGGGTTCAGGCACAATTTGTTAACATATAGATGCATGATTGACAAGCTGGGTTTTCATGGGCAGTTTGAGGCAATGGAAAATGTCCTTGCAGAAATGAGAATGAATATAGACAATAATTTGTTGGAAGGAGTGTATATTGGAGCAATGAGAAATTATGGTAGAAAAGGGAAGGTTCAAGAAGCAGTTGATGTGTTTGAGAGAATGGATTTTTTCAATTGCGAGCTGTCTGTTCAATCATATAATGCAATCATGAATATCTTGGTTGAATATGGGTATTTTAATCAAGCACACAAAGTGTATATGAGAATGAAAGATAACGGGATTGTTTCTGATGTGTACACATTCACAATTAGGATGAAATCCTTTTGCAGGACGAGTAGGCCACATGCTGCTTTAAGACTCCTCAAGAACATGCCTTCCCATGGGTGTGAACTCAATGCGGTTGCATACTGCACAGTAGTGGGGGGATTGTATGAAGAGAATTTCCAATATGAAGCATATGAATTGTTTGATGAAATGCTTAGGGTTGAAATTTGTCCCAATATTACCACATTTAATAAACTTATACACACACTTTGTAAGAAGGGGGATGTCCAAGAAAGTGAAAGACTTCTAAACAAAGTTCTGAAAAGGGGAGTGTCTCCAAATTTGTTTACTTTCAATATTTTCATTCAAGGCCTTTGCAGGAAAGGTCTGCTCAAGGAGGCTGCCTGCATGGTGGATAGTGTGACGAGGGAAGGTTTAAGTCCTGATGTTGTCACATATAACACACTTATATGTGGTTTGACCAAGGACTTTAAAGTTGCCGAAGCAGAGAGCTATTTGCAAAAAATGGTGAATAATGGTTTCGAGCCTGATGCTTTCACTTACAATACCATTATTGATGGATATTGCAAAGTGGGTATGGTACAAAATGCAGACAAGATCCTTAATGAGGCAGTTTTCAAGGGGTTTGTGCCTGATGAATTTACATACTGCTCCCTAATTAATGGGTTATGCCAAGATGGTGACATAGACAGCGCAGTGAGTGTGTTTAATGAGGCATTGAAGAAAGGACTAAGGCCTACTAGTATTATCTACAACACATTAGTTAAAGGGTTGTCCAAGCAGGGACTAATTTTACAAGCCTTGCAGCTGATGAATGAGATGCCAGAAAATGGTTGCAACCCTGACATATGGACTTATAATTTAGTTATAAATGGGTTGTGCAAAATGGGTTGTGTATCTGATGCCCATAATCTCATGAGTGATGCTATGGCCAAAGGGTTCCTTCCTGACATTTTTACCTTCAACACACTGATTGATGGTTACTGTAAACAGTTGAAGATGGACAATGCAATTGACATAATTGATAGCATGTGGGACCATGGTGTTATTCCTGATGTGATTACATATAACACAGTGTTGAATGGCCTCTGCAAAACTGCAAAATCTGTTGATGTTATGGAAACTTTCACAGCAATGATGGAGAAGGGGTGCATTCCTAATGTTATCACGTATAATATACTCATAGAAAGCCTGTACAAAGATCGGAAATTAGTAGAAGCTGTGAGCTTGATTGAGGAAATGGAAAACAAGGGTCTCACTCCTGATGTTGTTAGTTTTGGAACACTGATCAATGGGTTTTGTGAGAATGGGGATGTGGATGGAGCCTACCAGTTGTTTAGAAGAATGGAACAACAGTATAAGTTTTCACATACAACAGCAACATACAATATTATGATACATGCATTTTCTGAGAAGCTACGTATGGATATGGCACAAAAGCTATTTCATGAGATTATTGACAATGGCTGCACCCCAGATAATTACACTTACAGTCTAATGGTTGATGGATTCTGCAGAACAGATAATGTTGATTCTGGGTACAATTTTCTTCTTGACAAGATTGAGAAGGGGTTCATTCCATCACTAACAACCTTTGGACATGTAATAAATTGCCTGTGTGTGAAGCATAGAGTACATGAGGCAGTTGGTATAGTACACCTTATGGTGCGCAAGCATATTGTCCCAGATATTGTGAACACAATTTTTGAGGCTGATAAAAAGCAGGTAGCAGCACCCAAGATTGTTGTGGAAGACTTATTGAAGAAGAGTCATATAACTTACTATGCATATGAACTTTTATATGACGGCATTAGAAACAAGAAGTTACTAAACAAAAAGCTTCCGAGAAGCTTTTCTTCTGATTCTAGAAAGAGGTCTTCTCATGTTGATAATTAGAATAGGACTTTTCACCTGCAAGGAGAGAATGTTCACAATAAGTGCATCAAACCTGAAATGTTAAGGTGAACCAAGTTCAAAGCTGTTGGACATTGAGCTCTAGTGGCATCTGATGAGACACCTGTCAGAGCATCTGATCAGACATCACTGCAGAATAGAAGGTAGTCTTGGAGCATATTTAAAAAAAAATTTAACTTTTTTATGCACTTTAATATCATATTGATATCATTCTCCACCAAGGACATATCCTCTCTTTGGCTGTTTCAGGGCGAGGTGAAGCTGAAAGAGAGAACTCACCCGACAGAATGGCTGCTGTTGCTGGTTGTCATACTAATATGTATTGTCATTCGACCACATTTACGTTGCAAAGCTAAACCTCCAGGCTTATTCAATTCATTCAGAGCAATGCAGGTGGACTTTCTGTTACCCATTTACTACCTCACCTGGTTCATGAGCTTAGACTTCCTTGTATTGTTTTGGCAACAGAATACCAACATGAAATCAAAGTTTTAAGTCTCTGTTTGCTTTTGGTCAAGGTTTCAATTCTGGAGATCTTATGATCTTCAAAATCAATTTAATTTTAATTTTTTATGAATTTCCTTCAATTTCCACATTAATTTATTCCTTTTCACTGAATCTCAAGTTAAAGTTGAACTTTTAGACCTATTTTAACTTTGGTTTTGGATCAAGAAATTACATAAATTTGCCGAGAGAGAGAGAGAGAGGGCAACCTGATTAGTATAATGGGTTACAGTGACTTTTCACAACATCACTTGTGGAGCATCTCTATTTACTTGATTAATATGCACGTGCCTTGTTCAGGAGAAAGAAGATTTGCTAGCATATCCTACTGACAATACCTCAATTCGGCGTATTTAATTGTCATAGTTTCTTGTTATTCAGCTACAAATGCTCCTAATTTCTTGCTAGACACCACTGTATTGGACCTCATACATGCATTGCTGTAATAGAAGTACCCATATATCAAAGGTTTAAGTTAATGTCGCTTTGGATTTGCCTCGTTAGGTTTTCATTGCTATATTACTCCAATTTCATTTTTCAGGGCAATATTCCCGATGGGACCGAAGAGAAGGTGGAGGGATACCTGAGGGTATAGATACTTCGTTTGGACAGCGAGAGGATTAGTTCAAATGTTATGATGGCCTATTTTACTGTTTCTGGGTACACAATTGAAAGCGTGAAACAATGAGATTACACATTGAAGAAAGCACGCAAGCTATTTGGAGAATAGTTTTTCTGCAGTTTGATGGCAAAGCACATGGGAAATGAGAATCCCGTAAGAAATTGTTGTACATTAATATTGCAATTCTGATGATGAACCGTACACATTTTTGTGGAACAGACAGAAGAAAGATGAACAGGTGATTCTTACTTTCATGTTCCATGTTCAATTCTATATCCTAACTACTGGTGGCGTAATGTAATATGATCACCATCTCTGTAAGTTTAGGCTGTTTTATATGTGTGGAAGTGGTTAATACATTCTAGTTTCAGAAGTTATGCAGTGAGATTCCGTAGTTGTCATATTTACTAATTTTTTTTTATTGTAAAACAGGATTTGTGCAGCTAAAGAGGCCAATATAGCTAGAATGGAGGCATTGCTTTGTAGGAGTTCAGAAGCTTCTTTTTATTTCAGGCTCCTATTTCTTTTTTCTTTTTGCTTTTTTTTTTTCCTGATTCTTTTTCTGTTTTTTTATTTTTATTTTTTTTGGGTCTCTTTTTAACTTTTAGGTGATGTTTGTCCAATTAGGTGTGGAATTGAATTGTTGCCTCTCCAATGATGGGAATCATCCAATGAAATAGATCATGGAGGGAAGTGTACTTGCATCAAACTTTTGACATATTCTCCAAAGTGGAATCCTGACCCTCTTTTGAAGAATGGTCCACCAGATCGCTCTAATCAGCCTTCAGCTGTTCGGCATATGCCAATGAATTCAGATAACAAAAACTGAGTTCATGTATTGAATTCTTAATCAGCGTTATCAAAACATTGTCGTGTAAATTGTGCATTGTAGACCATGGAGAAAGGAGAGCATGTTTTGTTGCACAATAATAGAAGTTGATCAATTTGAAAGTTTTCAGGTGTAATAAGAATGTTTAATTGCACAATAACATTCAATAGAGATACATAATATCGTAATCCAACTCCATCCAGTGCTTTAAAGCCTTATTGCTCCCTTCAATCCCATAGAAAATGTTACACAATGTTTGATGACTTGAGAGAGACTTGTGAGAACACTAGTAATTTTGTTTTTTCTCATCTGTACATCAGAAAAGCTCAAGATCCGATTTGTGTTTTCCACACTTTTGTCCTTGGATGCCATTGTCTGCTTTGGCAACCATATATGTGCAGCATTATGCCAGAGTTTTTGAAGAATAACCATCTACCCTTCAGCATGAGATCTGCATGATTAAAAAGAGTTCAAGAAACATTTATTGACTCATCCCAACAAAATTTCTTCAGTTTACTCCATATTTCCCATTCTCTCCAACTCCAACAGTAGGGATAATCAAATCCTGCAAAAAATAGAAAAGGGCAAATTACATCTACTTCTCTTGAAGTTTTTGACTAATACATCCCCTCCCCGAGGTTTTGAAAAAGTCATCCCCCTCCCTGAGGTTTGAGCTGTAGTTGCATTTACCCCAGTCCGTTAGTTAGTCGTTAAGCTTCTTAAAGGAATATATGTGATATCAGTAAAAAAAACCAGATGCATTACCTAAACTGCCCTTAATGTGCATGAAATAATATAAATAGGTTTGGCTGATCAAACACAATTACTAAATCACCCACAAAAACAAAATACCAACTTTGACAAAGTTACCACATTGCAGTAGAAGACAAAAGCATTTCGTTTGCATTTCTCTTAACAATTCACGTATATTCACTATTCAGTTTTATTTGCATTTCACTTGCATTTCATTGCATTTCTCTTCACAACCACTGGATGCAGCCTTCACAGTAAGCATACATTTACACATATGAACACTTCAGCATACAAAAAACCAAATATTATATAACATTAATAACCCAAGTTCTTCAACCTATTTGTCATAGTTACATATCCATGTACTTAAGTTAGGGGATAACAGAAACTGAGGTCAATGGCCTACAATACATAAAAACAGGGGGCATCTAAATATAGTCATGAAATAATCAACTGCTCATGAACCAAAAACAAAAGTGAGTAGGTTACATATACTGTATTCTGTTGCGTAACCTCACTACACAAAACCCATATTTCATTTGCATATCCACAGTATTCTTCCTTCAAAACTCTCAAATGGCACATCTTCCTTCAAAATAAAGCCATCTATTTTATTCAACAACACACCTAACATAAATTAAATTTTTATATAAATTAATGGTTAATGAAATATACCTGAGGCATCTGTACTATTCAAGTCATGCTCCACTGGGTGGGGTATACCCCATCCTCCCCTCCATCCTGAAATTCAAATCCACTTGGTTAATATGCATGAACTTGGTAAACTATTTTGTTACATGTAAATTATATGGTAAATTGACATACATTGGATGAAATTGAACCACCTCCAGTGCTTCTGCCTTTGCCTCCTCTGACTCTAGGTCCAAAACCTCTCCTTGAACCACTGTTTCTTGTTACTTCAGAACCTGAGCCACTAATGCCTCTCCCAAATACTGACCTTCCCATGCCCCTTGATAATCCTCCTCTAGCTGAACCTCTTACTCCTCTGCCTGAGCCTCCATTTCTTCTGATTAAACCTCTAACTGGTGCTCTTTGACATGTTCTCTTGTTATGGCCAATTTCCTTGTAGTAAAAGCACCTGACAGTGCAAGATCTCTTTCCTGGGGCAGCCTCATCAGCCTCCCGCCTCCTACTTTTCCTCGGCCTACCTAGTAACCTCCTAAGAGGTGGAGGTTGCATTGCATCTCCTGGCGCTGTATCTCACATAATCTCATCATGAATAGGATGGATAATATCCCCAGATGCCCTCAAGAAAATGTGCCTGTAATAGCATGGATCACAAAACTCTTCCAAGTTCATTCTTTTGTGAGAAATACAAGCTACTGCATGGATGCAAGGCATTCCACTAATGTCCCAAACTTTACAACATGTTCTGTTATGAAGATTGACAATATGGGACAACACACCTTCAACCACTTGGTACTCATCTTGCCCAACAAAAGTGTCTCTGCACATCCTTGACTGTACCATAACCCCATCTAACTTCTTCCTAATCTGTGGTGTGATCAAATTTTTCCATGAAAATGCCTTTTCAAATCTCTTTGTTAACTTGCCCATCATCTTGGTTCTTAAAGTTTCCATGAGAGTCAAAATAGGTTTCCCTCTAACATTACCAATCCAATTGTTGAAAGACTCCACCAAGTTATTAGTAACATGATCACTTTTCACTCTAGGGTCAAATATGTGTCTAGCCTGTCTTAACAGGTATTTTTGCTATCCAATCATATGCCTTACTTGATATCTCTTTGATGTCATTCATAGCTGACCTAAAATCCTTTTCTGTATAGGCCCTAGCAGCAGCCCAGAAAGATTTTCTCAGCTTTAAACCAGAAAACTTAGATTTGAAGTTGTTAAAAAGGTGCCTACAACACCTCATGTGCTTTGCCTCAGGGATAACTTGTAGCATTGCACGTTCAATGCCCTAATAAACAAATGTTAAGAAATGTTAATGAAATAAACAATTAAGTTACAATGTATTAACTAACAAGCGAAGATAATTAAACAATTACCTTTGACCATTTGACATTATAGTCCATGGCTTGCTCTCAGGCCTGGTAGGAAGAATGTTGCACAGATAGTAAAGAAAAAATGCCCAACTTTCTTTGCATTTAGTTTCTACCACCCCAAATGCAAGAGGGAACAAACAATTATTCCCATCCAGTGCAACTGCAGTTAGCAACATCCCACCAAAAGGTCCCTTCAAATGACACACATCCACACCTATGAAAGGTCTGCAACCCTTTTTGAATCCTTTTTGAATGGCTGCAAATGCTACAAAGAGCCTTTTGAAAGTTGGTAAACTCACATTAGGATGAATTCTCTCCATCTCAATCTTCACCAAACTCCTAGGATTAGTCTTCCTGATTTTAGCTATATGCATGGGCAGTTTGGCATAGGACTTTGTGTGGTTGCCCTCAATTATCTCTATTGCCTTTCTATTCCCTCTATATAGCTTCATTCTTGTGATCTCTACCTCATACTTCTGGTTAAGTTCTTCATGCATGGCTTCTAAGGTCATGTCAGGGTTACCCCTAAGTGTTTTAGTAAGTTTTTCACCAATCCAGTTGGCTGTAGCTTCAGCATCCTTTTTTAGCCTCAGACAAGTATGATCAGGGCCATGCGTCTTGATTTTATATGTCACTCCATCAAGTAATGGAGATGCATGTATGCTCCAATCACATCCTCTCAAACCACAGTGAGCAGTGACACTACTCTTCTCATTCTTTATTCTAACCAATTTAAAGCCCCTCTTAACTGAATAATCCCTTAACACGCTCCTAAAATGATACACATCCTCAAACAGCATTCCATCCTCCAAATGGATCTTCTCCCCTTCTTTAATATTAAACATCTTCCCCTGCATATACCTATCAACATTGATAGTCTCAACATCCACCTCATCACTTGAATACTTACCACATCCATCGTCAGACTGGTAGTTTGGGAAGTTATCCCCACTCTCTTCATCCACTGCATGAGTCTCTTCCAAAGAAGAGCAACTTTCATTTTCGTAACAATTCTCATCACTATCATCTTCTTGGTAGTTGTCATCTTCTTTATCAGATTCATTATGACAAAATGCCTCTTCCTCACCATCACCAGATACAGCAAACTCATATTCACCTAGTTCTGTCCAATCCACATCATTATAATCATCTAAATTAGCAAACAACTTATCTAGGAAACTAGGCCCAGTCTAAAATCCCTTTCCTACTCCAATTTCACTACTAGTCCCAACACTACGAGTTGTAGTATGAGGTCCAGAAGAGGGTAAGGGAAGAGAGGAGGACAAAGGATCAGCAATATCATCAACTTCTAAATAAATATCAATTTTGGATTTAGTTGAATGTATTTCAAACATTCTGAGAACATATTTGTCACTTTTGACATCCAACCTATCATTTGTCTGTGGTACTAGACAATATATATTCATAGCCACACCTCTGTTGGATGGTAAATCCCGTAGTGCAACCTCACAGGAATCAACTAACAAGTTAATATGGTTGTATCTACTGGGGTCCATATCCTTTATGTAATTCAGAGTCATTGTAGTGCACTACAATGTCATGGAGGTTGATAGTGCCCATTTCCTAATATAAAGAGAATTTGTACAAGTCAAAATCAATCAAAAATTGTACATATTGGGGATATACATATATCAAATGACATTTTTCCTCATTGACAACATTAGATATTCAACATGACAAATTCTAATACCAGCAAGTATATGCACGATATTATTCAAAACTTATTCATAATTAGTTGTTGTGTGCAATCCAAGAAATGCATGACAAATCTGCAGGTCAGAAGTGTTTTTTCTTCTTTTTCTCAAACAACTGGCTGGCTCTAATCAATTAATAAATCACACAGCAAATAAGGAATGCAAAGCAAGAGAGAAAATAAATAAGCAAAGACACAACCACATTGGAAAAAAACCAAAAAAAAAACAGACGTTGTACTTGCCATTTGGGGAAAAAATAGTCAGTAATTGGATGAACATTTTGGTGATTAATAAAAATGCACAGATTAGAAAAGAAAATAAATCAGCTTTGCAAAATATAAAATAGACACTAAGAATTATAGTGAACATTCTTTAGATAAAATAAATTTTTTTATTATATATAGCCTATTCCAAAACATTTCAACAATAATTTTCAGGCATGCAACAGAGAAGAAAGTGAAACACTTAACTAACGATTCATACATTCATTAAAAGAGGCTACCTTGCAAAATCTAATACTGCTCTGTGCAACAATGAAACTCTCAAACAAGCCTTCTACACTATGAATGCTTTTGCAGTGATTGAGTTTTGTTTTTCAGAAGGATTGAATAGAGAAGGTCTCAGAAGTTCTTCATCCGTGCTCTCATTTTGCTTCCTTTACTAAGACTTCATCTTCCCTCCAAACACTCTCTCTCCACTGAGACCTTTCACTTCCTGCTTTGAGCTCTCAAATCAGATGACTGGGGTTGGTGAAATGCCCTTAAAATTTACGACAGTAGATGAAATGCCTTCGAAATTTACAAAGGGTAAATTAGTATTTTTAGATGTATAAAAAATATCTGAGTATATTAGTATTTTATTACAGTAGCAAATAGAGGGCAAAATGGTCTTTTCACATACCACCGTTAACCCAGTTAATCGACCAACTCTGACAGGGGGTGCAGTAGCTTTTTCAAAACCTCAGGGAGTGAGTTGTATTAGTCAGAAACCTCAAGGGAGGTGGATGTAATTTGCCCAAATAGAAAATCTATTAATATCGCGAACATAATTTTTTTTTTCCTCCTATTTTTTCATTCCTTCTTGATGGGTCACAATGAAACCACTAATAGGAAACACAAAAATTGGGGGGAAAAAGAAACAAAATCATTTGATAAACCACTAAGTTTCCATTTGCACATGAAAATGCATTCATTTTCTCTTGCCATGCAAACATAAAGAGAGAGAGAGAATTGAAAATGAGGCACTGACTGGAAACTGCAAATGTGTTCTCCTAAACTTGGCTTTGTTTTTTGGTTTATTTTATGCCAGAAACAGACTTGAGCAAACAAGAACTCCTAACCACTAATGGAACAGAGAATAGGGAGCTTATGAGAAGTCTAGCGTAAAAATAAGGAATCACTTCCAACTACTAGGATGACCCTCCAGAAAATACTAACTAGCAAGCTCTTCTAAAGCCTATTTGTTACTTATCAAATACAAAGCTCTGAAGCCTACCATTCCACTTGAGGAAAGGTGATAGAAACACAGATGGCAATTCCCAAATATACACGAGCAGTTTAGAGAAGAATAAAACCAGACATCTCACTAATCCTGACACTATCCTTTCGAAATCAATGGTGATTATCCACTCCACACTTTGTACCTTTTGGTGAAGCAAAGAAAAGGCAAGTAGAGGAAGTTGTGAAAACTCACCAGTGAATCACATTCAAATAAACAACTTACTCCATTTACTAAGTCAACTGTAAGCCAATGGCACTGAAAATAAATGATATAAAATGCTGATGTTTACTATTGTGGTGGTTGCTATGATGCGCTATTGTATCACCATATAACCAGGCCACAAACCTGTATAAGCAGAATATGCCATTTGGTAGAACCAATTGGAGCTTCAGCTTCTTTGTTTTGAGTAAAACATGCAAAGAACCAAGTAAAACTGAAAACTTTTGAGAATGGTGACAACACTGTAATCAGTAAAATTTATTTCTCAACAACAGTTGGCAAGCAGTACACCTTTTCAAGGTTAATATGGAAAAGTTATACAGCAGCATAAGACATAGATATAAGGGATGAATATGTTAGTACCTTACTTGGTATTAATAAGATAACATCAAGCATTTATGGGTTGCTATGATGCAAACCCAACTTCCATTGCATCATGAGAATCCACAAGAACTACTCACGAGTTGGTATATCTACAGCATACCAAGTGGAGAGTATAATTTGAAGTTCTCAAGTCATCAATCTGAAAGGAGAACAAAAAGAAGTAAGAAACTTTAGAAGGTACATTTTCTTGTCATCCAATGCAAGGATATGGCACAGGAAAGGGAACTATTCCATCTTTTCAGGGGGTTACTGTATGCATCTATGAGCATCAGTTCAGTCTTGACTCAAGCAGAGCTGGGACATTATGGTTGATCCAGAGTACACATAAATGTGCATGTCTGTGTACACACGCACACACACACTCAAGCACAGCAATGTGAAAAGGTAACTACAAATCCAAATAATCCTTGTAAGAAGGGTCCATCTCTATAAATAATATGCTTTCTCCCAAAGAGATGAAAAGTGATGAACTTATCTGTATAAAGTTTCAAAACTGCATGGCAGTGAAATATTACCTTGGGCATTCAAGGACTAGTGAGTGTTTGCATCATGACCTATTTTCTTCTTATACAAATATGTTTGTCCATGCACAAAGTATAACTGTTTGGTTCATGGTATTAGCCTAGCTAGATATGAAAATGTGATTCGTGGATAATACAGAGATTATCAACCTAAGAAGCATGGACCTGAGTACTG
The DNA here is from genome assembly GCA_033060915.1 of Euryodendron excelsum. Lineage (NCBI taxonomy): Eukaryota > Viridiplantae > Streptophyta > Magnoliopsida > Ericales > Pentaphylacaceae > Euryodendron > Euryodendron excelsum. The sequence continues at coordinate 32,843,922 of CM065384.1, read as the reverse complement.
ATACAGACATAGGACAACATTTTCAAGCAATGAAGATATGGACACAGCGGGGATATGGAAAAAATAAATTTTTTTATATGTTCTTATTTGTTTTCTATATAACATCCATAAATCACAAAAAATGAGATGCAAACAACCATACAAGTTCACAATTATAACTGAACAACTAACAAGTTAAGGATTTGAAGAACTAGGTTTGGGTGTCTTATGTTTTGGTGTTTTAAAGTTTTAGCATTTATAAATTTGAACATATTTTATACTTTTAACAATAACATTTCAACCCTGCAGTGTCTTAAAATGTGCCCAACTAAGGGACATGCATGTCCCCGATATGTTCGGATGTTTCTCCTAAACTAATAATAAAAATTATGAACACGCCATATGGCGTTGTCCGTCATTTATCCCATGTCCAACACTTGTCGGACACCCAAATAGCACCCTAAATGGAATGTCCATGTCTCCTAGGTATCAACTAATCATATGATAGCTTCATTTTTGGAAAATGTTACTAATTTTGCTTAACTGCTAGCAATAACAGATGTAGATAAGTATAAAAAAGGATCAATGCAATTTCGCTTGAAAGGCAATTACTAAATATTGACCCTGCTAATGCATCGTACTGGGAAGGCGTACTTGAAGTGGACCTAGTCTTGGCCATTATTTGCACGAAGAAGCTGCTCTGACATTTGAATCCGCATTGCCATAAATGAGATTCCATCATATCACTGACAATGGCTCCTAAATGTCCTTGACAAACATCATTATCTTTGACCAAAAGGAAGACAATTACAGTTTCAGCAGCCTTCAAAATTCAATAAACCAAATTTCCATAAGCAAAGTACTTTATATGGATAGGAAGGAAATGAATGAAACAGAAATAAAGTGATTTAAAAAAATTACACATTTGGGAAAGATGAAGGGTTTCCACAAGGCTGATGCAGTGTTGAGTGTAAGCTATCACCTCGTCCATCTTCAATCTTCAAGACACAAATCTTGATTTTCTCCTTCCTGCAGTTATAACTATTCCCCCATGCAAAGTTTTGTAATCTAATTAATTTTCAATCTGTCAAACTTCAAGTCAGGCTCATTTAGTGTGGTGTTTCACCCTCATTTTGGAGAGATGTTGACCTGTAATTCTGCGAAGAAGTACTATACTTGGTCAAATATACATACAATATTTTACTGCCATACAATATGAAGCTCAACACCAAATAATTTATTCTCCAAATTCCTCAATATCGACTTGGCCACTAGACAGGCACATTTCTATTTTTCCTCATTGTTTTTTCATCAGAAAAATTAAAGAGAATGCCTCAGAAGTTTGGATGAGGCTAAGTGCAAATCAGATTTAATTTTATGATCCTTATCTCATCATGGGCTTGGCTTATATAGATTCAAAACTCTATGATTAGAACAAAGGACAAATCAGATTTTAGGAATTTCACAAAAAGGAAGTACTGAGGGGACAAAATATATACATGATGTTACCAACACATTTTGCTGTCACAAGTATGAAGCCAATAACTAAATAATCTGTTATCCAAATCCTGTCCATGTTGTTTTTCTGTGTGTGCGTGTATTCATGTTCCCATGTCTGTGTGATAGTAAAGGCGATGAGGCTTTTTTCATGAGATCCTTACAGGAATATATAACCAAGATATCAAAACTAGCTATTGAAATTTTACCAAAAGGCAGGACTGCATCTCATACAGAACTCCATCCTGGATCCTTCTTCACCCCAGTTCCTGTCATCACATGTCTGATCTTCAGGACTTCTTCCCACTGGCCAACATCGGCACAAATGTTTGACAAGGAGACATAAGCACCAGCATCACATGGCTCCAATTCAATAACCTTTCTGGCTGCTAACCTTCCAAGGTCAATATCCCCATGCATTTTGCAAGCAGCAAGCAGTGTTCCCCATACCAAAGCATCAGGTTTGAGGGGCATATTGTTTATAAAACTTTCAGCCTCCTTCAGTCTTCCCGATCTGCCAAGAAGATCTACCATACAGGCATAATGTCGGTAACTAGGCTCAATCCCATAGTCTTCGACCATTGAATTAAGATGAAAATAGCCTTCTTCAACCAAACCATTACGGCTACAAGCAGAAAGGACACCAACGAAGGTTACTGAATCAGGTTTGATTCCTGATTCCCTCATAATCTCATAAACTCTTAATGCCTCTGCACCTTTTCCATGCTGAGCGTAGCTTGCAATCATTGCTGTCCAACCAATCAAATCAGGCTTCTTAATCTGTTCAAATGCTTTTCCACAATCATCAATGCTTCCACATTTTGAGTACATCATAACTAGTGAACTACCCACAGAAACTTCCGATTCTACGCCCATTTTCATGATGTGGGCATGCAATTGGGTACCAATGCCCAGTCTATTTAAAAGAGACACAGCACCAAGAACGGATGACAGTGTGAAGGAGTCAACTTCCAAATCAGCCATCTGCATTTCATGGAATAGCAGAAGTGCCTCTTCAATACATTCATTTTGGGCATACCCTGAAACCAAAGAAGAGCAGGAGACCTGATCCTTTACAGGCATCATGTCAAACACCTTCCTTGCCATATTTAGTGCACCACATTTTGAGTACATATTTACTAGTGCACCACAAACTAGTATGTGCTTGCCAACTCCCCAACGAAGAGCGTAACCGTGCAGCTCCTTACCAGTTTTCAGAGAATGAATAGCAGAACATGCGGTCAGGACAGCTGTTAATGTCATTTCATCAGGCATAGTTTTTTCCAACAGCATCTCTCTAAACAACTGAACGGCTTGATCTGCATGGCCATGCTCTGCAAAACCAGCAATCATTGAGGCCCACGAAACATTATCTTTCTCCACAATTTGCTTAAAAACTTCATAAGAGTCAACTAAACTGCCACACTTTGAGTACATTGTGAAAAGAGAACTCCCAACAGAAACATCAAAGACTAAACCAGCTTTAAGAGTGTAGCCATGGATTTGTCTCCCCAAATTTAAAGAATCTACAATACTTAAGATGCTAGAGCTACAAAACTCATCAGGTCTCAGACCCTCCAGAAACATTCTCCGGAACATATCAATTGCCCTTCCAGAACGCTCATTCTGAGCAAAAGCTGGTATCATAACAGCCCATATACCTAAGTGCTTTAAATCCCCCGTCTCTCTAAACACCATCTCAGATAAATCAATGTCTCCTATCTTTGAGTACATATTCATTAACGAAGCCTTTACTGCCGAATCAGAATAAAACTCAGTTTTAAAAGTCCAGCAATGGATCTGGATTGCCTCTTTAAGCATAGCTGGGTCAGCACAAACAGCAACAATGCTAGTAACAGTGTAGTTATTTATCTCCTCCCTCATTTTTCTCATTTGTTTGAAGAATTGAAGGGCAGAAATGGAATCGCGCTTCTGAACAAAACCAGAAATCATAGCAGTCCAAGAAACTACATTGCGGACCGGCATCCGTGAAAATACCTTTACAGCCTCGTCCATATCTCCACATTTGGAATATAGATCAATTATAGCAGTCCCTACAAAAACATCTTCTCCTGCACCACACTTAATCACCCACCCTTGAACCCCTTTACCCAGCTCAAGTTCTTCAAGTGTAGCACAAGCAGTTAAAATGCTTGAAAATGTAAAACTATTCGGCACTAAAAACCCACGACACATTTGGAAAAACAGATCCAAACCAACCCAATTCTCCTTATTCTTAACAGCCCCAGAAATTATAGAATTCCAACAAACCACATTGTCGCACAAAAAATCATAAAACACCCTTAAAGCATCCTCTAGGCTACCACATTTGGCAAGCAAATCTATCATTCCAGCCCGTACATAACCATTTGAAAACAACCCATTTTTCATCACAAGTGAGTAAACCTGTTTTCCACAGAAAGGAGATTGCAAAGCACTACAAGCCGAAAGAACACTCCCATAGGTGAACTGATTGGATACAAAACCAAATAAATGCATCCTACAAAACGTTCTCCACGAATCCTTAAATAAAAAATTCTGATTGTAGCCCGAAATCATGATATTCCAAGAAACGGTGCTCGGTTGAGGAATTTGTTCAAACACCCGAATTGCATAAACCATGTGAGCAGATTTACAGTATGAGTCCACTAAAGAATTGGCAACAAAAATATCAGAAAGGAAGATATTAGTTTTAAGGAATTGGCCATGTACGACTTTGGTGTCATTGACGGTGCACTTTCCAGAATTGGTCCAGAGATTGAAGACGTGAAAAGGGTCCAGACGAGAGAGCTTTGGCTCAGGTATAATATGAAAAATTGATGGGTTTTCAACTACAGCAAGGGACGACAAGAATTTGAGGCGGAAAACTGAGAATTTGGTTTGGAGAATTGGATGGATGATAGAATTCATTTGGATTTACGAGGACAAGAAAGATAACATCGGAGAGAATGGTTTTGAACAGCGCGGGAAGACGAACGCAAAGGTTATTAACGGGAAGGGGGGAGAGAGAGAGAGAATACGGTGTGGAAAACTCCACGCCTGCCACTCTTGGACTTTCCACAGAACTTTCGCCACATCAGATATTGATGAGACCGGTTTTACTCAGTTTTCAATTAGCAAAGAAAGAAAAATTATTCATTGGAGAATCACGTCATCTTACTCTACGACTCACATGGTAGGTCTTCTCTGTTAAGTAAAGTCAAATATTTTACATAATAAGTGAGACTCACTTCAGGTGAGTGGAGGGGTAAGGGCATATGATGTTTTAAAAACATTAACTAATTCCTTTCAAAAAAAATAAAAACATATTTGGAACTTGAGAGACACTTTAAAAGTATTGAATAATTTCTTACAAAGAAAATATAAATATATTTGGAACTTGAGAGAGAGTAACAAAATAGAAATTAAAAAAAAATATTTTATCTTCTTTATTTAGTTTTGTAAAGAAAATTAAAGGAAAGAAGAGAGAAAGAGAGATAGTGATTCAAAAAATTTCTCAATTTTTTCTTTTCTTGTTTGATTTTACTTAAGGGAGAAAAAATATTTTTTTTTTATTTGATTTTGTAAAAGAAATGAAAAAAAAAAAAAAGTGGACTTGAAATTTTTCTTCCTTTTTCTTTTCCGCTCCCTTTCTCCAAAATGCTGGAAAAGTTCAGAAATTGGAGTTCAAATGGCCGAGCTGGTCTAAGGCACAGGTTTCAGGTACTGGTCCGAAAGGGCACGGTTCGAGTCCCATTCTTGACAAATTAACAATTTTTTTTTCTCTTTCTTTTTCGTAGTTGAAGATAAAAAAAAATTATTATGTTTACACTTAACAATTTGTGTTTTATTTTCTTTTTCTTTCTAGCTGAAGAAAAAATGATTAGTTTTTGTTTGCCAAAGTTTGTATTATTACAATTAGAAGGGTATCACGCATTATGTGCATATATTATGACACACCCTAAAACTTTTTTTATTAAGGTACTGATGGTTCTTTAGTTATGTAACTGAACAGAAAGTAAGAATGTGAATTATGTGTGAATAGAAGATGTGCTATCACTATTTTATTTTTGAAATCAAAAGATTTTTGTAATAATTTTAAACTTTTTTGAAAAAATTGAGAAGATTAAATAGCGTGTCAGATCATCACCAAACCCTAGTATTTGCCCTATAACAATATAGATAAAGAGGTGTAATGCAATAAAGAGGCATCCTTGAACGCTTTAAACATAAAATGTCCCATCTTCTATACCATTGGCATATTGTGTTCTTATCAGTTCTTTGTGTAATTAAACCATTAACGTTATGTTTGACCCTATAATTTGTTATTGTCTATTTTCAAATGTATGGCCATTTTGCATGTGCTTTCCTGAGTAAAGTAAAAGATATTTAGTCCCAAAAAGTAGCTCAGTAGAGACAAAGACTAATTATAAACAAAAACATCTCTAGTTTAAAACTTGGCAACTCTCTTTAACATAATTAGTTGCTTCTTGATATTAGTTTTTTGAAAAATTTAATTTAATCAAACATTTGTACCATTGTGTAAAATATGGACCCCATCATCCAATGAAAAAAGTAAAAACTCATGGGTTAAAAATGGAAAACGCAAATTTCCCACTCTCCAAGAGCAAATTTATTGAGAGAGCATGTGGGGACAATTGGCCCATTCGACTTATGTAGAAATAATATTTTTCACTGCTTATTATATTTTTCTACCCTGACATGTATGATCATGTTGTGTATAAATCAAATCTAATTCATTGTATATTACAAGATTATATTTTGTTCCATATGATAAAAAAACATTAACTTAACTTTGTTAATGGATCAAGCTTTATGTACAATTAGCATCTTGTGATTGTTTAAAGTTTTGATATGGGTGGACATTATGATTAAAATGTATAATTTAACGTGATACAATAATTTAAAAATAAATTAATTATTATTAAATAATAACCTCACGCACTGCCATAATATTTATAGTATAACATATAGTTTTTGTCATAAGTGAATTCTTCTAATACGAACACCACTTCATTATTTGCAAAGATATTTATTTGTTTGTAAAATTAGCCTTGGTTTTACCAATTGAAACTATAAGAGCAGAAAGAAATTTTTTTTATAATGAAACTTATAATCAAGTGTGTAACCAAATGAGATATTACAGAATGAATGATTATTTAGTAAAATACCAAACACCTTTTTTATAGTATCGATAATGAGGCTGTTATGTTACAGCTCTATATTATGAAATTTCATCAAGCACAATTGTAGAAGTACATATCTTTGCTTTTTTTTTTTTTTTTTTGGTCAAAAATAAGGGCCGTTTGGTACCTTTTTTTAGCTTTTTTTATTTTTTTGGACTTATAAGTAAAAAAGTTAAAAAAATATTTCAATTTTTTTGTTTTTATATGCTAAGACTAGCATAAAAGCAAAAGAAAAAAAAAAGCAAAAAAGCTGAAAAAATGACTTTTTTACTTTTAAACAAAAAAAAAATTAAAAATAAGTTCTACTAAACAAACTCTAATAATCAATTTGAGAATTAGTGTTTAAGATTTTACAAGACCCCATCATCAAACAAAAGCATAGAGCCAGGCCATGAGAGTTTTATTTTTTATGAATCCCATATTTATCGAGTGAATGATGTCTCTTTAACCAGACTTAAGATATAATTAATCGAGGTATACGTAAGTTGATCCGAATAATCCTCACCGCATAAACCAAAAAAAAATAAAATAAAGTTTGCGATATTTTCTTTTAAGGCAGCCACTGAACTTGGTCATCTCTGCTATTGCGAGGGCGAGAAGTGGACCTCGAGATACGAGAAAAACAGAGTACCTACTATGATTAATGATCTCCATAGACAGTTTCAGGCACATGAAATTACAAGAAACAGAGTACAATGATTAATAATCTCTATAGACAGTTTCAGGCACATGGAATTACAAGATTTACGAGGAGCATTTCAACCCAGTTGAAGAAATCAAGAACTATTAATTAAAAGCTACCATAGTTTCTTCTTAAGTCTGATAATATGGAGGCATCCCAGATTCACAATGCTCACTAGACAGATTGATGGAAACGAGGTTGGATTCGCATCTCAACCAGAAACTATGGATTATAATAATTTACATTTAAAAACTGACAATTGACTAGTGGCTTATGCTCATCAATGACGTCGGCAAATAATTTTTATTTTTTGGCTAAGGCTTGCAAAGCAAGCTAAGGGACAAGTTTGAAACTTGAAACGCTATTTAAAGTTTCCAGTTCCACCACCATGTACAAAGACCACACACACTGAGAGAGAGAGAGAGAGCATGGAAGAGGAAAACAAAGTGAAGCTATATGGAATGATGGGTAGCCCTTTTTCTTTGAGGGTAGAATTGGGACTCAAAGTTAAAGGCATACCATATGAGTATGCAGAAGAAGATTTGAAGAACAAGAGCCAGTTGCTCCTGCAGTACAATCCAGTCCACAAGAAGGTCCCTGTTCTTGTCCACAATGGAAACCCCATTGCCGAGTCACTCGTCATCCTCGAATACATTGATGAAACCTGGAACAATGCTCCCAGACTTCTGCCTGATGATGATCCCTATAAAAGAGCCAAAGTTCGCTTCTGGGCCAGTTTTCTCCACCAACAGGTAACAATACTCACAATTCTTTTTCCATGTCAGCCCATTATATATGTGTACATAATTATGTAACTGTGAAACTTCCATGAATGCAGCTATTTGAAAGCATGATCCAGGTAATCAAAACTGATGGGGAAGCACAAGAGAAAGCCATCAAAGAGGTGTTTGAGAAGCTGAAGATGGTGGAAGAAGGAATCAAGGATTTTTTCCCGACTGGCGTTGAATCGATCCACAATGAGAATCTGAAGCTCCATGATATTGTAATGTGTTCAATTTTGGGTGGTTACAAGGCTGTGGAAGAAGCAGTTGGTGTGAAGCTCATAGACCCAGAAAGGAATGCACTGATATTTTCATGGGTGACAGCTCTAAATGAGCTCCCTGCAGTGAAAGAGACAAAGCTACCTCGTGCCAAAATGGTATCATTTCTTCAGTTCATTCGACAGAATGCCCTTCAAACTCCTACAGCTTGACCTTGCTAGCTATGTCATGAATGGGCACATGCATTGTTGCCCTTCTTTTCTAGGTTTATGACTGTTGTTCTTCTTATGTAATAAGGCCGATGTGATTTTGGCACTGCATTAGTCTAATAAATTATATCTATTTCAAATCATGATATATATATATATATATATATATTCTACTTTACATTGGCAAAATTAGAATTAGAAGATTGAACGACATCAGGGTCTCAAACCCCTAGTAAGATATATGGACATCCGAGGTATATATGCCCAGAAATCAACCATGGAACAAGTCATTCAAGACCAATGAATTGTAGCCATTGAATCATTAAACATGCATGTATATACATTAACAAACATATATATATATATATATATTAGGACCCACAATAAGGTTTTTGGCAAATCAATCCAATGAGTTCAACCCATACTCCAATTTGCATTCTTCCAAAAAATTCTAAGGATTTCCAAAAGTACAGGAATTCAGATAATTACATAGGATAAAATAGTTCAGATCATCAAGCCAAGCACTAAGCACCTTATTAGCTGTAGCCAAAACCCAGCTATCCACTTGGATCGTCCTACTGCACTCTAAAAAGGATCTAGCATTCTCAAATACTTCTACAGCCCTAACCCAAATACCACAACACAAAATAGAAATTCACTTCGTTAATATAATACCCTTTACGGGGTAATCTATCTCATAAACCATCTATTCAAACCAGAATATCAAAAGCTCCCGAAGGAAAGCGATATAAGGACCTGCCAAAGTAGAGCAATATATAAATAGAGTAAAGAGATGCATCAGAATCAAACTTCAAAACTGCATTCCAAGTACATCAGCAGAGTTTCATGACATGTTTAAGATTCTCAACCGGACAAGCTTTTAAATAACCATTAAATAAATAGAGGCTGACGGGCTCAAATTTCAAATTATTCTTGTGACACATAATGTAACAATTGATTAAATTTTGGAGAGACGTCTTAGGGTTCCAAATCAACCAATCAATTGCAAAGAGAACAGCAATCTCCTGATTTTGAAATTTAGTTCATCTTATGAAAAAAACAAACCATGGAAATATACAGTGCTGACGGAAAAATATTGGTCTTCCATAGCTGCCAGATATATGGATGGACATTATCGATCCAAATATCAGTATTAGCTGAAAATGAGTATTGACATGGTGAGTTGGATCTTCGTATTCATATACGACTGACAACGGAATAATGCCAAGCATGATGCAGGTCATCCAAGATATGGTCGTAATATAAGCAAAAACCCAATTCCCAATGTGTTAAAATGAGATATCAAAAACCAACTAGAAAACTGCTCATTCAAATTCAAAAACAATCACCTCATAATAATATAGTGCACAACTTATAATCTATCTGTTAAAGTCAAAATTTCTTTCAACACATTAAACTGAAGTTTCGCTAAACATCTCATCTTAGCTCTTTGATGCCTGCTTTTCTTTTGCCTTCTGAATCTTCAAAACCTTCTTCACAATCTTTTGCTCTTCAACCAAAAAGGCTCGGATGATCCTATAAAACCAATAGTAGTCACAAACCTTGGTTTCAAGTGGTGTGAAACTGATAAGCAGATATAAAATGAATTAATAAAATACTGACACAAAATGTTAAGTCGAAAATTCCCAGGCATCAGCACAAAGCATATGAATAATTCATAATATTTTGGAATATTATTCTTAATCACTAATCATTAAAGCTTTAGTGAAGTTTTCACAAGAACAAACCTCTCTCTGACAGCAATTCCAGATAATACGCCACCATATGGACGGTTCACAGTCCTCCTATTCCTAGATAGTCTGGATCTCTTGTACTCAGCAGGTCTCAAGTGAGGAATCTGCAGATAAAGCCAACACAGAATTACTACCAAGTATAAATAAAAAAATGAAAAAAATCATGTTCACAACTTCATCACTTGCCTATCCAAATTCAATTAGCCCATGCAACAAAAAAGCACAAGCAATCCAGAAAAGTTAAGCACCAAGATGCAAACCAGAAAAAAATATAAGAAAAGAAAAAAAAAAAGGCAGCACTTTCCCCAATAAAAACAACATGGGCAGATTTAATGTACCTCTTCTAACAGATACTCGACATAACAAACTAAAACCAATATAATAGTTAACAAAAAAGAGGGTAAAAATTAGCAAAAAAATATCATATTCACTAAATTCATAAGCATATACTTGACATGCATCAAGTAGCAAGACAATGGAATCATCTTCATGCAGTTCAAAAGCCCTTTTTATATATTAAATTTTCCTCACAAACAGCTGAGCATATTGCATTCTGTATTCTCCTATACCCTAAATTCATTTAATTTCCTTCTCTCACAGTTGACATGAATCATATAGAACTCCCATCAATCACATATAAAACAACAAGATGCCAACAACCAAAGTATGAGAAATGAAGGGAAAAAGTTACACAAACAAGAGTGAGAAATAGGATAGAAACAAATACTTGAAATCCTTGTCATCAGGTAACCAAAGTAGACTGGCATTTCACCAAAAGTGTTGTGTTAAATGAATGAAAAAAAGAAAAAAAAAGTACCCATCAACTACAAGCACATATACAACCTTAATCAAACACCCCCATGTTTTCAGTATACCAATTTTTTTTTTTTTTTGAAAAGTCCCCCTATGTTTCAGTATACCACTCAATAAGTCAAGTAAATAATATCAGTCCTTCATAATGGGATGTCTCTACTCTTAAAGTTGTTTTAAGCCAAACTGCAAATAAATTCATAACTGTAGTGCCAGTAACTGATGACAGCAAACCTTGTCCATAAGCAACTCCCAATGATTCTCAACGCCCCAAAAAATAGATTTCTGGTAATACAGATTTGAAGTATATCGGCAGTAACTGACCACAGCAAACCTTGTCCATAAGCGCCTCAATGATTCACGATGCCCAAAAAATAAAGTTCTGGTACTATAGATTGAAGTGCAAACAACGGAAGAAAGAGGAGAGGAGAAGAGAGGGGGGCAGGGGGGGTGGGGTTGGTGTGGGGTGGGTTAAGAATAAGCCATTTGAGCCAGACAACATGTGAAGTTGTTTCTATCACATACAACATAATCTTTTCAGGCTTAAAATTTTTCTAGGTCATAGCATTTATACATCGCACCTACGAAGCACGAACGCCTCTAAGAAGGTACAATACATGTGTTGGACACACATCAACACATGAAGATTATTTATTACTCTTTTCGTACAGTATGTACTTTGGACACTTGGGGAATTTGTGTCTATTTCTTAGACACACATGAAACAAGTATGGGTCATGACACAAGTTTAAAGTAAATAAACTAAAAACATAGAACTAGATAATTTAAAATTTGGATTCAAAATTATTATATTCAATCAATGCCTATGAACATTTGAAGTTACTCATTTCCAAATTCACAGATTTTCAATTAATTAATTCAATATAAGGCAATTTGTAAACCAAGACAGGGCCTGACTCCTGAGTATTTATAGGGACTTTCCTCAAAGAACCCAAATAGAACTAGAGGCCTTACCTAAAAACAAACAGATTAAAACTTCTTTTTATATTGTCACCAAAGACAACAACAACTACTGGAAATGCACCAGACAGATCTGTCTTGCAAATGAAATCAACAGACAACCACATTCGCTACAAGCTCTTGGAGAGGACTTTCAGAATATGCCCCTGTGCTAAATGACTATATCAGACTGATTGATGCATGTGATACTACAGAGAACCAGCATTTTGCACTGAGGAATAAAAAAGAAAGATAAACAATTCAACTATTCGTCCATGCCTTCTGTCCTAGAGTATGAAGAGTACAAAGATCCAATGCCCAGCAAAAAAACATATTCCATCGAATATAATCATGTAGTGCATCAAATAGAGGGAAGAATAACAAAGAATACTACAAAAATGCCCTGATGGTATATTGCAAACTATTGATGGATTATCACCCTTCAAACACGGTTAGGGCATGCAAACAAGCAGCTTCATTAATGCATAAAGAATACATGTTGAGCCTTACTACTACTTTGCATCGAACTTTTAACGTTTAAATTGAACTTCCTAGTATGACTTGGTTACACGAACTGATCGTACATCATGTTACAGGATAACTCATGTCAGATACTAACTCCCAACACAAGTCAACTAATTAGTATGAAATTTTAGATCCTCAACCTCAAATTGAAGAAACAAAATAGGAATAAAAACACAATGGCATACCCCTTGGATTCTCTTTCCAGTAACAGGACATTTAGGCCCACTTGCTCTCTTCTTAGTACTCTGGTACACCAACTTTCCACCTATGTTTCAATTAGCGCCAACAAATTAGCAACGCAAACAAATGCATGCCTACATGTACATATATCTACGAATGTGTATTCGTCACTATATTGCAATCAAAGATGAACAAAGAGCTAAAGATGCAATATCTGAACAAGACTTGAAATCTCAAAATGAGCAAATGGTACTATTAGCATAAAAAACGAATAGATCTAACTAAATGCATATGATAATGCAACGAGAGGGTACAGTTGAAGCTAGGATTTCTGAGTAAAATGAGAACATAGAGATGGTATAGCAGGGTTTATACGTAAACATATGTATGTATATACCAGGGGTTTTGACGATCCTGTGCTGGTTGGATTTGGTGGCATAGCTATGGCGTTTGCGGTACGTGAGACGCTGCACCATCTTCGGGACACTTGAAGATCTCTCTCTCTCTACCTCTGCGTCTCTCTCTCTCTGGAGGCCGAAACGGAGGGCCTTGCTAGATCTGGAGTGAACGAATTAAAACCCTAAAAGAGCCTCCAATGCCCTAGATCTGACGGCTCTAGTGTATTCTCTTCGACGGTTGAGATTGGCCATGGGTTTGCAATATTTTTCTTAGATGAAAGCTACCGTGAGCCCAAGCTAGGGGTGTACATTAACTGGGCGAAGCGGGGCGGGTCTATACCAAAAAAGTTTTCATCGAGCTCATGGTTAAATTCTAAATCCATTCAATTATAATAATTTAATTTTCAAGCTCGTCTAAGTTTGTCCAATTCATATAAAATTTATTTAATATATATATTTTTTATATAAATAATATTTAATAATATAAAATTTAATTATACATACATATATAATATTAAAATATAAAAAATATATTATTTAACATATATTTTCAGCCAGGCCGAGCTTAAAAGTCAATTCTCAAACCTGCCCAATAAAAATTTCGGGCCTAAAAAAAATTCTCAACCCTTATAATTTTTGGGCGGGCTTAGGCGCGCTTTTGGACTCTTGTCCATCCCTGGCTTAAGCTCATGCAACATTTATGAGCACTTTACTTTTTGATTGATATGCTGTGGCGCGTTGTGGCTATAAAACGAATCAAATTACTTGAGTTCAAATCGTGTTTGACTAGTTAAAAGTTAATTTGAGGTTGGCTCTTGAATACATTTTAGAGCTCGTTAATTTTTTAAGCTCGGCTCATTACTTTTAAGCTCAGTTTGATAAGTTTTATACACTTAAAAATTCAAGCTATTCAAGTTCGCCTTGTGATCGACTTGAAAATTAAACAAACAAAACTTGAACACATTTTTAAACTTGTTAAGCATATCAAACCAAACTTGAACAACCATTTGTTTGGCTCGACACGGCTCATTTATAGCCTTAGTAGTGTGCATGGTTTGTTGGTTCGGTTCGATTTCATGTTTTAAGTTGATTCAAATCAAGATTGGATGGGACCAGTTCAAATTTATTTTTATTATACTAAACATAGTTTTTTTTATTTTTAAAATTAAAAAAACAGTATTAATAGTGTATTCTCAATTTTTATAGAAATTAATAAAACAACGCGCAAACACAAATTATTGATAATTAAGTTTAAATAACCATGGCTTAAAGAAAAATGTATATGATATGTAAAAAAAATTTATGTATATAAAATTAGGTCTTGAATCAGTTTTTGGTTTGGTACGACTTTAGAAAGTATGAATTCGAGAATTGAACTGAAATGATTGAGTTAATATTTTTTTCGACTCAAAACCAAACCAAATTTTTGACATACTTGAACCACATCAACCGCTCTAGATCAATTTGATTCGATTCTTAGGCCTCGTTTGGTAACGTTTTTTGTTTTTTTTTCAAAAAAAACAAAAAACGCCTTTTGTTTAAATTTTTTTTAAAATTTTTTACAAAATTTGAAAAAAAGAAAACTAAAAACACTAAAATGGGTGTATTTTCTCTTACAAAAACATTAGTCTAGTATTATTGGCACAATGATAACCTATAAACGCTCATCATCAAACCACAAAAAACACACAGCAAAAACACAAAATAAAAATATACAATAAAAAATAAAAATTGACAGCGTAACCAAACGGACCATTAATTTTTATTTTGTTTTGTGCACTCCTTGATATGACACACAAATTATATACACTGTTTGTCAAGCCATTGAATGATAACCATCATTTTATGATGATGACGCGGTTAAGTTTTTGCTACAATATTTAATCAAATATGACAGTACACATCAATGAGAGAGACCCTTGCTCTTTTGACCCATTTTTTTTTTTTTTTTTTTTTTTTTCTGTTCAAATATTGCGTGTTTGCTTATTTCTATTTTCTTTTTTAAATTTGTACCATCGAATAGTTATACCAAGAATTGATATATCAAGCCCAATTAATCAAAATTTATGGTTTTTCAAAGAAAGGTTAGAAGTTTGATTCCTACTAAATGCAAGAGTTCTTTCAAGACTTTTGACTTGATAGTTACTTAGTTTGTGTAAGACGAGAGACTATATAAACTCTGAGATTAGTTGAAGTGCGCACAAATTAGTCTGAACATCCGGTTAGCAAAAAATAAAAGACTTGATATGATATGCCTATAGTTTTTAATTGCTTGGGTAACGTAAAACTATTCAAAAGAAAATGGGGGGTACACAATTTCTAGACATTATTAGGATAAAATAACAATTAGTATTATTAGATGTGCTTATCATTTTTCACTGCTTTTGAACAAATGATGTGGTGATTTAGGATGAGACTTTATTCCTTTTAAGGATTCTCAATGGAATTTGGTATTTAACTCCTTAACTGTTAATATAATTTCAACTGTGTTTTTGAAGATAATTCACAACACATCTTTATGGTGCGTGCCCCTTCATACAAGTTTGTTGTTGGGATTCTTGGGAATCCCTCTAGTGCGCATGGCTGTTTGGTATCATTTTTTTTTTTTTTTTTGAGTTTTATTTTTTTTAAATAAAAAAAACTTAGAGTCATTCGAGAAGCCAGTTTTTCAGTTTTTGGTTTTTTCACTTTTTCTTTTTTTAAGCCTCATTTTAAACCAAAAAGCTCGGTACCAAACTATCAATCCCAAATGTCCTCCCGAACAAACAAAGATTTAATCCATCATAACTCAAAATAATACTAATTCTTGTATATATCTATGGCCCTACTAATTTACCTATGTTTAGCATAGCAACATATGTTTGGTATGCTAATACTGTTTCTAGAATTGGAGATCATTTACTGATGCCTCGATACAATGTTGTTCGCACTATGGTTATTTATGCAGCTCTTGTAAAAACTTAGAAGCCTTTGGTTTCTTTGGATCCATTTATTTTCAAACTTATTTAATTGGCGTTTTTGTTGATTTTTTTTTTAACAAAAATTGATTTTTATCTTTTTACTGGGTTAAGTTATACTTTTGAACTTTTTTTTATTGAAAAAATGTAAAATAGCTATAAGCTACTTAAATAAATGAACTAATAAGCTGATACAAACGGGTGATAGAAAAATGTGTGGAAACAAGTTGATGGAAACAAAAAAAAAAACACAAACAAACGAAACCTCATGCTACAAAATTGTTGTAGCATTAGTTAATTTTTTGAGTTATTTTAAAAATTAAAGATGGCCCTTTCTCTCTTTTTTTGTTTGGGAATATTGATTGCAAATAAAAGATAATATAAGACTGGTCTTCAGGAAGATAGTCTCAGTAATGAGTAAATAGTTTAAGTTGACAACATAAGCTCAAGTATTAGAGGGGGCTAAATTGCAAGTCACCAAAAATGGAGTTCTTTCCCATTATCTCTATATCTTTATCAAATTTAGGCAAGTTAGATGGTAGGAAAATATTATAAAAACATCCTTTATAATAGTTTTTTGTTCTAGTAATTAGTGGTGGATTTAAAAGATCAAGTGCCAAAGGAGCACCATTGTTTTTATAATACTTCCGTCAATAGTGCATTTGATAAGTCCTCCACAGTAAAACTTAAATTTGAATGCCAGTTCTACTAAAGATTTCTCCTAATTAGTGCTATGAAATCCCCATTAAAAATATCAACATGAAGGTACAAATTATTAACCAAAACAGTCTATTTTGCTCTTATTGGCCAGGCTTCTTATACTGTGGTGAAGAAAATATCAATTGCACCTCCATAAACTATCAGCCTATTTGGACTTGAAAATAATGGAAATAAAAGGAAAATAATAATTTTTATTAATTTCTTTTATTGGTTTTTACTTTTAAGAGCAAAGAGAAAAAATTGTGCAAAAAATTATTCACTTTTAGTTTTAATAATTGTCCTATCATTTTCTTTCTTCATATATTCTATTTTCCAAAAAAAAACTTTTCCTTTCGTTTTCTTTCTGCAACCAAATAGATGAAATCGTGATAATAATCACTTTCTCCTTTGTTCCACAAGTTCCAAACATGCCACATATGAGTGGCGGCGGATGAAGTATATGGGAAGTAAAATGTTATTTTTACAGAAAAATTGTATAAAATTTCTAGCAAAATAATATGATAATTGTAGTTTTGTAATTAAAAATTATTATGATAAATATTTTATTTTAAAGTGAAATACTCTTATTAGATACATTATTTTGTATGAAATTTTTATTTATATAATATTACTTGTTTGGAAATCTTAGATGATATTTCTCTAAAAGAAATTAAGGGAGTGTTTGAATGTGAATTTTTTTATCATCTTATAATATAAGCTTATTACTTTTAAAACTGTATTTACTTCATGACTTAAAAAAAGTTACTTTTAAATTAGGTCAAGTTATAAAAAATCGTTTTAAAAAATAATTTTTTAAAATTAGCTTAAACTGTGGGGTTATGCAATTTTTTATAAGTTGCAATCCAATCAGACTTCGAAGTTTCAACGGTCAAAACTTGCTCTTCCCCCTCTATGATCCATCCCCTAGTCAACTCTGTTCCACATGTTCCACATTCCACACAACACCCTGTCTCTCGTCGTAAAACCCTAACCCCAAACCTAATTCATTCGCCCCTCGATGATGGCATCCTCTGCAATTCTTCACTTGTCCTCCTCATCAAACTTTACTCTTTCTTTCAGAACCTGTCGACCCTCTCTCCCTCGAAGTGCTTACCCAACAAAGCCCCTCTCTGTGAAGGCTTCAACTTCTCTGGATTGTTCGAAGGCCTCCGTTACCGATAGATCGCCGACTTCAGTGAAGGTCAGCACGTCCACCCTTTGTTTGATGGGTTGTGCTTGAATTTGTTGTGGAATTTTAGCATCACAAGTTAGTAAATGCTCAAAAAATTTGAGTTCTTTATTTTGAAATTGCTCTCGAAGGATGACTGGAAATTGGGGTTGATGTTGATTAAAATTCTCAACACTAAATTGAGTTATGTATGTACTTGTGTGTAATCAGGGACAAAGCCAGCAATTCGTCTTGGGGGGCTAAGAACAGCTGTATAAAAAAAAATTCAACTAAGAATGCAAGCTACATTTAATATACCAAAAAATTTCTTTACAGTGTTGATCTATACTCCGGACAAAAATAGAGCTGTGTTTTTTTTTTCCAAATTTTCTAGTAAATCTCAATAATTGGGTATGGATAAGCATAGGATTTGGGCCACAGTCAAAACAAATCACAAACAACTAAAAAATAAGCCCAAATAGAGACAAAAATAGGCTACAATATAAAATTATACGTGGTCATTTTATTATGTAAAATTTTTTTTGCCTTGATTCTATACTAAATAAAATATTTTTCAAACTTGGGGGGACCACTTTACTAGGTCAAAAAATTTTTGCCTTAATTTTTACTACAACTAATAGGGGTTTTGGAATATTAGGGGGGGCCATGGCCCCCTTTGGACTATACATGGCTTCGTCAATGTGTGTAATGTAGAATTGTCTTATTCAGTTTGAGTGGCATTTGAAAACGATAGAAAGTGGAACTGTTCAAACTGCATTCTTATATAGTGGAGGACCAAATCTAACAATCAGAGAATAAAATTTTTTGCAATCATTTCAGTTCTTTAATTCATTCAGATAATCCTATATGTGAATTAAGTTGGTAGATGCACAAAATAATGTTATTTCATATGCGGCGTATCTCCATGTGATCTCTTAAGGAGTTCTTTATGGTGGAATTCTATGTTACATGTACTTGGGTACAGATGTCGGGTGTGGGTATGTGTTTGAGTATTGAATTTGTCTAATTTTCATGTCCAATGACAAATGAACACAAAAGAAATTTACATTTCCTAATATACTTATTTTATTCTACAGGACAAAATAATTTTTACAAGGTGCTATAAAGCATTTTCTATGGGAGTTTATGCATATTTATATGGTAAATTCGAATTACCATATATGTGAATGTCCAATTTTACACGTAGGACACTTATCCATACCGATACCCATGCCCATATCCATACCCATACCCAAGTGTCAAGTGTCCAACACGGGTACTTCATGCATTTTAGAAGAGGTCATGTAACATAGGTGAATTCGTGCTGGAAAGATGTCTTTGTTAACTTGGATTTATTTTATTCACATTCTAAATACTGAATTAACTTCCAAAAATGGGAAAAACTACCATATAAGTTTATACTTGTACAATCAATTTAAGGGGCATTTGCAAATGACAGAATGTGGAACTGCCCAACTCTGTTTCCTAGCAGGATCAAAATTTACTCTCAAAGAATTGAAGTGATTAGGGGCTTTTTTTTGTTTTGATTCTTGTATCGCTTTATGAGGATTTACATCATGGAATGTACCCATTTGTCCATAATTGGATGATGACAAAATCAGAGATTGGCACTCCTTATTTCTACACGACCACGTGTGAGTGGCTCCTTGATTTTGGTTGAGGGATTGTTGAATCTTTTCCTTGGAATAGAAAAAGTGGAGGAAAATGGATAGTATTAGTGCTATCTAATCCATTTTCAGAGATCAATTCCTAATGGTCAACCGTATATGGGATAAAATTGATTTATTTTGTGTGATGCACAAAACAATGCCATTTTATATTCCATATTAAACGAAATGAATGATTATATTTCCATGTGATTTGTCAATGCTCCCTTAATACAATCGTTATGAACTGGAATTTCCAATAAGTTCATGGTCCTGACTTGGGTACTGAAACTATGTCAGTATTCTGTTCCTTAGTTTCCTGCTACACCATTTGAGATCAATGATTATGTTTCAGCATCAATCTTTGGTCTCATGGTTGACTTTTTTGTGTTTCAGACGGATAATTGGCAATGGAAATTCAAGGACACTTCTATCAACATTTATTTCGAGGAACATGAGAAGGAGAGCAGTGGTCCTACTAAGAATATTCTTATGATACCGACAATTTCTGATGTTAGCACCGTGGAAGAATGGAGATCAGTGGCTAAAGACATAATTCAACGAGTTGGTAAAGTTAATTGGCGGGTTACTATTGTTGATTGGCCTGGTCTGGGTTTCTCTGATAGGCCGAAGCTAGATTACACTGCTGATGTCATGGAAAAATTCCTGGTTGACTTCATGAATGCACCAAGTAGTCCAATAAGCTGCTCAGGTGGCTATAACTACTGTTTCTATGTGCTTTATCCATGTTAGCCATGTCCTATATGTTGTCTGAGTTAGTCTTGGTTGGTGTTTATATGTTTTCTAATTAAGAAATGATATGTTTGCATCAGTTATAATGGGTAACAACCTTAGGCATCAAAAGTGCTATTTTCTAAGGTTGTTCTTATATAGTTCTCCACTTCCACTAATTTTACAGATTTTTACACATACACATATATGTATGTATCATCTAGACAATAAGTGCATATCAATTGATTGTCATCTATAAGCACTTTGCTTATATTTTCAAATCATTTGCTTGCTATGGGAACCAGAAGGTTATGAAAACACATATCATGGAATAAATTGCCTGCTAGATGTGGTAGTGCTTCACGTGTGTTAAGGATGGATTTCTAATGTCAGTGTCCAGTGTAGGCATACTTCTATACTAAATTTTAACAGTATTACTTGTGTGTGAAGGATAAGAGGGATGAGTGGTCAAACTTGGTAGAGGGAGACCCTCTGAAAAGTTATGAGAGGTGCTGTCTAATGGAGGACCACCGGAGTTGGTGGAGAGAAAGTTGAGCTGATTCTAGGAAGAGAGAGAGTGGCAGTGTCCCAAGGGAGCTAGAGAGGCTTGTGGAGATTCTTGGAGTGTTTTGTTGTTGTCTTCTTGTGTTGTGTTGTTACTAAGGGATGGTCTCCCCTTTATGTAGGTGAAGGAGACCATTGGGGATTGATTCCTTGACCTGCAACGTGTAAGTGTTCAGGTTTGATGGCTGGTTCTTCGAGGACTGACATTTAAAATGTAAACTTTGCCCTGAGATCCCTTAGAGTGGCAGGGTTTCAGCTAGGTGTCAGGGTCAACGTTCATTAAATGTCTTTGTCGTCTTGTTCTAATGGTATGATTTGGTGGAGATCTCCTTCTCTTTCTAAGACTGGTCAAGGGGCCGAGGCCCTCTGAGGGTGAGGCCCCTTGACGAACCCTCAACTTGAGCCTCCAATTCACTTGTCTCCTGATGGTCATGGGCGAGGGTGTCCCCAAGGAGGTCCCTAGGTCCTGCTTTCAATCTAGGTTATGGAGATATACTTACGAAGAATTATGGCCTAGTGTGGTAAAATGACCCAAAGGAGAGGGCGCTTGGTGAAGAGGTTCCATGGCCTTGTCAGGAGGTGCCGAGTGCGAGGTGCCCAGTGCGAGGTTATGGGCGAGGTGCCCTTGGGCGAAAACTCCCTTGGTCCCGTTGAGGGGAGTACCCGGGGGCCAAGTATGGAGAGTTGGCCCAAAGGAAAGGGTGCTTGGCAGAGAGGTTTAATGACCTTGCCACGAGGTGCTGAGCGTGAGGCCACAGGCGAGGTGCCTTCGAGAGGGGGCGCTAGGCGGGAGAAGTTTTGCGGCCGCGCCAAGAGGTGCCGAGCTTGGAGGAGATGCTTACTGTTCCCTGTGATTGACTTTGGGCGCTCTATCCTCAGTGGATGAGGTTGCCTCGGTCCATGTGTCACTTCGACGGGTTGCCACGTGAGACCTAAGTGTATGGAGAGGGTGGCGGCAAGGCGCCTAGTTGTTCTGGTCTGTAGGAGAGCTGGACACATGTACCTAAAACTTGCTTTATGGTTGTCTTTATTCTTTTGCTTCGTATTTTATGAGGAATTATGGGTCACGGGTAGAATTTCTGAAACCATGGTTTATTGCCCTCCTTGTGTGACTGTGAGCACTTTCTATTATTTTGGGTAGGTTTATGGATTCTAATCTTTTACTAACATCATGATGAAGCTTAGGGGACTAGCTTTTTAACCTCTTTGTTGATGCCCTTTTCTTCTGGATTCCTAGAGAAATTTATTCTATCTCCATTCTTTTCTCCTCCATCTTCTTCTTATGGAGCTCCAGAAAGATTTTTGGTAATTTTCTGTAATCTCTTTTTCTTGTGCTCCTTGGGATTTGGTGTTGACTAACTGGTTGAGAGCAAAAACTTATTAGCACACTGATTAAGATTGGCTCTTCGAAATTCAAGATTACAGCACAAGATATTAAGGTTATTAGCACACAGATATTTTAGAGGACATGTTGAAGACAAAGTTTAGCTGGGGTCGGCAATGTACTCTAAAGATCCATAAACAGTGTTGATCTTTGAGAGTAAGGATATTGGGGATATTCACATGTACACGTGTTCGAGTTCTACTCCTTTTGATTTAGTTTTGGTGTCTGATTTATTTCATAAGGAAAGTTGACCACTTGAACTCTGTTTGCTTCCAGAGTCAATGTTATCCTAGTTTTGCTCTTTTACAGGATGATTTTGTATCTATTCCTTTAGCTTTTCTTTTTTGTGTCTTCCCTTGCTTTCTGCATAAATCACTGTATTTTTTAGTGCTCCGTCACAATTCTCAGATTTTCATTCTATATTATTTTATTATATTTCTGAAAAGAACTATTATCGTCAATTTCTGCTGTCTCCCTTGCTGATAATTACATTCACTTGTATCAGATAATGACTTAGTGGTCTTTGGAGGAGGGCATGCTGCCACAGTAACAGTCCGTGCTGCAAACAGGGGTTTAGTGAAGCCAACCGCCATTGCTGCTGTTGCACCCACCTGGGCAGGTCCCCTCCCCATTGTGTTTGGTCGAGATTCTAATATGGAATCAAGGTAGTGTAACTCTGTTTTCCCATTTTTAGGTCGACAACTGCTCCACTGGTGTTGGAAGTGTTATTTTATTTCACTTTCTAGATCTTGCAATTCAACATAGGACCTTTCATTGTGTGGAAAATAATCATATGCTACTAAACAACTATAATATCCTTCTTAGCCAAAAACATATTGACATCAGACTTCCCTCTTAGTTGACCTTTGGATCATATATAGTGGCATTCCTAGTTATGATCTCATGCCATTATTATGGAGAACACATTTCTAGGACTTTTTACATATCTGAACACCAATTTTCTTTTCATTAATTTACTTGATCGACCTGATCCCACCTTCCATTTCTTGCTGAATAACCAGGTATGGGCTGCTTAGGGGAACCTTAAGGGCTCCTGCTGTAGGTTGGATGATGTACAATGTGCTTGTCAGCAATGAGAACGCAATCCAATCGCAGTACAAGTCGCATGTTTATGCAAATCCTGAAAATGTGACTACCGACATTATTGAGAGCAGATATGCTCTTACAAAACGGACAGGTGCCCGTTATGCGCCTGCTGCTTTCTTGACTGGTCTATTGGACCCTGTGAAGTCCCGAGAGGAGTTTCTTGAACTCTTTGCAGGATTGGAAGGGAGAATACCAGTTATAGTTTTGTCTACTGCAGGTTCTCCCAAGAGATCAAAAGCAGAGATGGAAGCTCTCAAGGAAACCAAAGGGGTAAGCAAGTTTGTCGAGGTCCCAGGTGCCCTTCTCCCGCAGGAAGAGTATCCAAATATTGTTGCAGATGAGCTATACAGGTTTTTGCACGAGGATGTTGAGTTGAAGGCCTAAAAACAATTTACAGGGAACTTTTAGTTATCAAATTGGCAGAGGTAAAGGGTTCTTACCTCTATATAGTAGCATTTTACTGTTTACCGTGATCGGCTAATATATTATAAGTTTGTCACTGAGGTTTTATTTGGACTGCTAATAATTTTTTGACTAAAGTATGTGCAAGAATAAACATCTTCATAGGTATAGTTAAACCTTACTATTTTGTACTGTGTCCACTAGATAATAGAATGAAGTTTACACATCTACTGTTAAAATCATTACTTGTATTTTTTCTCTGGTGCATTTATGAACTATGAAGGACAAAGAATACTGTTAGGACCTCGTCTCTGTTTTCCAAACCATAATTCATAGCCAACATAAAGACCTTAAGTTTTAACCTCTTAGGTAAAGTAATTGCATTATTCTGGGGGAGGGTACTAGCGTAACACCTCGGACAGTAGCTCAAGGTTCGAAATTCATCAGTACAATATTAATATGTTGAAGTGGGTATTACTGTGTTCTATACATACTGTAACACGGTCTGAGATTTCTCTAATGTTTCGTTTGGAATTCGAATTTTTGATAGGAATAGAAAAAAGTGAAAGAAAAGGGTACAATATAAAAAAGTATTTTTGTTCTATATTTTTTCAAATTTTTTTTTTTTAACTTTTTTGACCGAAAATTCGGATTTCAAAACCTTGACGTAGATATTAAGTAGACATGATATATATGAAAACTATCAACCATGCTATCAATGACTATCTTAATGTCGATGGTCAGTAGAGATGGTATGTATGAAAATTATCAACCAGGCTATCAAATGTCTATCTTAATGTATCCGTCCATGTAATCATGCACGTGCACATCAAATAAATATATATTTTTATTTACAAAATAGTCTGACTTTTCAAAAATCTGTTGTACTTTTCTTGATATTTTGATTCGAGAGTGAGTATCAAAATTATCTTCATAAATACTCTACTGTTTGAGACAAGAAGGATATCTAGTTCAACGTTGACATTGATTAATCAACTATGTTATATATCAACATTCGTCTTGATATATATATATATATATCCATATTATCATCTTTTTCTGAACCTTGTTTAAGCATTTTCTTCCTTGGTGAGCAATAATCTACATCATAATTGACCGACAAAAAGAGGTAGAGCACCATGAAGGTATACTTTTCAAGGTTTATCAGGCAAAAGAAAATAAGACGTTTTCATTTACACTTCGTTTGAAATCTGAATTTTCAGTTGAAAAAAAAAAAAAAAAATGTAAGAGAAAAAAGAATAAAAATATTATTTTATTTTATTTTTTCACCTAAAATCTAAGTTCCAAACGGCGTTGAAATTGTGATAATGATCACGAGGATTGGAAAGCTGTGGACCTTAGTTGGTCTGGAACAATGACGCAGTGGAGTGAGTATCCTAGTAAATTACATGGAAAATTGTGTAGCCTTTGTTTGAGAATTAATAGTTCTATCAAGGTTAGAATTTGATTTTACCTCCAGAGATAAATAACTCCAATAATTAGAAAAAGCTTTTTGAAGGTGAAATATGAAAAACTCAAGAAATTAGTTTTTTGTTGATTTTATTTTCTGTTGAGGTGTAAAAATCTTTTTTTTTTTGGGTACACTTTTGGTTGACAAGGGGGATTATGAATGTACTCAAGTATATATGCGAGAGAAAGGACTTATGTACAACCACATATGATAGATGTTGTTTAATTTACAGTCTTTTATGTAATGTATGTAATGTAGTAGAATATAGTTAGTCCTAGGAGATGCATTAAATTTTTTTTGGCAATTTTGAACCTAAATGACTGTTAAATGAATGTGACATCCACAAATAGGTCTGAACTTTGAAATTGATCGAAAAAAGTTACGAAAAGAAATGAAAGATCATCCAAGAAAATGGCATTACCTGTCTCACTGTTAAGGGTACTAGCTAGTGTAGGAGCTAGCATTAATCTATGATGGAAACTTGCAACTTAAGTAGGTGTGAAACCATCTACCTAGAAGTTGAATTAGCATATCAAATTTGAGTATGAAACCAATGGATATGAAACCATTTCACTCTTATAATCCAAGAACACATTCTTGGGACTGACCTTAACAGTCTTCTCTCTCTCTTCATTTCTGTATCTACTTATAGGATATTGTATCCCTAGTTTTATCTAAGTTGTTTTTATATGGTAGTACTTCTCCTATTTTGAAATTTGATAATTGTTTTGATGGGATAACACCTCCCTTCTTTTTTAAGATTTTATACTTATTATTCTTTCGGTAGAATAATATGAATGAATGAATCAATATTACTTTAAAAAAAAGATTACATCAATTTTATAGTATAAAATGAGTATGAAAAGAATTGTTAAACAACCTTCATTAATCTGGTTGGGAGTCAGTTTGAGCCAGCTGTTCTAATATATGTTTAATACAAAACTATTTTTTTTTTTTTTTTCCCTCAACCACCCTAAACCTATTTTATTACATAATTAAGTTCAATATTACACATTTTCTTTTATTTAAAAGAAAGGTTATCTTAAAAGATTTCCTCATGTCGGATCAAATTGTTTTTTAGAGTCTTTGTTGAATGCAATCCGTAAGGTCACTTTTGATTTGATAAACTATTTTACCAGCATTTTTTTTTTAGTAATCTTGGGAATAAAAATAAGCAAGAAGTCAATATTAATTACCATGAGAAGCCTCAAAGCAATATTTTCATCGTATGCTATTGTTTTTCCAACGTGTTAAATTAGTGAGATAAGTAAAATAACAAATTGCGTGGAAATTGTGGTGATTATAGCTGAATTCATTTTAAACATATAGAAATTGTGGTGATTATATATATATATATATATATATATTTTTTTTATAAATTTTTGGTACGCATGGGGGTTATAAACTCAACTATATATGTGAGAAAAAGGACCGTGAAAGCAATTATAATGACAGTTGATTTAATGGTCTTCTGTATAATATAGTGTAGGAGGTGAATTAAAATTTTTTTTTATAGGAATTTCAGACTTAAGAAATTCACCAAACGTGACAATATGTGCTCATGACAGATTTGAACTGTTAGATGAATGTGCCATCCACAAATAGCTCTGAACTTTGAAATTGATAGAAAATAATTATTGAAAAGAAATGAAAAATTATCCAATAAAATGATGTCAGCAGTCTCACTGTTACAGCTACTCCTTAGTGTAGGAGTTAGCATTAATCTCTAATGGAAACGTGCAACTTATGTTTGTATGAAACCATTTACCTAGTATTGACTCAGCGTATCAAATTTTGAGTACGACACCAATGGATGTGAAACCATTTCTACAATGTTTACTTAAGACATACGGATACTTCTAGAAAAGTATTATATTTGTGTTGGACACAACACTCATTAAATACTCTCTCAACATGTGTCGGGCATACGTCTAAACGTGTCTTATTTTGTTTTTTTGTTTTTTGTTTTTGTTTTGTTTAAATCGAACACCCTTTGAACACTTTAAGGACACGTGTGTTCGTCAACTAGATACTTGTGTCCATCACTTACACATGTGAACACTAAGCAAGATTAAAGAAAATAACTTGAAATTCAATCGGAAAATAAAAGCAATATGATTTTATATTTGGTGTTTTTTTAAATTATTATTGAGTAAAAAATTGCTATATATGACATAAAAAAAATAAAATATATAATTTTATCTTGTTCCTGTCGAGTTGTGTCGTGTCTCACATTTGTTTAAAAATTATCATATCTGCGTGTCAAGAACGTGTCTCTCGTGTCCATGTTCATGCGTGCTAGATGTTGGTTAAGTGTATCTGTGATCTCATTGTAGTTTCATGACTGAAGTATGCCTTTGGATTTCAAATTTTAATTTTTAACATTCAGAAGAATCTCTTGCACTGTTCCGAATATTCAAAAATACATTCTAGGGACAATGACCTTCAACTAGACTTGATAAAATATGGGATTTCAACTCTAACCCTCGTAGCTAAGTCACATAGAGCGCAAATGGGAGTGGGGTGAGTGCGAGAGCGTCAATTTTTAAAATTCATAAAGTCAAAGTGTTTATTTTGTATTATATTTTTAATTTTAGTATATTTAAATTTGCATTATTAAATATATTATATTTTATTATATAGTTTCTATATCAAGATATTTTTCATATTTAATATATTAGTGACTCTAAACTAAATAAATGGGCAACTTGATCCACATATAGATTGTTTCTTTTAATTGGAAGTGACTTTTCTTTAGATACATTTCAAGTCTGAGTATATGTTCAAATACCATAACGATACCTGTGGCACCTATTATTAGTTCAAACTAGAATTCGAGGATATGACCATTTGAGTTCTACTATTTGACCATTTGAGCTCGAGAATTTAACAAGGATTAATTCAGTTCGTCAGTTGAATGGCTAGAGCACAATTTGTCTACTCTTCACACTCTTCCCTCTCTAATATAAGAATTGAAACATATATTATCAACTTTTCTGAACCTTGTTTAATCAATTTAATCATCGGCGTACAATAAAATCCACATCATAGTTAATTACAACAGAGGTAGAGAACCATGAAAACATATACTTTTCAAGGTTGATAAGGCAAAAGAAAATAAGACATTTTCATTGAAGTGTGATAAAGATGAGGATTAGAAAGTTTTGGACCTTAATCGGTCTGGGACAATGACTACATGGAAATTTGTGTAGCCTTTGTTTGAGACCTAATGTATAGTTTTATCAAGAATAGAATTTGAATTGACCTCCAGAGATACTCCAATAATTAGAAAAACCTAACAGCATGTTTGGAACTTAGGGAAAGGAAAGGGACGAAAAGGGGAAGAGAAAAAAAAGAAAAATTATTATCTTTTTATTTTGTTTGATTTTGTAAAAAAAAAAATGAAAAGAAAGAAGAAAGAGTAAATTTTTTCCCCCTTACTTTTTCCTCCTAAAAGCTTGTTTGGAACTTGGGGGAGGGAAGGGAAATAGAAAAAGAAAGAAAATTATCTTTCGTTCCTTATTTGACTTTGTAAAGAAAATAAAGGAAAAATAGAGAGAGAGAGAGAGAGAGAGAGAGAGAGAGAGAGAGAGAGAGAGAGAGAGAGAATGTGTGTGTGTGTTTTCTTCTTCTTTTTCCTTCCCTTTCTCTCCTCGGTAGAATTAAATAAGAGAAGAGAAAATTTAAAAAATTTTCCCTTCGTTGTCTTCCCTTCCTTCTTCCAAGTTTTAAACAAGCTGTAAGTTGAATCAATTAACATCAATCAATCAATTTCCCTTAAAAAATCAATCAATTATATAATATAGAATGCCAACACATAATTGTAAAATGAGTATGAAAAACATTTTTAAACAGCATTCATTAATCTGGTTGGGGGTGGCTTGAGCTAGCTATTCTGATATATCTTTAATACAGCACTATTTTAGTCCTCGACTAAACTTAAGGGATTTTATAACACAATTAACTTCAATATTGCAAATTTCTTGTATTTAAAAGAAATGTTGTTTTCAAAGATTTTCTCATGTTGAATTCCTTTTTTTTTTATTTTTTAAAGAGACTAGTTGAATGCAATGCATAAAGTCACTTTTGTTTTCCAAATTTTTTTTAAACTAGTTTTTTGGTTTTTACTGCCTTTTACTTGGTAAAAAATAAAACTCAGACGCCTACACTAAAAGGCCAAAAAAAAAAAATAATAATAAAAATTGAATTACAATTGGAAAGAAAAGCTAGTAAAATAAAAAAAGTTAAAAATCGAAAAAATGCTAAGGAAACAATTAATGGGTTCAAGTTTGGGTAAATAAAAAAGGGGTTTTTTCAACCCAAAAAAAAGGGAAAGATAAGGTCATTGACAGGTTGATTTGCTATTGGTTGCCACAAACAAAATTAGCATAAAAGTGACCATACAAAATGGCAAAGGCAAATATGTGTCCTTGTTAAATATGCATGAATAAAATTATGAGGTAATTATTCTTTACTCTCTTCTAGTTTGAGAGCGAAAATTAGATAATTTTTCTTTGGTTAAAAGTGAACACGTAATCCCTTAATGGTTTGAATTTATTTACAAAATGGATAGAACCATGGTAAGTTTAGTGAAATTATAAAAATCCTGTGACAGAATTATTATTAATTCTAATAGTTTTCATATATTTTATAATTAAATTCAAACTATATAAGATTATGTATTCATTTTTAAATGACAAAAATTATCTTATTTTTGCTTAATTACCTAAAAAATTATATATTATAAAAAATTATAAATCTCATCCTTTATACAATTCAATAATACACATGCATGTGCCTTTTGGGGTTCAGCAACAACCATACAAAATACTAAAAATAGTCACTCTCTGGGAGGGCACAGCCCCAAGTTAAGACGCCCACGGAAGTATTTGACTTTTGAAGGCCACACTGAATGCCTGAGAGGGCCTCATTCTCCTCAAGTCAACACCTCACATCACACCACAATTCAATCCCCTGTCGGGAAACTGGCCCCACTAAAACAACACGTGTCAACCCTTCACGTGGTTTAGACGCGACCCTAAAAAATTCACTATTGTGTAATGTGAATATCTATTAGGGTACACCAAACCCAGTCGACACGGCCTCATGATTTGGGTTGGCTCAGTACTAGAATTACCTCGCTTCAATTTGAAATCGATCATCTGTTTGGCCATAGAGTACGTAATATGAACTTATTTGAGAACTAGTTATATATATATATATATATGTATTAGATATATAATTTGTAACATGTATAACTAAAATTGACATATCTTAGTGTTAGTGGCTATGGTCAAAGACCTTTTGTACTTCACCCTTTTGTTTTTTGTGGTGGATTATTTGCAAAACTTTTAATGAACAATGCAAGTATAACTGTGGATCAACCCAAACCAATCAAGTTTTTTTTTTAAGTTTGGGTTAGTTCGGGACCATACATCAATCGATTTGGTTCAGTAATAGACACAAATCCGTACAAAACTAAACCGGCTCACGCATGGCTAGTATCAAGTTATATCTATATCTATATCTATATGTATAGGTGTGCTCATCTCTGTTTGCCAAAATCAATGATAATGTCGACAGGTGTCAATTGATGATCTGCCTACAATACAAACAAAAGCCAGTTTAATTCTCGTGCGTCACGATTTTGACACCAGGGCCTCATGGACTAGGACGTGTGAGTGAATAGACCCAGGCCCATACTTAGAATAAATGAAAAACACCTTTTCAAGTGGTGGGCTCCAATTGGCAACTGCCAGGCCCAATCATGGTATGTGGCCATCAGTTGCCTCCCCCTCTCAATCTTCCTTTTTAAATGTGCATGATTCCACGTGGTATGTCGAGGGCCGCACATGTGCCACTCTAGCCAGGTGTATGGAATTGGGTGGGCTTGGTTGGCCCACAAGCCATGTGGGCAGCCATGGGGCTGACATTTGGGAGCAGTTGTAAGAAATTATTGGGTCTCTTGATGAAACACCGGCACTCTATCCCCACTGTTCTTGACTTCTCCTTAATACTTGCTAAGTGGGTCTCTTTGAATTGAAATTCAATTTTTCAAAATTTTATTAGCTTTTAGTTTTTTTAATCAAAATTTAAAATTAAAAACTAGTAAAAAAGTGGAAAGTTGAATTAAAACCCCATAAACAGTTGCATCCGAACAACTTCTTAATTTGCAAGATATCTGTGGTTTGTGTTGCCAGGTTGTGTACTAAAAAATTGATCCCACATTGTTAATTTTGTGCCACCTAATAGGGTACATCGCAATAGTGGTGGTGATAACGAAGGCTTCATTATTGGTTTGTAACAAGTGATGAGGATATATAGTAATACTGATTATTAGGAAGAGTAATGTTATACAAATAAAATTTTAATTGAGATATATAATGATGTGATTGTTTGAAATTTTTTCATTTTAAATCGTAACATTCACCATTTTGGCTCATAATTTAAAAAATACTATTGACCCACCATTTTACTCTCTCTTGGATAAAGGCACATATCACTACTAGACTTTTGTATAACTATTATTCAACAATAGAATTTTTTAGTGAGAAAATGTTTATTTCTGATGTTAATACAAAAAGAACACTTACGAATGGAAAGTGAAAGTGAAAGCTAAAATCATTTAGTTTGACAAAAGAGAGGAAACTTTAAGTTCAAAAAGTAATTGATAAGGGGGAGAAAAGCGACTAACAATTTTCCCAAATGGGCTTTTGTCATGGTTTTTCGGTGCTTATGGCATTACTTGTGGTGGCGTTGTGATGGTAGGGTGGCGGATCTTGTGGGAGTAACGTGGTGGCGACTTAGTGAGTTTGCTGGCGGTGATTGGAGAAGCTTCATGAATCACGCACCAGTATTCTCTCAAAGTATATGAACATCTTTAATGTTACTCTTTAAAATAATTAGTCAAAATATATATTTAAAATATAGTCATATAGAGAGTCACTCTATATTTAGAGAGCGAAAGTGTGACTTTTTAAAATAGAGAGTTATATAGAGAGCCTATTGTAGAACTATTTTTAAATTTAGCTCTCTAAAATAATTAAGAGAGCTACTTTAGAGAGTTTCTTAGAGATGCTCTAATATTCATTATTTCTTTTATATTTATTTTAAAGTATTTGTTTCTCTCTTCTCACTCTCTCTTTCTCGCATTTTTAAAGTTTTCCATTAAGAAAATTATGATAGCCAATAAAGGGACAAACAAACGAAAAAGAAAAGAAAAAGAAGAAGAAGGAAATTACCCACAGTACTTATAGTAGCCTGAAGCATCAAAATCCTAGTGTTTTATGTTTGTCTTTGAACAATTCATGGGAATGTACTAAGATGAATCCGAACTCGATCTGTAGCAAGTTGGTATCACCGCAAACCCACCATACCTTAAGACTAATGAATATTGTGAAGATGAAAGTGTCTCTGCCCCTAAACAAAGGTTTTAATCCCTTGCTGCTAGACCTAGGATTTGTGTTAAAAGAGGGTGAAGGTAAATTTTTTAAAATTTTATACGGACAAAAGTAAAATTTCTGAAATTTGGTGGGTTAACACGTTATATTTGATCGTAATTATTAAAGATAATAAAAAATATTAAAAGTTTTAAGCGGCGTGGCCCTCAGTCCTCCCCTGGCTGCCATTCGATTGCTATGGACGTATCGTAACTAATTCCATAGCTGCAAGCCAAGTGGGCAGCCAAGGGGTGTTGACATTTGGCAGCGGTTCTTAGTGAGAAATTATTGGGTCTCTCAGAACACCTGCAAGTCATTCTCCTCCTCCTCTCCTCTTTCTGAGGCCGGCTCCTTTGCGGGGAAATGGTGCGGTAAATTGTAGAGTGGCATTTTGATTGGTCCACGTCATCACCACGTTTGCATGCGGTGGTTGCTGATATAGGCGGGTAACGGAGGATTGACACCTCTCCGTTTTTCTTGAAATACTTAATTTCTCGAAGAGGAATGTTATCTATATTTTGTTTTATTTTATTTTAATACTTAATTTATTGAAATACTTAATTTCTCCGTTTATCTTGAATGTTATCCATTATTGTTCAAAATGAAAAATTATTCCATCCTCTATGGGCCCACCTCTCATGTGAGAGGTGAAGCAATGCTCAGGAGTATGGAAAAAATTCTCTATTCAAAATACATTACAGATACATACATTTATATACATATATATACAGATATACTACCGATGTCTTTTCTGTTGGTTCTCTCTGCCCGCTTCTATCTCTCTTTATCCTTCTTAATTTACAAGATCACTCTCTTTCTCGCTTCATGTTTCTTAATTTGTAAAATCATAACCTATCTCTACGTGATAATGTCAAAATTACTTTGAGTCCTTACTTTTCTTTGGGTTCATTGAAAACTAGGATTTCAAAATGTGAACTGAAGATCAAGAAAAAGCAAATTTTTTGGTTAATTTTGAAGAGAATGATGATATTCTAGCACTATATTTCCTTCTGCAAATTCATAACTAAGGAAGGAGACTTCAGACTTCAAACTTCAGACTTCAGACTCCAGGGACAAACTAAAGAGAGATAAGTACAAGAAAACACAAAAAATTTAAATCTTTGAAAAGTATTTTAATAGCTATCATTTAATAGGATAAAATAAAAGTCTTAACCTCTGAAAATAGTTCAATGATAAGATAATACCGAGTACTCGGTGGTAACTCTTATTAATTGGCGACACATGACGTGTAAATATATTAGCAACCTAAGTTTGTAGAGTAGTGAAAAGATTTTTAAGAAAACATCCTATCAGATTTTGTCATGTGTTATTTTTTTTTAAAATACTTTCTACTACTTCACAAACTCAAGTTGTTGATGTATTCACACGTTACGTGTTATAATTTAATAGAGATTACTATCGAATATGTAGTACTACCTAACCACTAAACTTTTTTCTCTTAACCTCCGTCTCTCCTCAAAATCTAGCATCACATGTGAAATCATGTGTCATGATCTAAGTTTTACTGTGCCATTTACTTCACAATTTTACTTTAGAGGATCTCGTCTCTCTCTATATCTCTTCTCCTTCTTATTAATAAGATGACTGTCACACCACATTATCACACCTCATCGTCATGCAAGTCATAAAAAGCTACATCCTAACAGCTTCTTAATTGCAAGATTTCTTTGGTTTCTGTCGCCAAATTGTGTACTAAAATTGACTCCCACATTGTTAATTTTGTGCCACCTAGTAGGGTACATGGCAATAGTGCTGGTGATAACGAAGACTTCACTATTGGTTTGTAACAAGTGATGAGACTATTAGGATAGTAATAGTGATTGTTAAGAAAAATCAAATTATACAAGCATAATTTTTGTACAAAGTTTTTCTATAAAATGATACATCTTTTTGTAGTTTTTTCATTTTAAACTAAAACATCCATTATTTTTATTCATAATTTCAAAAAAAGCATTAACACATCATTTTGCTGGCGAAGCATCACGAAACATATACTTTATGTACCTCCAGTAGAATGCTTTTTAGTTTTTTTTATAATATCATTTTTTCCCTCTTCTCTCTCTTTTTGTCTCTCAGCTTTTTTAATTTCCAATAGATAAAGAAACAAACAAAAATGAAAATAGAAGAATAAAACCCACACTTATAGTAGCATGAAGGCTTGAAGCATCAAAATCCTAGTGTTCTAAGTTTCTCATGAAACAATTGGTCAGAATCTAGTAAGATGAATGAATATCCAATGGTTAAATAAGTACGTGCTCATACTTCAATTATAAAGTTTTTAGGGTAAATTATATTTTATACCCTTACACTTTATATCGGATTCTACTTTAGAATCTGTACTTTCAATTGTAATAATTAAATTTTTGTACTTTTAATTTGTTGTAATGTCATCTTTCCTGAAGTTTTTATTTGCACAATTGATGACAAAAGTCTTGTGTATCTCACATGACCCTTTTCAAAGGCAAAAATATATATTCTTACACCATTTTAGCACCTGAACGCTCTCATCTTTCACTAATTTCTCTCAAAGGCTCTAAAAATCAAGTCATTCTATGTATAAAATGAAATTAGGGTAACAAGATACAGCAATAGTCTCACGTGAGGTCGGGATAAGGGTGGTTGGAAGCTAAAATGATGTGAAAATATATTTTTGCTTTTGAAAAAAATTTATGTGAGACACATAAGACTTATGGCCATCAATTGTACGAATCAAAGTTTACATGAGGGTGACATTGCAATAAATTTAAAATATAAAATATTAATTATTATAATTAAAAGTACAGGTCCTGAAATAAATTTTAGCGTAAAATGAAAGGATGCAAAATGTAATTTACCCAAAATTTTAATACCTTCACCCTAGTTTCGGTTGCTTGTTTTTCTTTGATATGCTAAATATATGTATAGTTTTTAATACAAGACAATGGTGTGTGACCCATAAATTAATGACTTCATATAAGGATAGAACTCTCTAGAAAACATTTCAGAGTCGAAGGAAATGCGTATAAGGGCTGACCTGGTGAATTTAACGTATACAAAAACGACTTTGCCTCCTCTCAGAACAAGTTATTGCTAGTATTGGCTTCTTTGGACCACTCGACAAACAAAATTAATTTTGGGACATACAGCCAAACTCAACCTTATGCACTACATTTTGCGTCAATCTCTACCTGTTCACACACATGGTGTATATATAGATATATATATACGTATGAAAACGTTTTATGGCCGTATGACGCAAGGGCTTACGGACGTCACGGCGTCGGCGTGTCCACATCCACTTCCCGGCAAATAAATCATGTTATCACAAGGTTGAGAAATTGTCAAAAAGTAGTGTTTATTTAAGACTCTTTAACACCAAGTCTTCTTGCTTCGATCTCTCTCTGTCTTGATCGCAAAGAGTAACTACTACTTCTGAATCAATTAATAATCATCGACGGATTGATTGAATAATACAAAACTGGTGGCATGATAGTACGAAAATGTACACCTCATTCACAGTTTCTAGAGGGCTAGTTATTCCACAGTCTTCTAATGCAGTATTCAACTATATGTCTATCATCATCACTTGCGTTATATATATATATATATATATATCCATATATATCTATGTGTGAGATGGCAGGAATATAAATAAATCGACTGTGCTTGTTGCTCAAAAAAAAAAAAAAAAAAAAAACTAGGGGCATGTTTGGATGTCCCGTGAAAATGAAATCATTTTATTGTGCTCCAAAAGCATCACGTACAAAACATTTTTTTTAGCATTTCATGAATTGATGCCATCTCATTTTGACTATGATGTTCATGTTTGAATATTCAATTCAGATTTTCTAGTCTTATAAGAAGTGAAAATAAAATTATTTCATTCTCCTCGGAGTCTTGGACACCCTAGCGTGCCTTTTTTTAGACGTCAATAGAGAGTGGTTTCGAACCTTTGAACATGGTTGAAAGTTGAAACCATGTGACATGGAAAGATCGAATTAATTCGAATTTCTGCTAATTTTGGTTGAAAAATATTAGATACTAGATCAACTCCCTAAATATTTTTAATCTTCTATTTTCTTGAATCAAATTATTGGGAAATTGATTAACCACAGATGGAGTAAATATAGTTATTTTTCCAAAAAGGACTACAATCAGTTTGGATTAGAGATGAGGAAAGATTTTCGAAAAATTCTAATTTCACAGATTAGAACTTATGACCACTTATTTGCCTAAAATTTTTTTATCTAGTTCTCGTTACCTAAGTAATTATTCATATGTATACATCACACAACAATAATAAAAAGACACAACAATATATCGTAGAAACCCAAATTTGTGAAAAAACCATGTCCAGCAGGCCAAGTACTATAATGAACATGTTACACAAGTACGATTTACAACTATAAATATTGAATA
Source organism: Euryodendron excelsum (assembly GCA_033060915.1). Taxonomy (NCBI): domain Eukaryota; kingdom Viridiplantae; phylum Streptophyta; class Magnoliopsida; order Ericales; family Pentaphylacaceae; genus Euryodendron; species Euryodendron excelsum. Next base: position 32,806,732 of record CM065384.1, on the reverse strand, counting down.
TCCACAATTGTCGTCCGAATCCCCATGAACTCCGGTTTAAGATTACTTGTTCGACTCCTTGAATTTCTGTTCTCTCTGACTTCGACCTCAACACCGAATCACCATGGTGTTCTTCCTCGTCCTCGGAATCCACCAAGATGATCCCGCAACTGTGTTCTTCAGTTTAGTACTCCAGTGAAGGAATTCTGTATGCTTAGCAACTCACCTACAATTACTTCACCAAGATTTGGATTGTATTCCCCACACTCTGTTCTTCTTTCTTGTCAATCTTTTCTAAATTTCAGAGATATGGAATATGTACAATTTCATCGACTTATGTAGCATCTCTTAGACTCCACAAAAAGTAGGCTGGAACTACCTTTTGATTGGTTGAGAATGCCTAGCTTGAGAGTTCTCAATTCTAGACTGATTTAGATGTGATTAGAGTTCAATTTGGAACTGACTTTAGTGTACTGCTCGAGCGAACTTTGAGCGGTGCTCTCTAGATTTTTGCTTTTGTAAAATTTTCACCTATCGCTCGAGTGACTTATGATCGCTCGAGCGGACATCGCTTGAGCCATGATCTTTGCATATTTAGATTACTCTGAAAAAGTTATATGGAATCCTTAAATTATAGAGCTTGAACGGATACCTGAGCAAAGAAATATGACCTTTCAAAGTTTCAGCTCTGCGTGCTTTAAAGGCTTGTATTGTAACTTGGACAACTTGTACTCTGGTAGATTGAATTTGAATCTTAGACTTTTTGACCCAAATACAACTTGAACAAAGGTTACAAGCAAAGTGTCTTTGTCCACGGAATTAGCCAATACTAAAGTCCTAACAATCTCCTCCTTTGACAATTCCGTGACAAAATTTAACACTTTATCAAAATCAGTACAAATCCTAATCCAAAAAACTTAATCAACTAAAACAACAAGTTATACTAAGTAATGAAGTCAGACGAATTTTGAGATTTATAGCTGCACATCCAAAAATAACACAACCTTATGAAATGTATGTGTGAAAAACATATATAAAACTGTAGTAATTGCAAACACAGGCAACATCGCCCCCGCTCAAGTTAATATACTCCCACCTAACACAACATATGTTATTCTGTCTCTCCCTTTTTGTCATGAATTGACAAAGACAAATTTAAATACAAAGTAATCACGAAAGAGAAGCATTAAAATACAAATATAAACATTAGGTACTAAGGGTAAAGAACTCTAAAAACCAAAAACTCTCCTAATAGAGTCAACAAAAGCCTAAAAAGTTGACTATACAAATTATTAGAACTTCAATGGTATTCATGCATAAAGTCATTTGAACCAAATCATGCTCATAAATATCAAACAAGAACCAAGTGCATGAATTAAAGTAAGATTCAAAACAATTTGTTCTAAGATGATGAAGTTCATGAAGATTTTCAAGTGTGTGTAAACTGTACTCAATGAATATCAACACTTGTTTAAATACTAGTTGTAATCTAAGTGGCTACACCACATTTGATTTCTACAGATCATCACATAACTAGAAGTTAAACCATATTAGCTCCCATACATGTTTGATGGATATGAAAACAGATAGCAATGAAAACTCTCCCTCAATATCATATCATTTTTTTTCACCTTATCTCTCCAAATTGCACTTTGAAAGACAACAGTGGTGGCTTTCACACAAATGAGTAGACAACCCTCTCTATTGATTTATGAAGATTTTGCTCTAATTGCAGTTAATAGTAGCTTCGCACAAACTCAAAGGTAGCCCTTTCTAAGGTTTAAGTGCATTGACATTATTTTTTTTTTTAAGAAAGAGTTTCAATGTTGGTAGAATCAATGGTAACAGAAGATGTAAAAAACACCACCAACATTGAATATGAGAAGTTAACTATAGGTCAATTTAGCATATGTTAATTAGTATAATAAAGAAAGACACATAGAAATATGTGATCACATATGCAGACAAACAACATCAATAACATTAAGTGTGCTCAAGTTACACTAGGTTCATACTCATGAAAATCATCACTCAAACAAAGAGTAGAGAATTAGACCTAAGGATGCACACTAGTTCAGTTTAACAAAATACTTTGTATAGTTATCATCATATAATATTTACCATGAATGCCATGAAATCTTCAAATTTGCAAAGTCATAAATCATTTTTTGTATTTTTTTATAAAAACAAATAAACAAAAACACAAAAAATACAAAAAATATCATAGAACTAGGATTAAAAGATAGATATGAAGAAAATCCTAGCCTATGATGAACACATACCTTACTCTAGAAGGTCTACCCCTAGAGATTTTCTAGGAGTATTTGAGGAAACTAAATCAAATTTTCTTACCCAAATAGCCACAATCTTAGGTTTATAAAAAATATCATGGGGTTTGGATTGTGTTCTAGGTTTAGCCTTGGCACTATGGTTCCTTTCGTTGACCTATTTGTTTGAAACTTGCCTTGGCATTGACCATTGTCTAAGTCTACTTAATTCATCATTCAAGACTCTAGACTTATTAACAAGAACATAAATCTGGTTTTTCAATCTCCCATTTGGTCTCTTAGGTTGATCATACCCATATGTCCTAGGGGCTTTCACAATTTGTGTCAATGTGGCCTAATGTGACCTTTGACACCACAATGGTGATATATAAGAACAAACCTCGTAGGTTTGGCCTTAACATTATGCTTTACAAGTGCATGTGTGGTGTTGGTTTATGAGACACGTGTTTGGTCTTCAACCTAGAGCAGTGAGGCCTAATATGACCTTTGATACCACAGTGATGGCACGTGGGTACAAATTTAGTAGTATGGCCTTTAGGAGGTATAAGGAACGTACATTGGGTCTTAACCAAATTTGGCTTACTTGCCGGTTGGAAAAATGAAAAAGCTTTCTGTGTATGCCCTATTCTAGTCATATCACGAGTACTTCTTTGAGCGTTGCAGATTTCATCGATCTTCTTGGAACTTGCAGTCATTTTCTTGAGAGTATTATTAGCTTTAGTAAGATCATACTCAAGTGTAGATACCTTCTTCTCTAAACTCTTATTGGTCTCAATAGAAGCATATAATTTATTTTCTAATATAGAGACCTTTTCTAATAGAGTGACCTCATTAGATTTCAATTTATTCATGAGAACAATAGATTCATCAATTTGTTGTTTCAGTGTGTCTCTTTTTTCATGCAAGCTCTTGTTAGCCTTCTTAGCTTTAAGACATACTTTAAACAACTGATTAAACTTCTAATGAGTGTTTTCATCATTAGTATTAGAGTCACTTTGATTTGACTCATGAGAATCACTCAAGTCATCAAGATTATCATGGGAAGATGTACTTATATGCTCATGTGTATATGATGTGCATGATATGACATTATGAGTTTTTTCATATGCAGCTTCAAGTGCATCTCGTGCTTCTTTAGCGATTCCACACATAGATATATAACCAAATTCTTTAGCTGTGACACCGTTAAAGATAGAATTTAGAGCCTTATTATTCTACATGAACTTTTCTAATTCATGGTTACCCCATTGTTCTTGAAGTTTTGGGATAATCTCAGTACCGATAGTTATCCTAGAGGGACTCCAACCATGCACAACAGATAGCCATACATGTTCATCAATAGATTTCAAAAAGACTCTCATGCGTGGCTACCAATATTCATAATTTAAGCCATCAAAAATCAAAATTTTATTTGATGCATTCTCTCGTGATAAATCCATGAATTCAGAATATTAGGATTACGCTTGAATAAAAAAATTTATGAGCGACCTGCTCTGATACCAATTGAAAAATTCTAATTTCACAAGTTAAGACTTATGATCACTTATTTGCCTAAGAAAAAATTTATCTAGTTATCTTTACCTAATTGATCATTCACATGCACACATCACACAACAATAATAAAGAGACACATCAATATATCATGGAAACCCAAACTTGGGAAAAAATCACGTTCAGCAGGCTAAGCACTATAATGAACAAGTTATACAAGTACGACTTACAACCATAAATATTGAATCTCCACAGTTGACGTTCGAATCCCCAAGAACTTCGGTTTAATATTACTTACTCGACCCCTTGAATTTTTGTTCTCCCTGGCTTCGACCTCAATACCGAATTACTATGGTGTTCTTCCTCGTTCTCGGAATCCACCAAGATGATTTCGCAACTGTGTTCTTTAGTTTAGTACTCCGGTGAAGAAATTCTGTATGCTTAACAACTCATCTATGATTACTTCATCAATATTTGAATTGTATTCCTCGCACTCTGTTCTTCTCTCTTGTCAATATTTTCTAAATTTTAGAGATGTGGAATATGTACAATTCCATCGACTTATGTAGCATTTTTTAGACTCCACAAAAAGTATGCTGGAACTACCTTCTGATTGGTTGAGAATGCTTGGCTTGAGAGTCCTCAATTCTGGACTGATTTAGATGTGATTAGAGTTCAATTCGGAACTGACTTCAGCGTACCGCTCGAGCGAACTTCGAGTGATGTTCTCTAGATTTTTGCTTCTGCATAATTTTCACCTATTGCTCAAGTGGATTTCGCTTGAGCCATGATCTCTATATATTCAGATTGCTCTCGAAAAGTTATATGAAATCTATATATTATGGAGTTGAACGGATACCTGAGCAAAGAAATATGACATTCCAAAGTTTCAGCTCTGCGTGCTTTAAAGACTTGCACTGTAGCTTGTACTCTGACAGTTTGAACTTGAATCTTAGACTTTTTGATCCAAATACAACTTGAACTAATGTTACAAGTAAAGTGTCTTTATCCATGAAATTAACCAATACTAAAAATCCTAACAATCTTAAATAGTCGGTTTGTTTCAAGCAAAGATAAGCTGTCACACACTAAGCTATCATTTTCATAATTCAATGACGGACCCAAGCTCAATAAGGAGGTTTCGCTTAATAATCCAAAAGCTCTCTCTCTCTCTCTCTCTTTCTCTCTCACGGAGAAGCATGACATGTGGAGGACCAACGGTTACATTGCTCCGTTAACACATCAGACATAAATGTTACGATGGAAGCAACTTTTGCCCGACTTTTTAATACGCTTAATTTTGTCTTATAGCACCAACAAGTCTCTAATCTCTATACCATAGTGAAAAATATCAGCAAAATTTAATACGATGGTGCTAAGCTGTTAAGACAAGGTTGACAATATTGCTTCTTGTTTGCTATAGTGGTGTGGATGTCTTTTTCAGCTATCAACAATGATATATCATAGTTAAAAGATAAGTTGGGAAACTAGAGTTGCTTCCATTGATGATTGCACACTTGGTTTCAAGGGTTTCCAAAGGTTAGCTTGTTCTTTAAGGATATTGTGTGCCACTGCATATGTTGATCTGGAAGTTCTAATGTATACATTAGTCCTTGCCATATAGAATACATAGGTATGGTCTTTGTAATGGTAGATTGATTTTAGAGAATTTTAAGATAGTTGTATGATTTTAATTACTGATTTGCATGTTAGCCACCACACCATGACATGCATTTAGAAAATGAAGTTTGAATGTAGTTTGATTCATTTATTATTTATGCATATAGGTTAAAGAATTCTCTCTTTTTAAAAAAAAAAAATTAAATGTGAATTTAGTTGTTTTGGGAGGAATTACAATTTTAAAATCTCAAATTTCATTTGTTGCCAATCTAAGGTTTTGAAAAGTTAAGAAGCTTGCTTTGAGGCGATAAGATCAACAACTAGTAAATGTGTAGTTAATGTGGTCAGTTAAATAGGTTTAATTTGGATAATTAATGCATAACCATCTTTCTCAGAAACAACAATAAAATGAAAATTACTGCCTCACCCTTAAAATTTGTCGTCATATTACTTGTGATTTCTCAACACAACTGGGCAATCTAGGGAAATAAATTGAAGTCTGCTTCAGTGTGTTCTCGATTTATGATTGGCTGCCGCTAGTTGTCTGGCGCATATCGATGCCCAAAGTAATTCTTTTTTATTGACGAAGCAGAAAAAAAAAAAAAAGAAATATTTACCCATATTGTACATTTACTCGTCATCTATCAGTACATTGGATCTAACATCTCAGAAGGGAAAATAATAATTTTTAATAGGTCATCTTTATTTTAAGCAATTGGAACTCGAAGATAATGGTCTATTCACTCTCCCTCTCTATTAAATGAGTAGGCCAATTTGAATTGATATATTTATTTCTTATATTGGATTGAAATAAACAGAATTAATTTTTTAGATATAAATGGTGATACATACAAGATATTCATGGTCTATTCACTCTCACCATCTAAGGGGTGACTGATTGCTTAAGGATAAATTTATTGGAATCGACTGATAAACCAATTAACAACTCTAAACTTGTACCTGTTGATTGGCCATGATCTCACAATCCTAGCCCTTTGATGGAATTAGTATTATATGTTTATATATATATATATATATATGTAACAGTAAAGGTCTCACTGAAACACCATTCCGTGTGATTTTTTTCCACTTGGGAAAGTCTGCATTGATCATGCTAGAACAACAATCACACTACTAAGAAAAAGTTTCCAAGCTATAAGTTAGATGTGAAATCATCTTACATACATAAATACACATATACAAACATGTATACATATATGTATACATATACATATGGTTGTATGTATAAAGGGTGATTATTTAAGAAGTGACAAAAATGGTGTTAGGGTTTTGCAAGTGAACAATAGGGACATTGAATGCCACGCGGTTCTGAGGCCGAAAGGGAGAACGAAGGCATCTCTCTCTCTTTCTCTCTCTTAAGCATACAGCTGACTTTTGCAAGCAAATGAGTAAATGCTAATTGCTGTCCGCTTTTGACTCTTTTGGGGATAGCCCTTTTACCTCCCTCTCTTCTTTTGGGTCAGCGTAAACAAAACCTTGGTCTCTTCTCTCTCAACAGATGTATATATAGACAAGGGTACCCTTGCCTTGGACGCCTGTCTCAACATTTCTTCCAAAGAAGAAATCAGGAGGTCTTGAAAAGAGAGAGCGACAGAGAGGAAAGAGAGAGAGAAAAAGAAAGATAGAGGGAGAAAGAGAGAGGAAACAAAGAATCTGTGAGAGAGAGAGAAAGAGAGAGAGATTGAAGGAAAGATGGGTAGACCACCTTGCTGTGATAAAGTGGGTGTGAAGAAAGGGCCATGGACTCCAGAAGAGGACATCATCTTGGTGTCTTACATCCAAGAACATGGACCAGGGAACTGGAGAGCTGTTCCTTCTAATACAGGCAAAATTTTCTATTGTTTTTCTTTCTAGATATAACTTCCAATTCTTTCTCTTTCCTCATGTTTTTACTGCTATTGGTTTTGGGGTAGTTTTGGGTTGGTTTCATCATTGAAGTGGTGTATTTAATATCCTGCAGTTCTAGCACCGTCTTCTTGAATGAAGCTATAGTGTCAAACTTTACATTTTTGTATTCACAGTTCTGCTATGTTGGCTTTTCAGGCTTGCTCAGATGCAGCAAGAGCTGCAGGCTCAGATGGACCAACTATCTCCGGCCAGGTATCAAACGTGGTAACTTCACCGGTCATGAGGAGAAGATGATAATCCATCTCCAAGCTCTTCTGGGCAACAGGTGAAACCACCACCACCACCCTCTCTCTCTCTCTCTCTCTCTTTCTCTAAGAGCTTGTGTAAAGTGTAAACTCATGCTTTCCTGATTTGGGTTGGATCTAATTATTTTTTCCCAATAGGAAGAATCTATTGCTGTTAGGTAATATATATGTATGTATTATGCCCCAAGTGACTTGTTTATTATTTGTAGAGACAGAAGTGAGATTTTGTATGCCCTAAAGTAACATAGAAAATTTTGTTTGGATATGCAGATGGGCTGCAATAGCTTCCTACCTTCCTCAGAGAACAGACAATGACATAAAGAACTATTGGAATACCCATTTGAAGAAGAAGCTCAAAAAGCTTCAAGGCCATGATGGTCAAAACCCAGATGGGGTCTCAGCTAATTCACAGTCAATCTCCAAGGGTCAGTGGGAGAGAAGGCTCCAAACTGATATCCACATGGCTAAGCAAGCTCTCTGTGAGGCTTTGTCCCTTGATAAATCAAGCAATTTATCAGAATTCAAACCATCGAATGGCTATTACCCTTCCACCAGACCACAATCTTCCACCACATATGCATCCAGCACTGAAAATATCGCTCGATTACTACAAAACTGGACGAAAAATTCACCAAAATCATGCCAAACTAGCTCAGAAACTACTACTCAGAACTCCTTCAACAACCCAGTTGGAACAGGTTCTAGCCCTAGTGAAGGGACAATGAGTGAAACGACACCGGAGGGATTTGACTCTCTTTTCAGCTTCCATTCTTCCAACTCTGATGTGTCGGTGGAGGAGGCGACAAATTTCACATCTGAAACTAGCCTCTTCCAAGTTGAGAGCAAGCCAATTTTGGAGACTCAAGTTCCTCTCTCATTGCTAGAGAAATGGCTGTTTGATGATGGTGCTGCACAAGGACAAGGCGACCTAGCTGACATGTCCCTTGAGGAAACTGACGAGCTGTTCTGAAAAGGGTTTCAAACCTTAGAGATTTAGACCTTGAACTAGTAGGTTTTCTTTCCAGTCTGAGCAGGGAAAGATGATCTTTCAGATGTTGGAAGAGAAAAAAAATTGTAAATTACAAGTATATCTATCTATCTATATCTATATATATGTATGTACTGGGTAGGAATAAATATTCTCTCATCTTCTTAATTAGAACTGTGTAACTCTTTGTGCAGCTCTTGCTTGGTATATCTCAGGATTGTTGAGATTTAGGGTTTACTTTTTTGATCTTCTAGATTCCTAAGAATGTAATGATGGAATAATACCAGGCTGGGTTGTTTCAAATTCTTGGTTTCATTGCTTCCATATCTTCAATGTGGCCAATTGTATCAAAACTTGATATCAAGCTCAAATGACATATCAAATCACCATAAATCTTAGTCCCTTCTTTACCCTATTTCATTAAGGAGTTCAAATGGAAGAACATACTAATAGATAAGTTCAACAACTGTTATGTGTTCATTAAAGAGATCTGATAATTAAAGAACTGATGTTTGACCTTTTCCAACTTAATCCTCGCATTTGTCGGCAAGGAGATAGAATTTGCTCAAGTTGCTTGCTTAGTTGTTTCAGAAGAATCTTTAGAGGAAAAACCCTCCAAATTAATTGATTTTATTTATTGGATATTGGCGGCCAAACTACCCTGAGCACTAAATACTGAGAAAAACAAGTCTGGGTTTCAGTTTCTCCTCTTGACAAGAAAACAAAAACTCATGATGAAATATATATGCAGTCCCTCTTTAATTTTGGCAGGATTGCATAGAATCTTTCTTATATTTTCTGTGGTTACACTTTGTGTGATATGACTTACTAGGAACTGAAAATCCCATCTGTATCATAATTTGTTCTTCATCATTTATGTCACCCAGTAAGTGGAAAGCTCATCTTCTTCAAGCACATGGACTACTTTGAACAAGGAATCCCCTTACGAATGATCACTCAAAAATCTAGTTTTTTTTTCTCTCTCTTCTTTTTTTTAATGTCTTAATTTCTTTTTCTTTTTCTTTTTCTTTTTCCCTTCTTATAGACCCAAGAACTTAAGGGTGTGGATGAGGCTTGAATATATATCGTATTCCAATTCCAATGAATTTAATTTTATCAGTTATCATGACAATGAAGTATTTGATAAAAATAAAAATAAAAATTGACGTCATAACTGAGAATAATTAAGTATTCAATGAATGAAATAAGGAGAAGGCATTGAACTTTATACATGAACATCAGGGTCCTTGAAGTTAAGTATTCTGTTGAAGTTCCATGCTTGTTTTCTTCCTTTTCTGTGTTCTTTCCTTCATAAGATTGAAGGCTTGTTTTGTTTAAAGTTAATGCTCTAAGAGATTGTGCTGAACTCACATGGCTTGGAATTGAATTATTGTTGATGCAAAATTGAAGGTTTCAGCTGTTTGTGTAAATTTAAGAGAGCAAACCGTGATCCTGAAGTGGCACAAACCAAAAGTTCAGGATGCTTTGTTGAAGGGGTGTAATACCGGGGTTTGCAGGGAGTCACCAATCATGTTGAGTATACTAGAAGGAATTAGGAATGGTTGAGTGAAGGCTGAAGCAATTCAGCTGAGAGAGAGAGAGAGAGAGAGAGAGAGAGAGAGAGAGAGAGAGAGAGAGAGAGAGAGAGAGAGAGAGAGAGAGAGAGAGAGAGAGAGAGAGAGAGAGAGAGACAATGGAGAGTCACTAGCAATCTTTGGAGTTCATTCATCCGTTCTTCTAAGGATCCGAAGGCTTCTTATATAGAGTACCCCCATCACAACTCAAGTAGCATTGGACTCATAAACGATAATGCCTATCCATAAGAATACCCATCTATAAGACTTTGCTGTGATAGGCTGGAGAACCAGAGTCCAACATGGAGTAATCTCCTTCTCTCGGCAGGACTGGCCTGAAGGCAGTTTGACCCTGTGCGGGGGTTCCATCGAGACGACACGTTCACCTTAAGCCACCGAACCACTTAAGCCCCAAATTTTCTGCCAGGTGCTGAACGCGTTGGTTGTCTAGAATTGCCTCCAAACTGTCTCTAAACTTAGGCAGAGTACTTTGATACTGCCAAGGCATTCACTAAGTGCTTATGACATCACGAACAGATCGTGCGTGCGCTCAGTTCGGCGTTTCGAACGCGCAAGTTATGGATGCGTGACATTCGGCGTCCCAAATATGCACCATGACAAACGATTGGAAGAGTTTGATGGGTCCCATGTTGGTGGGAAATTAATGCTAGGTGGCATGATTATACATAAGGGTACACACATTTGGTCACCCTATGCAGGCATGTACCGTAGCCGAAACATGCGCTTGCAAAGACATGTCCGTATGGGCCAACACATTAAATGCAAAGTCGGTGAAACAGAAGTGACATGACTCCTTGGGTGCCATCACTATGGCGTGTGGCAGCATAAAACACGGCGCCCCAGGCCTTGTGTAAGTATAAATACCAACATTTAGCCTAGGAAGCAAATCTTTGCATAATATGAGTGCTGAGAAGGCAATTTTCGACAGGTGATTTCCAACGAACCAATGTGAACCCACAACTATGCGTGTCTAACAAGAACACATGGGCCGAGACAAAAAACTCTCGCCGTTGCATTGTACTAGAGAAGCATCGCCCCAGGTTCTGGTAGACGTAGCCTTCTAAGCATCGTGTTTTGGAGAGAATGATCATTTCTGGCCCACCGTCAAAAACTTCACCCCAAGGGCAAACGCTCCCGGAGTAACAATACTAATTGAAAAAGAGGAAATAGAAGATGGATTGGTCCACCCTTCCTCCGTCCTAAAATTCCCTATCGAGAGGGGTTCAGTGCTGTGGTCATTCCTAGTGTATGAGAGCTATAGTTCCATGCTAGACCACATGGACTCGTGGACCACGTTCGTGTTGACGAACCACTGAGACATTTTGGAGAAAGTAGAAGTACTCGGGGCAATCTGAAGCACCAAGAGCTTTTTAATGAACCGTAAAAGGGAACTGCTAGACGTGTTAATACCGCGGTGAAGCACAGAGATGCACACTTTCGTGGCTAGTTGGGGAGAATTAGGTCCAACACTGGAGGACACCTAGAATCTCCTTCGACTGAATACATTTAGAGATATTGACTTTCGTTGGTTTGACTTGACAGAGGATGAGAAAGGTACCTTAAACTTTTTGCAGACGCATCTTGTGATGGTGAATCAGTGTGGCTCGCGATGGACAACGAACGGGGCGTTACTTGATGCGCACCCCAAAGTTCCTTTCAAAAATACGTTCGCACGCTGGATGCGCTACTTGTTCAGGGATTAAACACCCAAGGGCAAACTGAAGAAATTGGTAAAGGGGGGAAGCAAACATCCTTGTGTGAGTGGTCTAGGGTTTCAAGTGGGGTATACCCTCGCGAGATTCCTTGTCGTGTGGCTATCGCGGCATATACTCGAAGGCCCACCCCAAGATGGTGTGAATACATCCCAGTTTCATCTTGCCACGGTACTGGCGCGTGGGCGATCAGTGGCTTTAGGGCCACTCTTCTTAGACATGTTATATCGGTGGTTAGATATGTTACACGAGAACATGCTTCAGTCACATGGGGGGTATGATAATTCAACCTACCTGAGCACTTACTTTCTGGAGATGTTCATCTTTGAGAGATTCCCTAAGTGTACCCCCACGTCGAATGAGCTGCCCGCATTTCATAAGAATAAATTCGTAGTGGATGAAGGAGGGAACCTGATACTTAGGGAGGATGGGAAAGAACAACCACTGCCCTACAAGTTGCAACGGGTTGATCAGTGGCGTAAAACTGGACAACCTAGAAGTTTGGGATTAGTGATTAATGTGGAGACCGAATATATGTTCAGGCCTTACGTCAAGCTTGTAAATGGGATCACAAGAGGAGCGTCATAGCCTTGAGAGAATCTGCTAGTGGATTTAGATGATCCTGAGTTCATGCTGGCTGTGGCCTAGGCCATCCCGGGGTTATTACCGTGGTATGACGAAGGGTTCAGCCAATGCTTTAGTTATTCGGTGACCTACAATCCCCAAAGGGTTACTTGTCAATTGGGACATGACCAAGGAGCCCTGCAGATTGTACGAAGCCATGATTGCGACAACGGGTTTGTTCACTATCTCCATGCAAGGGTAAAGTCGCAGATTGACAACTCGGGGAGCCTGACCATCCCCCAATGTGATCGAGTTGGAGCTGTGACCCCCAGGTGGGACGCGCTGTGGGTACGCCAACTTGATCAAGTAAAGGGGTTTATGACAGATAAAATGGACTAGGAATGTCCATCGCCAGACTTCATCAGCTGGTTAGAAAATAAGGTCTTCAAAAGGCCTTCCAAGAAAGCCTCGACAGAGTGAGAGGCTCGCACAATATTTGCCCTCAAGAACCTGTCCAAGGCAAAAACCGCGGGGATGAAGAGGAAACGTTCCAACGAAGGATCCAAAGAGAGGCTTTTGAAACGAGTAAGAATGGTTTTTTTTTAATTTTTATTTTTAAGTTTAACATGATGTGTTCATATTTTACTAAATTATTATTAAACACGATTTGGTTCGTGCCTCCGTGTAGGAGCATTGGCTCGGAAAACAACTAAAGGGCGAACGAGGGCCTGAAGTGATGGCGAAGGTAGAAGCATTAAAGGATAACAAAGGCAAACCAGTCATCCCTTGAGAGGTACTAGACAACCTCGGTCCAAATTTTGACATGGAGTTGCTAGAAGAATTGAAAAAACCAGTGAACGTGTTTCGTCTAGGCAAAGGAAAAGGGCTCCTGAAACATCTTGAATAACAAAACCTTGTGGCTCCTGTAGAGAGCATACTAGTGCCTGGAGTTCGCCTCACCAAGCCTATTAGTCCCATGGATTTAGGCAGCAACTTGGACGATAGCGGCGATGAAAAACAAATGCCAAGAAAAGGTGGTATGACGGGGCTTTTGAAAACCCTAGGTTAACGCGGGGGCAGTTCCATCCACTTATCAGAGTTTGTTTCTTCGGATGATATTCCATTGGCTGCACGAGGTGATAAAGAGAAAACAAAAGTCGAACAAGTGGTCCATTCCTCACCTGTTGATGCTATTAGCAAGCTAGACTTTGTGTCTGAGGCACCCTTAACTTCCAACATCTCCAAAAATCTAACGCCTGACGATCAACTGACTCTTGCTAAGCTGATTGCTCGCTATGGTTAGGGATTCGCAGGTGCGAAAGCTAGAGATAAGGAGACGAAGGAAGTGTTAAAACAGATAGTGACCATCCTGGAAACACTTGTGATCGAAACAGAGCATACAGTCGGAGAAGAAAAGAGAGTGAAACAACTGATTAGGCAAACAGACGTTGTTGATGTCCCGGCCAAACAAGAAAATGTCGGGGCAATGAATGGGGTGAACCCGTTGATTGAGCAAAACACGGACGGGCAACAGGAAGACATTGCTCCACCTGAGGTGATCATGGTGGAAGATGAACCAGATGGGCCATCCCATGACTCAACGTTATGATTTGACAAGCCATTAGATCCAGCTACTTCGGAGGTAGCTGCTGAGCAAAGAACGATGCTCGGGGAAGTGGTCACTAGATTCATTACGTTGCTTGAAGCTAAAGATTATGATAAATTAGAGGCATAAATTAACCAAGGCCAGGAGACTGTGCCCCGGGCTCGTGAGTTCATGGTTGCCTTGTTCGAGAAAGATGTTGGGGTATTGTGCCGCTTGCGTCTAAACTAGAGAAAAACATTTAGTCGAGTGCTGTTAGTGTCGAGCATGATGAGACCTGCCTCACTTCATGTCCTGGCCGAGTTAGGTCATCAGCTCTTACGAACTCCATTGAATGAACTAGCGAAAAAGATGTTGTCGAGGTGGATCTAGAATTGTTAAAATTTGATCTGGGTTGGGTTCGTCAACACCTTGACATTGTGGAAGCACGTATGGGTGTTGTTGAGGCCGAACAGAGACTTATGCTACAGAGATGAAGGAAAAAGCTCTGACAGAGTAGTTAGATGTCGTGAGGGCGGAGGCAGCCGAATGGTAGGAATAGCTAAAGAAGTGCTTCGAGATTATTGGAGGCATGATAGAGTTGTCCAAGACAATAGGAGTAAGGTTGTCCTAGTAGCATTGCGGAGGATTGTACAGTTGTAATCTAGACGGTTGTATTGTCTTGAATGGTGAAAATGTAAAACAATTTTATAGAATTGTCTTTATTGACTCGAATTTGACATCCAGACGTATGTATTATGATCATCCACATCCAATCAACCTAATCTAAATTTTAAGAATGAATAATAATGACGAAAGAAATCGAATCTTCCCAATCTGAACTATAGAATGATAACAATGACCAAGGAAATCTCCTAGTTTGCTATGCATAATACAATTTCAACCACTTAACGTTAACCGGAGAGGGAAATGGAGTGCCGCTATCAATCGATGCAATATGGTAGTATCCACTGCCATTTACTTCGGTGACTATGAAGGGCCCCTCCCACTTAGGTGCAAACTTGTTCGGTGGGTGCAATCCTCACATGACGTGAGGAGCGTTCTTAAGCACTATATCTCCTTCTTTAATCTTTTGTTCCTTCACCATGGCCTTGTAGGCCTTGGACAACCTTGTTTGGTAGGTTGAGAGCTATCCCGCCTTTAGTCGAGTGCTTCTAGCTGCTGCTGTCTTGCGTGTGGGTCGACCTTGCTCCTTAATGCCATTCGTGCTGAAGGTATTGCAATCTCGATAGGTAACACCGCCTCTGTTCCATAGACCAGGAAGAATGAGGTTATTTTGGTAGGTTACAGCTTCGAGGTCTTGTATGCCCATAGCGCCAGAGGGAGTTGTTCAGCCCATTTGTTCAGGAAGTCATGCACCGTTCTACTGAGTATTTTTAGTAGTGTTTTGTTTGTGGCTTCTGCTTGGTCATTGCCCTTGGGGTAGTACGGCATGGAGTGGTGATGATTAACCTCGTATTTTACCAATAGTGCGCCGATGTGGCGATTGACAAACAGGGTCCCGTTTTCCGTTAGAAGAATTTTTGGATTGCCGAGCCGGCATATTATATATTCTTTAATGAAGTTTACGACTGTAGGTCCAGTGGCACGACAAAAGGGGATTGCCTCTACCTATTTTGTGTAGAGTTCTGTCGTCTCGAGAATCCATATATAGCCTTTGGATGGTGGGTTTACGGGCCCAATGAAATCCAGCGCCCAAGCGTGGAACGGCCAAGGAGTACCAAGTACACGTAGGTCGACTGCTGGCACATGGATGAGGTTACCATGAAGTTGGCATTTGCTGCATTTTTTGGCGTGAGCGATTGAATCCTTCTCCATTGTGGGCCAATAATAGCCCAGGTGGAGGAGTTGAGTGTACAATCTAGCGCCACCTTGATGTTCAGTGGAATGTGCTCCTTTTAAAGCTCCATACAGTTCTTGATCGGCTATACATTGTAAAGGTTATCTATTGAATACACGTCGTTATAGTCGGTCTTCATGCAGAAAGTATCTTGAGGCACATTTTCTTAGGCGCGCAGTGTCGTTCTTGTTCGAAGGTAATGATCCTTCCTTTATTAAATCTATATATGGCTACCGCCAGTCGCTTATAGTTTTTGCGAACACACTTTCTCCAGAGTGGCTAAACTCATAGCACTTTGAGCATTTACTTTGGAGTTCCATGGCGTTTTGGGCCAATGAAGGCCAATAGTAACCTTATCGTTGCATCCTGTGGTATAGCATGGTGTCATTTGTCCCACAAGAGTTATGATGGACCTGTTCCAGTTTGAGTTTGGCTTCATCAGGGGGTAAGTATCTTGTGAGCAGTCCCTTGATGCCTCGAAAGAATAGTGCCCTATCATAGAGTAGGAAATGCTTGAGTTCGAGTAAGGACGTGGTGTCCCTCGACTCAAGCTTCTGCACTATAGGGCTTTTCCAATCATTTGGGTGCATTTCATCCTCCGCTTTGAACAACTGTGCCACTGATGAAGGGAGTGTTCTTTTGAATATTTCGATGGTGGCAGAATTTGCTTCGATATCCATCTTAGAAGAGAGGGTGGCTAAGGCGTCTGGGTGGCAGTTATTTGACCTGGGCGCGTGTTGGATTACCACAACGTGGAACTGATCTAGGAGCTTTTGAATAATGGTTTGGTACGCCGCTAGGCTTGGTTCTTTGATCTTGTAGTCGCCTGATGTTTGTTTGACAATAAGCTCAGAATCCCCTTTTATTTGGAGCCAGGAGATGCCAATGTTTAATACAGCTATGAGTCCTAGTATCAATGCTTCATATTCAACTTCGTTAGTTGAGTATTTGAAGTCAAGTTTGTAAAAAAGGTCTACCCAATGCCCATCTGTGGCTTTCAATACTATTCCTACTCTTCCCCCTTTTCAAGTAGAAGATTCGTCAAAGTCGAGAGTACATTTGGCATCTTCTATTGAGGTTATCTCCACGTCACCTCATAGTTCTGTGCTTGGTGGTTCATATGAACCGTTCGGAAATTGTGCTAACAGGTTTGCCAGCGCCTGACTTTTTATTGCTGTGGGTGTTTTATACTGAATGTCGAACTCTAATAGCGCAAGCAGCCAACAAACTATATGGCCAATCATTGCTGAATGAGGCAGGAGGTGACGTATGGGATCACACTTGGTGATTATATGAACGGGGTAGGCAAGTAAATAATGTCATAGTTTCTGTGCCATGAAAACCAGGGCCAAACAATGTTGCTCTATTAGGAGATAGCGTTGTTTGGGGCCTTGTATTACTCGATTGATATAGTAGACGGGGCGTTCATGCCCATCTAATTCTTGAACGAGCAAGGTGCCGATTAAACGGTGGTTGAGGTTAGGTAGAGGAGTAAAGGCTTACCCTTTTGGGGAGCTACCATGACTCTTGGCGATGTAAGCATTTTCTTGATTTGGGTAAATGTTTCACCGCGCTTCGTGCTTCATCTAAAAGAGACGTCCTTTTTTAATAAAGCAAAAAAAGGGTATGTGATTTTTGCTAGCGCAGGAATGAAACGTCGGAGGTAGGAAGCCTTGCCCAGGAAACTTTTTGGTTCCTTCTGGTTTGCTGGTCTCGGCATAGCTGCAATACCCTTTATTTTGACGGGGTCTAGTTCGATTCCTTGTTGGTGGATGACACATCCGAGGAACTTCCTAGCCGTTACATCGAACGCGCATTTCATCGGGTTCATTCAGAGGTTGTATGCTCGACATCGGCTGAAGAGTCAGCGAGATCCTCCAAGTGGCTCTATCGGGCCATGGATTTTACCACCAAATCATCCACATAGAATTCCAAGTTCTTGTGAAGCATATCATAGAACAAAGCCATCATTGTGCATTGGTAAGTGGCCCTAGCATTTTGAAGGCCGAATGACATGATAGTGTAATAAAACACTTCGATAGGCATTTGCAATGCTGTATGGTGCGCATCTTCGGGGGCCATCTAAATCTGGTTATAGCCGCTGACGTTATCCATGAAGGAGAACATCTGGTGTCCCGCCGCGATGTTGATGAGTAAGTCAATGTTAGGCAATGGGAAGTCGTCCTTTGGACAAGCAAGGTTCAGATTTCTAAAATCAACATAGATATGTATTTAGCCATTTTTCTTGTGAACCGGTACAACGTTGCCTAACCATAAAGGTCATTTGGTGGGTTTAATGAATCCTGCATTGAGGAGCTTCTTCATTTCTTCTTTGATTTAGAGTTTGACTTCGGTGCAGGACACTCATCTGCTTTGCTTGACAGGTTTGGTAGCTGGGTATTAAGCTTGTGCACAGTGATTGCTGGTTCAAGCCCTGACATTTGTGTGTAGTTCCATGCAAAGACGTCCTTATGCTGTTTCAGTAAAAAGAATTAATACTTCGCAGTCAGTGGGTGATGGTTCTTTTGACAGAAAGACAGGGTAGTTCTCATCTAAGTCCACTTCTTCTAGTTCTTGTTCCTGCGGTTTCGATTGGTCTTGGTAACATTCGGGGGCAGTCTCGACTTCACCGTACAGAACCTGTTTGGTATTCTTGAGGGACGCCCTATTTGGTTGCTATAGCTTGTACATCTTCTTTCCATTTGCTCGGGTGTATGATGTGCATTTCGGCTTCTTCGATGCGGATGTGTTCTCTTTATTTGGCTTTGGTTATGGCTTTGTGGTAAGTCCGTTTGTAACTGCCCAATTTAGGAGTGGGATAGGATTGATTGGTTCAGCGGCTCCTTCATCCTCAGGCAGCTCGTTAAAAAAAAATGCTTCTGTCAAGTGTGCTTCGTTAGCGAAGAATGGGTTGGTGGAGGCAGGTATCTCGACTACTTCTCCTTTCCATATGCCTTTAAGGCATTGATGGAAAGTAGAGGGTATTGCTTTATACCTGTGCATCCACGTTCGTCCTAAAAGTAGGTGGTATGTTATGGGGGCATCTATAACGTGAAACTTGGTTATTGCTCGGATTTTTCCTACTTGGAGGTTGACCTAGACGTAGCCAATGGTCTGTCTTGGTTGACTTCCGAACTCGTTAATTTCTATAGGCTGTTTGATCAATTTCTCTTTTGATATACCTGCTATTTGAAAGACTGACAGGGGCATTACTTTGATGGACGCGCCACCATCTAAAAAGGCTTATTTGAACTTAACGCTATTAACAGTGGCAGTGACATACAATGGTCTATTGCGGTAATAGGGCACTCGACGATCAACTTCTGAAAAGCTGATGGTGGTATTGGCCTCTTTGATCGTTTAGGTAACCGACCCGTCAGCCATCATACATTGTTCATTGAACTGTTCTGCTACCTACATGATGGCTTTGGTGTCTACGAGGCAAGCGTTGGATGAAAACCCTAGTTAGTCATAAAATCACTTGAACTTGATGGCCTCTTGCAGCTTGCTGGTAGTGAAATCCTCACACATTTGTGCCAGTATTGTGTATTCCTCTCCAATTTGTGATTCGGGTATGTCCTGTTCATCAAAATAGGAGATTGCTAATGCTTCCTTATCGGTGTGCCGAGGGAGGGGGTTGTTTGCCACGCCTCATTCTGCTTGGTTGAGTTCCAGTTCTCTTGTAGCAATCTTCTCGACGAGTAAGGCTCAAAAGGCCTAGCAATCTTTGGTGGAGTGTTTCACTATTCTATGATAAATGCAATATTTCAAACTCTTAAGTCTCCGCTTTAGTAGGCTCTCGTTCTACTGTCGGGAGCTTGACTACACCATCTTCTATCCACTTTGCTAGGATGGCCTTTCCTTTGGCAAATTTACAGGGGAGAGGTGGTGGGGAGTCACCATAGTCACACGACCATTTCTATCCCTTTTCTTTAGCTGAGTTGTCTACTACGAAAATGGTGGGTTTTTTGGTCTATGTCGCGGTTCTCTAACTGGTAATTATGTTATGTGGTCTTGCTAATGCTTTGACAGAGTTGCCAAGATTTCAAGTGCATTCTAGAAGATGGGAGAACATTGGCAAATGGTGATTGACGAGGAGTATTTTGTACTCCTGATGCATGCCCTCCATACAAATTTTGACAAGGCTGACTTCTGTTGCTGGCTTGAAGCATTCCAGCGACCGGTGATAGAATCTTTTTATGTAAACTTAAAGGTCTTCATTATCCTTTTGCTTTATTTCCTTGGAGAGCTGGAGTGTGGTGAGCCGTTCTTCAACCTGAAAGAACTTCTCGTAGAATTTGGATACCATATCCTCCCACAAGGTGATAGATCCCAGCGTAAGGTTGGTGTACCAAGTATAGGCACGACCTGTGAGTGACTTGGAGAATTCATGGAGTTTGAGCCTCTTGTCCACAACAAATGTGCCTAAGGTTTGAACTGCTCTCTGGCGCTCCCCTGTTTGCCATTGTAACAAATGAACTTAGGAGGCGCGTATCCGAATGGGTAAGGCATGCCAACTATCTAGGGTGGGTATGGGGGGCGGTGATCCAGGTCTGGCATGGTGGGTATGGTGGCTCACTGTTGCTCAACAACATCTTGACTTGTTATTGTAGGGCGAAGATTTCTACAGACGCCGAAGGGACTAAGGGTGGGGTGCTCCTGTGTATTGAGGTGGCAACCATTGCGGGGGTAGCCGGTGTGACACGCACGCTTTGGGCATCAAAAAGATTGGCAGGTGTGGTTGGTGTAAAGAAAGGGGTCGACGTTTCGGGGGGAACAACAATATTCGCTGGCTGAGCATTTTTCAGATTTTGGAGAATTGCTGGTAATGCTTGCCCAATGCTGAGCATCATCTGACTCATCTGATTTTGTTGCTGCTGCATGGTCGCTAGCATATCGGTGAGACCGTGAATGGGGTTAAGGCTGGAACATTTGGAATGTCTCCTAATATAGGGGGTGTTGTGTTATTCCAACTGGCGGTGGTATTGCGGGGTCAGAACATTGCGGGTCCTCGCTGTGACGACTCCCATCAGGTACTTCTAAAGGGTGAGAATGTTGAGACTCAGCATGATTCGATCCTTGGCGTGTTGGCAATTGCTTCGAACCTCCTTTCATGGGTTCCATGATCACAAACGTAGACTCCCCAGTGGAGTCGCCAAATGTATAAAGGGGTGTAATACCATGGTTTGTAGGGAGTCACCGATCGTGCTGAGTATATGGAAGGAATTAGGAATGACTAGGTGAAGGATGAAACAATTCAGCTGAGAGAGAGAGAGAGAGAGAGAGAGAGAGAGAGAGAGAGAGAGAGAGAGAGAGAGAGAGAGAGAGAGAGAGACAATGGAGAGTCACTGGCAATCTTTGAAGTTCATTCGTCTGTCCTTCTAAGGATCTGGAGACTTCTTATATAGAGTCCCCTCGTCACAGCCTAAGCAAGATTGGACTCATAAACGATAAGGCCTATCCATAAGAATGCCCATCTGTAAGACTTTGGCGTGATAGGCTGGAGGACCAGAGTCCAACATGGAGTAATCTTCTTCTCTTAGCAAGACTGGCCTGAAGGCGGTTTGATCTAGTGTGGGGGTCCTACGGAGGCAACACATTCACCCTAAGCCATTGAACCATTTAAGTCCCAAATTTCCCGCTAAGTGCCAAACAGGTTGGTTGTTCGGACTTGCCTCCAAGCTGTCTCTAAACTTAGGGAGAGTACCTCGATGCTACCAAGGCACACACTAAGTGCCTATGATATCACGAGCAGATCGTGCGTGTGTTCTGTTCGGCGTTCCGAATGCGCAAGTCATGGACGTATGACATTCAGCGTCCTAAATACGCGCCATGACAAACGATTGGAAGAGTTTGATGGGTCCCACGTTCGATGAGACATTAATGCCAAGTGGCATGATTACACATAAAGGTACACACGGTGATCAAACTCAACCAAGGTAACATATATTCACTTATAATGCATGAATGAAACTACTAATAAAGATCACAAGACATTGCTAAGTTTAGATTTTTATTAATTTGGATGGAGAATTTGGTAAGAGAAAAGGAAAGAAAAAAAGATTTAAAAATTACATCGTATATCTGTTAGTTGTTAAAGTAGGTAGATGATAAAATAACATAAATCGAAAACAAGTAAAAACTTAGAGTCCCCTATCTCCTTCTCTTTTTTTTCTCCTTTCTGTTTTCTTTTCTTTTCCCTTAATAATGTCAGGTTCCAAACATAACATAATTGATTTTGTTTTGGGAAAACGGGTTGAATCTAATATGGTTAACAGACATGTATGATAGCGTCTCTTTGCTGTGATAAATTTTAGTGGGTGTATGCACATCTACTGTGATATTGATGTGATTAGATAGCAAGGTGGCCCGTTTTGAGTTCGATAACAGCCGCTAGGGAGGGTCTTGTTGGCTAAATCTTCTCTCCATTTCGAACCCAGATTGTTTATTCCATTGATAGCTGTCATATTGATCTAGAGAAGAAGAGGAAGACTTTTAGTCCCTTTTGCAGGCAAGATTGATCAAGAAACTGGACGAATTATACCTACCCAATAGCAGTTAAGTTCATAATTGAAGTTTTGAATATATATATATATATATATATATGTATGTTCAATTTTGTCCAACAGCTTCATCTTTCTCATTCTGCTCAAAAGTAAGCTTAATAAAACTCAGGAGGAAATCATAGCCAGGCAAGATTCATTGACAGTTGTCATATTTATCTGGAGAAGAAGAAGAATACCGTGTCCGTTTTGCAGGCAAGATTCATCAAGAAATTGGATGGATTATACACAATAGCGGTTAAAGTTCATATTGAAGTTCTGAATTCATATATATTTTCAGTTTAGTCAACAACTTATTTATTTATTTATTTTTTGTTATGTGGTTGGAGAGCCAGCTAATATGCACACCTAAATTAATTTCTTTCTTGATCAAGTCAAAAGCAGGTCATCTATGTCAAAATTAAAAAATTTACAAGAAATAAATCTCTAGGGTTATCAAATTTTGAACTCAAGATATCTGTTTATAACTCATCTTTATCTTCACCAAGTTATCCTCAAGATTCATCTTTTTCATTGTGCTCACAAGTTAACAGAAAAAAGTTTAGTGGTCAGGTAATACTAAATACTTGGTAGTAATTATGACACGTGGTATATGAATACATCAGTAACAAGAGTTAGTGGAATAGTGAAGAGACATCTAAAAAAAATTATCATTTGACAAAATTTGATAATATATTTTCTTAAAAGTCTTTTTACCACTTCACTAACTTAAGTTATTAACGTAATCAAACACTACGTGTTAATATTTAATAAAAATTACCACCAAATACTTATTTAATTAGAATTACTACTGAATACTTAGCATCTCACCGCTCAACTATTTTCCGTTATTAAAACTCAGAAGGAAACCAAAGCCAAATCTGGCATTGGGAAAATCCAATTGCCTCTTAAATGCACATGTGAGGGGTTTGACTTTTGCCTTTTTTTTTACAAGTTGGACTTGCTTGCTTGATGATCCTGACAACCACCACCCATGTAAACCCACCACAGTACTCTGTAAAGGTATTGGAGGAACCATAAGTGATAAGTCCCTCATGAATACCCTCACCAAGTGACAATGCAAAAACAGTTCTTTTTTTTTATTTTCTTTTTTTCCCTTTCCATTCTGAAGAATTGTCAAAACACAGCAAAGAATTTATTGAAAGCATGCACCTTTCTCTCCTCGACAGACTCAAAACCAAGCGAAAGGCCTTTAGGATTTCTCACAGAGAAAAGAAAGTCATAATTCCACCATGAAAGGAAACTTCCACAGCATACGGTTACACCATTGAACTGCAGATACATACACACATATATATACATATATATATGTATGTATATATATAAATGCAGAATGGATTAATGGGTTGAAAGCTGGCATGTGCAGAAGGCCATGGAACCCATGTTCTTTCCGAGAATGAAAAACAGCTAGCCATTTCCCCAACTTTTAAATTTCAATATTCTCAAATATGGTTGTTATTCCTTTGTAAGGACCATATCATCTCGAAAATCTTGTCTATCAATACTGACATTTGACACAATCATCTGCATTTCAGATAGGATCTTGATATATCTGCCAGCTAAAATTTTATTCAAACGATTCATGTGATGAAAATTTCACAGGAGAGTTGGGCCTTGGGACCCTACTTTCGGACCCTGGTTTCCTTGTGTTAATTAATAAGGTAGGGTCTTTTAGTCCTTGAGTTGTTCTATTCAAATGGGTTGGCAAAAGAACTTTCTATGCATTCATGCTCACCAGTAAATGGAGGATATATAACATAAGAAAACTAAAGTTAATTTGCAAGATTCCCAACAAAATTAATATGAAAAGGATGAACATTCAGCATATCAAGGCAACCTTCACTTGGATCATAATCAAATCACCTTATATTTGACAATATAAGCAAATACAAACAGAAAAACGATAGAGAATGTTTATACACAAGGATATTGATCATGACCTGGGCCTTTAATTTAAAATAAGATACATATCAAGGTTGTTTTAATAAATTTTAAAATTACCATCATCGCTCGCATCATTCTGAATTTATATTTTGTATAACTTTTATGTGAGAAACTTGAGCTGTAGTTATCTCTACCTATGAAAAGAGTTTTCCACGATATTTTCTTTTTAATCAACAAACTAGACTCGAGTCACTGACATCAAAGTCAATGGAGATTGGTTGAATTGGAATTTTTTTTTCTTGATTCATTCTTTAATTCTGAGAGTGACATGATTTTTGTGGCAATCTAGTAATGGTAGAGGTACTTTGACATTGTCTCAAGTCTAAATCGTACGTTGGGACCGGGCAGCCACATATTCATCCTTGTCCAAGAGAATACGAAACTTAGGTCCTACAAAGCTAAATGCTGCGTGAGAATTGCAACAAAGTTAGGTTTCACTCTTTCTCTGCAAACTCTCCAATCTATTTCTTGTTTTGATGGGGTTTCGCTTTCATTGTTATTTGTTTATCTTTCTTCTGTGGTACACATCCGCGAGACCATCAATAATTAAATAGAAATAATTAACTAGTGTCTTGGCCTAAAAAGTCGATGACTCATTGATTTCCTCAAACATTGCTCGCAAAGACTATCCACCTTTTGCATTTGGTACTCAAGAGAGCCAGCCATTAAGTACGGACCAAGCTAAGCAGGAGATGGAAAAATCACATTCTGATTTTCCTTTCTGGGATAGAAAGGCCTTGCTCTAGGATTCAAAACGCTAGCTCTCACGATGGCTTATAAACTTTTTAACCTTTATGAGTAGATGTTGCCAGTGTGTACTTTTTGCCCTTTTAACCTCCCCCACACCAAATGTACTTGTCTATGCGTTTTGGACGCATCCAATAGTCTCACAATTAAGTGAGTTTGACAACTCCTACTTACCACTTACATTTAAAAATCAACTAAAAATTGGGTTTTGACTTCAAATCAGAAAGACGTAGCTTATCACGAAATGCTGAATTCACGTGATCGTTACTTCAAATCTGATTGCGGTGGTAATTTTTGTGAATTAGATGTTTCGATGAGAGATCTTGCGTCGTGGTAGAGTTGAGTTCAGCTACAATTCACTTTCTCTCAAAAATCCTAACGAAGTAAGAGCTGTTATGATTATTCCCAACAAATAGCTACATTGATCGTTTCCTTTTACACTTCTGGCTAAGTTAAAACCAAAAAAAAGAACATGACAAATCAAAGGGCAGACTTAATGGTGTTGTTTATGGATATAAATTTCTCCTAACCTAGGTTGTAGGAGTTCCTACTGTATTTTGTGTATGTGATAACATACTATTTGATCACATATTATATATTTATTTTTATTTGAATATCTTGTACAGATATAATAATATCATAATTGGTGTCTAAAATCTAAAAAGAATATAAATAACCTAATAAAATTCTTTTAATATATGCTAACTTTATATATTTATTTTTATTTGAATATCTTGTACAGATATAATAATCTCATAATTGGTGTCTAAAATTTAAAAAAAATATAAATAACCTAATAAAATTCTTTTAATATATGCTAACTTAAAATGATACTACGTACACAACGCAGAAAAAACTCCTCCGAAATCTTTGTCCCTTGTTTATAATCAAATGTGGGACATGTAACTTGGGAACCATGATGAAGATGGTTTTGCCCAGATTTTTCGCTCGTTATGTTTATTCTCTCAATTCTTTGCTGCCAGACTCAGCCGAACTCACAAAAAGTGTTTTTAATAGAATTTGACGTTAATCCAAATTGAAGAGAGGAACCAAGGGTCAGCCTTAAGGTATGAAATTTAAATGTCTGCTTCTTTTAAAGTTTTAAGTTTGAAACTTTTAAGGTACTATCAATTTTTTTATACGAATCTTAGATTGGTCCTGTAATTATTCAAATTATGTGAGATGAGAAAATTGTATAAACTCAAAAATTAACCGACACAAACTGACTCAAAAACTCGATTAGCCAAAAAAACAAAAAGAAAAAAAGTCAAAGACGGGACCCGGTCACTGCAGTTTTGTTTTGGATGATGTTGGTATCCTTGACTTGAACTTGACCTTAGATCCGAGTAGACTCAATGGACTCATCTAGTAGCATAGGTTTGGGGATTTCACTTCAAAACTGTCTCTAATCTTTGGTTTAATGTCCTACTCTCATCGCAGTAAGGGCAGTATGGGTTGCACACATATTTCGAAGAGACTCCAGCCAATACATATATGTAAACACATACACGTATACACGTACACATTCCAATAAAAATATTTTTATGCCACTTTGTGTTCAATGTCATTTATATAATGTATGAATTTTATACATTTATATAAAAGGTCGCATTGTATGAATTCGATGAAATAATCAGTTTGCACACTCTATAACCAAAAAAAAAATAATAATAAGGGGGGTGAAATCCCAATTCTGAACCCAACCCAACATTTGATTGTGTAAATCAGTCATTTTACAGGTAGCTGGGGCTTAGACTTGAGTTGGGTTGTAATAGAGCATCAAAACTAACCAACCCAAATGAAGATGCAAGTCATGTTGTCACCATATGATGCCCTCATTAAATGGGTCTAGTCTAAGCCCAAGTTAGCAGGCCTAGATCTGACCCTGGGAAAAGCAAATTAATACATCCATTTGCAAATAGAAACCGATTTCATGATTCCAAAACCAGGTTGGAAACCACTGGAACCCCTACCACCCCCCCAACCCCACCGCCGCCGCCGCCCCCCCCCCCCCCCCGCGGGTGGGGATGGTTCAGTGCTGAGGTTTGGGGGTTGTTCAGACCATAGTTAGGAAAATAAGAAGTTAGGAAAACAGAAACGTAAAATGCAAGTAAAAAATATAGAGAAATAAAAAACGAATGGAAAACTTATTAAGAAGCTTTTACAAAATTTAAAGAAGGCATTTTAAAAACTTAGTGGAAATATATATGAATATTTTTATAGATATTTATTTGAAACAAAAATATATATATAAAAATTAATATTTCAAGTTTCTGAAACGTTTTTCTTAATTTTTCAAAAGTTCTCGTGAAATATACTAAATTTATCCTCATCATTTCTCCCGTGTTTTCAAAATGTTTTCTCAAATTTTGAAACATTTTTTAAAATTTTTAAATGAGTTTCGTACTCGTACCAAAAATGCGTTTTCCTAAAAATTACATTTTTGCCTTTCAAATGAGTTTTTTTTAAGTAATTATGCTTCGGACCTAAAAAAAATTAAATGAAAAAGGAAAAAAAAAAGGAAACTAGTAGTTCGATTTCCTTAGCTCTCAAGTTCCCCTCCCTTGGGCCCACCAATGAAAACTATGATGGAAGAAAAGAATGTTAGTGGTGGCCCTGGTGGGGGTGGGGGGTGGGTGGGTGGGTGTATGGCCAACTCAACGTGGAGGAAGATGTTTAACATCTCTTTAAATGGGGCCATAGCGCAAAAGGATAGCCCATCAAAAGCATCTCAATTGTCTCAAATATAGAGCCAGAGGACGGAGGTTGAGTACTTGACTCATTTTAACGGATTGATTGATGGGCATTTGGGCCTTCAACCATCCAATCTACCATAAGGGGAGATGCCCTTGGTCTACACTTCCTCAATGCCTATGAACCTTTTCTTTGGGGAATGTGTGCCCTAATTTGTAGGAAAGCTTTGGGATTTTTTTTTTTTCCTATTAAGGGTGTTCAGGCTAGTTTACGAGTCTTTCGACTAATTCTCTCTCCGTTTTCACATGAGAAGTGGTGATGAAGCATTTAATCAAAATAAAGGGTATTTTTGTTACTTGGGAGTAACTGGTGCGAGAGAGAAGCTATAAATGTATCGAAAGTGAATGTCAATTTAATCATCTCAAAAGAAAAAAAACACACAAAATACGAGAAGGTTTTTAGTTGATCACAGCATATGTTAGTCCAATTGATAGTAGGCATGTCATTTCATAATGCACCAAGTACTCAGAAGACAGTCGAGACATTCCATTTAGCTCTTGGTGGGTCCATACGGTCCTTGCACAAACTATGGAAGAGAATTTGGTGGGAAATTGGTAGTTTCAATTTCAAACACTTCAAATGCAGTGTATACAACTTTATTTTGATATAAAGCGGGGTCGAACTTCTTGGTTGTGAAACATTTTCAAAAGACGCAATACATTTGGAAATTAAGTTGTCACAACTGTTAAAGTAACGAAAACATTTATAAATCTAAGTTAACACTAGTATCTGCTAGCCCGACATGATGAAAAATGATCATTCTATTCCTAAATAGTCTGACACGCCTTTCGAGAAAGTATAAAGTCCTTAAGATAGAAAGTCCAACCCAAAGAGGTTGGCTTACGAGTGCCGACCTACCAGATAAAGCCCATGCCGATCAGAGGTACAAACCCAAAGTGGTTGGCCCATGGATCCTAATCTAAAAAGTACTAGGACTAATGAAGTCCGTAATACAAATCATATTCCTAAGTGAACTAGGACAAGCAAAAGATAAGTCCAATACATTAAACCGACTCAATTAATAAGGATTCCTAGGAGGAAAGTAATTTCAATTCTCAAAGGGAACATGGCATTCCGAAAATTATAAATACCCCTATGCACTAACGGCGTAAGGTTCGTTCACTTGAGTTTTAGCTCTCTAATATTTTATTCGATTCATTGTGATTAAGCTTGCTAACTTAATCATCGGAGTGCCTTCGACCCAAAGAGGGTCGAGACATTCTCATCGTCTTCTTCTTTTGCAGATTGTTCGTGCTCGTCAGTTTAGTTTCGAGAGTTCAACTGGGCCTTCTTAAAAATCTCACCTACAATTGGCGCTGTCTGTGGGAAGGTCTACACAACAATGAGTACCAGCTATCTTAGAGGGAGAGTTGATCTTACCAACATGGAACTAGATGACAACCATGACGTCTGTAGTCACAACGGCACACACCAATCAAATTGGCATGATGATGATTCGGTGCGAACTCCAGAAGGATACTTTATCAGGTCAGAGATACAATTCCCGAGAGGTAACTGGTTGGCAAGACAGGAGGGTCTAGCATAAACTCCATAGTAAGCCCAAGATCCAAACTACCGGAGGAATCACTGCAGTAACTTGAATCCATCACCATCCAGTGGCTACATACCCAGTAATTTGTCGCTCCGAACAACCAAGCGTAAGCTCCGGCAACAGGATGAAGAGATTGCCCACCTAAGGTCTACAGTTACAGCACTTAAGGAAGTGATTGCCAGACGGGATAGGCGAATACCTGAGAGATCACTAGATCGGTGGCACAGAAAGAGATCGAATTCAAAAAATATGAGCCGCCCAGCCGCACGTTCAATAGGGAGCCATACAGCTAGTACAGGGCATTATATGGAACGACGGGAAGATTAGCAGCCCCGGAGGAGTCGAACACTAGTAAGAGACCCGATAAGGGTTGAGCCAGAGCAACAAGACTGTGACAAATGGCTGGAGGATAGGCTCAACAACCAGGATAAGTGCTAAGGGGCGGATAGCCCAAGATATAGCCAAGAAAGCCCTGGACCAGATTGCTTCCACCCCTTTCACAGAAGAGATTAAGACATGTTGACCTCCTAGGAAATTTGCCTCACCAAAGTTCACTCCTTATGATGGGAAGTCAGATCTTATTACCCATATTTGGCACTATAAGTAGATGATGGCACTATGGAGCTACAACGATTCATTTATGTGTCGAGTTTTCCCGTCAAGTCTTGGAGAGGTAGCTTTACGATGATTTGACAAGTTGCAGTCTAGATCAGTATCAAGCTGGAGACAACTCGCTGAGCTATTCACTAATCGGTTCATAACCAATAGCAAACAGCCAAAGAAGGTGGACTACTTGCTGACATTAGAAAAGAAAGATGACGAGGGATTGAGTGCGCATTCCAGAAGATAATGGGAGGCTTATAATGAAATAGAGGACTACAACAAGCAGTTGGCTGTTGCACAGTTCAAAATCGGCCTTCCCAGAGAATACCATTTGAGGCAATCCTTCATAAAGAAACCAATCACTCGTGTAGAAGACCTGATGCTGAGGATCGAATAGTATGCACGGGTAGAAGAGGATGTACCACTACCGATGCATGAGAAGGTCGGCAGGAAGACCGAAAAGAAAGATGGGCGTGAAAACAAGAAGCCCAAACGTGAGGAGAATAACAACAACATTCGGGGTAGGAAATCTACAAAAGGGGTCAACACGGTATTCAAGGACCCAATCTATAAGATTTGCTCCAAATAAAATACAAGGCCTTCTTTAAATGGCCTCCAAAGTTGGGAGGAGACCCTGCCACGTGAGACTAGAGGGAGTTCTGTTCTTATCACAGGGAAAAGGGGCATCAAACGAAGAATTGCTAGAATCTTAGGAACCACTTGGAAGAATTGGCAAATGCTGGACACCTTGACCAATACATTGATTGAGAGAAGATAAAGTGGGAGGCAGAGTAGACAAAACAGGAAGCTGCTTCACAGAAGGAAGTCAGAACTGAACCTACTCGAGTTCTCAATGTCCTCTATGGATCGGCAGAATCAACAACCGTAGACCCATACAGATACCGGGCGAAGATCCAGAAAGCAGCACACCTCAGGGAGGTAATGTAGTTGAAAACCCCCAACAAAAAGGCAAAGATCGACAGGAGTGCTGAGGCCATAACCTTCACCGATGACGACTTGGCAGGGGTGTAACTGCCACACAATGACGTGTTGGTGGTAACTCTACGATTGGGGGATTATGATGCAAAAACGCTGCTGATTGATCAAGAAAGCTCCTCCAAAGTTATGTTCTACGACCTTTTCAAGAAGCTAGGACTAAAGAATGCCGATCTCCAACAATCTTTGAACCCCCTAGTTAGATTCAGCTCGAATTCGGTCTACCCGCTGGGAAAGGTAATTGTCCCCGTTACTGCGGGAGGGATCACTATTCAGACGAAGTTCCTGGTGGTCAAGGTGCTTTCTCCCTACAATGCAATCATGGGTTAGACATAGTTGCACCTCATGAAAGCCATACTTTAGTCCTATTATCAGCTAATCCGTTTTCCAATTCTGGGAGCAATAGGAGAAATAAGAGGGAACCAGGTAGCGGCTAAGCAGTGATTCCTGACGGCATGCACCACGAAGGAAATAACAGGTAAGGTACAGATGATGGAACTTCACGAAGACACACCCACGATTGATGATGTCGGGCTATTACCAGAAAACAAGGCCGTTGAGGACTTGAAAAAGATTTATATAGATCAGCACGATGAAGAAAAGTATTTTGTTCTCGGCACCTCTTTGTGCAAATCTGAGGAAAAATCACTGATCAACCTATTAACAGAGTATATTGAAGTGTTTGCCTGGACACTATATGACATGCCAGGAATTGATCCACAAGTAGCTTGCCACAAACTTAGCGTGGACCCAAACTGTCGACCTGTGGTCCAGAAAAAGAGAAGGGCAGCTACTCAAGCGGACAGTTTGTGTTAACTTCACCAACCTAAATAAAGCATGCCCCAAGGACCCTTTCCTCCTTCCAAAGATCGACTAGTTGGTGGATGCAACAATTGAATTTGAGAGGATGAGTTTTCTAGATGCCTATAGCTGGTACCACTAGATCCAACTTCATGAAGAACATCAAGAAAAAATTGCTTTTATCACCCCGAGGAGTATCTTCTGCTACAAAATAATGCCCTTTGGTTTAAAGAACGCAGGCATCACCTATCAGAGACTAGTCACCAAAATGTTCAAATAACACATCGGCAGCATTGCTGAAGTGTACATTGATGACATGGTAGTCAAAAGCAAGGTTGACGGACAACACTTGGCCGATCTAAAGGAAGTGTTCAACATCCTCAAAAGCTACAATATGAGGCTCAATGCCTCTAAATGTGTGTTCTGGGTAAGCTGTGGAAAGTTTCTCGAATTTTTGGTTACTCATTGGGGGATTGAAGTAGATCCGAATCAAATAAGTACAATCTAGAATATCCAGGCCTCGAAGAACATCAAGGAAGTCCAGAAGTTGACCGAAATGGCAACCGCTCAAAACCGGTTTATCAGTTGATCTTCAAATAAGTGCCGACCATTCTTCCAACTTCTGAAAAAAAAAACGAGCAATTCAATTGGAATCATGATTGTGACCAGGTTCTTGCTGAGCTGAAGAAATATCTGGCCCAGCCGCCTCTACTTTCTACGCCGCTAAAACATGGAGAGTTCTATCTTTATCTAGTAGTATTAGATCACACGGTGAGCGTTGTCCTACTTCGTTAGGAAGATAGGCAGCAGAAGCCAGTCTACTACATCAGCAAAACTCTTTTGCAAGCAGAAAAAAGGTATCTTCCCCTAGAGAAGCTAGCCCTTGCATTGGTAATCGCGTCATGGAAGTTGGTGCAATATTTCAGGGCCCATACAATTAACGTTTTCACAGACCATCAGCTTAAGCCACTCCTCAGAAGAGCTGATTTCTCAGGAAGACTAGCAAAATGGGCGGTAGAGCTGGGAGAGTTCAACATTAAATTCCTACCTAGGTCGGCAGTGAAAGATCAGGTACTTGCAGATTTCATTGTTAAATTTTCTCTTGAACTGCCCCAGAAACCCATTCAGACACCCGATTTTGATCAATCAAATATCGAACCCTCCTTGGAATTTTGAGAGATTGCTAATCATTGGAAACTCTTTATCAATGGAGTATCCAATGATAAAGGGGTAGGATCGGGCATAGTACTCATCACGCCAGATGGCATGGCATTGGAGCAGGCTATAAAGTTGAAGTTCACTGCATCAAACAATGAGTCAGAATATGAGGTTCTGCTCGCTAGATTGCACCAAGCTACAGAGCTTAAGATCGCCGAGATAGTTATTTAGATTCCCAGGTGGTGGTTAACGAGATTATGGGTGAGTATGCGGTAAAAAATGACAAGATGGCACAGTACCTGCCAAAAGCAAAAGCGCTGCTCGGCAAATTTAGCAAATACAAGTTCCATTAGATTAGCCGCAATAGCAACGCTCATGCCGATGCCTTGGCAACCCTGGCAGCGGCCCTAAAGTCGGGGTCAATGAGAACAATTCACGTAAAAACACTGTCTAGCCCAAGCATATTTCAAGAAGAAGTGTAAGCCTTGGTTATTGAGCAATTAGGGCCATCTTGGATGGACCCGATCATCTCCTACCTCGATAAGGGCGAGTTTCTGGAAGACAAGAGTGAAGACAGAAAAGTCAAGAACAAGTCATTAAAAAACTGGCTATCACCTAACAAGGAACTGTATAGAAGGTCATTCACAGGCCCCTATCTTTATTGTGTCCTTCTCGACAAAGTGTAGGGCATTCTGTTTGAAATCCATGAAAGTATCTGCGAGAGTCATGTTGGCGGAAGATCTCTTGAATACCGAGCTATTTCTTAGGGCTATTGGTGGCCTTATATGTAGAAGGATGCCGCCCAGTATGTTCTGAAATGTGAGACATGCCAGAAGTTCTCTCTGATAATCCACCAGCCTGCCGAGGACCTCACTACAATCACCAACCCATGGCCTTTTGCATAGTAAGGGTTAAACATAGTCGGCCCACTGCCTCGAGCTCTAGGGAATAAGAGATTCCTCATAGTGGCAACTGATTACTTCACTAATTGGGTGAAAGCAGAGCCCTTATCTACTATTAGAGAAATTGACGCTAAGAGGTTTGCATGGAGGAGCATCATTACAAGATTCGGCATACCCCGTGCATTAGTTTCAAACAATGGCATCCAGTTCAACAGCAGCATGTTCAGAGAATTCTGTAATGGGCTTGGGATCAGAAATTGCTACTCAACGCTGGCCTATCCATAGTGCAATGGGCAGGCCGAAATATCAAACAAGACCATATTGAATGGACTAAAAAAAAAAGGCTAGAAAAAGCTAAGGGAAGATGGGTTGAAGAGTTGTCGAGTGTTTTATGGTCTTATAAAACCACTTCAAGGAGATCTACTTAAGAAACTCCTTTCTCAATGGTATACGGGGTAGAGACAGTAATACCCTTGAAAGTCGGACTTCCTACCATTAAAATGGCAGCATTTGACACCGACCTCAATAACCAGACTTTGGTAAAGGACCTCGACCTTATTAAAGAGAAAAGAGAGGCTGCCTTACTCAAACTTACTGGATATCATCAGCAACTAAGCTGAGTCTACAACAAACGAGTCCAGCCAAGAGTTTTGCTCCCGGTGAACTAGTGCTAAGAAAAGTATTGGGGGTAATTAAGAATCCGGTAGATGGGAAGCTCGGCCTAAACTGGGAAAGCCTTTATAAAATTGCGTCCTAGGTCAGCGTCCTAGGTCAGCGTGGGGGCATACCGACTGGAAACTGTCGAAGAAGAGCGACAACTACCCTGACCATGGAACATTAATAATCTCAGGAAGTTCTACCAATAGGAGTCTTCTTATTTCCAAAAGATGTAATCACCTACAATAATACTTTGTTGCATATTATCAATAAAACTGAGAGTTATTCTACAAATCTACATGTTGATGCCATTCCAGCAAGCAGGTACCAAAGCAAAACAAAAACTAAGTGTAAAAACTTGGTTCTATCCAAGTTGGGTAGGTTGGCCAATGAAGGTTACAAAAATCAAGTGTAAAAACTTGGTCCTGTCCAAATTGGGCAGGTTGGCCAATGAAGGCCACAAAAACCAAGTGTAAAAACTTGGTCCTGTCAAAGTTAGGCAGGTCGGCCAACGAAGGCCACAAAAACCAAGTGTAAAAACTTGGTCCTGTCCAAGTTGGGTAGGCCAGCCAATGAAAACCACAAAAACCAAATGTAAAAACTTGATCCTGTCTAAGTTTGGGCAGGTCGGCCAACGAAGGCCACAAAAACCAAGTGTAAAAACTTGATCCTGTCCAAGTTGGGCAGGGGCAGGTCGTCCAATGAAGGCCACAAAAACCAAGTGTAAAAACTTGGTCCTGTCCTAAAAATTTGGACAGATCGGCCAATGAATGCCTTAGCCTAGAAAGGCAAGATAGAAAAAAAAATCTAAAGCTAAAATTGTGCACTTTAAATGAAGAAACATTCATACAAGAGTCAAATTAGAAGATAGTAAATATCCATTCAAAAAAAAAAGTTGATCCATTACAAGATTTCGCAAAAGGGAGATACAATTACTTCAAAATAGAAAACTAAAAAGCTAGGCTACGACATCTATATCAGGCTTCTTAGCAGGGTCAACTGAGTCAAAGATAATGAGATCAGCATCAACTGTCCTTGGGATTTCAGCCTCAATTGACTTCAACATGTCCACATAAGCTGTCATGGGGACACTATTTTCAGTTGTCTCGGATGCACCCATAGCAAGAACCACTAGAGTCTCTGCATCTTTGGTCATCTCGGAGGCATCCTCGTCACTGCCCCCAAGTGTCTTCTCAAAATAGTCTGGAATATCTTTCCAAAGGCTAGAGGAGCTCTCGACATTTATCACCTTTAGAGCACCGTGCCAGCCTTCGATGAAGATAGACTGCTCGAGATTGACCATCTGTTCAGCAGTATCATTCAAGTTTTGTTTATGCCTCTCCTCGTACTCGGCCTTCTACTTGGCAAGCTAGGTTTAAAGTGTCTCAACTTCGGCCCTCGACTTGTATAAGTCTACCGTGAGTACTGCTTTCTCATCCTCCAACTTCGACACTGCATCATCTTTCTGGATCAGGTTAGCTGTAGCCTGGTCCAGGGCAAGTTTTGCCTTTTTGGCTTCTTTTTAATTGTCAGACTGACCTGTTTTGCCTAGCTCCACTCCAGCTTTAGCGTGTCGTGATCCTCAACAATCTTGTTGTGCTCCTTAAACAGAGCTCAGAAGCTCCGTATGGCCTCCAAAGCATTGAGAGAGCCCTAGAAGTGAAATAGAGGCAACAAAATTAGTACATAATCAATAAATTCACTACTAAAAATAGAGGGGGGAAGGAACTTACCAGTAAGGATTCATGAAAGGCTTCTAGAAAGATAGAAAGATTGTCGTTGCTCTCCAACAAATCAACGTCGACTCGCTGGAGGTTACTTTCGACTACCCCCAACTCCACTTTAGCTGACTGGATAAAGGAGTCTGTCAGTCGCATACAACGGTCACCAACTGTGGGTTTGACAACCACAAAGTAAGCATCATCAGTTGTTGCACCGTAACTTGGAAGATGGTCTGTTGGCACAACTTTGGCCTTCTTTGTTGCGAGCTCAATCAGTCCTTCTTCTGTCGATGGCTTTTTCTTCGACACCTTTGTCTCCCTCTTCTGCTTCTCAGGTTCAGTAGGGCCGAGTTTTATAATAAGGGCAGGGGGAATGGGCTTCACCATTTCGGCCATAGGCTTCCCCGACTTCTTCAATTTCTTTACCACCTTCTACAATATCATCTCCCTGAGGTTCATTTTATTAGGAGTGTTGGAGTCCGAAGACGAGGAGTACACTAGCTGGTGCTTCTTTCCAATTTTAGTAGTAGCCCGGCAGTCTGGCACTGTGACTAAAGTTGAAGTAGATGTTAATTCAGATGACCTTAATTGATCCGAGGATATATCTTCGATTGAATGATCACCAAGATGGGCCGCTGTGTTAGTAGTGGTCTGAGGCACTTCAAATGATTCCCAAATTGGGAAGTTAATTCCTGATGACCTCGGGATCACGTCTTCAACAACTCGAGTTGTCGAGCTCCCTACTGGTGGCAGCTCGTCAGCAGGCAAGTCGGCAATGGTCACCCAGTCGTTGAAATGTATACGCTTAATAGTAATCCCCACCAGGATGTCGGCAAACTCACCTACTGCACCCTCCTCTACTAGCTTGGCAATCACAACTGTTGGGATCCCTGCCGAAGCGGTGAAAGTGGAGACCCAGAGTGGGTATTTTAGCAAGATGTGAGGCGTCTTGGCGATATCGTGGAGCTGACTAGTACCTCTGTAATTTATAACCTTGTTCAAATCAGGCGAGTTGACTCCCCACGTTTGCTTCTTGTTCTGACCAAATACTGGAAAAATCAAAACAAGGCAAGTTAGTTGTGTACAAGTTAAAATGCATGAAAAGTAAAAGGTCGGCACCAACCTAACTCTCTGGGGGTTCTACGACATCGAGTCAACGGCATTTGGTGAACAAAAAGGTCGCCAAACTCCTAAGGTCTAGAAACCCAGACCGTGACATCATCTACTCCCTTACCCAAGGAAGGGAGACATTTTACTATTTCCCTGCTTTTATCGGTCACCCTAAGGTATACTTTCCAACTATCGCGCCCAACTTTGCACAGAGTGTAGCAAAAGTCAAGCTAGGCAAGCCCTAGGTTTACGCTTAGGATTCGGTTCAGCTAGAGCACCCCCATTACAATCCAATAAGTATTTGGGGTTACTTAGGCAGGACATAAATCATGATGTTAAAGGAATTTTACAAGAAAAGGATGAAGAGAAAATCTAACTCCACCCTTTATGATGGCAATTATAGGGAAGGGCATGCCCCTATTGGTTTCCTCCATCCTATAGTCGTCTGAGTCAACTGACTCTATGCCGACTTGGTCGGCAATAATGTATCTGGTCTTAAAAGCAATAACAGTCGCCGGACTATCTACGAGCTTCCTAAGGCGAGCCGCCATCAGGGGACGACCATAGAAAAGTAGGGAAGAAAAAGAAGAAAGCAAAGGTGCGAAAGACTTACAGTTTTAAGGTAGGAGCCACTCTCTCTCTCTCACCAAGAGTCTTTAGCTAGATTTGAATGTGGAGAGTGAGAGGATATGCTCAATTTATAAGGAGCCATGCCGTTGGTTCAACAACGACCATCATGACGCTTGAGCCAATCATCACCTCGGAAGCCCAATCGACGTGTCCTTTCGATTGCAGGGCTCGTACGGGACGTCCACGTGTTACGAAACGGCGGGAAGACGAAAAGATGAACTTTAAATGCAAATTTCAACCCTTATCCCCTATGTTTGTCCAAACTTTGAGCAAGGGCTGACAGGCAATTATAGGCCCAATGAGAGCCAAGCCCAAGACCAGGAGAGACCAGCCTAGAGAGGTTGGTCCACAAGTGCCGACCTACTAGACGAAGCCCATGCCGATCAGAGGTACGGACCTGAAGTGGCTGGTCCATGGATCCTAATCCAAAAGGTACTAGGACTAATGAAGTCCATAATACAAATACTATTCCTAAGTGAACTAGGACAAGCAAAAGATGAGTCTAATACATTAAACCGACTCAATTAATGAGGATTCCTAGGAGGAAAGTAATTCCAATTCTCAAAGGGAACATGGCATTTCGAAAACTATAAATATCCTCATACACTAAAGGTGTAAGGTACGTTTACTTGAGTTCTAGCTCTCCAATATTTTATTCAATTCATTGTGATTAAGCTTACTAACTTAATCATTAGAGTGCCTTTGACCCAAAAAGGATCGAGACATTCTCATTATCTTCTTCTCTTGCAGATTGTTTGTGCTTGTCAATTCGATTTCGAAAGTTCAACCGAACCTTCCTAAAAATTTCACATACAAAAAATATTGGAAAGAGTAGGTTTTGACTTACGTTCCCTACTCCAAACACACAAAATAAGTAGATAAATAGTAAATAGATGACTAATGACCATGTAAAAAAAACAAAAAAATTCCACAACTAATGCCTCGTCTCTTCTTTGATCAACAACCGATGCCTTGTCATGTAGTCAAAGTAACTAATCGTAAATTATAAAAAAGATCTATTGACTGAAATCGAAATCTTCTCCTTCTTCTCCTCAGGTAGAAGGCCATGTAGTTCTTCTGAAGCACCGTCCAAGAGTGTTTGAATAATGAAATGTAAAATACACAAGTTGTTTTCAATAACAAGTACACATCATCTAGGTACAAAAATTGGGTGCGCTACCTCGATTCTAAGCTACCCTATATTCTAAACAGTATGATCTTTCACCACTTCTAGGTCCAAGATCAATTGGGTGCGCTATCCAAAAATCTAAACACTCTGATCTTTTCCCACATCTAGGTACAAGCTACTCTAGATTCTATACACTCTGGTATTTAATCATGTAGTAAGTCCTAAAAAACTTGTTCCTCACCTGGAATATTTTCACTATTATCATTACTTTCTGTTTCCGTTTTATCCGGAAGGAAAGGGAAATGAAAAGAGCACGTGGAAAGCTACTTTGTGGGTCGTGGTCTATGCCAAATCTTCACAGCATCAGTCACTCTACTTTCCTCATTGAACTATTTTCCACATGTCTATCAAATAACAACTAGAAAAATGGGGGAAAAGAAGAAGAAGATGATTTGGAGACATAAGATCCTGCACAGTTTGCCTACTGTAGATTTTGTTGGCCTTGCAAGTTGGGTACGGTTGGTGAGAAACAAAATGTCTCATTTTCCATATATAATCCGTTGCCACATCATCCATGTTATCAAGTCCCCATCAAACTTCAATTTCACACCTTAATGCTGTTACACCATGAGCAAATGCAAGCTTTACTCTACAAAGTATAGAGACATTTGTTATTTGTTAACTATTTGCCTCCATACTTGTACACTAAGGCAGTATCTTAGGCATGCGAGTAATGAAAACCAAGTGTTAGCAGGTTTTCATTTCGTGGGCTCAAGATATGTAAAACCTAGGCTTAGGTGACTACAAATAATTAAAATTGGGTAATGTTTCATGTAGCACGCTAAGTGATAGGTTTAGTTGATAGTGTTGTGTACAATAGGCAAATTAAGAACTGATGTGTACTTGAACTTAATTTTGAAATTTTCTTGAAAAATAAAAGCTTCTTGCATGGAGAAATGTTTGCTCAACTTAGTATTGGAGGGAACACTACTACTCTCTTGCTCAAATGTTGTTTCACATTTCGAATCCTAAAGTGGTCATAAAATCATTGTAACAAGTTCTCAGACAGATCACACGTTACTTCGAGAAAAGCATAAATTATGTACCTAAAATTATCCCAACATTTCAAAGGATCTTCTATCGATCCCAGCAGCTGTATAGGTTTTGAGAATGAACTCAGTACCAACTCAACAAAGTGGAGTTATTGCATCAACACTAATAATACCTACAATGTGTGTTAGGATTCATGTATCTTTCAATGCTTTATGCTAAAGATATTTTACAATTTGGGTGTGCATATATCCAATGAGTGTTCAGCGAGCTCCCATGTACGATTAAATGTCAATTAAATCGCATTCTTGATTAGCCACCACATATGTCTTTGTCCCTCCCTCCTCACCATAATAAGGCCCCCAACTTATGCATATATCTCCTCCATCTTTCAATTTGTAGGGCAACTACTTGTAAACATGCATATTTCTCATTGCCGACTGCACCATAGGTTTGTCCCTTTGTATTTGCTTTCAAATGGTGGAGGGTTCTTTTAACTTATTGGTGCATCCATTACTCAAGGACCACTTGAACCACTCAGCACCATTCAATAGGGAAAATTGAGACTATTTCATAAAAAAAAAAAGATCGTAATTAAACGTGCAGATTTCAATCTTTTTTTTAGGATAACATCCCCTAAGTTGTTGCTATAAATTGTGGGTGTATTGTTACAATCTTGGATTTGATGTGAGCAAGGAGCTGAGGCCAGCTCCTTTTTACATGGTGGGCAATGCTCTTAATTATTGGAATCTTAGGTAATTAGACAATGGTTGTTGACACATGTTTTTAAGGGCCATAGCAACCCCTGCCTTTAAAATATCATTTTGGACCCACATATAGAATAATCAACCAGCTTAATGAGTATTATTGCTAGCAATAAAGCTTTGCTTTCCCATCAAATTATATAGCTGCTCTAATTGTGCAGAAATGACCTATCCTGTGCTCTAAAGTCTTGCAAGGCAGTTGGACGATCATTTCCAACGACTATTCTGGGGTTCC
Source organism: Euryodendron excelsum (assembly GCA_033060915.1). Classification (NCBI taxonomy): domain Eukaryota; kingdom Viridiplantae; phylum Streptophyta; class Magnoliopsida; order Ericales; family Pentaphylacaceae; genus Euryodendron; species Euryodendron excelsum. The sequence goes on along the minus strand of CM065384.1, from coordinate 32,765,562 downwards.
TATGGTTTTTGCAACCATAAGGGCCATCTAGGTCCTTCACATCTCCTTCAAGGTTAGTACGGACTAATTAGAGCGCGACACGTTGAAGAATCAAGGATGTCCTAGCCGCAAAGCCAAAACATGAGGTAGTGATTCAGCTCATTTTCTTTCATCTGTTTTTTTTTTTCTTTGATCTTTCGGATAAATTGTTGGAATTACCACTCTCCTATGACTAACAACAAAGAATTTCTGCCATAAAGAAGGAGATGTAAAATGATTAAAATAAGGCTACTTATGGCATATTTCAATTTGCAAGTGGTAGTTCACTATTCACCAGTATAAATATATATATATATATATACATGCTAGGGTTAGGTTATTGTGTCAACCCACTCAAAGCTGTCTTTTTTCTCCAAGCTCTCCACACAATTCTTGATATATATACCAGCTTCTGGGTTTTTGGATCAGTGAATTGATCAGAAAACTTTGCTGGTTAGAGAAGCATGAAGAAGCGCGTTGTCAGAAGGGATGGATCCAACAGAAGTGCCAGTGGCTCGGTTGCTAGGAGCGTCCGATACGCAGAGTGCCAGAAAAACCATGCGGCTAATATCGGAGGGTATGCCGTGGATGGATGCCGGGAGTTCATGCCAAGTGGCGAGGAGGGTACCAATGGGGCACTGACATGTGCTGCTTGCGGCTGCCATCGGAATTTTCACAGAAGGGAAGTGGAAACTGAGGTAGTTTGTGAGTCTTCTTGACCTTCTCTCTAGCTTAATGGTGCCTAGCTTGAAATCAAATGTCAGAAGAGAGTGCTTTCAAGTGTGAGGATTTGCTCATAGTTTTCTGTTTGGTGTTTGAGATTGCTGTACAGTGTTTTCAATAAAAAAAAAAAAAAAATTTCCTCATCAACATAATGAATCTGGTACTTCAATTAAGGTACCATAAAAGGAATTAATTTGAAGTGTTGTTTTCGGAGGGGTCAAGATTGATGTTTTATTTCTCCCTCCTATTTCTTTCTTTGATTACTGTTTTGTATACTTACTGATTGTAATTTAAAACAAATTGGAGGCTGAGTGATCATTTTTTCTGATACTTAGCTGTGTATGAGCGGTATGAGAAGATAATGCACATGTTGCTTGAAGAAGTAATTATTTGAATTGTATGAAATTTGAGCATCATAGCTATAGAGTGCTTAATATATCATGAATTGCATTTGAAACACAATGACATAAGTAGCATAGTTGGCAATTGCATATTGAAAGGAGGTTAAGTGGAAATTAGCACAAACTTGCATCATACAATTCCAAGGAGATGGACACCAATATATATATATATATATATATTATACACAACATGTCAAAGGGGTTTGAATTTGGTTAACAGGATTGTGTTTTTTATTGAAGACACATGCTCGACAGACTATGAATTATTAATGGATAAATGAAGCTCAAACCGATAAAGCAGATGGTCCATTGCTACAACTTCCCATTTGTCAGCACTTCCATGGTCGTGCAATATGCATATCCTATCCCCTCTGTCTTGCAGTTTTCTTGTGCAAAACAGCAGTATTAATTGAACCCAGTTAAGCCAACCAGAGTGATACATATATATATATATATATATACACACTCTTTGGGGTTTTGAGCATTTTCAGGAGCCACAATGACAGACAGCAAAAAAAACCAAAATTTCTCTTGTTTTCTAGTGTTCGATTTTCTTGTCAGCCAATCAGACCAGGATAGAAACTTAGTTTTAAAACAAAAATACTTTAATCTTTGTAGAATCCGTCACCCTTTTTTTTTTCCCCAAATTTAAGAAGCCCACATATCTAATCATGTTTTCTTGCCTTAATTCAGAACTTATTTGCAATTTTCTTAAAGGAGACTAGACTTCAGTCTGCAAATAAATTAAGGTTGTGCGAGTGATCCGCATCTCTTTGGAATGATCAATGGAACTGACTATAATATACCAAAGCAAAAGACAGAAGATTAGAAAAATACATTGAAGTGGTATACACAAGTGGATAGTGGAGACATTACTTTCTTATCTCATCCTCCCATCAGATTGAATCTCTTACATAATATATTGCTTAGAAGTAGCAAACTATCAGGAAAGAAGACATTGGCTACATACTCACATAAGGCAACCAGAGAGAGAGAGAGAGAGAGAGTAAATGATGAGGAAGTTTGTCATCTGCAAAATATATACTTGCCTTTAAGGATCAAATGACTCTTATAATCTCAAGATACAATTCTATTTGAAATTTTGTCAAAAGCTGGCGAAGACATGGTGGGGGGAAATATCTACTCAGAGACAGATTGTTAGAAAGAAAAGGCAAGGCCAGGAGGTCTGTCCTCAGGCAATGTTTCATTGATTGTAGCTGGCACAACCATGAATCTGAAAAGGAGTGATAACATGCAACATGGCATCACATATATATTTTATTGGTTATGAAGATGTTAGAAAAATATGCTATGATCATAATCTTGTTCACAAATTTGTTTAAACAAATCTGTCCAGACACCCATGTGCTCCTGTAGACTCTCCTGCTGGCCTTGATTTATCATCAAGGGATGCATTTGCAGTTTTTTTATTTTTTTTTAATCATAAATATATGTAAAATGCTACACATAATCACATTTTTTAAAGTTATTTTCTTACTCTAGGCATATCAGACAATAGTACTCATATTGGTAAATGCACACAAGATCTACTCACTTATATGAAAAAAGTGTCATTAAAAATAAGATTATGTGTAGTATTTTTTTAAATAAAATTTAATTCTAGAACACCTTTATATTTTTTTTAATATAGAGTTTGATCCGTTACGAGTATTACGACTTCGTTTTCCATCTCTCTTGCAAAGGCCAGACCTGTGTTATAGAGATACAAGCTCGTCAGCTAGCCCATAAAGCTTATCGCTTGTCAAAGTTGGGATGGGCCTTTTAAGGCCTTAAAGCAGAAGCTATATCGAGTTTGGATGGCTAGAGAGAATTGCCATTTTTCTTTAAAATAAAAGGCTCTTTTTTTTTAAGGTTCGGGCTATGATTTGGCTCTGCAATATTTGTCAAACTTTTTTCTTCGAAAATTTCATTATGTTATGGAAGCTTAATAGTACCTCATTGTCGTAGGCCATCTGGGCTTGGATTAAATTAGGTGACTAATTCGCTAATTCATGCCGATAGATGTTGATAAAAATCTAGTAATTAAATAGTACCAAATCGTGATACTAATATTCATCAAATTTTGTCTTTTGACATTTATTTTTTAAAATGTCTCTATTTATGACAAATTAGTATTGCTAAACTACCCGACTGCTCAACTTTTTCTCGTCGACGATGCTTCTAGTTATTCTAATTTTGTGTACAAAGCAAAGGTTATTGACTTGACGAAGTCTTTAGGTCTTTTTTTTGTTTTTTTCTTTTCTCTTTCTTTTTTTCGGTGGGTAGGTGAATTGAAAGACATCCATGGCCGGTGAGTCATTATATATCTTGTCATGAAGTCCGCAGTTTTCACCGCCACGAAATTGTCTTGTTCGTGGAAAGTCATTGCACAATCATTTCGAATGACCATTTATCTGACGTTTCAATATTCGATTAGATGATAAAGATTTTTTGTCACTCTCCTTTTTTTTATTTATTTATTTTTATAAACAATAATGAGGGAGGATTTGTGCTTGCTCCTATTAAATTGTTACACATAACTTTTTACTATGTTATTAACATTAATTTGTTATAAATGAATATAATTTTAAAAAAATAAATGTTATATGACAAAATATAATAGATACATCAAAGATGGGGATTTCCTCTAACCCGGTAAGAATTTTGTGGTAGCACATCATTTGTTATATATTCATATTCATATTTTATTTTTTATTTATATTTTGCAAATACAATAATCAGTGCTATGAATTTAAGAAAAACAATATAAATTAATAATCCAATATTAATATGTGCTAGCACGTACAGGACAGTAAGAATTATTTTAATCTAAGCTAGAGAAAATCCTTATTACTACCTAATGACTGGATTTTTTTTTTGGATTAACCCAAAGTCCACACACATGGCACCTTTTTATTTAGCAAGTGCGTATTTTTCTATGCATACAAACATATACATACATGTGAACGCATATGCTTTATGGACATGTTAAAACTTAAAAAGTCGACACATCAAACCCAACCAAGGCCGGCCATTTCTTGACCTCTCCCTCTTCACAACATCCTAAGCGTTACAAATCTCTAAACTTTCTTGTTCCCACTGCCAAGAAATGAGCGATCTTGGTGAGGAAGCTGTGAAGAAAAAGGGATCATCTAGTAGTAGGAAGGTGCGATACGAAGAATGCTCCAAGAACCACAAGGCTAGCCAGGGGAACTATGCGACCGATGGTTGCATGGGTTTCATGGCCTGTGATGCATCACTCACGTGCGATGCTTGTGGCTGCCACAGGAACTTCCATAAAGTAAAGGCTGTGGAAGAAGAAGAAGATGGTAGTTCTCGTGGTGCTTCGGAGGTACGTTTTACCGAGTGCCGCAAGAACCATGCCTTACGTATGGGAAAAAATTCATACACCGATGGGTGCATGGAGTTCATGGCTAGCGACGGGGATGAGGAGGCGGCCGCCGCTGCCGGGGCCGGGTCAAGAGCTGCTCTCAAGTGCGCCGCTTGCGGCTGCCACAGGAATTTCCATAGGAGGAAAGAGGAGATAGTTCGTAAGCCGTCTCCGCCTTCCTATTCTGGTCGTCGTCAAGCTATGTATGACAGTGATGACTACTAGCTATGGCTGATATACTTATTGAAAGTTATGTCATGTTTTGGGGTTTGCTATTTATGGTTTTAATTTTGTTTTATATGATTAGAATAAATTAAAGTAAGTTAAAATTTTGGATGGGTTATTTTTAGGATTTGGCTACATATTGATTTATATATATGACAAAGCTTATCGTTTTCTTTATTTTTCGTCATTCTATAGGTGTCTGTGATACAAACTATCGATCAAGGGACAATGATTAATGAGGAGGAAGGGAGCATTAGGTCTAAATTTTCTTCTTCATGATCCCATATTAGGTTTTCTATATATATTAATGATGATAAAGCCATAAATAAAAGAGTTTAATGTTGATGTATTAACAAGTGTAAATTTTTTTTATCCAAGCGGGTATTATAATACGACACATGTCCATAAGTCTTACTTCTTTATGTTGTACTTAAATTTTAAAAGACAAATGTCATATTCTACAATATCTATGCATCAAAACTAAACTCTAAATTCACAAAAGGAGAATCATAATAAAACTTGAATACTTACAATTTGTGTCTCTAACTATGTTCGAATTAGTGCTCAAAACTCAAACTCGACTCAAATCATCTACGAGAAGCTCATCCACTTACGTCGGGGTCGAAATTTAAGTCTACTATGTGTTTTCAACGCTAAATAATAGGTTTAACCCCACCGCTATAAAAAAAATATAGCTAAATAATAGGTTTAACCCTACCGCTATAAAAAAAAAATATAACTCAAGCATTGAACTAAAGCATTTAAATTATTACGAGTTATGATTAAATCAACCACCCCACTCGGTGGTGGTGAATCAAGTTTGCTTTTACTTGGTCAATCAACTTTGATGGCATGCTTATACCTATACAGATTAATAAAAATTTCTCATCGAGTTTAACGCCTGAAGCGTCTCTTCAAAGTATGAAGAATCTTGCTTATATTTTTTAAACTCTCTTCATTGTAAATTGGTTGCAAAGTGGGTTCATACCCACAAGCTTCAATTTTCTAATTCAAGAAAAAGTTGCAATCCTGGATTTTGAGGTAACTTTGCAATGAAAATTGAATTAATTGAGAGAGTTTCAACAATCGAGTCGTACATTGTTAGAAAAATCTATAAGTCTATTTTTCAACACATCAAACGGTGTATCATTTTGTGGTATGTGAAATGACTATTTTATTGAAGTGTGGCTGACTGCTAAACTAAAAATTCAATAATTTATGATTTCTTTTGATTTAATGAATGCTCAGCTCTGTTCTAGCACTCTTTGAACATTCCAATAAGTTTTTATATGGGTCTTTTATATATTTTTAAGGTCTTTTCAAATTTCTAAATCTTCTTTTAAATATGATTATTTTCTAAGTCTTTTCATTTTCTTTTACTTGGTTATGGTGTAATCAACCTAGAACTAAATTCTAGCTTTGAAAATATGCCTGCAGATGGAGGATTGTTCTATGTCATTGCTATATATTATCCTATCTATGTAAAACAATACAAAATGTTTTGAGTATTGAATGAAATTAGTTTTTGGCTTTAAAAGAAAAAAAAAAACTCTTTCTTGTTATTCTTTGCTTCTATCCCTGTTGGTAAATTTCCAATTGGGTGGCGAGCTTGTTACCCGAATGTTCTCTTGTGTTTTCTCCTCTCTTCTCTATTTTTCGGCGTTAGAGTTACCTTATTTTCTCTTCGAATCGAGTCAATAACCCATAGGTATTTAGAGTTGTCACTCCATCTCTTCAATACCTGCATCTAGAAAAGTATTATATTAGATTTGAGCCAAAAAAAAAAAAAAAGGAAGAAGAAAAAAGAGCTATTGTCCCATATGAAGACTTTTAGGCAAAACTTGGATAATGTTGTAAAACTAAATAAATATAAAGTAAGTAAAATAATCAAACACAATATATAATAAAATTAATTTTTCTGGAACCGTCAAATAATAGTTAGATTAGTTCTTCTATAACTATTAGGGATAGATTTTCTTGATCACTCAAAACTTTATTTCTATTATACGACAAATATAAATATAACTTGAACTTGAATATTTTACCTCCACTATTTACTTTTTCTCTCCTCTTCTTTCTCTCTCTTTTCTTTTTGTGTGTTTGGCTTCCGCTTTCACTTCTCTTTATATAGAACTGAAGTCCATGAAAGAACATCATGGCATGGGTCATCCACCCATGTGAAGATACCTAAACATTTAGTGTTGGTGGGTCATCGACCCATCATTTCACAATACTCCCCCTTAAATGAGCATCGCACAAGATATGTCTCATTAAAACCTTACTAAGAAAAATTCAGTGAGAAAAACTTTAGTGAAAGAAAAAGAGTACAGTATTTTTGTGCAGCAGAAAATAGTGTGGGTGCCTTAACATTGCCTCGTCAAAACCTTGCTAAGAAAAAACCTTGTGGGAAAAAACTATTGGCAAAAAAAAAAAAAAGAGTACAAGATGCAACTCCCCCTCATTCATACTTTTAGTACAAATTTGACAGTTTCAATTGTTCAGTATGAAAGATTCTTGAACGACGTATGTCAATCTTGTGCACCAGTTTCTTAAACGTTACAGTTGCTTTAGTAAATAAGTCTGCTAAATTGTCTCTTGAACGTATCTATCGATCCCTATCATCTGCACTCTTCTGGTGCTCATGTGCATAAAAGAATTTTCACGAAATATGCTTATTTTTGTCTTATTTGATATAGTTTCCCTTAATGTGTGCAATACATGTTGAGGTATCTTTAATCAAGGATAATCCGCAACTTTTTTGAATATGTTGAATCATAAATCTTAACCAAATGCACTCTCGACTTGCTTCATTAATTGCGACTATCTCAGAATGATTTAAAGAAGTTGCAGTCAGTGTTTGCTTCACAGATTGCCAGGATATAGCAGTGTTACCATAGATAAATCATACTCGATTTGTGATCGTGCTTTGTATGGATCAGAAAGGAAACCAGTATCTGCATAACTAACTAACTCTGATTCTAGTATCTTTGAATAAAACAAACCTGTATATGTTGTTCCTCGGAGATACTTCACCCATTTTCAATGCAATTGAGTTCGTGCAGAACTATATCTTGCCAATAAATTGATAAAAAATGCAATATCGGATCTTGTGCAATTTGTAAGATACATGATTACACCCTAAAAGTGTAATCATAAGCTCTTAATCCGCACTTTGTTAAATTTATATTAGTGTTAATTTCCTTATTTTAGTTAGATATTTATTTGATTATGTTTTGTGTGTGCTTTGTAGGTTATATAAGCTAATAAAGGCAAAAAGAAAGCAAGAATAATCAAAGCGGGTTCAAGGCGAATAATTTGTTCATGAAAATTCAGACCTGTCTCGGTATTTGGGCCATATCTTTTTACTCCGATGTCCGATTGAGCTGATTTTTGTGCCATTGAAAAGAAGACTTCAAGAGCTACAATTTGTCCTCTAATGTGCATCGGCTGAATCGGCCTCTAAAGTGGTCAAAATCAAGTTTTAATGTGGAGGAATTAATAGTAACCGATCGATTGGCTTGGCAAACTTCAGAGAGGGTGATTTACCGATCGATCGGGTGAACAGTAACACGATCGATCGGTGAACAGTGACCGATTGATTGGCCGATCGATCGGTGAACAGTAACCTGATCGATCGGTGAACAGTGCCCATGAACAGTAAAAACAGTTTTTACCGATCGAACGCTCCAATTTCCGTTCGATCGGCCGATCGATCGGTGAACAGTGCCGATCAATCAGTCGATATAGATCTAGAGCTTAAAAGCTTTGTTGTCCGAAAAAATGGAGGAGAGAAAGATTTTATTGGGTTTGTAGCAGCCAAGGAGGTGGTGTGAAAAGCTCCTCCAAGATTGGTTTTTATGCTTTTGTGTATTTTAGCTTAGATTTATGTTTGTAATGTTAATGTAGGAGTAGAAATTGTAACTTTATTACATTGTAATTTATTTTCCTTCACTTTCTTGCCATTTTCTCTCACTTTCTTAGTAACCAAACACTAGTTTTACTTAGTTTAATGTTAGATTTACCTTCATTTATGCTCTTTATTATGGATTTTAGTAGCTAAACATCTCTTGGGTGTGATTGTGAAAATCCACCAAGGATCTTCAAGTATTTGAATGGGGATTTATGAACTTCAAAGTTTTATTCCTAGATTTCAATTGTTCTATTCGGTTGAGTGTTGGATTTATTTGAAAACTTAGATTCATAACTCATTTGGTAATATTTATGGACAATTCAACAATTGGTATAAATCTTGCACATTTCTAGGTTTGTTTCTATGGTTCTATTAATTATCACAATTTATACACTCAACTAAATATAAACTTAAGGTTTTATGGTCAAAATATTCCGAATCAAAAATCCACGGTGTGATTCTTGATTTGAGTTATAAAAATCCTTTATTGAAATTCTTGTTGTGAATTGGTGGATTGAATCAATCATATCCAAGCTTTCCATTTTAATTGCTTTACATTTAAATCAATTGCCTAGTTAATTGCATTAATTTTCATTGCACTAGTTTAGTAAATCAAAACCCCATAAAAAACCTAAAGATTTTCGGTCATTTTATTTTTTCCTTTTATTTTAGATCCAATTCCTCACATAATTGCAATTCGATCCTAGGCTAGATTAGTGTGAGTTGAGTGCTAGAGCCTATATTTGGCTAGGTCCCTTGGGAGAAAACGATACCGGATTACCGGTTTATACTTCATCGCGACCCTCGTACTCTTGCGGGGTACTAACTCCATTTTGTAGTTTTCGGAGCGAGCCAATACATAATAACTCTAAAAGTACTATAATATGGTTCTTCAGGACCAAGAATTTCTTCGCTATCATCTTAAGGACGAAAAAATCTTTCTTTATATCAAGTGATTAGACAATCATTGAAGAATTCCATAAGTAAGCCTTATCCATATAAAATCAATATAAAATCTTTTTTATATATGTCGACTAATGAATAAAAATTCTTTTTGATAAATGCTCAATTTGCGAGACAAGGTAATAATTTGTTTTCCTAAACTATTTAATTTCAAAGTTATTCTTTAAATAACTAGTAACTTTTGTAATCTCTTTAAGAGTACCAATAATATTAAAAAACATCAACATATATAATAATAAATTCAAATTCTAATAAAAATATATGGACAAATTATATTGTTCACATATTTCTTTTAATAGATATTTATTGGGATAATTGTATCATCTGCCTTTAAATTGGTTTAACCTATGCAAATATCTTTTAAACTTGATAGAATATAACTTTCGAGATTTTAAAATACTTGTTTCAAGCATTTTTAAATTCTTCAAGAATTTTTATATGTATATCATTACCTAATCAATCATAAGAATAGATTGTTATACATTCATTAGATGCATATCCAGTCCTTCTGAAATTGACAAACTAATCAATAATATGAATATAATTGCATCCTTATAGGATAGAATTTCTCATTATAGTCAATACCAGGTCTCTGCAAGAAACTTTCTGTTACGAGTCATGCTTTATATCACACTATTCAATGTTCTCACTGCGCAAATACTTATTTTGTTGGCTCAAGAGTGCAACCCAAGAGGAGAGTGAATTGAATTTAAAAAATAATCACAAATAATTTTAACTAAAAATTGATTAAGTAATCTAATTAATCAATCTAATAGCAGAACCAAAGAGTGTGTGCAATGTGTTCAGACAATATCAGACAAGAAATGAAAAATAGAGCACAAAATGAACACAAAGATTTACTGAGGTTCAGTCACAACTCGTAACCTACGTCCTCACCCTCAAAACCCCCTTGAAAGCTCTTCCACTATGCGATGAACAATTAAAAAGTATGTGCTAGTTGATCCAGTTCCTAGCTCATTTCTCACAAGAGATCTTCCCAAGCTCTCAAATCTCCCCAAGCTCTCAAATCTCCCCAAGTAATTTGTTCAAGCTTTATTCAAACTTTCAAGTGATTTTGTCTAAGTTTCACTCAAACTTACAAGTGTTTTTGACAAGAATACTCAAACTTACAAGTTTACAAACTCACCCAAATAGAATAAATGAGGTTTACACAAAGTATATCCCTCAAAGAGTGGATGAAATCAGTGTAAGATTAGTAAATCCCTAATATCTCAGCAAAGCAATAGTAGCAACTAGGGTTTATGGCTTCAAATTCGATTGCTACACTTGTATGTGTGTCCTCTCTTGGTACATATGCTGTGGGGGTCTTCTATATATGTCTTAGCTTCGATTCTAGCCGTTGGACGTAGTTAGGATTGCATTAAATGCAAGAACATAGCTGTAGAACATTTAAAAATATTATCGTTGCAGTTGCACGGGTTGACCCTTAGGCTGCAAGTGTCGACACCTTCATGTTTTGAACACTGTTCTTTAAGCAATTTGCCTCCAAGTGTTGACTCATGATGGACCAAGTGTCGACTCCTTCAAGTTTTAGCATATATCTTTAAGGCACTATCTCGATGTGTTGACTCTTCTAGTCTCATGTGCCAACTCTTTTAAGGATATTTTAAAGTCATGCACACTGTCTCCATCTGTCGACTCCTTTAAGAATTTTTCAAAGTCTTGTAATCTGTCTCCATATGTCGAATCATGATGGTCTAAGTGTCGACACCTGATGAGCTAAGTGTCGACTCTTGTAATGAATGTGTCGACTCTTGCCAATTCAAATGCTCAGGTTTAAGTCGCTGTCTTCATATGTTGACTCCTGGAGTGGATGTGTCGACTCTTACCAATTTCATATGCTTCATTTTGCAGGACTTTTTCAACTTTCTTCTAATTCTTCAAACACTTTAATGAAATTTTAGATTAGGCTTCTAAAACTTGAAATGTCTCTTTTCATGCATGTTGTTCTTCAAAAAAAATTTCAATCAATTCATGGCTTCTCTTGATTTGTTGATACTTCATCAAATCTTTCAAAAAAATCTTCCAAAAGTTATGGTATTCACTTCACTTAATCTTTAGCACCTTCAATCTTTTCGAGATGAGATCATTTCAAATTTGATTGCATTTAGAATTCTTCAATCTATATAGTTTCTTTCATTTTCTTTAATGTTTCAACATATTATTCAAATCTACTTGACAAGTTTCATGAATTCTTCAATTTATTCAAGCTTCACGTCATAGTTTAATTAATATAATCTGCACACTAAGTAAAGCAACTAGACATTGAACAAAGTTTTGTTATCATCAAAATCAAGACATGGAGTCAACATATTTGTACCAAACCGATTTTATATCTTCGGGTGTGTGGACTATTGGTCTGAATACTTTTACATCTTCTAGTATTTAGACTTTAGGTCCGACATCTTCTAATATTTGGACTACAAGCCTGAATACTTTATATTATACTAATGAGTTTAATTCTAACTCAGTAGTTTCTTTTCATTTTTTGAACGATCAAATCAATATTGACATTTGTCGGCTATTTGTAATTCATTCTCTTCATTACTTATAGTAATTGCAAGAGAAACTTTAAATATATTATTGACAACAATATCATTTCTATTCCATCGTTCTCCTGTATTTACATTATTATTTATTGAGATATCATTATTTTTAAGTATCATTTCCTCTGCAAGGGACATCTCTTCAAGAGGTTCCTTTTTTAGATATTCTGTTACAAGAGTTTCTTCAGAAACTTTAAATGATGGAGATTTATCTTCTAAAGGTTCATTTTCTTTTTTAGGAATTTTAAAAATTATGATATCCTATCTATTCAAGAGATTGCTCTTCAGAAGTTCATTCTTCAGGAAGTTTAAATATTATGGCTTCTTCAAGAACACCAATTTGTTTATTTTTTTTGTGTGTTTTTATCTTTCTGAGACTTTTGACTTTTGCACTAACAGGCCTCCCACGTTTCAGGCACTTTGAAATCATGTGTTATTATATTAATAGATTGTCCTACTGAGACGTCAATACATGATGTAGTATTAGCAGCTGATATATATAATTTTGTTACCTTTTTTATGTCGATGAATGAATCAAGCAATTGACTTACAATCGTCTACAATTAAATAATTATGTGAATCCAAAGATTAAAATGAGTCAGTTTCACAACATTCTAACTGATCTTATCTCACCTTAATGGTGAGAAAATTGACTCATCAAAATAACAATTCACAAAAATATGTGAACTAACAACAAACAAATATATAAATAGTACACATAGTAAATATATTAGTCTCACAGTACATGCATCATATGAATAATTACTAAAAGAAATGAATATTCTGATTCTTTAGTGAATGTCCATGTGAGTTTTTAATTATTCGACGCTGCATCATGGAACAAGGATGACAAAGTCAATTATGTAAAATATAAAAATCTTTGGATTAAAGCACTTCAGATGCATCATTAGCACGTCAGATGAATCACTTCAAGTAATCTCATAATATAAAAAATTATGAGTCAAAATACTTCTGGGGTATCACTTGACATGATCTAACATCAGGAGTAGTTGTCTCCGAATACTCTCACTTGCCCTTGACCTTTTGCCAAACTATGCAAATATTTATATAAAAGACCTGCAGTTGCCTCACATACACTAACTGACAAACTCAATATAATTTTAATATGTTGAATCGACATGGCATTTTGCTTTCAGATATCACACGTATTGCAGAAATTAATAGTGATGATTATTACAGATTTGTAAGCCTAATATAATTCTTCACAATCATGGCTAGTCAAATAAGTTAAGTGAAGAAACATTAAACATGAATAGCCATGGCTCACAATGTATTTAGATTAATATTTTGTGTATCAAGTGCTTTCATAATTTTTTTTTAATACAGTTGTATAATATATAATTCACAAAAGGTAGCAAAGTTCTCTATTATATACTTCTGGCATGAAAATAGAAGTAATATAAAGATACTTTTCAAATGAAGCAAATGTCTTGTAATTCTTGTAAAATAAAAAGCATAATGAATATAGAGTTTTGCTCCTCTTGACAATATTATTTTAGTTCTTCTGAAGCCTAATTCTTCTAGAACTTAGCTTGTTTGGAGCCTTCAATCAATTTTGTAATGTCTGATATTATTTTAACATTAATTTCAACTAATATTAAGTTTACGACATATCAAAGAATTGTTTGCGTTCTAGCACTATCTGCTTAGACATATATCTTTTCCATTCATATTTGTAATAATTGAAGTATTGGTATGATTTATGCCTTCACATGCAAAATATATATAATGTTTCAATGTTTAGTAAATGAATAATGCTAGAAATTGTAAACGTAACGTATGAAGCTATGCATTATCAATTCAATAATCAAATTTCTAAAATAATTTATACCGTAGAAATCTATTTAATATTTAATCGTACTACAGGTACGTGACAGATGAAACATATTCATAAATCTTGGTTTTGGCTTTATGAAGGCCAGCAATCGACATTTGAGTCGGTTGGGTCTTATGGGGGACCCACATGGAGTACGTGATTGACTAACCTGTGGCGCTTGTAAGCACCCCATTTTTGACCGCTCGGCAGTCTACGGTCCATCCAGACTTGTGTTCAAGTCGTAGTGGGCATATTTTGAGTCAAATTAACTTTAATCCCGTCAATTTATCGCTTAGCGGGCCCCATCGGGCCCAAATAGAGGCAAAATAACCAAAATGCCCCTACGGGCATCATTAGTTCTAATCCCACTTGGCACGTCTTTTCGAAGACGATAAGTCCCATTTTTAAATTCCAAATCAGGCACGTCTTTCTGAAGACAATAAGACCCCTTTTTAATTCCAATCGCTCTCTCGAGACAGTTAATTCCTCGAGACGGTAAATCTACTCCAATCGGGCGCGTCTTTCCGAAAACGACAAGACCCCTTTCCAATTCCAATCCCTCTTTCGAGACAATTGATTCTTCGAGACGGTTCGGCATGTTTTTCGAAAAAAATCTCTTCGAGACGGTAAGTCCCTTTAAACCTGTCGACCAGGACAAGACCCCAAGTCCCCTAGATGGTAGAACGGTCCACCTTTGGTGTCTACTAGCCCGCTAATGCAGAAATGTTCGTTTAGGCATGCCTTCCGAGAAAGTTGACTTCTCAGGCGCTAAGTCCCTTTAGCAGCTTCCCAAGATCAGGCAGTCTCGAGAATGAACGCGAACCGTCAAAGTAGCGGAAATACTCGCAAACATCGCAACTGTTAGAGTAGCGGAAATACTCGTAAACAAGTTGATATAGGGAATTGCCAACAAACCCCTGTATCACGTGACCGCCGTCAGAGTGGCGAAAACACTCAAAATCCAGGTCAACACCAGTGCCTACTAGCCCACTCCGGTGAAAAATGACCAAACTGCCCCTTGGGCCTTTTCCGGCACGTTTCTCGAGAACACACCTGAGTCCTCAAAACGGTAAGTCCAACCTTCTTAGATTTTCTTAAAAGCAATCCGGCACAATTAGGTGCCTTATAGTCAGTTTCGGGCCAATTCTGAGACTTTCCGGTTAAGATGACCATTTTACCCCTAGGCATCCGAACGCCCTGGGGACCACACTGGCTCTGGGTATCAAATCGGTAACCTCATGAGAATGCTTCTTACAGTATTCTCAACCTTTCTTTACCTTTCCGGATCATTCCGAGTCATTCCGGTAAACCGGGTGCAAAATGACCATTTTGCCCCTGGTGGGCCGGTCAACCTTTCCAACCACATCGGCTCTGGGTATCAAATCGGAAAGCCTTTGGGAACATTCTGAATAATGTTTCCAAATCTTGAGTCATTTTTCAGGACATTCCGGGTCCATCCCGGCAGCTTCGCGATCTGGTTGACCGTTTTGCCCCTAATGGCCTAGCCAATCCTTCTGACACATCTTATTCTCATTTTTCAAGTCAAATACGTCCGAGACACTGTTTTAACTGTTCCTGCCCTTTTCCAGCCTTTCGGGTCAGTCCCAGTCCCTTAAATCATTCCCGGACTTTCCGGAGTCACTTCTAGTGAAGTTAGGCTAAAAATTGCATGGTAATCACTAGTACAAGCGCCCAAATCTGTCAAAGATACGTTGCTTGCCGACCTTAATAGTTTCCTAATTGGCTGGCACCACTAGTAGTGGCACCAAGCCAATATTTGGCCTGACGCCACTCCTAGTAGCCCCAGAAGGAATTTTGGCATGGCGCCACTGCAACAGGCGCCAAGTCTATCCTATCTCTATAAATACAGAGCCTCTTCCAGCGTGAAGGAGGTCCGAAAACTCAGTCTAAAAACACCAATATTTGATATACAGAGCTCGTACACTCCCAAAACCCTAGCTTCCTTAGGTTTTCCAAACCCTAGCCACCATACACTAAACCCTAGCCTCCTATACACCCATACACTTATACACTAGCCTCCAACCCTCCTTTGAAGACTTGAAGAGTTGCAATCTGAAGTTTTGAAGATTGATGACAACTCTTGAAGATTGAAGTGAAGACCAAAGTAAGAAAAGCAAGGCGCGCAAAGCCAAACAAAATAAAGAAGACACAAGGTAGGCTTCTTATTTAAATTTTCGTACTTCCCCCTCTCTCTTCTCTCTCCTAACCCACTTGGGTTTTCTCTATTTTAATCCCCCATCTCTTTCCCCCCCCCCCCCCCTCCTTTTCTTTGCATGCTTGAAACAAGGGGATTCCTAGTCTATATGTAGGATTGGACTATTGGACGGTCACCATGTCAAGGACTTTCTTTTAGTCTAACGGGAGACCACGTGGGTTCGGCCCTCTTGATTATATGGTGAAGCCTTAGCCTTGTATGTTTATGACCCCAAATTTGCATTGTGCATATCATGATTCTTGCATTCTTCCAAAAGTTGTTTCAAAGTTATTTTCAAAATTGTTTTCAAACTTGTTTTCAAAATTGCATCAAAATCTCCTTTTTCAAAACTTGTTTTCAAAATCACAATCGTAGGGTGATTCTAGCCTTTCCATGGCTAGGATTGCTTTAGAAAAGTGTTATATTTAAAGTGACCGGTATGGTCTACATTTTCAACTCCTTGTTTTCAAAACCACTTTCTTAAAGTAGTTCTAGCCTTCTTATGGTTAGGATCGCTTTAGGAAAGTGAGACGTTGTCATACTTTCCAAAAAAACTCTATTTTCAAAAATCCCTTTCCCAACATGCTTTCCAAAAACTCTTCTTTCCAAAGTTGTTTTCAAAAACTCCCTCCAAAAATCTATTTTTCAAAAACTCTATTTTCAACTCTTTCTCAAAATGCTCTTTTCAAAATCCACTTTCTAAAAATATTTCCTAGGTTTCCTTCTTAAAAAATACTTTCTAAATCTCTTTCCTAAAAACTCTTTCTAACAATCTCCTTCCAAAATCTTGTTTTCAAAACTCTCTCAAAGTTTTACTTTCTAAAAACTTCCTTCCTAAAATTCTTTTCAAAATACGCTTTCTAAAAAACTCCTATTTAGAATCTTCCTACAAAATCTTCGTTTCTAAAAACACACTTTCCAAAAAACTCTTTCCTTAGAGCCCAAGTCAAGCCCTAGAACCCACAATTAGGAAACCCTAATTTTCTTTCTAAAAACGTGATTTTCAACCTTGCCCAAACCTAGGTCTCTAAAACCTCCCTTTCTACATCAAAATCATAAGTTTCCAAAAAACCTCTTTTCTACATCAAAACTATAACCTTCCAAATCTAGGGTTTCTAAAACTTCTCCTTTCCAAATCCTTGTCAAATCCAATCTTTCCTTTAGGAAACCAAATCAAATCTTCCCTTTAGGAAACCAAATCAAATCTTCCCTTTAGGAAACCAAATCCAATCTCCCCGTTTAGGAAACTAAATCCTATCCTCTGTTTTTGGAAATAAAATCAAAACATTTCTTCTTAGAAACAAAATCTAAATATTTTCTAATTCAACTCTCTCCTAATTTCCTACCTTCCTAAACCATAAGTTTCTTAAAACTTCCAAACTTTTCTTTAAACATTAAGCTTCCACATCTTTCCTAATTCAATCCTTTCTTAATTCTACCCCTTTTCCAAATCTTAGTTTTCCAAATCTAAGTTTTTCAATCTTTCTTAAATTCAAGCCTTTCCTAATCTCAAGATTTTCTAAAACTCACACTCTAAAAATTTCTAAATTTCAAATCCTTCCAAATTCAAAGTTTTCTAAATTCAAAACTTTCTTCAGTTAAATCTTTTTAAACTTCCTAAATCTTTCTAAAACTCTAAACTTTCCTAAACTTCAAATCTTCCCAAATCTAAAATTTTCTAAACTCAAAGCTTTTTTACTTTCAAAACTTCCCTATTTCAAAACATTCCAAATACTAAACTTTCTAACTTTCAAAACTTTCTAATTTCAAAACCTTTCCTAAAATGAAACTTTCCTAAAATGTCACTTTCCTAAAACGAAACTTTCCAAAAATGAAACTTTCTTAATTCAAAACTTTTCTAAGTTGAAACTTTCCTAAGTCAAAGCTTTCCTAATTCAAAACTTTCCTAATTTCAAAACTTTCCAAAAATGAAACTTTCCTAAGTTGAAACTTTCCTAATGTGAAAAATTTCCTACACCTAAATCTTTCATAAGTTGAAATTTTTCTAAATCAACATCTTTCTTAATTCCAAGTCTTCCAAATCCAATATTCAAGTCAATTCTTTTCCAAAATCTTTCCAAGTCAAGTCCTTTCTAAATTCTCTCTTTCCTAAGTCTAGGTTTCCTAAAACCAAGTTTTCCAAAGTCAAATCTTTTCAAATCTTCCAATCAAAGTTCAATCTCTTAATCTTCTAATTCAATTTCCAATTCAATCTCTTTCTTCCAATCATATCTTCTATTTTCTATCGGACTCTTGTCCGAACTACAACTGACATGATTCCTTCAAAAGGATACGTAAGCAACCATCATGGGTGCGGTCACAACATTTTTCAAATTTCTATTTCTATGACCTTTTTCAAATCTCCAATTCTACAATCTTCTTCAAGTTTCCAATTCCAAGAATCTATTTTCAAATATTTATTTTCAATTTCTAAAACTTTCCAATTTCAATTCCGTCTTTTCAAATCTCTTCTAAAATCAGATCAAACTCTTCTTTTCAAATCTCTTTCCAAATCTATTTTCCAACTTTCTTTTCTTGCACTTGCATATCATGCATCATTTCTTTTCAAACATTGTTTTTCAAAGTAGATAGGATTGAACATTAGTTAGTTAAAAACTCTCATAAGTGAATTTAGGGTAGATTGACATGTAGATACCGAAAGGGCGAGGTAGGGTGATGGCTTAATGCGTCTTCCCTACACGTAACCAACCTCCGAACATAGGATCACTGATTTCAAAGACCAAAAGGAGTTATTTTTCAAAAAAGGGCTAAATATTTTCTAAAGGTTGTCAAACAACCTGTTTTTCTTAAAAACCCTCTCTTGAGGTGGTATTTTCAAAATCGTTTTCCAAAAACCCTAAGTGTGGTCTTCGGATTGTGCTTAGTTTTTAGGTGACTTAACTCACCTTAATCAAGTTAGGTAGCGACTCCAAACTTTTTCCAAAAGTCCTTTATTCAAATCAATTTTCAATTCAAACCTAGTTGCACTCATTCTTCTAGTAGGGTGAGTTCTAACGAGAGAGTACAGTGTTTTTCCTGCTTGTGTGTGTATTCCTCGAGTGCGAAAAATCTAGGCGCGACAGCGCTTACATGGCGCAGACCCTCATGCCTACCTGCCACTTAGTGCGAGGCTATGTGTTGCTAAGGTATGAGGAAATAAAGTTAAGCCTTGTCTAACAGCAATTAGTTTTGGTACAGTGATAAGCACTTGATCCTAAACCTAGTATCAAAGCGAGGTCATAGGTTTGAGTCCCAGGGTCGTTGCTAGCGGGGGAGAGGGGGAGATTGTTGGCTTTGTGGGGGCCAACAATCGACCTTTGACTCAGTCGGGTCTTATGAGAGACCCACATGGAGTACGTGACTGGCCTACCCATAACACTTACATGGCATAGATCCTTATTGTCACACCCCCAACCCAATTAGACATAAATTATGTCACATTATATGAGGCGTGATTGCACAGGTCACCGTACTTGAGACCGACACCTTACCACACATCCAAAATAAAAAAACACAATGGAATAAAGACCCTCATTTATATAACCATGAATCAACCATGTTTAAATATAAAGTATATGAGAGTAAATAATACCATAACCTTAAACATAACAAGCTCACATATAGATACATAACAAACCTTCAAACTGTTGCTAACATGCAACAAAGTACAACTATGATGATAAACTAAAAACAACAACAAGAGCTTTCCAAGCCCCAAGACACGACCTCTAACACCAACGTGAATGTTATCGCGGTTCAAACCAAGACTACAGTGAACCAACTAACATCTCCATGTTACTTGTCAAAACAGTCTGTGTGGGTGTGAGCTAAATGTCAACATTCTCACAATAGATAATCAAATTCATAAAGAATGATAACAAAAACCCACAATGCACACCCAGGTATAAATGATCAATATATATAAATCATGAATGTCTCAATACAATGGAAGTATCACCCATATGTGCCCGCAAATTTAGATAATATTGGCCCACTGAGTGATAACTCGTTATCAAGGATGCCCCACATCGATACCCTCTTTAGGTTAACCTCACATCAATTAAACCTTAGGTTAGCCCTACATCGGCAAAACCTTCCTTTATGCAATGCAAGGCACATAAGATGAATATATGCAATGCCACCTATACCTCATATATAACCTCTAATGTCCTCTCATATATCATCATCAATATCATGTTATTTGAGTGAATCCAAAGCCTAGATAATGTTCATAGTCCTAACTTACAGTGTTCAAAAATTCAGTCACAAAGAAGATATTTAGGTAGATCAAAACGTTTGAAACTTACCTTATAACAAGGTTTTCCCCCTGTTCTTCTTTCCCTTTCTTTCTTCTTCCTCTTTCTTTTTTCTTCATATTTCTTCCTTCTTCTTTTTCTTCCTTCTTTCTTTCTATTTATTCGACTGACCCTCTTGACTTTTCTCTTGACTAGCAATCAAAATAGATACAATGATGTATCTACTCCCTTAGTATGCACCTCACATGCACACACTCACCACTTTACTTATTAACTCACCAGTTGACTCACCACTCAACTCTTCACAAGCCACACACCACACACACACATGCACAAATCATAATTTTACATATTACCAAACCATACAATAAATATAATTAATTACTGATAAAATTATAAGATTGGAGTCTCACACTCATGCCCACCTGCCACTTAGTGCGGGGCTCTATGTTGCTAAGGTATAAGGAAATAAAATTGCGCATTGGCTAACAGTAGTTGCTTTTGGTGTAGTGGTAAGCACTTGTTAGCCCTAAGTTTATTCATATGAAATTTTATATATGATTTTGATGATAACTTACTTTAATTTATAAATGTTTTCTTGATTAAATATATTCAATACTTTTAATCCTTGGTCTAGTAGGTATAATAAAGTTTTGTAGTATTATAAAGCACTTGAAAGAGAGATCAAGATTTAGAAAGTAATATCTAAATTCTTGATAATCATGTTTTAAGGAAACTTGATTCAAGGAAGAAATTATAGGATATATTTTTCTTCTAAGGTTGAAATTTCGATGAAACTATATCCTATAATACAGTTATAGTATTTTGCTCATATCTTTTGATCCAACCGTTTTATTGATCTAATTCTTGAAGTTAGAAAAATATGACTTCTATGTCTACAATTTCCTCTTATATACATTTTCAAATTTGAACGTTATAAGGAAGAAAATCAAGGCAGAGTGAATGCAATTCTGAAAAAATTCCAATATGCTAACTAGTATATAGTTTGAGTATTTTGACCATAGATTTTGATCTGACCATTGGATCAACCTGATTCTTGAAGTTTGGAAAATCTGACTTCTATGTCTACAACTTTTTATGTTATAGCCAGTTTCAAATTCTAACGTCATCAAAGAAAAAATCGAGGTGGAAGTGAAGGCATCTATGCAGAAATTCAAATATGCCAACTGGGAGACAGTTCGAGTAATTTGATTATAAATTTTAATCTAACCATTGGATCGACTTGATTCTTGATGTTTTGAAAATTTGATTTCCATATATACAACTTTTTTGTTATATCCCTTTTCAATTTTGAACGCTATCAAGAAGAAAATCGAGGTGAAAGTGAAGCCATTTGATCAAAAATTCAACAACGAATCTGGCAGCAACTCAACAGAAAGAATTGTTTTAAATGCTCTCCAATAGCTAGAAACTCATTTGAAGCTACAAATCATCCTTCAATATTCATCTATAAATAGAAAGACACTTGAGAAGCAATCAAGAACAACAAGAGCAATAAAAGTTTGAGCATTAAAGTAATATTTATCCTACAAAATCATTGAGAGTTTAATTGTCTTTTATCTTGTAATGTTTTGAGAACTTCATTGGCATATCTATTCTTTGAGAGAATTCATTTGTAAGCAAAAGTGGTTATACTTTTTTTTTCCTTCTTGTAAGGGAGAGAATAACTAAAAAAAAAAAAATCTAGGAGTTAAGTGTGACTAGCATCTATATAAAAAAACCAGTTAGAGTAAGGGATCACTTGGTTGAGTGTGACTAGCACCTGTGTAAAAATTAGTTAGAGGGGTGTAACTAGCATTTGTACAAAAAACTAGTTGTAAAAAAGGACTAGCGCTTGGGTTAAAAGGCTAGTGGTTGTATCTATGGTTTGAATATAGTAGAGAAAATTCTTAAGGAATGAGTCTTGGAGAGTGGATGTAGATTTTAGAATTAAAGTCGAACCACGATAAATCTTGGTATCGTATTTGTTGACTCAAGGTTGATCTCTATGTTGATTTTGATGGTAACTAAATCTTGTGTTATTTTACTAATATATTTACTTAGTCTGCAGATTAATAAAGTTTATAATTTAGACTTAAAGTTCAATTTTAAGTCTAATACTTGTCAAAGTGAATGTACAACAAGCTCAAGATTAAGCAATGAATTCTAAAAGCTATGCAATGAACCAAACAGAGCATTAACGCCTATCTCTACTTCAAACACATGATTTGCATTCGAAGAGATTGAAAGTGTTCAAATAAAGCTTTCATCAAGTATGCATAGACTCAATGAAGATTGACTTGCACTCAAAAAAGATTGAAGACTTTATCAGAGTGTGCTAAAGTCAGTTGAAGATGATTTGATTGTGAAAAGATTGAAAAGGCTCAAAAGAGGACTTCATCAAGTGTGCAAAAGGTCGATTCAAGATAATGTGATTGGAAGCTGCTTAAGAAGAAGATTCATATTGATTGCCTAATCTCTATATGGAATCCAAGTGAAGAATTCTTTTGAGATATAAAGAATCAATGAAGACAATGTGTATGAAGAAATTTCATCAAGCTCACAAAAGTCTCATTGAAGTGATTTTAAAGAAAAAGAAAAAATTGCTAGTAAAGAGAAAAAATCGGCAATGAAGTATTGTGAAATTCTATATAATAGAGAAAACTTGGCATTGAAAGGGATTATCCTATAATAAAAAAGGAAGCTTTGCAAACAAAAAAGAAGAGATCAAAGTCGATTTAATGAAGCTCTAACAGTTTGGAAATCAAGAAGAAATGAATACCAAATGAATGATTCAATCCAAATTAAATAGAAGTTATCTCAGATGAGTTAAAGAATTTTAACTGATCATCATACCCCAAAGAAAAAACTCCTTGAAAATCTTATATTATTGCTGAGATGAACTAGATCATTGTAAATCAGAAAGTAGATTTCTGGGCAATGAGCCGACTCATGGAAATGAAGAGTCGCCTCATGAAGATAAACACAAATGACTTGAAGACAAAATGTGCAATAAGTCGATTCATGGAAATGAGGAGCCGATTCATGAAAACAGAAGCAGAAAACTTGAAAATCAAATGAGCAAAGAGCCGACTCTTGAATGTAAAGAATCGACTCATGATGACTGAAGCAAGATTTTTGTGCAAAGAGTCGACTCATGAAATTGAAGAGTCGCCTCATAAAGGTAGAAGCAAAATGACGTCAAGACAGAATGATTAAAGAGCCGACTCATTAATATGAAGAGTAAACTCATGGAGACAGTGGACAATATCTGGCAAATGCAAAACCAAAATAGTCAACTATTTAAGCCTGGAGTCGACCCCTGGAATATAACGGCTAGTTTTTCTAACGTTATAATGGACTGGACATGCATTAAATGAATCCCAACAACCTCTAACGGATGAAATCAATACAGGGGTTTATATACAAACTTTCAACTGCATTTATAACATGAAGAGAGACAATAAACAAGAATCCACTGACTGATCAATTGAAATTCCTGAACATTCTTCTTATCTTCACTTTGTGAGTTTTGATTGTATAATCTACTCTTGCTAGAAAGTTTGTAAGTTACTTGTATATTTTTATACACTTGTAAGTGAGAGTTTGAGAGTTTTCTTGAGAAAGAAAAACTCTTATAAGTTTGAGTGAAGCTTGGACAAAACCACTTGGTGGCTGAAGAACTTGGGTAGAAGATCTTGTGTATAACGAGCTAAGCACTTGGTCAATCAGCACCCATTTGTAATTGGAGATTACATAGTGAAGGAAGACTTCAAGAGGATCTTGGGGTGAAAACGTAAACCACGATTTGTGGTTGAACTTTAATAATTCTTGTGTTCTTTCTATTGCTATGTTTCTTTTATTTATTTGATTACATTGCTTTATATTTAGATTAATCACTGTTACTTTGTTTAGATTAGTTTTAATTAATCTTAATTGTAATTAATCTTCGAAAAACCCAATTCACCCCCCTCTTGAGTTACTTTTTGAGCCAACAGTATTCTCTTCTCTCTATCTCATTTACTTTATAGTTTGAATTGCTTGTATTTATTTACAACATATTGTTGGTTGATTAATATTTGTTTGATTATTTGTTGAATTATTGTTTAAAGCAATTCATCTCTCCTCTTAGATTGCCACCTGAACTAATACTTGGGAGGTTTATTCAGCAAATATTTTTTTTTCATTTTATTTTGCTCCCACATAATTTCACTTCTGATTGTATTCTCAATTTATAGATTACACATTCAGGGTAATTTCATAATTTTAAAGATTATTACATCACAATTACATATGCGACAATATCCACGACTATCAAATAAAATTACATTCATATCAGAGAATGATATAAAATTGGTCAAATGTATCAACTAATTATAACACTTGATTTAGTGAGCTTCACCATGCTGGATCAATACCATTCACTCATCACTTCATGAGTTGATACATATTATAAAATTACATTCTTCTTTTAGGAAGATTACAGTCTTATGGTACTTGTATCTTTTCATGTTGACAAATTTAATAACAATAATATGTTAAATCAGTGATAATAATTAGCATAGTTAAAGAATTGAAATAATAAAATTCAATTAGGCTGTATGTTCCTACCGTAGTAAGTATAATTAAATATGTAAAGTAGTAACATAATTAAAGAATTAAAGCAACAATAATTAAAATCAATAGAGTGCATGCCTTAATAAATATTCTACATGAATGTTTGATTTCTTTAATTGTAAAGTCATTACTTCTGAAAAGATCTCAACAGAAAATATTCAAAAGAATACACATAATAAAATATAATTACAATAATATAATCTGACAACAGTAAGGGATGAATCTTCTTGATCACTCAAAACTTTATTTCTATCATAAGACAAATATAAATATAACTTAAATTTAAATATTTTACTTATACTTTGTGCTTTCATCTCTCTTCTATATTCTTTCTTTTCTCTTCCTTCTCTCTCTTTTCTTTCTGTGTGTTTGGCTTCTGCTTTCACTTCTCTTTATATAGAAGTGAAGTAAATAAAAAAAAAAAATCATGACATGGGTCATCCACCCATGTGAAGATGCTTAAACATTTAGTGTTGGGGAGTTTTGGTGTTGGTTGTTATCCACCCATCATTTCACAATGGACAAGACTTGGTTGGCGGTTTTCCTACAATATTCTGAAGCAATCACCGATCCATTTTCTGGTCAAGGGCTATGTTACACCAAGTAGAAATGATAATTAATTAGAGGAAAATATTATTCTTTAAAAAAAATATGTACAAAAAATCTCACTGAAATAATATAATAGTAATATTATTGTGATTAAAAGCCATTATAGTGAATGTTTTATTTTAAAGTGAATGACTCTTATCTAACTGCATCATTCTGCTGATAAATTCTGTATAAATATTTTTGTTGATGTAACATTACCCTTAACCAGAAGTTGGAGTGAGTCATATCCAAATTTAGAGTATAGAAAAGTAATGCTATGAGAAATACCATCATCAGGTGGTGACTGATGGACAGTTGTGCCTAATGGTAGACTTCCTCCTAATGTTATACGCATATAATTTACAAAATACTTTAAAATTAGAATACCTCATAACTTTAAAAATACCACTTTTTCTATCATTTTAATAGAAGTTTTTGCATAAAAATCTGCAAATATAAAAATTTTTGTATAAGAAATATAGAAAATAAATGTACATGTGATTTTTTTGTTTTAAAAAAAATTGTTAGAAAAACATGCTATACTTAATGAACTTGTAAAGAAAATTGTTGCAGGAGGAGCCTTGCTTCATAATCTCATGGGTTTGTGGCTTGTGCCCACTGCTTGGACTTTGTTTCAAGATGGGGTCCTTTCAATTTCCAGACTTGTTTCCCTTCACCTTTCCGAATCAACAATAAAACTATAGCTTTTCATACCCATACCAGAATCATATGGTAAGCCTACAAACCCATAATGGCCAAAACTTGAGA
The DNA here is from genome assembly GCA_033060915.1 of Euryodendron excelsum. NCBI lineage: Eukaryota > Viridiplantae > Streptophyta > Magnoliopsida > Ericales > Pentaphylacaceae > Euryodendron > Euryodendron excelsum. The sequence goes on along the minus strand of CM065384.1, from coordinate 32,739,083 downwards.
TGGGCCTCTGGGGCATTAGGGAATTGCCATTTAAACATTTACAGCTTGTTTAGAACTTGGGGGAGGGAAAGGAAAGGAAGAAAAAGAAAAAATAAAGCAAAAAATAAGGAAACACTTTAAATCAATCCATCTCTTTCTCTTCATTTTTTTTTCAAAACCAAACAAAAGAAGAATGGCAAACAATAACTTTCTCTTCCCTTCTCTTCCCTTCCCTAAGTTCCAAACAGACTATTAGACCCCCTTTGAAATTGTGGTGCAGTGCCTCAAAGTGCTTTACTGTACTCTTGTTGGTATTTAAAAGTCATAGAAGTAGTGGCAACAAATATCATTGCAAAATGGAGAAATAAAAACCACCTAGTGTGATATTTCCCTTTTCAAATTCCTAAATTAATGAGCAGCTTAGAGTGAGTAGTAAGTATCTCTTGTTTCTGCCATGCAATGGTTGAAGCCTCTTGGACAACAAGTTATTTGTGGGCAGGGAGTCCAACGTTGGGCCCATAGGCCCAACTACCCAAAATTACCACGACGGAATGGGAAGGTAGATTTAGGTGGTTGCTAACAGAAATATGATTTTTTTTGGTTAATTGGGTTGTCAAGGGCCAAGAGAAATGTTGTTCTAGGACCCAGAATAACATGTAAAAACTATCAAAATACGACCCGATACATCTTTAGAAGTTAGAACAATATGTCACGCTCCTTATAATTAATGTACTAGGTGTTAGCTCGTGCATTGTGAAGGAAATAAGACTTATTCAAATTTATATTAAAAATATTATAAAAATTAATCCATAAAAAATTATAAAATCTAAATTATGCACCACAATTGAAACTCCTTCATCAAAAAATAATGTCAATAAATAAATTAATCATATTATGTGGTATGTATAACTTTAGAGCTTTATTGGATTAAGTGGTTGAATTTTAATAGTTTTTTTTAAAGATTTTAAGTAATTAAATGTCAGTCAATTATTCTATAAATAAAAACGAAATATACTTTATTAATTATGAAGTAATACATAAAACTCAAAATCTCCGATTCATGATATCTATTATTAGTTTAAATAAAAATTAAAAGAGATCTTAAGTAAATAATAAAAAAATTATTTTGTGGGTCTTGATATTAACTATTATTTTAGATAAAAATGAAATACAATAGACAACTTAATTGGAAGCATAATATAGTTTTTTTTTCAATAGGGAACTCATACATATCTATATATGTATAACTCCAAATAAGAAACTTATACATATCTTTATGTATAAAATAAATAATAAGAATTTATATAGTTCTTTTAAAAATATGACTTGTGTAACAAATAGAGAATTTAATGAGATAATCATTTCTATTGTCATTATAACTTGACATTTTAAAATATAAAAATATAGAAATTGTCACTGAAGTGTCACATAAGAGACAGACAAAATATAGAGACGAGTACAACTTTTAAGTACTATCAACTCTTTAGAATTACTTTCAAATTTTTGATCCAATAATTATTTAACTTGTGCGGGACGATGAGACCGCATAGATCTCAAACCTCAAAATTTGTTAAAGTACGTACAAATTTGCCTGACACCTAGCTAACATAAAAAAGTATTCATTTTTTATACTAAAAAAATATAAAAATCGAGTGGAGGTCACAGCACTCACCTCTAATATTTTCACAAATTTGTATAGTCAAAGTTAAATGTGTGTCACGTGTATAGTGTACTTGCTTGTACTTGATGTTGACTAGGTAATTCTTGTGAAAGACTAGTCTTGTCCTAGCTTCGTCCTGTGAACCATTCGTATTAAATGTTAATATGTACCCCAAGCAATCTACCATTGTTGTATTGTTGTCTATTTTCTATGTATCAAAAAGATTGTTGTATTGTTGTAGAGGATCCTACAATTTTGTAACAAAGTTATCAGCAGCTGTGGACGTAGAAAGTTCGTTCGGTGAAAATTATTAAAAAAAAATTTTGAGTTGACTTTTATTTTTTTTATAAGTTAAGATAAGAAAAAAAAATAAAAATAAAAAATAAAAAAACTTTAAAAAAATAACATTTTTGTTTAAAGCCAAAAAAGCTAATTCATACAAACTTGGCAAAAAGCCCTATCGGGCCAGAAACTCCATGTTGCTGGAGTTCTAAAGTACCTCATGGCAGACAAACTCTCCTCCTCCAATTTTTTTTTTTTTTTTTGGTATTGAAAATTAAATATGTAGATACTATAGTATTTCAGTAATGCATAACTATTTATGAGAGACATCATCACACATGTATCAAGACTGAAGATTAAGCCTCACTGCATACTATGTAGACTCAAACTCATACATTGATTTGGAAAATACAAGCTCTTATCCAATGAATCAATCACTAAACTCAGTGGTTATCTCTCTTTCTCTTCTGTGTCGTTGTGTGCGAATTCATGATCCGTGACACCTTAATTATAGGATGAATTGATTATATGATATTGAATTGTGCAATTCAAGTTACCCAAATGATCGATCCTCATTACTGTTTGATTCCAGTTTAAATAAACAAATTGAAGAACATCAATTAGAATCCCACGAGCAAGGTTAGTGGTTCATCACTGCATGTGGAGTGGGCGTGGTTTGTTGTACTCAGAAGCATAAGTCCATGTTCTCGTTAATGCTGTACGGTCTTTTGGACCCCCATAATTTGACTCCCACTTAATGATTGCACATGGTACCATTCCCCCCACCACAGTCTGTCTTGCAAGCCCAAACTTTCTACCCCCTTCCTCGAAAACCCCCCATTGGCAAGAGAGAATTTTCTTGCTATACAAACAAGACATTTAGTTGTTTGTAGTTGACCTGAACATATCCATATTTTTAATTATAAAAATATTTTTATTACATCATGATTGGAGATGGCATTCGATTGAGAGAAAGTAGAGATTCAATCGAACTCATCCAATGGAGAGAGTATGAAATATTCAAAATGAAAATGAAAATTAAAATAAAATTTTATATAGGTACGAAAACGAAATGAACCAAGGTTTTTTCTTACCGACTCTGCCCGAGGCCCGTTTTTCTATTTTAATTTTTTATATATGCTATTTTTATATTTGTTTTACTTTTTTAAGTCTTTACCTTTTTAAACGTTGAGTAGCAAAACATAATCTATAATTAAACTCTAATTATATATCAATGGTTTAAATTTTTTGTCATCAATATTTATCATAATAAGACAGTGATCTTAATAGTTTTTAATTATGAAATCAACACTTGGATTTTGAAAATCAACCGTTTCTAAACAAATAAATAGTGAAAAAAGCTTGGGCTTGGACTTACGCTTAGGCTCAAGGTAAGGGTGGAGGTGGGGTGGAGGTAGAGGTGAGAATAGAAACAGGGATAGAGGTGGCTTACAGTCAACCTTATACCCGTGGAGGCAGGGATGGAGGTCCCTGTCTCCATCCAAGCGAGAATGGAGACGAACATAGAGGTAATTTTTTCAAGTAAAAGCGAGAATTAGAATCTCTATTCTTTGCCCACCCCCGATCTATTACCATCCCTAATTTTGATAGAGGTTTACGTATATAAACACTCTGAATCCCATCTAATTTTCTAGCTCTGCTAGTCAATTAGCAAGCTAGTTAGTTAGAAAAAGGATAATGGGCCAACCAAACAGACCCTTATCTTTGGAGGTAGAAGCGGACAACGAGGGATGGATTACAGCGGCCGGTGCGGACAGCGGTCTGTTTGGGCGCAGATTTAGGTCATGTGCTAGGCTCAGTTGGGCGCACATGCCAATATACTCCATCGAAGACCCCCAATTCAATAATTGAACTGAATTTTTTTATTGAACTCCCAACAGAAATAATGGAGCTCAATTTTTTTATTTGGTATTGATTTGGTGTATAGGTTTGTACTGAGCTTTGTTTGAGATCTTGCCTGGTGATTTTTTTTCTAGGGCTGATAGCTAGGCCCTTATGTTATTGATAATCCAAAGGCTGATGATGGGGTTAAGACTTGGAGAGCTTATGACTTGTTTGGTACAATTTTTTTTTAACTTTTTAAATTTTACTTTTTAAATTTATAAAAAAAACAAATTCTTTTAGTCTTTTATTTTTATAAGCTAAGACTAGCAAAAAAGTAAAAAAAAAAAAAAAAAAAAACCAAAAAAGTTGAAAAAGAAAATGGCTTCTTGGCTTAGAAACAAAAAAATAAAAATAAAAAAATCAAACCAAAAAAACTTGAAATAAGCCTACCAAATGGACCCTTCATTTACATGTATTGAAAAATTATTCAATATTTTTGAAATGGCACAACACTTTTACTCTTTCTTTTATAATGCAATGTTCTTATGTTAACAGATTCCGAACACATCTACAAAAGGCATTTTAAAACTTGTCTAACAAGAGAGGGCACACTGCATTGTGATAGTAAAAACAAGAGTGACGTGATGTTATAAATGCATTAAATACTTTCTCAAGAATGATAACCTTGTAATCTCAGCTTTTTGACCAAAAAACAAAGAAAGTGAGTCATTGGATGAAAATCTTTAAAAAAATAAAGATATTTTAGTGAAAAAAAAATTATCACAAATGTTATACATGACTATCACCAATGTAAGTTATGATCACTAAGCATACAACCTGTAATAATCATAATGCGATAACATTTTGGATATTATTATTAGATTAGTAGTACAGGTACAAGTGATAATACCTTCAAGGCCCTTAGCGGTTCCCTTTTATTATAGTCACCGTTCTCAGATGCTGCAATCAAAAGGGATCCAATTTGCCAAACTTTAATATTTCCGAAGGGCCCTACTCTCTCATAACTAACAACTTCCCATGTTACCATAGTGGACAACAATTCACCAGCAGCTTTGTGATAATACTAAAATGCCCTTTTAATTTAATTTTTTCTAATTTATTCTTAGTTTCCAACTTGTTTGTTGCCTTTTTTTTCTTAGTAGTTTTGAGCACATAAAAGAAACCATTTACGCTACATGTTAGTTAGCACACATGGTAGTGATAGGGTTTAGTTGCACTAACCATCAGGGTTCATCTTTGCTCTTTTGTGCAGATATACAAACAAAAATTGTCTAGAGATTTTTCATACAACACTACTCACTATTTTGGTTTGTAACTTTAAAAATATTACTATCACGTCATTTTGATTGAGTTTTTTTTTTTACAAAATTTTTGTAAAATTAACATATTTACTTCTTTTTTCTAAAGTTTTAATAACAATGGACTAATCACAGCGGAAGGCATTTCTTGTGCCCATCAACATCCTAGCCTATATGAAGACATGATTCGATTTTGAGTTTCTAGTACAACTATATATTTGAGGGATAATTGTCGCCTAATGTAATATCTGTGTGTGTGTGTGTGTGTGTAAAATCCCTTTTGGAAGACAATTATTATTAATTTGGAACTTCATTTTAAAAATAGGGTATTGAGCGAATACTTACATACAACATACACCATTGCAACAAGAAAGCGGAAAAAGAATCTTGCTTAAAGATGATTTAATGATTCAGTTTGAACTAAATGTTTTATTAACTACCATATAAGTCCAGCTAATCTTATCCCAAGTCTGATTTTGTTCAAATATAATTTAATGCTACAATTTTCATTTCTGTCTTGCAGAAGGTGCCCTTACCTTTTATTCAAATTTAATAATAATTTTTTCATTTGATTTTATTAGAAAAACCCAACTTTTACTTTCAACTATTGTGTAGACTCGAAACTCTAAAATTTTAAGATTTTTGATAAGTGATATCAAATTGGCCATGCATTGGTAAAAAAGAAAAAGAAAAATAAAAAGAAAAGAAAGCAAGAACTATTTTATTTTACTTTATTCTTTTAAGTAATTATCATGATAATCCTAAGTGTTAAGTTCTTTTAATGACCAGAAAGAAAAATAAAATAAAAGCTTAACATCTCATGGGCATTTCGGGAATACGACAGCCTACTTAGAGCAAACCAGGCGCTTGGATCTATTGGCCAACCATCAAACAGAGCTCTATATAAGTCCGCACTGCCAAGCCCTTTGAATCAAGCCCCACTCAACTCTACCAATTAAAGGCACTAGCTCCCATAGAAGCCTCTCTCTCTCTCTCTCTCTCTCTCTCTCTAAGGAGTGAGGCTTCTCTGTTCTTGGTGGCAATGGCCAAGCTTGTTTCCCTTGTGCTTCTGGCACTCCTTGTCATTTCCATGGTTGCTACCACGGTGAGTTCCTCCACTTAATAAACAACCAGTCCAATCTATGCTCTATTTGGCTCTCTCTTTCTCTCTCTGTATATACATATGGTCTTCACCAGAATGGGTCATCATCATATGCTATTGTAATCGTTTGTAAAAGTGTTTTTTCTCACCACATAACACAGAACAATAGCATGACAACTTGTTATTTTTACCTTTTACAGGTTCTGGCTACAAATGCAGTGTCTCATCTCTCCACTGTAATCTCTCTCTCTCTCTCTCTCTCTCTCTCTCTCTCTCTGTGGTTATTCATACTATATGAAATTTGCACAATGTTTTCGAAGTCTTACAATCTTGTTTTGACAAAACATTTCTATGCTTCCAGGCTGGTTATGGTGAAGGAAGCCTGAAGAGCTACCGTAAGTTGTCATCATTGGGGACATCATTCTTCCTTCTCTCTTCTTTATTTTTTACTATAATTTTGTCTAATGAGTTTCAATTTGCAATTGTCGGTTTGATAATGCTATTAATTTTTATTTTTTATTTTTTTGTACTTTTATTTTTTGTTTTTATTGTGTATTTTTTTTTTTTGTGATTCGATAATGAGTATTTATAGATTATTGTTATGCCAATAGTATTAGACTAATATTTTGGTAAGAGAGAACACACCTATTATAGTGTTTTTAATTTTTTTTTTTAATTTTATAAATAACTAAAAAACAAATTTAAACAAACACTATTTTTTGTTTTTTTTAAAATAAAAATAAAAAAACCAATAAGCATTGCCCCAAGTCAAGGTTTTTGCTTGAATTTTGGCCAAATTCATGAAAGTTTGACAAATTCAAGTACTTAAATAATTAATAAGGGCTTCTTTTTTTTTTTTTTTTTTTATAAATTCTATCTCGTTTCAGTGCTCGCCTTTCGAGTTTTCATTAGTAGCATTAGTCTTTTGAGGGTCAGAAGAGAGCAGAACATACTGCTCTGCTTTATTTATGGTCACAATTGTTGTCCTAGTCAATAAGGTTAAAAGTTGAAACTCCCAATTAAAACTTTGAAAAAGGCGGGCAATCCTCCCGATGTACTGACCCGAACCGACTCAGGTAAATAAGTGTGCTAGTGTGCTTGAGAGAACCATTTCAAAAAAAAAAGCCCCGGTAACTTCAAAATAAGGGTTACTCTACTCCTCCCACCAAAAAAAAAAAAAAAAACCCATTGGCCTTCTATTTAACCCGCTCCATTAGGAAGACAAAACAGTTAAGATTAGCAAATGAGATAATTTTTAATCTAAGCTTGCCTTAAATTAATACAATGAAAGATCATAGGGTTACGATAACAAGAAAAACTATAAAACTTTTTGGATTTCAATGGCGTGCTTTCCGCGGGTCAAGCTGAATCTACGCTTCTTTAGTAAAAATCGAGTAGTTTTTCTAAAAATCTAGGGGCAAAACACCACCTGGATCGAGAAGTTTTAAGGGGAAGGGAGGAAGTCCACACGATACGAAAGATAATCAAGAAGGTAAAATGGGTTAAGATAATGCATAAAATGGGGTTATTCTCACTTTAGAAATGATCGAATACTTAAAAGTTACACAATCTCTATCGACATAAAATTGTGAAAGAATTGGTTGTTAAAAGGGGTTGAGATCATATTTAAAAAAGCATAAAACTAAAAATTAAAATAATTTTTTTTTTTTTATATTTGATTTAACTCAATTCAATTTATTTGTATTGTAGAATGCGCACCACAGTGCGAAAGGAGATGTAGACAAACACAGTACAAGAAACCATGCTTATTCTTCTGCAACAAATGTTGCGCAAAGTGCTTGTGTGTTCCCCCTGGCTTCTATGGGAACAAGGGTGTGTGCCCTTGCTACAACAACTGGAAGACCAAGAGAGGAAGCCCCAAGTGCCCCTAGATTAACAATTAATTCCTTTTATTATCCTAGCTCCCCTTCCAATCCATAGGAGGTGGTACTAATACTATTGTTTTTGCATTTTTATGAGCTTCTTCTCTGTCTCTTTGTTTTTTTGGTTTGTGAGTCACGAACTAATCCTCCTCGGATTTTGTACTGACGAGAGTTTCGTACACTAAACCATCTTAAGTTATGTGACAAACGTTTTAAGTGAGATGGAACTAATGTATTGCTCCGCTGGGGTGACGTTGCTTTTTGAACCCCAAAATGAGAGCGGTGTGACTAAAGATTTAGTCAGTTTTTATGTCTATTGCTTCCATAAATAAAATTTTTGCAGAAAATTTTCTGTACACCCACCTTGTACTGTGACCTCTTCTTGATGAAATAGTTGTTCTTTTCTCCACACAAAAAAAAAAAAAAAAAAAAAAACTGTTACTGAAAGCCCATTGTATCAAAAACTTTTCAATTCTTACAAGCCATGTCAACCAACACACAGCTTGATGAATATGCATACTAAATTTGAAAATTTCTACTAATGGTAGCATTGTGGAGGGTCCATGTAAGAACCTGACCAGCAAATTGGCTATCAAACCCTCGCATCCCATTGGAGTGCTTCACATACAAGTACATGTTACAAGGGTCCCACGCATACAAGTTAAGTCAACATTGTCGAACGTTGCATTTCAGCCAACAGTTATAAGTTCTTAGTGGCAACCCACATCACGTGGACCAAAGAAATTGCATTTAAGTTTTTCCCTTGCGGGTGTAAAAATTATGACGTGACGGTCACATCTGCATAACTTCCATTATGATTTGAAAATTTGAATGTATATATATTTATGTGGGACTCACCACAAATTTTGAAACAATAGTAAAAGTCCCACTAATGGTTATCTGGAGTAATTTCTCCCTGTGGTCCATTCTAAATTCATTGCCAAGATGCAAACCCTGTGAACCAGAGTGGCCAACCTCTTGTTGGGCTATTGGACTTGGAGACATAGATTCCCTGGGGCCCACCCAAATCGTATAGACATACAGTCCATCATTTGGACCCATAGAACATGGCTTTCTTCTTGTTTTGGTTTGTTTGTAAATTGGACCCCAATAAAATATATTAAAGTGATTCCGATTCTACTTGGGCTAGAGGCCCATGGTAATTGGCCCATGCTTGTAGTCTCAATAGATCCGACATCGCAAAGAGAGGAGGGCCTGTTCGGCCACTTTATGGCCCAACCATTACAACCTGTGTTGCTACGAAACGACTTTTGATTTTTTAAATTTATTTTTATTTGCTAAAGGATATATTACAAAAATCACCTCCTTATGTTTCAGACAGTATAATGGAATATCTAACAGGTCAGATCGTGAGAGATATATCTCTCATGACTTTCTTAGAAGGTGTTTGGAACCTAACTTATGGCTTATGTTTATAATTTTTTTGAATTGTGTTTAGGTGATGATAAAAAAAAGTAGCTAAAAAAAGTGATTTATATTTAATACGATTTTCCAAAAAGCCATTTAAAAAGATAAAATTTTAAAACTAGCTCATAACTTATAAGTTAGTCACCCAAACACCCCCTTAGTCTTAGGATAAATAGCCTAACTTTGACTAGACCAGAGAAAAAATTAGTTAAAGTGTGCGTAAACTGATGTATATGTCCCGTTATTCTATTAACTTGTGCACAAAATTGAAGAAATAAACTTTGAGCTTGCATTGGAAAAATATCATGGATGATACCTATTATATCTTGCGCCATTGATCTCTAACTATTAAGAACGGAAATAACAATATGAGGATCCCAGTTCGAAATTAATGCATTAATTCCTACTCTAGCCCTCAATTTAAGCCTCTCTTACAGGAAGGACTGTAATCTCTAGAGACTGATGTTGCTTGAGCTCCCAAGAAAGCTTTCTATTAACAGATGTACATTTTCTCTTTTCTTTTAAAAAAAAAATTTATTTTTCACAAGAAAGTGACACGCAGAAACTTATGGTGTTAGAGGGCTCTACTTCCTATATTTATAATGTATTTGTTTAGGAAAATCAAACGATATAGGTGGTAAACTTGAGTGAGTCACGTAACCGCCTTGTCAAATCTTGTGCATTTTAAATGTCAACAATGTTAGGAAATAGTATTAAACTCAGCTCTCAAGATAGATTAAGATGGTCATGTTGCTTATCCTTATTGGCCACAAGCCACAAGCACTACCAAATTGTGCTTAAACAATTTTTTTAAAAGATGTAGTGCACTTATTATTTCAATAATAAGACCAACCCTTATAATTGAACAAAATGGCCAATTCATTTGCTTGTATTGGCTATCTACACCACCTACCTATATAGTTGAAAATTATAGGATGTTTAACTCTAGCTACTCCTTTAAACTCATTTATCACCACTAAATACTAACAATACATGAGTTTATACATTATATAAATGATGGTGAACTGTGAGAAGGGGACATGTAAGTGCTCAATGGCCCATAAAGTGCTTCATTAAATAGGAGAGAGAGAGATATTGGGTAACAAGAGGTTAATTACTCTATATATCAATCGGATTGTAACAAGCAATTAAGGTATACTACAAACAAATGTTATCCTGTGTCTTTAGGATGTATTTTTAAAATGTTTGTATGGTTGTATAAATGGTTAAGAAATAACACTTACAACGAGTAAACAAAATATAACAGGTGAGAATTTCTCTCTCTTAAATTTCTAAGTGCTATTATGAATGATATATCTTTTACCAAATAAAAGAAAATTAATTAAGGTAAACATAAATCTCACTGCACCAAAAAAAAATAAAAAATAAAAAAAAATTCGCCAATATTACTATATGTCCAGTAAAAAGGATCCCTTTTGCATTTGCTTTTGGGACCTGGAAAAGTGGATGCCCATTGGAATGCTCTCCGTCTTGTCCCAGTTCATAAAAAGACAAAAGGAATATATATTTCCAGATGTATTGATTGAGTTACGAAGAATAAATGTATTAATTAGTGATAGTAAATGCATTGAGGAAAGTAATCGGAGACCAAGACGTCCCTCCAACTGAGACCCTGTCAGTCTGAAAAAAGGATTAGATAATCAACACCGGAAACTCAGAACCACGCTGGTCAGGTATTCTTCTTGCAAACCCTCATCGACCTGTCTTAGAAAATCACAAATCTTGGAAACCCAGTTGATGATGTTTGTTTTTTTGAGATATTGTTGCTCGTTTTTTTTTTGGTATCTTGTATCTTAATAGTTCAAAATCCAAATTTTTTTTTTTTTATGAGCTAAATGGTAGTTTGTGTTTGTGTTCTTCCTATCTGCTTCTGAATGCAGGTCGGTTATGGTTTTTGTAAGAGGACATGTTATAAGAAGAACAACTTTGAGATAATATTTAAACCCTTTCGGGGTTTAAAAGCAGAAAACTGACCTTTACCATTCTCTGAGAATCTGTTTTTCCCTTATGATTGTTGTGGAATTCAAATTGTTCATGTTAATAATTAGGAGTTGAAAACCTCTTCTTTGAGTGATCGCTCACTGAATTGATGCGCCACCTAGAACCCATACCCTTCTCTTCCTCATGCCAAAGAACTTCTTGCATTTTGCTTGTTTCAGAGTAAATATCTCTTGCAGCTTTTTTAAATCTTCTCAAAATATAGTAGGTTCGAATTTTTCGAATGTCTTTGATGTCAGAAAAGAGCCGGCTGCCCTCAAGGCTCTTTCTCTGCTTAATAACCATTTCAATGGCTCTTTTGATCCTCTCTTCATTATTCCTTCTTCAATTCAGTGACAATTCTTTCATAACCAGATCAGTTTTTAAGTTAATTCTTGTTAATAACACATCAGCTTACTTCAAACCTAGTGTCAGAAGTGAAAAAATCGAACCTCTTTTCACCTTGTCTGTGGCTTCACCAAATTATAGTAACCAACCTGTGAGAATCCAAGAGGGGTCTTGTCAGAGTTCTGATCCCAGCAAGAAATTGGGTGCCTTAGGACTAGAAAAAGAAAAAATCTGTGACACAAATCGTGCTCTGCTTCGGGTGTATATGTATGACTTGTCTCCTGAATTTCACTTTGGGTTACTGGGTTGGAAGGGAAATGCAGATCAAACATGGCCAGATGTAAGTAACCCTGGTCGAATCCCTCCATACCCAGGTGGCTTAAATTTACAGCACAGTATGGAGTACTGGCTCACCCTTGATCTTCTATCATCAAATGCTCGACATATAGTCAGACCATGCAGTGCTATCAGAGTGCATAATTCGAGCCAAGCAGATATAATTTTCGTGCCATTCTTCTCATCTCTGAGTTACAATAGGCATTCTAAGCTTCATGGACAAGAGAAAGTTAGTGTCAACAGAATGTTGCAGAATAAATTAGTGGAGTTTTTGAAGGTTTGTGATGAATGGAAGCAATTGGGTGGGAAGAATCATCTAATAGTAGCACACCATCCTAATAGCATGTTGGTTGCGAGAAGGAGGCTGGGTTCTGCCATGTTTATTCTTGCAGATTTCGGGAGATACCCAACTGAAATAGCTAACCTTCAGAAGGATGTGATCGCCCCTTACAGGCATCTCGTGAAGAACATTGCTGCTAACAAATCAGCCCCGTTTGAAGGCCGTCCTATATTGTTATATTTCCAAGGAGCAATTTATAGGAAAGATGTAAGTTGCATCTCCTCGTTCTGCATCAATTATAATTATTGCACCGTTGTTCAATCACCTTCTGTTTCTACTTTCTCTTCGTAGGATAGTGTTTCTGCTACAGCTTATTTGTTTTGCTTTGTATATTTGGCTAATTGGAATTCTGATGGTGCAATGATTCAATACTAAGTTTCAAATGAATGCTACTCTGAAACCATCTGATTCTCTACACACAAAGGAATTGCTCACTTTGTTTTCTCTTTTTTATGATGAGCTTCTCTGAACTTTTCATCGAACAGAAGAAATAATTGTAAAAAGGGTCTACCAACGTGCAGGGCAGGCACTGATTGCCCTTACACTTGTTACTGCCCTTACAGCATGCAGGTTACATTTTCAGGTTATGACCCTTAGGGAAACAAAACCTTTTCTTCCTAATCACCCAGAAGAAAATCCTACGATAGCTTGGTTTTGGCTCGAGTACTGTGTAGAAAATCTTTTGAGTGCCCGTTATGTATTTGTCGAGGACTCTAGAATATAACATCGACTAACTTTTGTACAGCAGAGACAAGTATATATTTTCCTCCCCACATGCTGAGGCAGTAACTGTTTTATTACCTTACGACTTGCTAGGTTCCATTACAGCTATTGTAAATGGGATAGTCTCCAAAATGTTCTAAAACAGACTTAAAAGCATTCAATGATTAAAATTCCATGAGTAGATAATGTGATTCCAACTTTTTTCCCGAGTTATTGAAGTTGCAAATTCATCCTTCTAAAAAGGACACTACTCAGATAGAGTGGATGAAAAACATGATAAATCAATTTCAAATCCTGGAAACCGAAGAAATCTTGTAGATTGTTTATCCAATCACTTCAGTTCTATTTAGTTTTTTCTGCCCCTTTTTGGTCAAAGCCATCTTAAGCTTTTCCAACTAAGCAGCTCTTTTGGTGCATCCCCCCTCTCTCCTTCCTTTTTTCTTTCCTTGTATTTAAAAAAATTCATTGAAATAAGCTTTAGACAAATCCTTGGTTTTAAACTTTGCGTGATGATAAATCTAGTTTCTATCAATAATTATAATTTTTTTTGATAAGTTCTGTCAATTATTCTAATTATCATGTATGAGTTAATCCTCAGGGAGGAGCAATTCGTCAAGAACTGTATTATCTTCTCAAAGATAAGAAAGATGTCCACTTCACATTTGGAAGCATTCAAGCAAATGGAATCAATCGGGCAGGACAAGGGATGGCCTCATCCAAATTCTGCCTGAATATTGCTGGGGACACCCCTTCCTCAAATCGCCTCTTCGATGCCATTGCTAGCCATTGTGTTCCTGTAATAATTAGTGATGAGATTGAACTACCATTTGAGGATGTCTTGGACTACTCAGAGTTCTGCATCGTTGTTCGTGCATCAGATGCTGTAACGAAAGGGTTCCTACTGAATCTTCTAAGGGGAATTAATCGAGACAAATGGACCAAAATGTGGGAAAGATTAAAGCATATTGTACGACACTTTGAATATCGGTATCCATCTCAGTCTGGTGATGCAGTGGATATGATTTGGCAGGCAGTTTCACGTAAGATATCTTCAATACAATTTAATGTTCATAGGAACAACAGATACCGCAGATCGCAGCATCTTGTTAAAATTACATAAATACACGTTTAGAATCCTGAAAATTTTCTTCTTGTGTGAAAATCGTATTTATCTTATTACATTGTGGTTCTTCAAAAGAGCATAAGCTTAGTTTTTTTCAGAATATGAATGCTTTTATTTCTGTCAAGCCTTTTTTTGTTTTCCATATCTTCTGTAGTTTCAATTTCAATTTTTTGTGCATTTCATAGAGGATTATATTTTAAAAGAATTCTATTAAACAGTAGTTCAGTCTATTCTTTTCTCCCTGTATCACCAGGCAAATAACATGAACCTAACACCGTGCACATGAAAGGGTATGAAGCACATTAAAATATTCATCTGAAGAGGGCTACATCCAAGCTCATAATATATTACTTTAGCATGAACTCAAGAATTCAAAAACTGAGTTGCAAGAATACAAAAATTTCTGAATGCAAAAACAGAGTGAAGCAATATAGGAATCACTTGAACCTAACTAGCTTTATAGATTTATATTCCAGTGTCAAAACTATGCAAGAGAATGTGTATCATATATGTATAAATACAAGCACATATGTATATACATATATGTATATATATTTGTGTGTGTGTGTGTGCACTTAGATATATGTTTATGTGCAGTCGTCTGTCAGTTGTGTGTGTGGAGACAGAGCGAGGGGGGAACTTCAGCCTATGAAAGAACCAAAACATAAATATAGGGTAAAAGAAATTCTCATGATTCACTGTAATATGTAAGATCAAGAGTTCTCATTGCTAAAGATAAAACTAATTTTCCAGAAAGCAAAAATTAAAAGAAAAAAGAAAAAACGCTATATGATGTATGAGAGCCAGCATCATCATCGTTGGTATTTAGCTATCAGCTAGGATCTAAAATCTATGTTTATACGTTCTAGAGATGATGCTCACTCAAAGATAAGCCTAGCTCCACCCTTCGGTTCTTTTTTAAACAAAAGATTCAGCACAAAACTAATGAACTATAGAAAAACCAACCCGCCCACATTGAGAAACTGGTAAGGAAGCAGAAATTGCCCACCACCCTTAAGTATCTCTCTGCATCAATGAATGTCTTCCTTTGCCAATAAATATTTCTTACCTTCTGGGTCCGTGGCAGAAAATAAACAGCTTCAGCTTATCAACATCTGTTGTGAATAGGATCTGATCCTCTTCGAACTCTTCTTTTATTTGATTGATTTGGATCAAATGCCATTGAAGGCTCTGGTGCTATGTTTGGTGGTGTTTGCAGGACCTCCACACCAACAGCCTTCAGAATACGCGAGTTTCTTAGAAACAGAGGTTGTCCCTTACCCCATCTGAGGGCAAGATCTATGCTTCTCAAGCCGGAAACCCTCTCTGGTTGTATAGAGAGAAACCCAATACAAACAAGAACTATGAACATCCTACAAGCAGAAAAACCCATTTTTTCTACACTGCAAAACCAATAGGAATGGAGAGGGAATGAGTAGTTGGTCTGTGAGACTCTACCTTTTTATGGTTCATTCCTGTAGAAGTAAGGCTATGGTTTATCTTTTTGTAGGATTTGAACAACCAAAAGCATAAAGCATGAGAGGGCCCCAAAACATCTAGAGAAGTTTCAGATTCACCTCAATCATAAGCCTGGAATAGAAGCAATATAAGGCTGTTTTAGAAGACACTGACAGGTTTGAATAAAAGTTAGTTTGGAACATCACACACTTTGGAACCCAAGAATCTTTCATTGGTTCCCTATTTCTCTATCATTTGCCTTGCTCTTTTGGACCAAACAATGACCAACCCAGTCGCAGGAATTCAGAGTTGAACCTCGACGTCATCAGATTATGCTCATGTTTAATTTAACTTTAACGCGTATTAGGCTTGGCTTAGCCATAACAACTCAAAAAAAATCATACCTCTAATTCAGTGTTACCTTTACAGTATAGCACTACTGATGAAAAGCTGTCTACCTGAATTCATTAGTTAAATCGATTTGTTCATATTCCTTGCTTGTTTGCCAAGAAAATAGGGAAAACAGAAGAATTTTTTTTAGTGTTAATGCTGAGAAATGAAAACCAATGATTTAGGGAAAGCAACATGAATGACTGGTTTTTGCATGGCATGACTGCTAGAATCAAAGACATGAGCCACAGCCAAAGCTGAGATTGCTACAGTTGCAAGAAAGCCAGATAAAGCAGAGACGTTGGGGGGAAGGTGGGGAAAAGAAACCACCTCTCCCAAAGAAAAAACCAAGCACTTGCTTTATGCTATATGCTACAACTCACTTTGGAATTTCAAGCTCTTCTCTCCATGCAACAAAAACCAGACTATTGGTTTCTTGTGCTTAATGGGTTTCTCCTTTATGCTTTTCTTTGCTCTCTCTCTCTCTCTCTAGATTGCGTAGACCATTCAAAGTTAGTTTCAACTTAGAACCCCAACAGGTTTCTCCATATATGGCCTTGTTATGTCCCCTTGTCTTCCTTTTATCCCTTCTTTATTTTATCTCGCTTATCCATGTAGACCATCTTTCTCTTTTCTTTTTTCTTTTTTTCTTGCTTCATTAATTCACAGACGGCTAAAAAATTCGACAAAGCAGAGTTTTCTACTCTAGATTTGAGAGAGAGAGAGAGAGAGAGAGAACCCAACTAATTACATACAATCTACTAATGTGGGCCTTTCACTTTTACCACCGTACTATTAAAGCAAAAGAAACATATGAACTGTTGCTTTCTAATATCATCCTTCATCATCAAAGTTTTGAACGCTTAAATCTGAAGTGCATGAACATGCTTGCACTTATCCATATGTGAGCCAATTAGCTATGGGATCACTGAAATTGTGTTAGCCAGCCAGAGGGAAAATATTTATGGTTGCATGTATACATACATGAACTGTAATCTCTGTGTCTACAAATCCTTGGTGCCATAGATCTCCCAAGAGATCTCACGAATAAGTGCAAATGGAAAATAGCATACTAAAGACTCAAAGTCGATATCTCCGAATAAGGGCTATATAAATTGATTAATATAAATCAGTTTACCAAGGAAGTCTGAAGACTCTACTTCACCATCACACCAAAGCCAAAGTAATATTCAAATGTAGACAAACTCCACTATTAACATAAGTTTCCCCAGCAGCAACAGATGCTGCTATGATTCCCGCTATTTATGTACAAGCACAATGGAAGAGGAAAAATAAAATGGAGCTTCAACATTTATTTTTGGAAATAAACCCAACCCAAGATACAACTTGACAGGCAGAAATAAATGCTTCGTGTTTGGTTTAATTGTTGACATGTTGAGTAAGATAGTAGACTCAAATTCCAAGTAGGACACCTTTGCAGAAAATTAAGAGTTCAGGAAAACCATATATTATTGAAGCGGCTCTTGATGGGGAGTTGCTGCAGGTCCTGGTGTCGCTGCCGGTCCTGGTGCTAATGTAAACTGCAAACCCCTACGTTGCCCTGCCTGTATCATGAAGGCAACTTCTGTTGCTGCGAGTGCTGCTGTGGCTTCCTGGTTCAACAAAACATATAAAAATTAATTCATAATTTAATTAGAGTAGTATTGAAACTTTCCTTCCCTTTTTACCCCCTTTTCTGGTACCACTAAGAACATCATGACATCTTTCTTTTACAAACCAGATGCACAAGATGGATACAAGAGAAGGATCCTTACTGCATCACATGTGAGATTTTCAGCCACCTACACTTAAACCAAACACACAGCAAGTGTCCTGTCTATTGTGCAACAGTGGGTATTATGTAATACTGATAGTGCATATATATTTTGTAGATAGGACTCTTGCTATGTGTTTGGTTTAAGTGTAGGTGGCTGAAAATCTCATATGTGATGCAGTACGGATCCTTCTCTTGTATCCATCTTGTGCTTAAATAAGAATGTCATTGCCGGTCCTGATGCTAATATACACCTCTTCACAAGAGAAGGATCCATCTTGTGTTTAAATAAGGATCCTTATCTTGTAAAGAGGTGTATATTTTGTTCTTCACTGGGTTTGTCTCCTAACCTGAACTTCACATATAACACTATGTATATGTACGTATATAGTAGTCTTGTCTGTGGATGCAATCCTGTACAAAACGGAAGGCCTGACAAGAGCTATACAAGCACTAGCCTTCAAAGTTCTCAAAGAACTCCAAAAATCCTCTATAATAGGGTTAAAAACCCCATGAACCCAGTCATACAAAAACTTTGCAAAACAATATTTTAACATAAAAAGGGGTCTCTCCACCCCCTCAAAAGAGGACCAATTCCTCTCGCCCCAAATTGTCCACATTTTTCCACCCCTCCAATACAACATGAGCTCAAACACCATCCTAGGGAACACTCACTAGACCCCAAACACTCCCAACCCAATTCTACATCTAACTAGTACATCTACACTGTAAGAGGAGGTGATCAACAGATTCACATCTTCCTTACACAAACAGCATCAATCTACTAAAATATATTTTCTCAGAATCACATTCTCTAGTCCAAATGAGAAATGCAACTTTGGGAGGAGCTTTTGTTTTCCACCTCCCACCCCTTGCAGATACTTTTCCATAGACCCTTCCCGTGCGACTGAGCTACCTCCAGCGGTGACCATCCTCCCTGTGATGTCCCATACTTTGAAGCTATTACTTTCCTCCATACTTGTCCTGGTCGCAAGCAAATTTCCATAGCAATATTCCCCAAGAGAGCTTGATTAAAAAGCTCCGGCCTTTTAATCCCTAGACCTCCATTTCTAAGTGGCTTACAAATCGACTCCCAATCCACCAAGTGGTACTTAAATTCCTATACCAGCTCAAGAGAAGGCCCTCTATAATTTCTACGACTGCTTAGCCACAAATAGAGTAAAAAGCGAAATAAAATAAATAGGTAGAGTAGACAAAGTACTCACAATTTGCATATGCCTATCACCCTTGGACAAGTACTGTGGTGGAATCTTTCCACCACTGAATCCTAGAGCCCTCTGGCTTTGAAAGCCACCCAACTGTAGACCTTAATACGTCACTGGCAGGGATCCAACCCTACACCAAAAATCGCTGCAAGAACCTCCACACTCTCCACCTCCCCTACTGGAATGAGTTCAGATTTGCCGAAGTTTACCTTCAAGCATGAAACTGCCTCAAAACAAAGCAACACACACCACAGATACCCAAGATGCTTAGGCTCAGCCCACAAAAAACAATACTGTCATATGCATAAAGAATGTGGGATACCACCATCTTGGATCCATCCACAAGCCCCCACCTAAAAGCTCGCCATATAGCCTCCTTAGACAATCCTCGAAAGCATGCGGCTCAACACTTCCATCATCAACAAAGGAAACAAGAGGATCACCTTGTCTAAGACTTTTGGAAGTAGGAAAGAAACCAAATAGTGTCCCGTTTACTAACACTGAGAGCCTGACTAAAGAAAAACAACTCCAAATCCACTTTCTCCATATCAGGCCCAAGCCCATTCATTCCAGCAAGTACAGCAGGAAGTCTCATTTAACATGGTCATAGGCTTTCTCAATAACCAATTTACATACCCACCTGGCTCTCTGCTACAAAGTTTGGAATCAACACAATCATTAGCCACCAGAACAATGTCAAGGATCAGCCTACCTTCCACAAAAGCATTCTATGAATTTGACACCACCTTGGAAACCAACCTTTTCAGTCTACCAGCTAAGAACTTTGCCAGAACCTTGTAAACCCCTCCCAAAAGGCTAATAGGTCTGAAATCTCTAATATTCTCTGCCCCACCCTTCTTTGGTATTGAAGCCCCAAAAGGCGCATTCAAGCTTTTTCCTCAAACTCCCCAGACATCTCAAACTCCATCATCATACCCATCACGTACTCTTTAACTACCCCCAATAATTCTGGAAGAAAGCAACAGAGAAGCCATCCAGGCCAGGAGCTCCGTCGGAGCTTAAGGACATAACAGTTTCAGTCACCTTCTCCTCCGAGAATGGTCCAGCTAACCATTGCACATCCTCCTGACCGAGACTTCCAGATGATCCAACCGAGCGCCAAGTCCCAAACTATGAATACAACTATTCATAGAATCCCCTAATGCCTGATCTAATCTTATGCTCCTCCTCCACCAAATCACCAGGATATCTATTTATAATGTACAACAAAATTACTATTGCGCCATAGAGCCAATAGTAATTATTGAATAGACACTGCCAACAGGTACTTTATTTTTTAAATAACATCAGGACATTTCTCTTGACAAGCATACAAATGCATGCAGGTATGCATATAAAACATATTACATGTAGTAAAACAACAATAACATTAGCAAAGACAACCACCAACATGTCTAAATTCAAAGGCCTCCTTCGTCAACAAGAAAATAATTACTGGCTGTAAATTCACTCAAAAAACTCTTTCATTACTAATCTTTCTGGAATATAGTTAACTGTCTATCAACAATCCTTTACTAAAAAGAGCCTTTTTTGCAACATGCCTCCAATTTCATTTTCCAACAAGAAGAGGAGTAATTAGCTTTTTCTCTAACCAGCCAAATTGTTATTACCTCACCATAATGGTATCATGAAAATATTTTCCTCATTTTTCCAAAGGAGAAGAGAAGATGGAGCTCAAAGAAAGAAATTAAACAAGTTACCACGAAGGAGTCTCCACTAACCTGTCTTTGCCTTCGACGTTGCAATATACTGATAGCCCAGGCCATAATGTAGCATGGGAGAAGAAAACCAGCAGCCCGCAGCAAGAAAAGCTGTCCAGAATCAACAATTTTATTTAGTGCAACTACAACAAAGCATATACCACTATCAAAGCATTCATATCATGCTAAGACTGAAACCATATCCCACTTACAGAGAAAAAGGTGGAAGTATCATCCTCATCATCACCATTGCCAATTGCTAGAGCATGCCTCAAGAGCAGAAGAGCCATTAACTACCAAGAAATGGAGAAAGATTCAAAAGATAATCAGATGGCCAGGTAACATAAGGACTGAATAGTTAATTGATCAAAGAAATCTAAATGGAAATAGAGACTGCATCCTAGGCTTTGCTGACAACAAAAATGTGCTGGCACCTAAGTCAAAGGGACTATGAACCCACTACCCAACTCTGGCTATAGATACTGCCCAAGAAAAATGAATTATAAAGCAAATGCAAGTCTCAAAAACACTTGCTACAGAAGATGGATAGTAAGTTGGCAGCATCATATCATTTTTTCCTTCTTGCCAAAAGAAGAAGAAGAAGAACAAGACGAAGAATGAAGCCTTCACGCATATTTGTAAATTATATACAGTTCTCTCATTTTCAAAAATCTAGACTGTTCATCATTCCTAGTTGCCTACATTATTTCTGTTTATGCACGAGATGGTTACAACAGCTTACAATCAGAGCAGCAGAGCGGCAAAATGCAGCTCCACTTGCATTGGTATCAGCATATTCATCATATTCGGCCTCTAGAAGACGTCGTTCTGCCGCTGCCATAGCCAAGAGTCGAGGGTCATGCAAGTCCAAAGGAGTACCAGAGATTGTCCAACCCCCACTGTGAGACAAAACCATGAAACAAAGGAATTAGAATTGAAGTATATGATATTGCAATATCCATAAAGAGTATGTGAGTTTCAACAGTAATTAATGCACCCGCGGGGGGCAGGCACTAAGTGGACCTATGATTCCAAAGTAATTTTTTGCCAGTTAAATTGGAGGAAGATTTTTAAGGGACGGGTACAAAAGTGGCAATGTTTTCTGGTAAAATAGATGTTGGGATTGTCAAGACAAACTTGTATAGAAGATATGTATGGGCAAGATAAAGTTATTAAGGTGAATGAGGAGAATAAAATAAGGAATGAAGCATTTAAGAGAAGCCAAAAAGGTCAGAGAAAGTTGTCTAAATTGGTTTAGCAATGGGTAACAGGGACCAATGAATGCATTAATAAGGAGTGATTTGACTAGATAAGGGGAAGCGGGAAAAGGCAAAGAGAAGAGATATGTGGCCTCTCACAAAAAATATGGTCCTATAAAGAGCAAAAAGGTGAAAGCAATGTGTAGCAACTTGGCTTTGTTTCTGTTGTCGTCATGAGATTTCAAGAACAGGTGGCTTATGACACATAACAATGTTTCTTACATAGTGATCCCCGGCGCATTTAGAAGTATTTGACAGTGTGATTTCCACTAAAAAACAGAACTGCAAAAGCAACTGCAGGACATCGAATGTGAGCAAGATAGATGGTTGCTTCACCCAATATAATTCTTTTTGTTACTGGATTTCATGTGACAATATGGATTTTTTTAAATCACCATTACACGTTCTTATATGCCTGTGAATTTAATGTAAAAATATTTCATTTGCATTTTTATTCCAACAAGTAACAATAGGATTTTTCAAGAAAATATTAGTTATTTGAAAAGGCCAGGCAGTCTGGTCCCTGCAATCCAGTGTATAGCTGATCTCCAGTTTATTGGCATAAAGCAGTTGCCCTTCAGGTCAAAATGCGCATTTTCACGCTTGATAGCCAAGCTTTGTACTATTGTACAAATTAGTATTACATATTTTCATGTGCCTGTAGATCTAATGTGGTAATATTTCAACTTACACTTCTACTCCAATAACTAGTAATGCTATAGACACCACCTACAGTTGGTTCCATCAATGCATGGTCCTGGATAGGGTAGCCTAGGTTTAGACCTAACCTCCAGCTTATGCACAATGAGTGATTGCCCAAACATTCAAATTTGCAAGCTTTGAACTTGACAACCCAAGCATGTCATTGCATGAAGCAACCCCTTGAAGCTTATCAAAAAAATAAAAAATAAAAAAAGAAGCAACCCCTTGAAAAGTTATAAATCATTCATCAAAATTTGTTAGGTAATGAGATTATTAGTTATCAACCAAGAAACCAAGTTAATTTCTAAAGAACAATTAAATATTTGATGTATTTACTAAATAACTATTTATTACAACTTACAAGAGAGTCGATGTGATAAAAAATCATTAACCAAAAACACGAAAATTAGGCAAAGATAAAATGAGCTTAAACTTGCCTGATATCAATGGTGGTATCTTCAGATTGAGGAACAGGTGGTGGGGCAGTATAACCAGGTTGGTAAGGCTGTATGTCAAAGAACATTTTTTCCAATAAGTCAATATGCTGATTGATTAGGAAATTGTTCCAGAGCCAAATTCAATTCTTCTACGACCCTCCTCTCACATGGAGTGGGCCCCACCATGTGAAAAGGAGGGTTGTGGAACAAGAGTAAAGAGTCGTGAAAATAACATAAATGGACAATATTTTAAAGGAGTACAGAAAAATATCAAACTTGATATGTTACATCGATCAAAAACACCTCTAACAACAAATTTAGAATGAAAAGACCCAATTACTTACGTATCTATAAATATAAAAATAAAAAGACTTGATTACATACACAAAAACAAATAATTTGTTAAAAGAAACAAAGTACAAAAGCATCCTACATGATTGGTTTATTAAAAGAAACAACCCGAGTCTAGAATCCATGTAGCAATTCTTTTGGAGTGGGGGAAGGAATCCAAACACGAGATTTATAAGTCCTAACCAACTAAAATGAAGCCCTACTGTCATGCGTGCCTAGAGCTAAGTGAGCTAGATGTGTTGCATCTGTCGTACAAAGTTTATACATTCTAATCAATTTCATATTTGTGCACAACCAATTGTTATTGTCCATCATACCATATTTTACCTCATGAATCACCAAGACAAGTATATTACCATTTACCACAATAGTTTTTTAAAACAAACGAGAATACTTTAATGAATGTATGCAAAACGCATCATATGCATCCGAAATCTCAAAAGCATTTCTACACTTGCCCTGCTAGAGAGTGAGAGAGAGAGAGAGAGAGAGAGAGAGAGAGAGGAAATGAAGGTAACAAGAAAGGCCGCAAATGAAGCAGTAGTAGCAATACCTGGTGACAGATCTCACAAGTTATATCTCCTTTCTCGTTGCACCATCGCTGCACACACTTTCTATGAGCAAACTGGATAAAACAAAGTTTTCAACCGTCAATCTATTATAAATAAGCTCACAAAAAAATCAGAAATGTTTGCAAAAGTGAGGAAACTAAGAAAATAAGTTCACACAATCTAAAGATGATCGTGAAAGAATTCCCAGTAAATAATAAATACATAGAGGTAGTGTCAAATTGCACCTCACCAAATTTTGTAGGTTCACTCAGTGTTAATGGGAGGGGGGTCATCTTATGTCAAGCCAACCATTTGATCGAATACCCCACCCTTGTTTATCAGGCATGCCAAAAATTAAGTTGAATGGAGATTTGGAGCTATTCCACTGAAATCGAAACTCTGAAGGAGAAAATGCGAACACATCGACCCAAATGGCCATATCCATTAATGTTGATATTTGGCATCCAAGAAAAGCGGGATATAGGCGTCCAAGACAACTTTGCGCTTGGCATAATATGAACAACACAGAATGCCATTAAGGGGTGTAAGAACACTATTCTTATGCTAAGGTAGGCTGGTCGTGACTCGTATACACGTAATACCACAAGTGGATAATTAACCCTAGAACAAAAGGATAGACCATTGTGTCCATGGAGAATAAGATTTGACTTAAAAAGCTCATTTGCACATAAGGAAGCTTATATAGCTATTATGTATAACAGAATAAGGAGCATAATGCAAACATAACATAGCATTTATCTGTTATATCAAGGGCACCCCATTTTGAAAAACTCAGCTTTATCATAAAAAACAACTGTTAACATAACCCCGCATCCCAGGCCTACTGGGATTCTTGGAAAACTTCCCGGCTTTATTTAAAAAATTTGCAGAAGTACAGAGGTATCCTGTGTTCTCGTTAAGTAAATCATGGTTTCAGCACGTAATGTTCTTAAATGTACATTAAGAACATCTCTACAGTAAATTCACAAAAACAAGCATGAACAGCCATGTCATTGTGCCTGATCTTCAATTTGCTGTCATATCCGACACCTTGTGTCCATCTAGATACATGACACTTCTGTTGTGCCCACAAATCAAAAGACACGGTTTAAACCAATTATCAAAAACTAATTAAAATGTATTCCATCCAAATTACTTAACCTAACACAACCTCAGAAAAAAAAAAGGAAAAAAAAAAAAGAAAGAAAGCCTAGTAGTAGAGAAACTCAAAAGGGAAAAAGGCAACATTGATGCACAAGGTGACATGACAGAGAATTCTTGAGTGAAATACTTTAACTATAACTAATTCACACCTACACACACAAACATGTGCAAACACACGTGTACCAAAAACAAGATATACACACATGTATATGCTAGCAAATTAAATATATAAAAAAACTATAAGCTTGATTACAGAGATTGTGGATGAAACAGCTTAAAAAGGTCCGGCGATTTATAAAACAAGGACAAGGCATGCATCAAACGTATTGTTTCGTAATAATATTCTCAATTGTGTTCATACTGGTACCAATAAAGTAGCCATGAAACTAATTCCATGTTTTTCCCTCCCATCCCAAGGTTACAAGCATAATGATATCACTGAGAACATAGACTAGTGCAACACATTTGAGTATTTTCTTCACTACATAAATATAAAAAAAAAATGAAGTCTTTAAAAGCAAGGGATAAAAAATGTTACCATGGTGTGCACAGGCATCTCTTGCCTCAACCATGGCAATTTACTAGGAGCAAATCAAAGATATACCAAAAGCAAATGGTCGTAAGTTCACGCATTTGAATATGCATCCTAACACTTCACGACTTCAAAAGAAAGAAGAAGGAAGAAATCCTCATTTTTGCCGTGTAAGAGTTGACAGTACTAATGCCCACAGAAAAGAATTCACGATTAGAAAGACAGTCAAAGCTAACAAAAAACTGGTGAGACTCGAGTAATATATTTACATCACGTACATACATAACACAGTAAGAGAAGTACCATAAAATTGGCATAAAAAAACTTCAGGTGAAGATACCTTCAGGCTGCCACTACAAGCACAAGGGGTCTCCAGATTTTGGATGCTATCCTCCTCCTGGCAAATGCGGCACTCGACCATTTGAATAAGTGGTTCTTCTTCATCAGCTCCACCATGTTCCTCCACATCCTTGATATCAATTGTGGAGGTAGACGGATCAGTCGTGTGAGAGCATGAACCCTCTACAGATGATCCTGGGACCTCGGCCCCTTGCAGTGATTGCAATGATTCAGGTGTAATGAGGCGGTCAACGCACAAAACCAGGTGGTCCCCCATCACTATTCTCAACAAAAGAAAAAAAAAATTCCTGATTCACCACAAATATCATTCATTGCCCATTTAAAACCAAACAATTTGGATAGTCACCACCATGAACCACATCTAAGATTATATCAAAAAGGAGGGAACTCTAAAAAGCATAAGATATGTTTTATTATTTATAAAGCACATAATTAAAGAAAACCAAAATAACATAGATTTTGAACTTGTATCCCGTTCTTTGATCTCAAGGAAGGCACATGGTGGCAGTACGCTCAGTTAAGTAAAGGCAATTGTTTTTTTAGATCCAAAAAACTTAAAAGAATTTTGATGATCAGAACTTTAGTATATCAAAGATAATAAAAAATGTTAATTGCATTTCTCCTCCTCCTTTACTGAGCAACGAAACATGAATCTGGAGTTGAATTGCTCCTCAACGGTTTTAAGTTTCCCCTCAGCCTTTCAAGAGGGAAACGACACCCTTGATGCTCCCGAGAAAATGTCGCTTCCAACAGAACATAAAAAGCTTTCAGTTTTCCTTTTCCTTCCGTTTCTTCTGGTTTCTCAACAACCAAACAGCACAAGAATGACGGATTTTCCGAGAAAAAGCCCCAAAATATAATCCAAATCTCAAAAAGCAACAAACTTAACAGTGCAGAAAAAGAATTAAACAAAACACAAATGTGGAACATATGTTCAAACTTACCCTAAACTCACGATCACGATCGAAAATACAAGCCAAAACTGATAGTGAGAACAGATTCAAAGCATGAGAATTAGGAAAACCAAATCGAAAGTATACCTGAAAGTGCTCCTTATCGATCGCGTCTGTGAGGCTGTTGAATGAGTCTTGATAAAGTCGCGACCTCTTCTTCTTCGAAATTGATGTCAGAGCTGGGCGTTTTGTATGTAGGTATTTAATATACACAGATAGATAGATATCAAGATATATATGTATATTGGCGTCTGTGTCGGAGGTTCGGTGTAGACGAACCTGCTCTATAGGCTCGGTAACGTCCGGTTTACATCAGAAATCCGTTTGCTCTGCCTTAACGGCAACGGCTGTAACTGAAGTAAATAAATAAAAACTTTCCGTAAAACAAATATAGTCATTGAAAAACATTATTCTATACAATTATAGAGTGAAGATTTGTGTTTTAAAATTTAAAATTTTAATTAATTATTTTCCAAATTATCACTCTATTTTCCTGAATGCCAGCTAATTTTTGAACCCAAATTCGGCATTATGGATATTACCATCTCATTAGGAGTAGAAACCAATGCAATTAGTTGCTCAGTACTTTAAGCAAAAGAATATTTGTTACATTTTTGTTACCCATATAAATAAAAATTATAAAAACAACTAAATATATAATATTTTATAATTTGAATATAAGTATTGTGCCGTTTTGCGGACAAACTAAAAAATTGTAATAGATTCTCATAGAAATCTTATTTTGCGAAGTAATAAATATGTTTGAGATGAGAAGCACATCAAAATGGACTTGTACTATTTATAATATACATCGTTCTTAATTTTTTGTAACTATTATTTTGTAAATAAAATGTTTTATTGCTGAAATGGAATTTTAACTATGCAAAACTAACATTTCAATAATGTATCCCAAAAAAAAAAATTACATTCCAAGTAAAATCATTATGCATCCCACCCACCAAAATTACCTACCACCATTAATCATTGTCATTGCCACGGGCCGGTAGAAACAGGCCTCTATGGTCGGATAAAGTCTGAGGTGGACCCTAAGTTGGTTGAGTAGAAAATGCTCGACGTGAATGCCGAGTCATTGGACTGACCGCCCGTTTGGACTCCTTCCTCGAAGCCCCACCGCCATCACCACCAGTCACCGCCGTGCCCAACAAACAAACAACCCATTTGGATTACATTTCTCAATTGTGAGTTAGACATTGCATTTGCTTTGCTTTGCTTTGACTTTGACCATTCTTATCTATGCTTTGAAACGGGTTAGTTTAGTAGTAACGGCCCCTTACTCACGCCACGAGTTCATGAGCCGACTCACCCTTCTTGTACACGTGGCCGATTTTGATTGGAATAGGCAGAATCGCATGGGTCAGCCAACTCCCATGAAGAAACATAACTATAGTTAAAGGGTAATGAGGCAAAAAGAAAGATCACTTTAGCACTAAACTTTTACAGTGACTAAAATGCATAATAGGAAGGTGTCCTTTTATATGCATTATAGGTATATATATATATATATATGAAATATATAATAATATAAATTCATGACATTATTGATGAGGTGAGTCTGGGTGGTAGGCCGACTTTAGCCTAAAGCGAGCGAAGCGCTCCCTTTAGGCCCCGGTTTGTCAAGGCCTCAAATTTTAAAAAATATCCTATATAATTTTGACATGTTAATTCTTTTAAAAAAAAAAAGCCTTGGTCTAAATAAAATATAAAAAAAAGACCTACAAGAGAAAAAAAAAAAACCTCAGCCTAAATGAGGAAAAAAAGGCCCATAAGAAAAGAAAAAACAAAAAAAAGTCCCAATCTAAATAAGAAAAAAAGACCCTTTAAAAAATAATGAAAAAAAGTTTCAATTCATAAAAAAAATGCCCCATAAAAAAAGACACAAAACAACTACACTAGTTAACTTGTAAGTTTATTCATCTTTTTAAATTTGCAAACTGGTAGAGAGTTAGGGATCCAAACACAGTGTTAAAAAAAGAGAAAAAAAATTTTAAATTCCTTTTATTTACTGTTAATGTAAGGTCTTCAAAAGTTAGTAAATGGGTGGGTAGTACTCTTAATAACTAGGCCTGAAAAATTTAACTCATGTTTATGAATTTGTTTAATTTTACCAATTTAAAACCCATTTAAACTCATCAAAGTTTATAAATGGGCTTAATTGTGTTGCATCATGCAAGCCTAATTATCAGTAGGTTTAAATAGATTGGATATAGGTACCCATTGGGCATTGAATTAGCTAAACGTATTGTAAAAATAGTTTTCACTTACAAAAAAGTGTTTGACTTTTTTTTTTTTTGTATTTATTTTTAAAACAAATCTTCCTTCCGTCTCCTCCCACCACTATAACCGGCTTATCCTTAGGTGATTTAAGGCTCCAATTTTTTAGGACCTTAATTTTTTAAAATAGTTTATTATAGTTATAGTTCAAAATAGTTTTTAAATATTTTCTTCTGTAAAAGGCCCCTCATCTTTAAAAAAATAAAGTATAAAATCAATTAGGTGTAGTGTAGCACATACATATAGTGAGTGTCACCCTTCTAGTTATTTTATACTTCAAGACTTCTAGTATTATTTAAATTTTATTATTTTAAAAAGTCTCATTCAAAATAATATAATTTTAAATATAAATTTTACAATAATATTTAATATATCAAAAGGTCTCGTCAAAATTTTTTGCCTTAGGCCCAATAATGTTGAGCGGGCCCTGCTGGGTGGGTAGGCAGCACATTTGGTGATCTTAACTTCCTTAAGAGCATGTTAGGTACTTTTAATTAGTGGCAAAGTTTGTGAGAATTTTTGAAGACCATACTCAAGCAATTCAGATAAAAAGGCAACCCAGTAAGCGGCAAGGTAACTCGGTAGCTCACTGGATGGCCTCGAAGGAGATTTAGTTAGTGTTGGCCCTCCTCTTGTTTTCTTTCTTGCTGATCTTCAAAGGCTGGCAGAGGAAGAAAGGAAGTTTTTTTCCTTTTTTTTTTGTCACGGATGTATGTCTCTCTTCAAAAAAAAAAAAAGGCACAGAGAAACGGTTTTTGTATTTCAAATCATCAGAGTTTCCAGAATTTTAAAGTCTCTAGTTAATGTAGACGTTTAGGCTTGAACTTTTGCTTGTCCATTTATCTATAACATGGTATATGAAATGACAAAATTAAATCTAAATTGACAAATACTATATATTAATGTTGGTTTGATTTTTTTTGGGGAATATTCTAAAAAAAAATTAGAAACAGAAAAAAAAAGACAAATGATACTAACCGCACCTCACATTTCTGAAATAATAGTTTCATGTCGAAGTTATAACTTGACTAAAATTAACAGAAATAATAGAATGACTATTTTGCCCGCAACATTTATTACCCATATTAACCTCATTTCTTTGACCAAATTCTCTCTTCATACGTCTCACATAATATCATTGCCACTGTCAAGTCCACATTTTTCTTTCTTCAAATGTACATTCATATATTAATTTACTAACATAGTATCATTGTCATTTTTTCCCTTAGACTAGAGTTATTTGATAACTTGATCAAATATTTGATTTGCAGCTACTAATATTATACAAATACACAAACCAAGAAACGACCCAGAGAGATAAAAGTACATAGAATTAGAAAGAAAAAAAAATCTACTAGAAAGGTGGTACCTATGATTTTAGTTACTACCTCAATTATGATTTTTCCGTTTGTGTATTTGACGTGTCTTTCGTTATAAAGTTTAAGTCTAAGTAAAAATAGTCTACTATACCATTGAATATGTGTACTATACAATGACCATCGCATCTCAACTACCTACATCTCTTAATAACAGTCAACCATCACCTATCTCAATCACAACATCCATTGCCCAACTTTCTCACACTTAACCTAAAATTAGGATTGTTCCAAAAAAATGCCTAAATAGACCAACCCGAACCAATCCAATTTTGTGGTTTCACCCGTCAGTTTTGGATGAATAACACATGAATTTTGATCAACCTAACTATATTCGTTTTTGATAACGGGTCTTTATTCACTCAAACCAATCACCGTATGTTTAATGAAGATGGTAAACTAATATGGCCTACTTTAGTATGCTAAGGTTCGCATGAGACAGAGATGATGTTATAATATTGTTTAGCGAAGATAGTAGGCTATGGCTTGCTTTAGTACGGTGAGTTTCATAAATATCTATATTACTATAAAAAGTTAACATTAAAGTTTTGGTAGAAATTTGTAACACTTGTAATTTTTTAAAATTATTTTAAAAATTTCACAAATTACTAATATTATATACATCTCATCTGATTTATAAAGATAAAATAATAAAATACTAATATAAATTTTGTAACTACTCACTGTTCATTCTTTATTTTTTCTCTATACTTGCACATTCTTTATTTTTTCTCTATACTTGCACAACAGAGCATCCTTCTAGTATTAATAATGTGGCAAGACATGATTTGATGAAGGAAAGGTATGATCTTTTCTAATACGGTTCACAATTATTTTACTAGAGTAATGATGTGGCACAATGTAATCAGCTTAAATAATATTTTATAATTTGCAATTTGTGTAGTGACTATTTTATTAATAAATTTTGTGCCCAGGGGAGAAGACATATAGAAAGGATTATTGATGGAGAGGTTTTTCATTAATTTCTAAAACCTACGGTAGTGTGTATACTTGTAAGAAATCTCGGATTTGTTACTGTAATTTGCCCAAAATAAAAATCGTTAGTCCAAAAACCCATAAACCATCCGGATCCGGGCCATAAAATTCGTTACCTGGAGGAGGGGTTTAAAGTCCAAGACTAGGAGATAGGGTTTTTGTTGTGCCCTCACTCTTCGCTAAGATCGCAGTCATGGCAGATGCTATAACAACCGAAATCGCCGAAAACCTCTCGGAGACGGAGAGAGACAACCCCTCTACGCAAGACATGGACCTAGAAACCTCAACCGCCGCTGCTGCCGAAGCCTCTGACAATAACGAGGCGGCCGACTCGAACGTCGGCGAGGCGAACTCGAAGCGCGCAAGGGAGGAAGGGCCGGAGTCCGAGGAGGAAAACGATGGGACGAAGAAGCAGAAGGTCGAGAAGTCGGCCGAGGAAGAGCGGTTGGAGAAATTGGGAGGAGCCGATGGGGAGAGAGAGACGGGTCAGGTCAGCGTGGGCCCCAAGAGTTTCGGGTCGTCTGTGGAGATGTTCGATTACTTCTACAAGTTCCTTCACTACTGGCCCCCCAATATGAATGTCAACAAGGTAACATACATAGATACATTATATGTATATGTAAGAATGTAAACACCCATTTTGTGTTTTCGATCTTGTATGTACTTCCTTTGATTGTGGTTTTATCAATCCGATTATGATTTTCTTAAGTTCAAATATGAATTAAATTATGTAATTTTGTCCAAAATATTGAAGCGTGAGTCAAACAGCAATTATCTTCAAGTAATTTAGTGGTAGGTCATGCACTCTGGTGTCAGCACGGTGTATTCATTGTTTGCATATCTCACATGGCTTCTTTGTTTTCAATGTGTTTTGGTTTGTAACTTTTTTCTGATAACTTGTCCAAACATGCTTTCTATGACTTAATTTGATATGACTATTGATTATCTGCCTGTAATAGTGAAACGGTGGTATGACAGAGTAGTAAAACCTCAAATAGAGGATTTGCTTGTATGTTGGAAAAATGCTGGTTGTACAGGAATCAGTTTCTGTTGAGGCAGTATGCACAGGGATAAAATTGATTGAAGCTGATTTTTTTCTTGATGTAAATTGTAGTTGACAAATTCTATGATTGAAAATGAAAATTTTCCCTATAATCTCCTTTAATAGTATAGCCTTGACAGCTTTGTGGCTTCTTATCCAAGCTTGTGGTCAATGAGCTTTAATCAGACATTATTCAGGTTTTGGATGTCACAAGGCCGGAAAAGATGGCAGAAGGATCTTTTGCACAGACATAAGGATAAGAGTTGAGATTGCCTAATTGTTCAAGATGAGGTTTTCTCAAGGAGGGTTGGATATTATGCCTCTGAATTTTATGAATAACCCTATCGGAAAGCTGATTTTTGGGATTTAGGGAATAGGAGAACTTCTTAAGGAGGCTACTTGTGCTTCTTATCTGTATTTGACAAGCATTTGGTGGGTCTTCATGGGCTACGAAAGTGGGAAATGAATCTTTTGTTGGACTGGCAATTTTTTGGGGGATTCCGTGGAAATATGCAACTATGACACTCTGATGGAATCTGTATGCTTATTTTTTTTGGTATTACTTCTTCTCTTTTTCCCTCTCTATTTGAGATTTCTTTTTGATGCCATGTGTGGTGTCCTTTACATCAATAATTTATTAACTATAAAATGAATAGCACGAGTCTGTGATTTGCATATATGTACTCTGTTTCCATTTTATCAAACCTGCATGCAGAGCGGCTAGCTTCAGCATGTATTTATGGGACTTGTATGAGGACAATCTAGCCTATGTACGTACCATTGTCGATCATTTCGCTTTTAATTGTGAAGACATTTCTAACCCTTGTGTGGTGCGCAACCTGTCGTTACTTATAAAAAAAAATGGAGAAACCTGTAATTATCTACCAACTGCTTTTTTTTTTTTGAATCTGTTTCTCACACCAGTGTTGTTTATCTCCATCATAGTCTCCTAAGGTTTTTTCTTCTGTGGATTTTAAATATTTATTGATAAATATTTGGTCTAATCCTTTTGCTTTCTCTCCACTTTCTCAGAAGGGTTAAAATAAAAAGTTGGTCTCTTTGGTAACTTGGATGCATCCAGTGTTAAGGTTGCTTTGTGTGTTGCTTAAATGTGTGTGTGTGTGTGTGTGTGTGTGTTTGTGTGTAATGTGTATACATGTATATCCAACTGTACTTGTGTTTTTGTGTAGTGGAGGAAACTATCCTTGATTGCTTGCTTGCTTGTTTGTTGAACTTCTGTAATGTTTGACAGAATTTCTCTGCATACTATGGAGTACCATACACAATAATTTCATCACATTTTCGGTTTTTGGGTTTTATGACTAAATAACTTTCATCGTAATAGTGGAATGCACATCCCAATTAGATAGCATGCTTTTCCGAATTGGACTTCTATCTTTATGGACTTAACGAGGCTTGACTACATGTTTTCATGCTCAATTTGGAGCTTAAGGCTCCGCTTGGAATATGAATTTTTGGTGGGAAAAGAAAATGTGAGGGAGAAGAGAACAAAAATAAAGAGTATTTTTATTCATTTTTCTTTCACCTTTTCCTTTTCCTTTACTTTTCTGACTAAAAATTTGGGTTCCAAACGAAGCGTAAGGCTGCTCGACTTTCCATTTATGGTTCTATTTAAGCTAATGTTTCCACACTTCTGCACTGCAGTATGAGCACATGGCGTTACTGGACTTGCTTAAGAAGGGTCATCTGGAGCCAGAGAAAAAGATTGGGAAAGGGATCCTTGCCTTCCAAGTCCGTTTCCATCCCCAGTGGAAAAACCGCTGCTTCTTCATCTTAAGGAATGATGAATCAGTTGAGGATTTCAGCTTCAGGAAGTGTGTGGATCACATACTTCCCTTGCCAGAAAACATGCAAATAAAATCTGATGTAAACAAGGCATTGGGAGGTCGTGGTGGAGGCCATGGAGGAAAAGGTGGTGGTGGTGGTGGAAGAGGTTGGCGTGGCCATGGTCGTGGTCGTGGAAGAGGAGTAAGGTCAAGAAACTAAGGTGTCATCTCTGCTCCACTTGGGATGGAATTGGATGCTGAAGAAACCATATCAGGTCTTTTTTGTTCTACTTTATCCAGCCAGACATCTATTATATCCGAAATTTGAATATTAATGGCTTGTGGTTAACATCGGAAGTTATATGATGAGGTGTGTGAACAAAATCAGCATTTTATTGCTTGTAGCGGGATTATTTATTTATTTATTTATCAAGTCATCTTTTATTAATATTAATTTTTTTTAACATTTTAATCTTTGTCGTTAACCAAATTAGTTACTCTGTATAAGATGCATGAATTTTCTTATATACTATCTTTCTTTTTCACAAAAATGCGATCAACACTTAAAAGGAGTGAGGGAGAAATGGTCTTTTGTGCTGTCTCTCTTTATTATAGTTCTAAAGAAGGAAAGAATGTCAAACCCTATACCAAATGAATGTGTGATTGACGTTTTTATAATTAAGGGGTATTGGGTATTTTATTTTGAAGGCAAAAGTTCTCGTTCAGCCGCATTAATTTATACAGAAATTGTACAGATTTTGTGGCTCTTTTTTATTTTTTATTTTTGGTTATATAGCGTTGCCTTTTGTTGGTTTTCGAAAGCAGAACAATCCAAGCATGAATAATTAAAATCTTATAACTTTCATGATTTCGTCCTATTGATGATTCCATCTTTTTTGGCCCACAAAGAGACCTAATTCACTTGAAACTGGTATTGTAACCTCCCCTCTTGAATTGTTAAGAACTAGTAATAAGCTCATAACCACTCATTTCATTTGCAACTAGGGGAGAAATAAATTTTGGTAATGATAATTATGACAATCACCATGTTTATATTGTAACCCCCTAAAAAATTACCTCTAAATAATGAATGACTAGTGAATGATGAATATTATGATTCATTCAATTTCCTCTAATTGTGAAAATGATTGGTATATGTTAATACTTCCACAAACAAATGTGAGGTCAAGTAAAGCAATATTACCTGCAAAGTTCTGAGTCTGCTAATCAAGCATTGCCTTCTTCCTCTTCCTCCTTTCCCCCCTCCTCTTTCTATTGACAATCGGCTATTTCTTACATTTAAATCAAAATATATGTATACATAGACATATATATGATTCTATATGCATAACACTAGAATATAAATAAACCTACAGGGATATGGATTAGCCAGAGTAATGATTAAACTTGGGCATGGGGGATTTGGGTGAGAGAAAATCATTTTGCTTTTGTGTAATGATGGAAGTACCCTTTTGAGAGTAACTTTTGACACAAGAACGAATACATACAAGTGGCACAGATGCAAAATTATAAACACAAACCTAAGATGTCTCATTCGCTAAACAAGCACAAGACAAAGATTTACTTAAATTAAAAATAAAATAGAAATAATGAGAGAAAAATGATTTAAAAATTGATTTCTTCTGATCTAAAGTCTTTAATGATAATTTGCTTTTCTCTAGCACACAGTCTGCTGTGTTTTGTTTTTGGGTTGTTATTTAGTAATAATATCCTAATGGCATTAAAATCCTGTCAAATGACACAGAAAAAGGAATGGAAGGCAACATTCTACCAGGAAAAAAAAAAAAATTCAATTTAGTCAAGAGATTTCCAAAATATATATGGGGCTTTATTCGAGTTTGTAAAATTTCAAGATTCAAACTCATTAATTACGAAAATAAGAAAATTCAAACAAAAATTGAGTTCCACACACGCACACACATATATGTATATATATAATTCTCTTGACACGCGCTTACAAACACTATAATCAATGATAATTCATGCATGTATGAGTTGGCCGGTTTTGTCCATATATGGATCACTCATATATAAGACGGCGCACGATCGACAATGTTAGTAATTACTAATAATTACATTCACAGATATATTATCATCTTTCCCATAGAAATGGACTTATCATCTTCTCTCCCATGTATATCTCTCTTCCTAGCTATCTCTCTATGTTTGTTCCATCTCATGCAAATTGGCTAAGTATTCATTAGTATACTACAAAAAACCAGTCTCTCTCTCTCTCTGCAGCTCTCCCTCTCAAACATGGGAAGTCAGTCGCTTAAGGAATGGTCAAGATACGAAGTTATGGCTAAACAAGTTCCACTTCATTTTAGGTAATATACTACAATTTTTTGTTATGCCTTTCTCTTCTATGTATAGTTTCACCTGAGAAAAAAATAGTGAACACAATAGATTTATACTTGTATGTATTGTTGAAGTGGGCATTCTCCATTGGATTGTCACTATGATTTTTCTACACGAGAGAGGGTTTTCGATTTCGATGATGTGCCTTTGATGGGGAGTCTCCCAACTGACCCTCTGTATTCGTTACTGGATCTTATACCCAGCCCAAGTGCAATCCAAGGTGATCACTTTCATATGTTCTTATTGCCCTTTTTTTTTTTTTTTTTTTGGTTTTTTTTTGTTTTTTGGGAGTTTTCTTGATTGTGATAACGATGATCTAACGATTGTGCAGAAGATTTCTTGTTTGGTTATGGAAGTGGGTTTGGAGTTTGGAATCATGAAATAGTTGCTACTTGGTTTGAGCCTCAAAATCAGCCATTACAGTTGTGTGACATTGATTGGAAGACTGTCGAGGAATGTGTAGAAGAGAAGAAGAAAGTGAAATGGTGCAGATCAGAGGAGAAGAGGAGTAAGAGTTCAAAGACGTTGTCACGAAAGATAATCTCTCAACACTTCTGCATGCCAATAACACAAGCAGCCAAGGAACTCAACGTTCGCATGTCCCTCTTGAAGAAAAAGTGTAGGAAACTGGGTATTCGTCGGTGGCCTCATAAGAAGTTGATGAGCCTCCAAACCCTAATCAAGAATGTTCAGGTACCCTCCCTCCCTCTCTCTGTCGATATATATACAGGGATATATACACAGTCCTTCATATATAGATACAAGTGGTGTTGTGCAGGAACTGGGTAAGGACGAAGGAGAGTGGGCCGAGAGAAGGTTGAGGGAGGCCATAGAGATATTGGAGCAAGAGAGGAAGTTGATGGAAGAGGTGCCTGATTTGGAACTCGAGGACAAAACAAAGAGGCTTAGGCAGGCATTCTTCAAGGCTAGCTACAAAAAGAGGAAGCTAATGGGGATGATGATGATGATGGAATCTCATTCTTCATCCAGTGGCAACCTTGCAAGTACAGATGCTACTGCAGATTATGAGACTTCTATGGATGATGAGGAAGAAGAAGAGATGAAGTCTCTTTTGTCTGACTGTTTTTCTTCTTCTGATGTAATGTTCTAAATTTGAACCTTCGTGATCTGTTGGATCTAGTTTGTTCTTCTCCATCCCCTGTGGTTGTGTTTTACTAAGAAACATTATGAGAAGTTAGAGATCAATGCACTAGATTACATTGAGAAAATAATATTGGAGCCTTCCCGTGGATCGATCTTTTTGTTCTTTCTTTCCTCTATTACCTATGGTTGTTTTTAACTATGCCAATTGCATTTTAATATAGTGAAAATATAAATTTTTTTTACACAAGCAAGCACTAAAATGTAACATGAATTCATTAATTTTGTTCTTTTATATTATTTATAAATTTCAAAAGACACGTGTTCAAAAAAATATTAGTCAAGAAATCAAAACTAAACTTGAAAAAAAAACGTGATAAAAAGTTTCACAAGATTGCATCGAGAAAACAATGGGTTTAGGTTTGGAGCATTCCCTTGCAGAACTTGGTATTCACCGTTGTGTGATTATTATGAATATCCCTTTGCTTCTTGCTTAAAATATTTGAAGCCTTTGGATGGAAGAGTGCCAATTCAGTTCAAAGACGCTTGTTTTAGTGCTGAAAATTGTTTTTTTAGTATGAACTGATTACTGAATAAAGTAAAAAGGCCAACTTTAGGGTCTTTTAAGCATTATATGAAATGCTAGTTTAAGTGACCCTTTCAATTGACCGTAAAGCAACTCTATTTTGATTTATTATGAGAATTTTTTTTTTGGATTTGAATCAATACAAATAATTACTTCAATAACTTAGTCACTAGGAATTAAGTTTGACTGTTGCTAATTTATTTTTCTGTTACCTGTTATGAGTATGATAGTGAAACGAACAAGGTGTGCACGCGTTTCGATATGCCTATCTGGGACAAATAGGGGAAAAAGTAGAAATATGGACATGTATTGATCAGTTGAGACTCAAGAGAGAGAGAGAGATGTGGCATTACGAGATGGATGGGTTAAGTGATGAGGGCTGAGAATGCTAGAGAATACAATGACCAGCTAATGCCAAGTCAGAGAAATTATAGAAAAAGTTACTGGAATTTTCTTTTCCTTCCTTCTCGAGCCAAAAATCAAACAAACGAAGGTCCCTTTCTCTCCTCGAGTTTGTTTGGGCAATTTATATTTCCTCTACCAGTTTCAAGTTGGCTATGGTCGTTTCTGGGTAAGTGTAAATTGAAAGCCTTTAAAAATAAAAAATAAATAAATTTTAATTAAAAAGACTACTAAAGACGATAGAAACTAGTTAAATAAGTTTACTTATGAGTTAATCCAATTGCTTTTGGCAAGCAGACCATTGCTGCTCCTACCTAATTAGTTAAAAGGAATTATAATATTTGAGTTATATTAAAAAGTAATCTATACTATATATTATAACAATAGATTAGGAGATCTTTGAATTTTAAAGTCTTGATCTATTTTTCTCAATTTTTTTCAATTTAAAAAAATATAAAAATACAAATGTTATGAAATCATTGATTATCTAATTAATATGGTAGTGTTTTTTGAATTGTCACCATTTCAATATGGAAATTTTAAAAGTTATTAAAGATAAAAATATATTAAAACTAAACATATCATGGGTTATTTTTGATCAATATAGTAACTAAATATAAATATGTATTCAAATTCCTATAAGTAATTTTTTTTAGGGTTAAATTTACCCAAACCTAATAAATATGACATTAAGAAAGGTTAATAAGATTATAAAGTAATAATTAATAAAGAATATAAATAACTTTTACTTTTGTTCATTATAATTTTTTTAGTGTATATTGCTATACATTTATTATCTTGTATTGGCATAGTTACGATTTTATTTTTATGAACTTACAACATATAATTCTTTAAATAATAAAAAGGACTTACGTATAAAACAAAGTTAATAACGTTACATTGCGAGGAACGAAAAATGATTATCTAATTCATTTCACATTGTGTGAATCTGTTTGATTATATTAAATAATTATCTAAAAAAAGAATAAAAAAATAAATACAAAATTTGACGCACATAGAATGTACTAACTTTTTGTTAGTTTTACAGACAAACATAATTCATGTATGGAATTAAGAGATTTATCTAAATTTATTTCAATTAACTTATGGACATTCAATTAATTTTCTTTCACTATTAATTTATATTTTCTTAAAAATAAAATGTAATAATATTGTTTTATTAATTTGATTAATGACTATTTCTTGATAGATATTAGACGTATATTTGTATTTTTTTATAATTTATATTTATTTCTTTTTAATCCTAAATATAACTCAATAATTTATATTTATATTTATTTATTTTTAATTAATGTATTTACTTCCAATAAACAAATATATATTAAAAGTTTAACTTAGTAGTTAGTACATAAATTAT
Organism: Euryodendron excelsum; assembly: GCA_033060915.1. Taxonomy (NCBI): domain Eukaryota; kingdom Viridiplantae; phylum Streptophyta; class Magnoliopsida; order Ericales; family Pentaphylacaceae; genus Euryodendron; species Euryodendron excelsum. The sequence continues at coordinate 32,698,500 of CM065384.1, read as the reverse complement.
TTTTTCTACATTTTTTTCTTTTTATGACTATTATAGTAGAGAAAATATTAGTAACATGTTTAGTCCAAATAACCTTCCAGACGGAAGTTATCCAATAGATGCTGTATCGGTTAACATCATATTTTAAATGCACAATTCTATAAAACTCGTTATTTGTAAAAAATTATTTAAAAAATCAAATTATTATTCTATATTAAGAATAATATCATAACACGAATTCACTGCTAGCTCTATATCAAGAGAATGTTTGTTAAGCTTAAAGCTTTGAGTTGCATTCCAATGAGCACACCCATTTGCTAGATGAGAGGTACTAGTCCTCTGGACAGGCTATCCCTTTTAACGTCTGCTGTGGTTGCCTTAGGTTGTTTGAAATTTGGAAAAAAGAAGGGAAAGAAAAATATTTTTTCTTTTCTGTCTGATTTTGTAAAAAAAATTAAAAAAAGTGAAAAAAAAAGAAGCAAAAGAAAGAGTGAGAGTGATTTTTTTTTTTCCACCTCTTATTCTTTCCTCTCTCTTAGCAAGTTTGAATCTTTGGGGAGAGGGAGCGGAAAGGAAAGAGAAGAGAAGAGAAAGGAAATTAAGGAAAAATAGCAAAATGAAAGGAAAGAGGAGAGAGAAAGAGAGAGTGTGTGTATGTTTTTTCCTTATTTTTTCTTTCCTTTTCCAAAATAAAACAAAGGGAGAGAAATTTTTAAAAATTTTAATTTCTTTTCCTTCTCTCCCCAAGTTCTTTATTTTATTTCCTTTCTCCCCCTCAACCAAGTTCCAAACAGCCTCTGCATCATATCAAATAAAGGAACTTGGGAGATCAAGATTTGATACTAATGGAAGGGAAATGAAAAGGAAAGGAAGGGACATGATCAAATCATGGGGAAGAAATAAAGAAAAATGAGAAGAAAAATTTTAAAGAATTAAAAAAAGTGAAAAGAAACTAATTTTATTCGCTACAAACCAAACAAACGAAGGAACAATCCATCCAAACCCAATTTGAAGGTCTGAGGCAACGGTTAATATATATACGCACGATTGCCTACAATCATTTTATGCATAACAGAAGGGGTCAAATGAGAGCAAATTTACGCCACCTTCACTTATACCGCTCTCCTCTCTCTTACTTCAAAATTTTCAGCCATGTCTCTCTTCGTTTCGTCTCAGCTTCTCCCTCTCAACTTCACCAACCTACCTCCTCCCAAGCTCTGCACTGTAACCAGCCACACCGGCAATTGGAGGAGCCTGCAAAAACAGTGCATAAACAAAAGCAACAACAGTCGCACCAAACCCAACACCTCTCCACAACTACCCAGACGAGAGAAAAAGCATTGATTTCACTTATAAAATCATGTTCCGGAAGGAACCATTTGGTTCAAATCCATGCCCATCTCCTCCGTTCAGTTCTCTTCCAAAACCCCACTGTCTCTCTTGTCTTCTTGTCCCGCGTCGCGCTCTCTCCGTCCCGCAACCTGAACTATTCCCGCCGAATTTTCTCTCAAATTTCGAAACCCAATATCTCTCACTACAACGCAATGATCAGAGCTTACTCAGTGAGCAATTCCCCTGAGGAAGGCTTCAAACTGTACCGCGAAATGCGACAGAGAGGTATAAGTCCCGACCCATTTTCTTCTTCTTTCGTCACCAAGTCGTGTATTAGAATGTCTTCATTGTTGGGAGGTTTACAAGTTCATGCTAACATTTTGAGAGATGGACACCAATCTGATAGCCTTTTGCTGACTACTCTCATGGATTTGTATTCAAGTTGCCAGAAGTGTGATGAAGCTTTTAAGGTGTTTGATGAGATGTCTCAACGAGATACTGTTGCATGGAATGTCTTGATTTCTTGCTACACTCGCAATGGTCGAACCCGGGATGCTTTGGGTGTATTTGATATGATGCAGGGCCTGGGTTGTGGGTCTCAACCGGATGATGTTACTTGTTTGCTTGTACTTCAGGCTTGCGCCAACTTGGATGCGTTGGAATTTGGTGAGCGGGTTCATAATTATATTCGAGAAAATGGATATGGAAATGTTCTTAATCTATGTAATTCTCTTATATCAATGTATTCACGATGTGGATGTATGGATAAGGCTTATCTGGTGTTTGAGGGCATGCCCAATAAAGATGTGGTTTCTTGGAGTGCAGTGATTTCGGGTTTAGCAAGTCATGGACATGGGAGAGAAGCTATTGAAGCATTCATGGAGATGCAGAGAATGGGTGTTGCCCCTGATGATCATACGTTTACCGGGGTTCTTTCTGCTTGCAGTCACTCTGGGCTGGTCGATGAAGGTTGGATGTTTTTCGATCGTATGAGTAAAGAATTTAGTATAATGCCTAACGTCCATCATTACGGTTGCATGGTAGACCTCTTGGGTCGTGCTGGCTTGCTTGACCAGGCCTACCAGCTCATACTTTCACTGGGGGTTAGCCCAGATGCTACAATGTGGAGGACTTTACTTGGAGCTTGTAGGATTCATGGTCATTTTACCCTCGGAGAACGTGTTGTGGAGCATTTGATTGAACTCAAAGGTCAAGAAGCAGGGGATTATGTTCTGTTATTGAATATTTATTCTTCAGTTGGCGATTGGGAGAAGGTGATAGAGGTGAGGAAATTCATGAAGGAGAAGGGAATCCAAACCACACCGGGCTGCAGTACAATTGAATTGAGAGGAGAAGTACATGAGTTTGTTGTCGATGATATTTCACATCCACGTAAGAATGAGATTTACGAGATGCTGGATGAGATTGAACAGCAACTGAAAATTGCCGGTTATGTTGCTGAATTAACATCAGAGTTGCGTAATTTGGGAGATGACGAAAAGGAAACTAGACTCTCTTATCACAGTGAGAAGTTGGCCATTTCTTTTGGCGTTCTTGCAACTCCACCGGGTACGACAATTAGAGTGGCCAAGAATCTCCGGATCTGTGTCAATTGCCACAATTTTGCAAAAGTGCTTTCTGGGGTTTATAATCGAGAGGTTATTATTAGAGATCGCACCAGGTTTCATCATTTCCGAGAAGGGCACTGCTCCTGCAATGACTATTGGTAGGGGTAGCTAAAGTTTGAAAGCAAGTGTGGTGGAGTAGGGAACCAGTGTGTTCTTAGTACCCATTGACTGGTCAGTTGGAACATTTTTTACACCCTTTTTTGTTAACCATGACAGGAGGAATTCCATTTCTAAAAAATGGATTTTCCTGTGAAATTTGAGACAGCACTCAGTCTTGGCGGGCCAAGTTCTTTGGGCCTTTAATCTAGGTGCTGGAGAAGCACTCAGTCTTGGCAAGACGATTCCCTCCACACAGGCACTTTGCTGATGAAATGAGCATTCATTGTCCAAGTATTTGGCAGCCCAGTGGATCTTATGGAAAATTATCTGAGGCAATGAGAAAAGCAGATTTTGTATTTGATGTCCACTTGATGGAAAAATACAAGAGAATTTGTAGCCGATGCTAAATAGCTAATGGATCGAGGAGTATCTAGGTTGACAAAGTGGAATTACATCATCGGTTGCAGCCCTGATTCTGTCCGAAGACGTTTGATATTACACTGCAAATTTCAAAATGAAGATCTGACCATTGAAGCTAGTGGAGAACTGCCTCCAGGAGATAAGTCATGGAAGCGACCCTTTTTAATAAGATGTTGCTTGCCCTGGCATTGCTGGCAAATATAGGAGGGGGTTGTACTTGGATTATGAGTTTTTGTGAGATATTATTCACTTGCCCAAATGATAAAGATAAATGAGAAAAAAATAAAATGAAAAGCTACAAGGCTTTGGATATCATGCTATCTTTCTGCAGAATGGATTAGTTGCATTGATGTGTTTTCTGAAGTTGTTAGCTTGCTGACAGACATTTCTCTCTACATACTGAGAATCTGTATTAAACTTTAAAAAGCGTAATAGTTATGGATTGTCCCTTATAAATGTCATGTGAATTTCTCTCCCGCATTTTTCAGTTTAATTTATATTTTTGTTCGATTCTATCAATGTTGAATTGCATAACTGTAAGCAGTTTATAGCCTTTTAACCTGCATAAAATATACTCGACAAGCCTACCTTAGAACCTGCATAGGCTAGAGTACTGCAAAAACATTGATGGGCGGGCAACACCATCAAATTCAGATGAGTGAAAATTCGTTGAAATGAAATGGCGTGGGTGTTTGAACATAACTTATAACTTATCCTTATGATTTTTTAAAATTGTGTGTAAGTGAGTGACTTAAAAAAGCTGTTTATGTCTAATTACTTTTTTTTAAAAAAAAAACTATTTTCAAAAGTGACTTTTTAAAAATAACTTATAGCTTATAAGCTAGGGTACTAAACAACCCCGACATAGTTTAGAAAAAAGCATACATTCCTGCTTATATTTACACACACACACACATATATATATATATATATACACATACATATATGGGGAGAGAGTTTAATTTCTGCCGCACAGGTATCATCAAGATTATGGTAAACAATTTAAGTACTACATCAAGATTTCTGGTGCCATAATGCACCAGCAGTGTTATTGGTACAAAATTGAAGTACCACATGTTGCCTATTGAGAATAAAAGTTTACATCACTCCTCATTTATCTTAAACAAAAGCACTTCGACACAAAAGGAAATAGGAAAGGCAAAACTTCCAAGTGGTCTACAAAATTGAAATACTGCTTTATGCAGTGATGAGTCCACTACACTTGGTCTGAACTACATTATTCATCTTTCTTTGGTTTGGCTTCAGCTTTCGAACTCTTATGCAGCCACTGTTTGCTTCTGAGCAAAAGCGATGCCCTTCTCAATGCTGGCCTTCAGTTCTGGCTTGAGGGCTTCCAGAGCCTTTTGCTCAAACTCAGTCAATCCTTGGAGGTCAGAAGAAATCACTGCCTCAACCCCTTTCTTTCCAAGCTTGACCCTTGATGCAAAGAATGGAAGCTCAGTCAGCTCAGACTGGATGTAACAGCATTCATAGACATCGCTATCTCCATCGAGAGCACGAAGAGAGGACTCGACAAATCTTGCAGCTGCATATGCCATTGACAGGGTAGCAGACCCTGCACCAGCCTTTGCCTCCACAACTTCTGTCCCCGCATTTTGGATCCTCACAGTTAGCTCTTGTACTTCTTCATCTGTGAAACTAACAGAGGGTTTAGTCTTTGACAGCAGGGGTAGGATAGTTATCCCAGCATGTCCTCCCACAACCGGGACATCAACATCAATAAGTTTCAGGTTCTTCTTCTGAGCAACAAATGTGTTTGCCCTCACAACGTCAAGAGTAGTGACACCAAAGAGCTTCTTTGGATCATACACACCCTTCTGCTTCAAAACTTCCGCTGCAATGGGCACTGTAGAGTTAACTGGATTGCTGATGATGTGGATGAAGGCATCGGGGCAGTTATCAGCAACAGCCTCAACTAAGGTCTTCACTATGTTGGCATTAATGTTGAAGAGGTCATCGCGGGTCATACCCGGCTTCCTTGGAACTCCAGCAGGGATGACGACCACATTAATTCCTTTCAGAGAATTGCCCAATTCAGAAGCTCCTGTGAAGTCCAAAACTTGAGAGGGAGTATTGCAGTGACTGAGATCAGCAGCAACTCCCTTGACATTTGCTATATCATAAAGGTGCAGTGCTGAGACTAATGGGGACATCTTGATCAAAAGTGCTAGTGGCTGACCGATCCCCCCACTAGCTCCAAGAACTGCCACTTTGTAAGATGCCTGGGGCTGAGGGTTGTTCCAAGATCTTTGGCTTTGTTTCTGGGCTTTTGGTATGCATGCGTCTCTAAGAGCAGCACTGCTTTCCTTGCCCAAGAAGGATGACTCCGATTCACAGATTACAGAAAATGTTGCCTTGAGGCCACTGAAACTCTTGAGACAATTCTTGGAGTTGAACCTCACACCAAAGGCCTTTGGTTGTGAAATTGGGCTCACTTTGGAGCCAAAGGACGTAGTTGATCCGACTGAAAAGGTAGTTGCAGATGCTGCTGCCATCTTGCACTCTGTCAAGCAAGAAGAATAGTTGAGCCTTTGCAGTTTACCATAAGAATAACGACACTTTTAAGCATAATTCAACATGCAAACAAGTACACTATTGGTCCACAACATTTTACTTATTTAAAGAAGCTGGATAAAAAAACACAATTTTATTCTACTCCGGTTATAACCAAACAAAAATCTCACGCCTGAATGTGAATTGCAAAACAATGTTAGTGGCCTGCCATTGTAACAATCAGGATTACACAAGATACTGAAGCAATGCATAACCAAATATAGAGTCAAGGTTTTGAAGCCTATGGCCTGTTTCGTATACTAGTTTAATTTCACAAATCTATATATTCCAAGGTTACAACCTCAATGTATCAGATTTAATCAATCAAATCAATAAATCATCGGCACCAAAGGCATTCAATAGTTAATATTAATAATAATAACTTAAGCAAAACCTACAACATTTTTTGTTTTTTAATGGCACAAAACCTACAACATTGAACACATGCTCTTTGCCTTGGAAGCAGTATAAATCTGATTCCCATATGAAGGCCCAAGAGAAAACATAAGCTACTGACTAAGTATACAAATCAAGAAATAATGAATAGATCATTATATATGGAAGCCACCTACCAAAGTTGGAGACGGGAATCAAAGACATAACGATTAGTTATACTATAAAGGACCTAGTGACACATGGTGATAATTTGCTAGGGTCTTTTAGGTTAAAAAGAGGGAAGAGTCGTAAAGATTAAAAAACAAGAATTGAAACTCTCTTGCAGCTTAAATGATAATAGGACATCGGAATGAAATGGAAATAAATTGAAAATAAACAAAAGAAAGGGAAAAAAAAAGAAGAAGATGCAATGATCACATATGCAGCTAATTAGTATTTAGAACTCAATACTTCCAAGAACCAAGCTAAATTAGTTAGAAAAGTATCAAAGCATTGATCACATGACTGAAGAATCTTATTCAGTTCAAATAATTACAAAAGCACATACTCAACCTCAAACGTAGTATGCTACAAACAATCAAAAAAGGGGGAAAAAATGAAACTAACAGGACGAGATTAAAGATAAATAACCAGAATAGACAAACATAAAAAGAGAAGTGATAATTTCGTCATTATATGAAAGCAGAAACTAGAACCAACTTTGGGAAATAATTTACAGAGAATTAGACCTCATAATCATAATGAAACTAAAGCAGTTTACTTTATTAGAGCTGTTGCTAGAACAGTTAGAGAACTGATGTCACTTGAGTTTTCTAGTTTCAGCTAAAGCTAATAGAATATAATAGAACTTGTGCTTCCAAAGAATTTTTCATGGGAGAACAAGTTTCCACCGTCCTCAAAACTGTTTTATGCACTCCAGCAGAAATCAGAAGGCACATTTTCAAACATGTAGGGATCATGAATAGAGTCATTAGATCTGATAACCAATCCGTGTTTTGTCTTAAAGGCAAAACTTAGTATGTGTAAAAATGTTGTTCAATTTTGGGATGTAGTGAACTTATAATCTTCGAACACGATTTGTTTGAATTGAAGGAAGACAACAACATATCATTATACGCGTCTACAACAAGCAGATATATACTTATGCTAGGTAGCAACCATATCAGAAAATTTTAAAATCTAAAGCCTTCAATTTCTTATATAACTCACCTAAAATTTCAACTTCACAAATCTGATGTTAAAATTTGGAGGAACGTAACAAAACAACGAATCAATCAGAACATACACGATACCTTATAATTATAATATCACTGAAAATCTAAAAACTATGTAAGAAGGTCAGAGATATGAATAACAAACATACATAGTAGTATTGGCTCAATTAGATTTGACATGGCAATATATGAGTGTACATATATTGGTTTGGAAACAAGCGATAAATTCACCAATGTTGAATAATCAGTTCAGGCAACAATACAATCATCAATCTGAAGCTTACAAATCTGCGAGTCTCTGTTTAACACCAAACACATTTCTCATACAAATTTCAAGAATTAGAAGCTGCAAATCAACAAAGATAATATAGTAAAAAAAAAGCAATAACCTTTAACAATTCCCTGGTCTCAGGTTGGAGCTAACAAAGAATCAAATCAATTTATTGGAAGAAAAGAAAAGAAAAGAAAAGAAAGGAAAGAATTACCTACAAGAGAAACTTTTCAGGAGAAAAGTGTGAGCTTAGGGCTAAAAAGACCCAAACTCTCTCTGTCTTCCTGTCTCTCTCTCTCCTCGGTTGATACCTACGCCGTAGGGCCTCGAAGAAATCTAGTGTGCGTCAGAGAGAACTATGAACAACCTGTTTGGTGGAATCTCCCAGAGAGATTGTTCTGATTCGTTGCTTTAGCTGATCTTAGCCGTTTATTTCTAAGACTGTTTTAACGGCCGAGATTCTATTTTTGACAAAGACGTCGCTCTTCTCCGTTGAATATTAGTGCAGCCCGTGATGGCTCCGAAAGGTTTATCTCGGCCTTGACGTGTTAAGCCACGCTCTGTCGAGCAATGACAGCCCCACTCGTGCCATAGAGAGCGTGAATACACGCGCTAAATACTACATCAAGATCACAGATAGATAAAACGTTTATTTAATTTAATAACAACTGAGTTACTAAAATAAACGGAATATCCATTATCAACCAATCTATAAATTGAAATTAAATTCTTTCTAATGGAAGGTACATAAAAAGAGTCTTTTAATACTAAAATCCTATTTCTACTAAAAAAAATACTAATATCTCCTACTGCAACTGATGACACTCTCGTGTCATCAGAGTGTCATCTCCCATAAAGATGTAAGTCTCTTCATCACTAAATTGTGAGTTTGCTGAAACTCCTGCATAAAATTATATATATGATTAGTGGCTTCAGTATCTACACACTAGGCATCACCTCTAAACATGTTTCAACTACTAGTGAATGATATTTACCTTTAATGTTCTATTTGGCTAGATAAACCGAACATTGTAACTTCTAGTTCCATGACTACTTGCAAGTGAAACACTTGCCATTGGGCTTTTTCACTCCTCCTTGAGGCCCATGAGGTGCCTGAGGAACTGTCTTTTGTTTTTGAATCCTTTTTTGCTTCTTCTTTCCTTTCGATTTAGAAGTAGAACCTTTTTCAGCAACTAGAGCAACAAGTGACTTCTTGATGAGACCCTCAACTGTTTGAAACTCTTTAAGAAGCTTTTCTTATTCAATGCAGAACTACTTAAAGGAATCAAGCAGTAACTGAAGAATGATATTAACTTAGGTTTCCGTGTCGATTTTAACTCTAAGGATCTCTAGCTCATTTAGAAGACTTATCATCTTCAAAACATAATCCTTTACTAAGGTCCCATCAACTATAGTCGTGTTCATCCGTCTCTCATGGCAACTAGCCTAGTAACACAATTTTGATCCCTAAAAATTTATTTGAGGCTCGTCATCATATCATAAGTAGTGGGCATAACCTGATGCTAATGTTGTAGAACATTTGACATAGATGCCAAAATATAACACTGCGACATTTCATTAGTCTTTATCCACTTTAGATAAGCTAAGTTTTCTCATTGGTTGCCCCCTCACCAGGTTGCTGCGGATAAACATCTGTGAGCACAAACTTGTACTCTTCCACAGTTAGCATAATATTCAAATATTTTTTTTTCAGTCAATATAATTTGGTCTAATCAATTTGTTTTCTTTGAGAATTACAGCAAGTGGATTGAAACCATTTTAATCCTAAAAATTACATATTGTAACAAAATATAATAAGTAATAATAAACGTAGAATTTAATCATTAAAACATGATTCTTTTTACCAATATTTTAAAAAAGTCTGCCGGCAACTTAATATACTGTAAATAGCATGCATCGATAGAAAGTCGTCTACTATTTAACATTTATCTAAACAGGTCAAGACCTATTAATTTTACTATCTAGACAAGTAACTATGTCAAACAAAATTAAATAATTGATTTAGCTTCAGTCCTATAAACAATAGCAGTGACTCAGATGGTGAGGATACTACTATTTATAACTAAGTGTATATCATTACTTAATTCTAGACTTATTGTCCCATAATAAGTTACTCAGATGGAGAGTTGAACTAATACTAACAACTACTAGAGTTTATACTCAGTGAGTCCACAATTTATTTCATCCGATAGGAAGGTTGGTACTAAAACTAACAAATAAAATAAATTACTTCACTTATAAACTAGTGATGGAGACTATGAGATTTATACGTAATAAATTCCCTTACCCACTTAGATATTTAATACATGAGAGATATAATTATGTGTTTAATTATCCAAGAAATATACAATTCTAATATTAATGATTCATATATGTTCAACAAATAAAATTTTAAATTCCCTTAATTTAGAAAAAAAATATTTAAATTAAAACATGTGAATTAATTTTACTCTCTAGTTGCACATTTATAAGCCAAAAAATTAAAATTTTAAATTTATATAATTAAAACACAACTTAAAGGTCATTGCTAGTAACATAACAATAAGAACACAAAAGACAATAATCATGGATAAACAAGATAAATAAAATATAATCAAGATCTTGCCTATTATGATCAAGTAATAACTCCAAAGCGATAAGGAGTCCAATCGCACCATGATACTGCTAAAAATAATTGTTTACCACTTTGCTGATGGGAATTGACCTACCTGGTCAAGTCGCGGGGGCACGGGGGCAGCGCCATCGATGGGGATTGACTTGCCCTGTAAGATCGCGGGCATGGACCTGTCTAGTTAGGTCACGGGGCTCGGGGGTAGCACCTTCGAAACCTAAACAAAATACCGCATCACATCCTTAGATTTTTTTTAGTTTCTGCCCATATTCTTGCGCTGCAATTGATCTTCCTTTATCTTCTATTACAACAGATCGTATTCTTCATAACAGTGGAATTACATAATATAATAAATAAAAATCTCTAAAATAGTGAAGTTCTAATGATTCGTAAAAATTAATTGTTGCATCTGATTATATGGCTCCTTAAATCAGAGTTCACAATTTAAGAATCATGTAAACATACAATCACATAATATACGTTCATGTGACTATAATAACCAGACAGAACGTTGCAAAACAAATGTTAGCACAAACCTATATTTTGCACTAAGCATGTATGAAACCGATTTTTGGAGAACATTGTAGGTATTATACATATACATTACCAATCAAAACTCTAATACCAATTGTTAGGGACTGTGAAATTTTTCTTGGCTCAGTTATAGTGCATATGCATAAACCAAAAAATTCTAATCTGATTAACAGAAGCTAATCTATATGATTAGTATCATACCTTCAAAATCTCTCTAGTTTGATATCGAATACCAGCATGTGTGATTTTCAAAATCCTTTTGCTTTGATCTCTGACAGCAAACAATAATAATAAGCACAAATCAACTGCTTCAACTCAACCTTCGGATTTCTACTGTATCTCTTGTGTACGCCTTACTCTAAAGAGAGTGGGTTCACAGCTATTAGGATATTTTTTTCTTTACAAAAATGTGTATTTCTCAATGCGAAAGTGTAACTCTAACTACTCATAGAGTGGGTGCATATAAAGGCTATAACAGGGATCACAGGATTAATATGACTAGGTCTTTCTACGTAAATAAGGATTTCTAATTCAATCAGAATTTATCTCTATTTATGTAAATTATAATTTATACCACTAATGAATTATAATTGCACTCCTTGTCATACTAGGAATTATATTTTGAGCTCCACATTATTAAATGTTTATTTATTTTTCCACATTAAGATCACAAATACCATCTATTAAATTAAATTATTGGTAATTAAATTTAATAAATTTATTTCATTCTTTGAGACATTCCATTTAACTTATTTGATATGTCAGATTTAATAAATCTACAAAATTTGACATAATTAAAACTTATAAGCTTCTTCAATAGGGTATCATGAATTTCTATACCAGGACGTAGATTCTATCAATAATTAATATTCACCATACACGTAATGTTATTGTCCAACTCACTGAGTTTATTGACCTACAAAGACTCTCACTATTTTGTGAATCAAAATAATAAACACTACATGCACGTATCTATTTATTATATTAGGATTAAAAGTATAAACATTCATAATAATTATAACGTATTGATTGTTTTATATAGTCAGTATAAAAATAATTAACTCAACACACTTCTGTTTAATATACACAAAGTGTATTTGTGTAAAAAGTTGGAACATACTGTTCCCCATAGTCAAAACAGACCTATTAAAATCTTGTGCTACAGTCTTACTGATAATGTATCCAGTTCCATCTAAGATTGTGAACGATAAGCTTATATTCTACAGGAACCGATAATCTGATCTTCTGTGTGTAAGCTGTGCTCTATATACCAAACCATCTACTATATAGAATAAGAGACACATATACATAATCATTAAATAAATAATGCAAGATAAATATTGCTCATACAAATTCTCATTAAAATGAAATAATTAATTTAATAATAAATAAAAAATCTATTATACAAATTATATCTTATAGTATAAATCTCTAATATTAAAGTCTAGTAGACCACGAGCAACAAAATGATTGAAGTATTGGCGAAAAGAAAAAATAATCTCCTTACCAATAACTTGTATAGATCATATATTTCCAAATAGAAGATTTTATTCAAGCAAAGAGTTTCATATTCATGAAATTAATAGTTATAAATTTCCCTAGGGTTAGAGTTTAATTTTGTAATTGAATTTAAAAAGGGGCAAACAAGACTAAAAGAAAATTATACGACTCTTAGGTTTTTTTATCTCACTTTATATATTATTAATGTTGATACATTAGCCGTAGTGCCTCGAAGAAATCTAGTGTGCGTCAGAGAGAGCCATGAACAACTTGTTTAGTGGAATCTCCCAGAGAGATTGTTCTGATTCGTTACTTTAGCTATTTAAGAGCATCTCCAACGTAAAGGCTTCAAATCTATCTTTATTTTGACATCTACTTTAAATTTGAAGTTTATAGGTCTCACTTTTTCACATTGTTACTCCAACCCATCCAACCTTCATTTCACTATTCATTTTTCAAATTACTATTTTTTTATATAAAAAAATTCAAAAATTATATATTGTGCTCCTATTTTATTAAAAATTTAATTATTTATTATCATATTTTAATTTAAATTGTAATTATTTACCAAATATTTAATTAAAATTAAATTATTTAATATTTTTTAAACTAAATGATCTACCCATAAAATTACAAATTAAATTACATTAAAAAATTAAAAAAAAAAACAAAAACCCCCGTTGCAAACCAATGAAATACATTTAACAAAAATTAAAATACAATAAGGAACTAATTAAAACATATAAAATGAGACTTGAAAAATATATGCTTGAGTGATTGAGTATTTATGGGAAAGATATATGCTTGTTCCATGTGACGTTTCTCCAAACATTAGTGAATGATCGAGAAATGTCATTTTTATGTAATCTTTTTGTTATTATTCTAGTCAAAATTATTTTCTGTTTTCAATGGATGTTGAAATTTTAATTGTTATTGGAAAGTGGTAGAAATAGATTGATTAATTCTTAACTTTGCAAAAAAAAAAAAAAAAAAACAAACTGAAAAGGTGGAGTAGTAAGATAAAAAAAAGAATTCATTGATTCCATGGATTAAAATAATTTTAGCATAAATAAATAATTAGTAAAATAAAAAGAATTTTTTAATTTCATATATAAATAATAATTTCAAGGTAAATAAAATCAAGTAAAATATAAATAATTGATTTATTCCACATATAAAAAAAATCTCAAATTAAATAAATATTTAACAAAGTAAAAAAATTAATGAATTAATTGAAAGTTTAAATTAATTATTTATTAAAATATTATTTAAATAATAAAATAATGCATTAATAATGTATTATTTAGACTTAAAACAATGATTATTACAAGGATCTCACATAGTTAGTGCTTTGACCCCACATGAATAGTGAAATGAAGGGACTTTCAAATATTTTAGAAAACCTTCAAATTTGAAGGCTCCATATGAAGGCCACCTTCATTTCTTCAAAATTTTGAAGAAATAAAGGTGGGTTGGAGAATAAAATTTGTAACCCACCTACAAATTTAAAGATTTGAAGGTGAGTTAGAGATACTTTTAGCCGTTTGTTTCTAAGACTATTTTAACGGCCAAGATTCTATTTTTGACAAAGACGTATCTTCTCCGTTGAATATTATTGCAGCCGCTGATGGATCTAAAATGTTTATCTCCGGCCTTGAGGTGTTAAGCCACGCTCTATCGAGCAGTGACAGTCCCACTCGCATCATAGAGAGCGTGTGTACACACGCTAAATACTACACAAACTTTTTTTTGGATTGTGTTGTCAAGCATGTCTGGACATTTACGATCATCTCTTATAATTTCCTCTCCAGTACAGTTCAAAGGACTTTGCATGAAATTTACCAAGCGTCAAGAGAATTATCTGTTGGCCCAAAAGGCAACCCAAAAGGGGGAGGGGGGATAAATTGGGTTTTTCAAAAATTAATAGCAATTAAGATTAATTAAAATTAATTTAACCAATGTAACAGTGATTAATCTATATGCAAAGCAATATAATCAGAAGAATGAAAGAAAACAGAGCATAAGAAAGAAAGAACACACAGATTTACCGAGGTTCAACCACAAACCGTGGTCTACGTCCTCACCTCAAGACCTCCTTGAAGTCTTTTTCCACTATGTAACCTCCAATTACAAATGGGCTGCTGATTGATAAAGTGCACAGCTCACTATACACAAGAACTCTTCACCGAGCTCTTCAATCTCCAAGTGATTTTGTTCAAGCTCCACTCAAACTTACAAGAGTTTTTCTTTCTCAAGAGAATTCTCAAACTCTCTCTTACAAGTGTATAAGAATATACAAGTAACTAGCAAACTCTCTAACAAGAGTAGATTTTACAATTAAAGCTCACAGATGAAGACATGAAGAATATCAGAGTATATCAGTGAATCAGTCAGTTGAATCTCGTTTTTGTCTCTTATCTCTTGTATAAATGCAGCTAAAAGCTTGTATATAAACCACGGTATTGATTCCATCCGTTAGAGGTTGTTGGGCTTCATTAATACAAGTCTAATATGTTATAACGTTAAGAAAAATAGCTGTTATATCCAAGGAGTCGGCTCCAGGTTTGTGGAGTCGACACTTTTTGCTTCTGCATTTACCAGATGTTGTTCACTGACTTCATGAGTCAGCTCTTCATATCAATGAGGCGACTCCTTGTTCATTCTGTTTTCACATCTTTGACTTCTGCTGTTATGAGGCGACTCTTCATCTTCATGAGTCCGCTCATTGATCATGTCATCTTCAAGCCTTTGCGTTTGTCTCTATGAGGCGACTCTTTATTTCAATGAGTCCACCGATTGCCTACTTGGTCTCCAGGCTTTTTGCTTCTGTGATCAAGAGGCGATTCTGTATTCTTTTATGAGTCCGCTCATTGTCTACTTGGTTTCCAAGCTTTTTGTTTCTATGTTCATGAGGTGACTCTTCATAATTATGAGTCCGCTCATTGATCATTTTGTCTTCAGGCCTTTTGCTTCTGTGATCAAGAGACGACTCTTTATTTCCATGAGTCCGCTTGTTGCTCAAAAATTTGTATTCTAGCTTCCAATGATCTAGCTCATCTCAGTACTGATATAAGATCTTTAAGAAGTATTTCTTTGGGGTATGATGATCAATCAAATCTCTTTAACCCATCAGAGTTAACTTCTATTCAATTTAGATTGAATCAATCATTTGACATTCATCTTCTTTTGACTCTCAAACAGTCAGAGCTTCATTAGATCAATGTTGATCTTTTCTTCTTCATTTGCAAAACTTCTTTTTTCATTGTAGAACACCTTCTTTCAATGTCAAGCTTCCTCAATTGCGTAAAGCTTCACAATGCTTTATTTCTGATTTCTTCTCTTTGATAGCAATTCTTCTTTCTTCTTTAAAATCACTTCAATGAGACTTTTGCAGGCTTGATGAAACCTCTTTATACATCTAGTCTTCATTGATTTTTTATATTGTAGAAGAATTTTTCACTTGGATTTCATATAGAGATCAGACAATCATTGTGAGTTTTCTTCTCAATCAACTTCAATCACATAAGCTGGAACTGAACTTTGCATATTTGATGAAGTTTTCTCTTGAGCATTTTCAACATCTTCAACAAACAAATTATCTTCAACTGATCATTGCCCATTCTGATGAAGTCTTCAATCTTTCTTGAGTGCAAATCAATCTTCATTAAGTCTATGCATACTTGATGGAAGCTTGATTTGAATACCTTTAATCTCTTCGAATGTAAAACATTTATTTGAAGTAGAGATAGGCATCACTCCTTTGTTTGGTTCATTGCATAGCTCTTGAATTTGTTGTGCATTCTCTTTGACATGTATTAGACTTAAAATTGAATTTTAAGTCTAAATTATGAACTTTGTTAATCTGCACATTAAGTAGAGTCATTAGTAAGATAACACAAGGTTTAGTTATCATCAAAATCAACATGAGAATCAACCTTGAGTCAACAAGAATCAACCTTGAATCAACATTATCAAGATTCAAATTCAGAACTTTTAGATTTACAATTAATTTTTGTCTCTACTGGTGAAAATTGTCTAATATGACTATTATATTACGTCATTATATTTTTATGATGTGATAAGTTATTTATGTAATGTCATGTGTGGAAAGAAACCACACTTTTTAAAAATATTGTAGACATTATACTACTTGTATGGTGGCATTTTAAATTTTAAATTCTCACTATGTAAATGAAATGTCACATATTACAATTTAAATAAAATATTATATCATCGTACTAACGTAGTGTAATAATCACCTTAGATAATAACTCCTCTACGAGGCTATCCTTTGGGAATACTACACAAAGCTTTCCCAGTGATTAGCTTTTCCGCTGAAAATATAGGTGAGCAAATCATCACTAGTTTCAGTTATAGATATGTGTAAACAATTTGAATTTAGTACAGAATGGCCTCGTAGGCTGTCGTGGTATCTATCAAGCATCGATCTTGAAGATTTCAGCATAATCTTGTTGAGTCAAAGACGAAAACAGATTTAAGCTAGAATTGGGCTCAAGTTTCAAGCTTATCAGTAATTAAGTTCATGAATAATTAGTTGCCTTACCTATACCACACGTAATCTCATTGAATTTCTCTTTGAAAAACTACCGGGAAAACATGCATGGATTAGTTAATATCTCCAGATGGTTTAAAAGGAAGAATAAGAAAGAGAGATGTGTTTAAGTTGTGGTTCTATTCAATTAGAAAATTTATAATCTAATTTTATTAGAATAATATTATATAACTAAAAAATTTATACAGAATTTATCATCAAAATGATATGTCTAAATTGTGATCTTATCACTTTACAATAAAAAATTCATCAAGTTACATATTAATTACAAAATTATTATTACTACATTATTCTAGTACAAAATTTTATACAATAATTTTAAAAAAAATAACATTTTTCATTGCATTAATCTCTTCTTTGTCATCTAAAGTTTAAGGGGCCATCTGAGTAGTGCTAAAACCGGGTCGATAGTCAACGCAATAAGGTCTTATTCAATAAAATGGCCTTTATTATTGAGTCATGTGAGAGTCGCATGACTAATTTATTTATTATTTTTAATAATGAAAGAAAAAAGGGTTTGAATATAACTTATGAAGTAATTTTTTTTCGTCTTTTAGTAACTTTTTAAAATCAAAATTTAATTTTTTTATTATTATATTCTTTTAGGTCACTGAAGACGAAAATTAAAGACTTTACACATGAAGTGTAGGTACACTACTATTTAAATTACAAATACAGCCCCACGGCCATCCTTAACATTCTTCTCAATCACCCACCATTTCAGATGCCAAAAATACTGTCCGAGTGTAAAACTTTCCAAATGAGATTAATTCCTCCAGGTAATCTCTTGTTGAAATTAAAAATACAAAATACAAAATGAAAAAATAAAATAAAAAAAATTATTGAGATTACAGTGGTGCGTCAAATTTTGCTCATACACTCATCTTCTCCATCTCTCTTCTAAGAGCATTAGCCCTGACCAGGCTCCCAATGGTGTTCACAGCAAGCTTCAAGTCATCCAATGGATTCCCAGGCACCACCCTCTTGTACAAGTAGCTGTCAAATGTCATCTTCTGCACGTACTCGTCGGCGCACATCTCCACGAACGCCTCCCTTGCCGGATTCGACCTGTAGAAAACCTTCTGCAGCACATCCAGCACCTTGTAGGTCGGCCAGTAGGTTTTGTCCCACTTCTCCAAGTACCTCCTCAGATCTTCCTCCTCCACCATCCTCTTCCCGTTCTCCGATCCCGCCACTATCGCCTCCGCGCACATCCTTCCGCTCTTCGCCGCGAAGTAGATACCCTCGCCGGAGCACTTCGTCACATACCCTGCCGCGTCGCCGACAAGTGCGACTCTGCCGGACAGTCGCCGCGGACGAGGGTGTTCTGGGATGGGGTGGGCTTCGACTCGGATGATCTTGCCGCCTTGGATTTTGTCTCGGGCTCGGTGCCTGGTGGCCGTTTGGAACTTTTTGATGTCGCCTTTGTGGGTGACGGTGCCGGTGCCAACGGCGACGTGGTCGCACTTGGGGAAGACCCAGCCGTAGAAGTCCGGCGAGACGTCGTCGCCGACGTACATCTCGGCTAAGTCCTCGTAGTACTGCATCTTGTCATTGGGGATCTTGATCCGCTCCTGGAAGGCGATGGCGTACTCGTAGTCGCCGGCGCTGATGGACTTGGCCACACGGGAGTTTGCCCCGTCGGCGCCGATCACCGCGTCGACCTCCATCGTCCGCCGTTCGCCGGCGCCGCCCGTCTTTTCGTCGTACCCGGTGTAGTGGAGGACGTAGGGGGAGTCAGAACTCTTGGGCATGTCCATCTTGAGGAAGAGTCCGTTGATGATGGTGGCTCCTGACTCGGCGGCGCGGTCGCGGAGGTAGGCGTCGAGGATTTCCCGGCGAACCATTCCTATATACTCGTGAGGCTTCAGTGTCTGGCCTATGTCCACTGCTACATTCGACGGCGAGATCATCTTCATCTTGGTGACTCGGCGATCTATGATGTCCAATGGTAAATCAAACTCTCCAACCATACACAAAGGTATGGCCCCACCACATGGTTTGCAGTTATCAAGCTTCCGCTCGATCAAGAATGTCTCAATGCCGCCCTTGGCCAGCGTCTCCGCGGCGGCGCCACCGGCTGGTCCGCCGCCCACGACGGCGACTCTTAGGTTCCTGCCGGCAACTCTGGGGCTGGATTTTCCGGCAACGACTCGGAGTCTTCGGTGGGGGTTGAGTTGGGTGGAAATGGGCTTGGATAGAGAGATGGGGTGGGGGTTCTCCGGCGAGGTTTGGCGGAGTCCGACGAAGGTTTTGAGGGCAAGGGAGGCCATTTTTGGGTCGGTTTGGATACATGTTTTTGTTTATGTTTTATATTTTTGATGGATATGGTTTGTGATATTTTGGGAGTTTTGACCGTTGGATCAGTGGCGATTGACGGTTGTGATTGGTTGTGGATAATTGGAGTAGATTTTCGTTTGGATAATTTTTTGGTATTATATGGGGCAATGCACATTTACTCGTGATATGATATAGTACTGATTTTGCATGGGCACCAAGTGGTTGGCGTTGTTCCACGTTGTGCTACTTTTTGGTGGACAATATTCTGCTGACCACCCGTAACAGGATGTTGCCACGTGGTTTTTTATTTTATTTTATATTTTTGCTTTTTTGTCTCCCCTCAATCAAGCTTTGACATTGGTAAATTTCGATAAATCTGCAGTGTTGTTTAGCAAAAATATGTTAGATGGTGAGATTGAAATTATTAGTCAGATATTGGGTGTTAGTATGTTTGATGGCCATGAGAGATATTTAGGAGTGCCGTCAATTGTTGACAGATAAAAAAAAAAGTCTTTATGCATGTGGACGATAAAATTTGGAAGATGATTCAGGTTGGAAGGAAAAGGTTCTTTCTCAGGTAAGGTGTGAAGTCTTGATTAAAGCGATAGATCAAGAGATTTCTATTTATGTAATTTCTTGCTTTAGAATTTTGAAAACATTATGTGATGAGTTAATTTTGATGATTAGCCAGTATCGATTGGGGAGTTCAGATGTAAAGAGTAAAATTCATCGACTTAAATGGGGTGAGCTTAGTACAATGAAGAAAAGGGGCAGTATAAACTTTAAGAATCTTGTTGCTTTTAACAAATTCTTTTTGGCTAAACAACCATGGCAGTTGGTTAAGAATCATTTCTCTCTTGCGGGACAAGTTCTGAAAGCTAAATATTTTTCAAATACTAGCTTTCTAAATTCCGAATTAGGTATCACCCTTTTACATGGCTGAGCACATGGGAACCAAAGAATTTGTTAACGACAGGTTGTGCTGAAGAGTGGGCATTGGAGTCAGCATCAACATTTGGGAGGATAAATGGCTGCCTTCACTTCTATCCTTTAAGGTTATCTCTCCTAGACATGACTCTTATTCAGTTAGCAAAGTGTCTGATCTTATTGATTGAGGGAGCAGACGGTGGAATGTTGATCTAATAAATTCAATTCTTCTGGAATTTGAGGCAAAAACTATATTCAGTCTTCCTTCAAGTCCTAATCGGCCTTGTGACACCCTTGTTTGACAATTCGCACAGAATAGAGTTTTTCTGTTCGCTCTGCATATCATTTGGCCATCACTTTGCAAAGTTAAGAGAAAGGTATGGCAGGATGCTCAAATCCAACTATTTCTGATCAACTTCGGGAAATGATTTGGAAGCTGGATGTCTCTCCTAAAATAAAATTGTTCATATGGAAAGCTTATATAGGTATTCTTCCTGTGCGGCAAAATCTTCTCGGAAGAAAGTTGTTAGCAACTCTATTTGCGGGACGTGTGGGAAGGAAGAGGAATCAGTCTACCATTGCCTGGTCTCGTGTTCTTGGGCTTCAGATGTCTGAAAGATTTTTTCATTTCTGTCCAATTTTGGTGGTGAAGGTGTAGGGAATTTTATGCAATGGGTTCTTTTATTATGGAGTAGAACTGATGTCAGTTTGGTAAATTTAGCCTATACAGTTGCTTGAGATATCTGGCTCAACAGGAATAATTTTATCTTTAGTGGTAAGCGACGATATCCTCCTGTGATTGCCAGTGCCCCTCAAGAGTTTTATGCTGCTTTTTTTGAAAGCAAAGGTGAAGAGTCAAGTTCTTTCTTAGCCAGTTATTCAAGGCAGATGGTTCTCTCCTCAAACGGGTATGTATGAAATCAATTTTTGATGGTTCTTTTAAACAGGATAAGGATGCTGGCATAAGGGTTGTGGTCAGGGATCATAAGGGTGAAGTTATTGCTTCAATGGTAAATCAAATTAGTAAGCTATGGAATGGGGAATTTGTTGAAGCTATGGCAACTCTTAAGGGAGTAGTGTTTGCAGCAGATTTGGGGTTGCATGATGTGGATTTGGAGGTTGATTAATTGTCTATGATAACATCTATTAATTATAATGCTGATGATTTGTCCACAATGGGACATTTGACATCCTTTATCAGAAGTTTGTTGCACCAGTTTCGATCTTAGTTGCATTTCACACGTGAACCGTCAAGGAAATTCTGTAGCTCATTTATTGGCTAAGTTGGCTAAGGAAGAATCATATGTCTACTTGGATGGATGAGGTTCCTTAATCAATTTTTTCTGCAGTTCTCTCTGATTTGTCATCATGGTGCAGAATGGTTTGCAGGATTTGGAATAAATTATCAAGAAAAATAAAATAAAATCAAGCTTTGACATGAAATTGCATGACCTAAGAAGTTTCATTAAACTGTGGGCATTTTCTTCTATGCACCAAAGCAGTTTTGGTGTACCGTGCATCAATAGATCTCAGCCGTATATCCAAAAAGTTGATAATCTGGACCATTGAAGTAATTATTACAATCTAACGGATGAGACGAAAATCATGCACGGTGAACCAAAAACTGCAATGGCGTATCGTAGTCGAACCCTTAAACTTTGCCCACCAATTAAGTAAAGTCAACTGGTGAGCATGATCCATGAATAGCTAATCATTCCTTTTTTTATATAGAATGATATTATACATAAATTAATTTCTCAATTCATTTTTTCACTAATAAAACATAATACAGTAAGACCCATATTAATAAATACATATAAGACTAGTTCAGTTTATGTTTTGTGATAAAAAAAAAAGGTTAAAAATTAGTTTATGCATAACATTCTCCTTTTAGATGACATAAGAGAACTTAATTATGGTAGGACTTTCAAACTCATATTTAAAGAATAAGCTCTCTCAAATATTGGCAAACAGTTGTTATCCAACAGTTCTAGGTAAAAAAGGATCAGACAAGCAGTTGTTTTCAAAGTGACCGACCACAATTTAATAATTTTTTTTGAAAAAAATTAATTCATGCAATGTAGAGGGCACGAACTTGAGTAACACCGACGTTACACAAGCCGTACACTGTTCTTCTACGCTGCTTCTGAAGTGAACAATCATTCCCCTTGACAGTTTCCTTATACTCCTAAATCTAATGAAGACCTGGAGGTTGCACCACCTCTTCATCTCCTTTTGTTATTAAGGATAAGGCCCACAAGATTCATAATTAATCAACATT
This sequence comes from Euryodendron excelsum, assembly GCA_033060915.1. Lineage (NCBI taxonomy): Eukaryota > Viridiplantae > Streptophyta > Magnoliopsida > Ericales > Pentaphylacaceae > Euryodendron > Euryodendron excelsum. Next base: position 32,675,860 of record CM065384.1, on the reverse strand, counting down.
AACGTCATGAATCTTTCAGCTCAACCAAAAATCGTTTGGTACAACTAAATTTTTTTGGTCTCAGCTCACTCCATCCCTTGCTAGTTGGTAACACAATGGTGTACTTCTTCAAGTTGCCTTCTAAACCAAATTAAAGAAAAATTACTGTTCTTGTTGCTTGCCAAGCTCTTGATCAAGCCGAAAAATCAAAGGCTCTTCTTAATTATGCTTTGTTTCAAGTTGCAACGATATAGATTTTATGAAGTACAAGACCGTTAAGGCTAATCGAGAATTTCATTAATCAAGAAACTAGCTTAAACATAATGAAATTATTCAATTCAATCGAGTGATAGAATCTTCCAATATATGAGCACGAGTGACTGATAAAACTCATTAAACTTTTAGTCATCATTTTGATCAACATGGCTGCAATAACATATCAAACGTTTTAATCAGAATATTAAGCATAAGAGAAGTTGGTTCGGAATTCTTTCTACCGTTGCAACAGAACAAAGGTAGTTGCAGTAGGTTTAAATCACCAACCATGGGTTCATCAAACTCTGTCTACTCTCACCAGTTCTCAAGTTTTTAAATCCAACCCCACACACACATATATATAAATTCTATATATCACTAGGAAAACTTGAAGTAGTTCTTAAAGAAAAAGTGTGTATGAGTGTGTAAACATGAGGTTAATGGTGGCATTAGCGATAATTGTGACTCTGTTGGGGGTTTCAATGGATGGGTACCATTGCAAAGTAGTGCAGTTTATCTTCGGAGACTCCCTCTCAGATGTTGGCAATAACCAATACCTGTCCAAAAGCATCGCCAAGGCAAACTTTCCCTGGTATGGCATTGATTTCGGGAATGGAATGCCTAATGGGAGGTTTACTAATGGCCGCACAGTTGCTGATATAATGGGTAAACCGATACATATTTACCGTTGCTACATCAAGTTCATGAACTTAAAAAACATCAGCAGCCATATATACTCGTCTTTTCCCTTCTCTAAAGCTCTTAAGCCTACTGCAGGAATTGACTTTTCCGTTTGTGCATTATTTCAGGGGATAAAATGGGTCTTCCAAGGCCACCGGCTTTTCTAGATCCATCTCTGACAGAAGATATTATTCTTGCAAATGGAGTGAACTATGCCTCTGGAGGTGGAGGGATCTTGAATGAAACTGGTGGTTACTTTGTAAGTATTTCAAGTAATGAACTCTATTTTCTATTCAAACTTTCAGTGTATAATAGCATATATTCTAGAATTTTTATAAGAATATATGATGTTTTCTCTTGTAGATTCAAAGATTCTGTCTCTACAAGCAGATTGAGTTGTTCCAAGGAACACAAAAACTCATAAAAGCCAGAATCGGAGAAGCAGCAGCCGACAAGTTCTTTCAAGACTCCATCTATGTGGTTGCTTTAGGAAGCAACGATTTCATCAACAACTTCTTGATGCCAGTTTACAGCGACTCATGGACCTATACCGAACAGGGTTTCATGAATTACTTAATGGAAACTCTCCAAACACAGCTTGTGGTATACTAACAGAGAAAATCGAACTGACTAATGCTATACATATTCCATTTTCATTTTTTACAATAACTGAGCGAGCGTGTTTATTATTATCTGTCAGCTATTGCACAGTTTAGGGGCACGGCAGCTAATGGTTTTTGGACTCGGACCTATGGGTTGTATTCCACTCCAAAGGGTCCTAGGAGGTTCATCACGGGCTTGCCAGGATAAAACAAACAGATTGGCTCTCAGCTTCAATCAAGCCACAAACAAGGTTGTGATTCAAGTTTCAAGCAACCTTCCTAATGCAAGCTTCACCTTCGGAGATGCATACGATGTTGTCAATGATGTTATTACTAATCCTCACAAATATGGTAATCAATATATATATACACACATATACACTTCCCCTTTTTGTTATTGTTTGACCTGTAAATTTTATGTTTGCAGGATTCAATAACTCTGACTCACCCTGTTGCTCAATGGGGAAGATTCGACCGGCTCTTACATGCATTCCTATATCAACATTGTGTAAAGATAGAAGCAAGTATGTGTTTTGGGATGAGTACCACCCGTCAGATAGTGCTAATGAGTTAATTGCTAATGAGCTCATCAGAAAGCTTGGACTTTTGCCCGGTAATGGTACAAGTGCTTCTTCCCCAGCACCAGCCATTGCTCCATCCTCCGACGGATGACTAATTTTTTTTTTTTTCCTTTCGAATATGATTGCTCCATATATATCTAAACGAAGCAATTTTTAATTCCCTTTTTAATCTTTGATTAGCTAAGGCGTGGAAAATAATTATTGACATGGTTATATATTTAATGATCATCATTTTTGTGTTGTTTAATATGTCTGCCAAATTTGGTATACACTGTACACAAATGAATTTGATACCAAAAAGGCATATCTTCCTGCTGCAAAACAATGTCACTTTAAGAAATTAAAGTCACAAAATATTTAAAAACTAAGGAAAGAATATGTACAGACAGACGAATTCTGATTGCTTGGAACTAGATTTTTCTTCTTTTGTGTCAATTCATAGTTTCATCGCTGAGGTTCTATATTTGCTTGGCTACATTTTGTAAGATACTAGTTTTTATTGGCTACATCTCTGAGTCAAAAACTTGTAATAGTTTTAGATGTTTAGATGATTATTTTATTAAATTGATGGCAATTCAAACAAAAATAAATGCTAAGGAGTGTTTGAAATGCTTGAAAAGCTTCAAAGAATCAAAAAGTCGTCACAGTTGTTGGCACTCTCTTGAAGCTGCTGCAAAGGATGGACAGCAAGTGGCACTGCCTTCATGCTGCCTTGGCACCACGACTTCAGCTGGAAAGAAGGATTCTCGTAAAAGACAGCTATTCAATCTCCCTTGTAGCTGAGGCCACTACCGAGAATTTATTTTGAAAACTTTCCTATTCAGCTTGAATCCTCTTTCAACTCGTATATAAAGCAAAGTTCGATTTCTAAAAGGGTTAAAGAGCTTAAAACATATTTTAAAATATTTTTTGAGAGCTCCTATGAAACCCTAGCCGTTAGTGATACCTCCTTACCAAAGAAGAAGAACTTCAAATATTCAAAGGTTCGAAAAACTCGTCTTGATAGTTTATCAAGACATCGATTCACGGTGTGGATTCGTCGTGGTTTCAGCACAAGAGAATAGTGAGTTGCGGAATATGCAGGCAAGGTTTGACTTCAACTTAGATTCGTGAGATTCGGATTGGTACAGTTGCAAGTATTCTTATAAACTGTTCGATTGATTATAGTGTTTGAAACTTGGACTAGATTAGATCCCGTGGTTTTTTCCCGTTATGGATTTTTATGACAAAAATCAGGTCCCTATCGTGTGATTATTTTACTTTTCATGCATGCAATTTTAATTAGAGTGTAATTGATTAACTTAGTTAATTGATTTTAATCAAGCATACCTCCAAGCGGAGCAAATCCACCTAGTTCGGAAATTTAACATTTGATATTGACAGTGTCATTGCTGAAGAATATGTACATTTGTTTGCAAAAGATACACTAGTTCCTTGATTGATTGCAACAGTTTAAGAAGCAAGCATAGCAAACAAAACAAAAATATGGGCAGCCAAAAACGGTAAAAAGATGTATTTTAAGGGTAGTTAGCCTGATGACCATAAAAATGCTAAAACACACCAATGGTTACTGGTCAGGACTTATCCCTTCTGTATTCTCTTTCTGTGATATAAAGAAGTGTAATTTTTCTAATTAAAAAGGAAGAAAAATTGGTGAAGAGCTACAAGGAAACTTCTCTGTCACAATGGGTCAGTGCGATTTTGTCGAGTGTCTCCTTGCTGAACTATATATCATATATTATGCATTAGAACCAATGATTCCTTTTTCAAAATTTCATTTCCACCGAAGCAAACACAGTTTAAATAAATGGATTACTGTTAAAACAACATAAGCAAGCAAACATGCATCAACAGTTGTTATTTTACTTTTCCTTTTGTGGCTCTTCATCACCCCAACTTGTTCTCCACTGTGAGACTTAATTTTATGCCTCCTTTAATTGTAAGCGTAGCCCACTTCCACTAAAGGCTATACAAAATTTCCATCCAAATGCAGCTTTGCCTCAGGCATTTTGAAGCTCACAGCTCCATTTTAAATTTAATTATCATTTTGCCCTTTTTTTTTTAATGTCTGTCAACAGGGACGGAACTATAATGGGATTTTTTTTTTGGGGGGGGGGGGGGAGGGGATTGTCCCCTACTTTGATAAGATTTCATTTCATCTCTATTGATTTGGAGTATTTTTATAATAAGAGTAGATATTGGCCCCCCCAAAATTTCAAAATTTTCCTTTTGACTTCTAAAATTCAAGATTTTTTTTCATAACCTCAAAAAAGTTAAATTTTTTTTACCTTAACCTTCTAAAAATTAACATATCTTCGCTTTAACCCTTCAAAAAAATTTAAAATTTTTTACCTCAACCTCCGAATTTTTATCTTAGCCCCTCATAAAATTTAAAATTTTTACCTAGGTGTTCTATGGCCCCCTCAATAAAATTCCTAGATCACTTAAGAAATGTCACAAAATATTTAAAAACCAAGGAAAGGAGATGTAGAGAAAGACGAATTTTGATTGCTTAGAACTAGATTATTCTTCTTATAGGCCAATTCATAGCATTATTGCTGAGGTTATGTATTTGTTTGGCTGCATTTGATATGGGCGAGGAAAATGGTTTCCATTACTTGGGAAGCTCTTTGCCAAAATAAGGTGGATCAACCATGTTTTATGGATTAGAACCAGTGATTCCTTCTTCAAATTTTCATTTTCCACTGAAGCAAACACGGTTAAATAAACGGATTATAGATTAAAATAACACAATCAAGCAGAGTCCATGAGTAACACGTGTGTCATCCATTGCTATGTTGCTTTTCCTTTTGTTTCTCTCCATCACTCCAACTTGTTCTGCACTGTGAGACTTAATTATATGCTTACTTTAATTGCTAGCATAGCCCACTTCCACTAAAGGCTATACAAAATTTCCATCCAAATGCAGCTTTGCCTCAGCCATTTTGAAGCTCACAGCTCCATTTTAATGTACAAAATCACCGACAAGGTTGTATGTATAGTTAAACTAGTTCTCAGAATTTAAAAAAAAAAAAAAAAATCTGTACTAGGTTGAGCAAATTCGTGCTTTTCTCCTTTCCTTTTGCTTTATCATATTCGAAATAAATAAAAAATAGTGTGATGCATGAGAACCTCCTTAATACTTAATAGGCCACTTGATAAGAATGTCATTGGCATATATGTGGCACTAATTATTCAATTTGAGGCCCCATAAGAGATATCTAACCATTTAAAAGAAACAACAGACCTTAGAAAGGGATTAAGTAAAGGGACTTGCAAAATTTCATTGAATCAGTTTGCACTCAATTGCTTTGTTCAGCATGACCAATGAATTTAACATCCAAGTCCTATCAGGCTTCACAAGTTTGTCTCAGCCTCTTCAAGAAGAGGAACCAAGTAATAGGGGCTGCATTTCAAGCCCTAAACTCACCATGAATACGTTGGAGTTACAAGTATATTTCAAAATATAAATTAGTATATTGTTTTAAAATAATAAATGTCATTTATCTTGGTCTTCTAATTGAATGAGCATTCAATTACCTCATCTTTTATGTTGTGATTTAAAACCTTTTCAATGCTTTCATATTATAGCAATTTATATTTCATGAGTTACTTGGGTGGGCTTTTAATTACCATAATATTCTTTGACCGTTGGATGCCATGACCTTTGTATACACATGCTGGTGATATATTTTTTTGGGGTGGTTCACTGGATTTTGTAGAGGAGAGCTTTAAGTGCTCTGAAAATGTCTTGATAGGTTTTCACCAAAACTATTACTCTTCACAGTATTGGTTACTAAGTTTTTTACAAGATATTTCTGAAACACCATATTATTTGATCTATGGGCAATTGAGAAGCTGTTCCTTACACCTCCGCACTTGGGAGTGCATCTTTGCGGGAAAATAACAGTTGAATCCTAGAGCGTAGGCCGCCATAACCTGTTGTATCGGGTCACGTACTCAGTGAGACGCAATCTATTCTTAAGGACAGTGACTACATGCCTTTGTCGATGAGTTTTCTCCAACTTTTATTTTGTAAAATATTATAATATAAATTTTATATTTTATGTGTTTACTTTATGTCTTGAATAATATATATATTTTGACTCGATATTTCCAATAATCTTAAGAACAGAAGCCTATTTAAAATAGAGACCATGCTTAGCTTTATTTTGCTACACGCCTACAGGATATTGGAGCTTGAAATCATCATTAGCACGGAGTAAGGATTGGTTGATTGATAAGAAAAATTGCATGAATTTTTGAGTAGATATTTTCACATTATCAAAAATATGTACATATTGTATGTGTTTTATATGCTATTTGTCATTATTGTAAAATGTCATGGTATCTCTTGAGTCTTGAATTTGGAAGCACATGTGATTTTTGTAAGATTTACAATAAGCATGTATATGAACATAGGAACATTAATTCATGTATTCAAGATTGTGGAAGCGTACCAGTTTGTTTCATGATCTTGAATTCGAAGAGAAGCAATCCAGTCCTGAAATCAAATAGTGTATTGGCTTTACGTCTTCCTTTCTGTCTCCAAACTCCTTACGACGGATCTCTATGGATAGAATACTATCAATTATGGGAAGAGAGGGGACTTAGCCTATATATATTGAACCTTAATGGGCCCTCTCATAAAAGGCTTCCAAATAGGTTCTCTTAAGCCCACATGATTAGACTGCATAAGTGCAATCTATGACCGCTAAACGACTTTTGTTAGCCTTAGATTAGGGTTAATTATACTCTTTTTGCTATATATTGTATTTAACCTCGTACTTGATCATATTTCAAGTATTTAAAGCTAAGGGAGTTGATTTGGAGCCAAAGAAGTAATCCGGTCTACAGGCATACAAGTTTTTCTTGTAAATTAGAATAGGATGAATGATACGCCGCTGGAAAGCTCGCTTTAAGTTACACATGTTTGCATCTAATGAGCGTTGCCGAATTCTAACTTCAAGAGCCTTAAACAAGTTAAAACCAAAAAGGTGAAAAAGGACTCCAGAGTTCGAACGCCTAATATACCGTTCGAATGGTAAGAGGCAAAGCAGAAACCAAAAAAAAAAAAAAAAGGGGCCTAGCGTTCGAACGCTCAATCCCAGTGTTCGAATGGCTAGAGAGTATGCAAAACCAATTTAGCCTGGCATTTGAATGCCCGTTTCCCCGTTCGAATGGTAAGACAAAAATTAAGATGTTTTTAGGGTTTGGCCTACGATCCCTATAAATACCTACTCGGTTTTTGTTCAAGGGAGGCGGCCATTGTAGAGAGTTTTAATATTTTTTACACTAAAATAGCTTAGATTTATTAGGTTGTTGCCTTCTTGTAATTAGATTTACTTCAATACAAGTTTCGATACAAATTTTCTAGAATCCTTGTATCCAATTCAAGATTTCTTTTCTTTTTTCGCACTAAATCTAGATTTTTGGTATTCATTCAATTATTTCGAGTTTTTTCTTAGATGGAAATGAGCAGCTAAATCTTTCCATCTCAGGATTGATTGTGAAGACCAATTAAAGGTCTTGGATGAACAAAAGATGTGAGATTTTAGATTTTAAAGTTTAATTTTATATTTTTATCTTTCTTTTTCTTCATTGTTTTAGAAATCTTTGATAACCTGGATGTTTGATTATGTTTGGTAACATTTATGCATGAATTTATATTCAGTATATGTACTACACAAATCGATGATATTCGTTCTTAAATCTAACAACCCGATTTATTCTAGAAGTTAAAGTTTTGAAGAACACTTGGTTTTTATCACCAGATCTTCTGAATTTGAGACTCGCATCATAGTCAAAGGATTTGAGTTACAAAATTATCTCCTTTGAAATTCCAAGAGACACAATTGGTTGGAGCGATTTATCCCGAGACTTGTTCTCATTACTTTATAATCAAACCATCTTCAAGTTATTTATCTTTGTTTGCTAGTTAGTTTAAATAATCAGACCTTTTTTAAAACAATCAGAATTTTATTTTCTTTTAGAAGTTCGGATTTTTGTGAGCAATTGAGAGGATTGTTCTAGTTCTTTCGGTTATGTGTAAATTGCTCCTCGTGGGAACGATCTCGTACTCCGGGTATATACTATTTCACTATCCTACACTTGGGAATATCTCAAGCACACATTTGGTGTGAGTCACTGTTAAGCAAAAATATTAACAAATAATATTTAATTGAACAAACACTTAACATAATTTCACTCATATAATAACATATCACATGAGTTCTTAAAATGTAGGTCGGACCCATTCAAGATATAATGTATCTTTTAATTACAATCCATTGTTTCAAGGTAGTACCTTTTGATTCCAACTTAATAGAATTAGATGGGATTTTGTGACAAATTTACTTTAAGAAAGCATTTGGGTGCACAAAGGTTGCGACTGTATCTATTTGAGTAGGTTACCTACGTACCTGAATCGGGACAAGTTCAGACTGGAATCAAGTCTATTGTAATTCTAAAAAAATAATATTTAAGTTTATTTGTTTGAATTTAATTTAGATGAACTATTTGGTTCACAAAGGTTGCGACTGTACCCATTTGAGTGGGTTACCTATGTATCCGAGTCGGGACAAGTCTGGACTAGAATCAAGTCTACCGTAGTTCTTAGAAAATAATGTTTATTTTTGTTTGAATTGGGTTTAATTTGAGTGAACGTTTGGGTCCATAAGTTTGTGATTGCACCCATTTAAGTGGGTTGCCTACGTATCTGAATCGGGATAAAATCCGAATTAGAATCATGTCATTGTAGTTCTTAAAAAATAATGTTTAATTTTGGTTTGATTTATATCTTTTGTGAGGACTCCAGGTTTCAAACCAACATATCAACAATGAAACATTTTATTTATTTATTATGTTTTTTTTTTGTCATTTCATAGGAACAGTGAAGTGATTTTCTCGGCAACAATAAAGTTGTCAATTTAATTTGTATGAGCATCATATTTATTGCTATTAAACGATATAGTCACATACACTAACCCAAGGATCATCATTTGATTGGGCTTCTCTTGAATAAAAAGAGACAACCGAAAAGAACAAAACAAGGTCAATGGACTTTGACTTAATTTGTTTAAAGTCCAAAATTTGCTCTTTCTCAAAGTGCTAGATAATTAAAAGGTACTGGGTCTTAAAAAAAAAAACTTGTTAAGTGGGCCAAAATAATTTGGGCCAACAATAGGGTCTTAAAAGATTTGTTAAGTGTACCAAAAGAATTAGGCCAACAAACTTAAGAGCATAGGTCAGTAAAAGACAAAAAAAAAATATTGGGCTTTTAACGGCCCAAAAATTGAGCCATTACTAGGCATGGATTTCACTCTTTAGAAGACTTGTAAATTTAGGCCTTTAAAAAAGACCAAGAATTGTCTTTTAGTACGCCAAATTGAAATCTTGAGATTTTGAAATTGTGGGCTCATGGGAGCATGAGATTGAAATTCTTATTAGTAATAGATGGAGCCCAACCATGTATTTCTTTTAATTTATCCAAACTTGTAGCGGTGACTTTTCAAACTGATTACCATCATGGATTGATAATGCTTTATCAATTGAAGAATCACAAATACATTTTTCTTTTAATTTTTGGTTACATCACGTAGATCCACTTGCAATACATATATAAAAGACATAAACCCTCCTATGGTCACGCGAACCACTCCTAAACTTGGATAAGTTTATTCAGTCGCATCTATTAATTTTGTAATTGTATTTATCACCTCTTTTTTTATTTTTTAAGACGTTCACTAGCCTTAAAAAGGCTTGAAATTAATGACACATGGGCCGTCATGGAACCTTCAGGGCTTAAAATTGAGGGCACTTAGGGCCGTCATAGAGCCTTGAAGACTTGAGATTGAGGGCATGAAAGCCATCAGGAAGTCTTGGAGGCTAGAAATTGAGAGCGCGTGGGCCGTCTTTGAACTTATAGGCTCAAAATTGTGAGGGCGCATGAGCCATCTTGAAACCTTAGAGACTTAAATTTGAGGACATGAGAGCAATCATGGAGCCTTTAGGACTTGAATTTGCTGGCATAAGAGTCGCCATTGAGTTATTTTAATTTTGAACTTTATGGCCATACAAGGCAAAAGTTCATAAATTAAAATCTGAGCAGAAGATATATATCTATATGTATATGCAACTTAAATTTTGAATATGTGAATTTATTAATTTGTTTTTTAAAAAGAAAAATACAGAGTCCCTTTTAAAACTCAAATAAACTCATTTCCCTTTATAGATAAGACTGAGTATTTGTAGAGTTACAAAACGCTACAAACACCTAATTTTATTTAGTTTAAAATTCAAACCATCATAGGTTTTCAAGAAACAGAATAAAAATATTTGAACAGCAGCAGGAAAGCGTAGAATATAGAGACCTCAGCAAATTTTTGAAAAAAGAAGAAGAAAAGAGACAAAAATTATACCTGCAGAATTCACATATGTAGCTAGACACATTGTGTACCCTTGTTTTTTTAATACTAATTTCTGATCTCTCTGCTTCGTTTTTTTGTTTTGCCTGAACTCTCTTGTATCTTTCTCCCTCAAACCTGCATTCTTTCGTTGTTTTTTTTTTTTTTTATCAATGTCCTTCGTCCTTCCGTCCTTCTTTTTTTTTTTTTCCGTCCTTTTTTTGTCAGAGCATTGGTTTGCTTTTTATATTGCATTCACAGATCAATATCCTTCACATATTCACGACTTCAAGGGTGGGTTGTTGATGTGATGTGGGTTGGCGACGTGATGACGCCCCACGTTTTGCTCTAGAATTTTTTTTATTTTGTATAATCTGCAACCACCCACATCTCTAATTCCAGAATCTTCTTTCTTTTGTTATTTCTTTATTATTTTATTGTTTTGCTAAAAAGACACTTTAATTCACATTTCAACATGATATACATATATTTGATGATGACCGGTGATGTGATGACTTGATGAGAATTAATTTCATTTAGTTCTTAATTTATTTCTCTCTCTTTTTTTTTTTTTTTACAACAATTGTTAGTCATCAGAGGACCCACGTGGGTATATCAAACCATCCAAACCATGTTGTTGCTTGACTCTAAGAAGGCAAACGCTTGACTACTTTTCCAACCAATCATATTATTTTAAGAAGACCCTATATTGTGGGAGTCACTCACGTCTTGATCTATACATTCAAGCATATTGATATATTTGCACATAACAAATTTTTTTGTTTTGGTACGACAAAGACTTCTAGCCCGTGTCTTGATTTTTTTAATCTTTGCAACCTGTTAGAACTTTGATTAATTTAAATTTAATCTTATCCAGTTGTATGGAATTTGACTTTTGAGATTATGTAACCTTAGCAATGTGTGACGTTATTAAAAACCTTACACTATTAGCTAGGTTATATAAATTCAATTGTTAAATTTATTTTAGAAAAATTTGATTTTTAACAGTGCCCCCTCGAGCAATGTATATGTCAATTTAATGAACATGTGCAGGGCTCGATTATTATTTGTTTGGCCCCCATTGTCTTATTTCACTTTCGCTCTAAGCTTACTCTTAGTTCTGGCTGTAAGCCTAAATTATTGGTTTGATGCCCAATTTGAAATTTCTGGCTTGATGCCCAATTTGAAAATTTCTGGCTTAATGCCCAATTAGAAAACTTCAGGCTTGATGCCCAATTTAAAAATTTCAGGCTTGATGCCTTATTTAAATATTTATGGCTTGATGCCCAATTTAAAAAAATTCTGGCTTGATGCTCAATTAGAAAATTTTAGGCTTGATACGCTATTTTTAAAAAAATTTCTAGCTTGATGTCCAATTTATGGATTACTGTCCAATTTAAAAAATTTCTGGCTTGATGCCAATTTATTAAAATCATATTATTATGATTTTTTTTACCATATACTAAAATGATTTTATTACTTTATTATTTGACAGGAATGGATGCATACGGTGATGTTGGCTTGCAACGAGCAATTAATGAGGATGGAAATGAATATGTATAAAAGTTTACCAAAATTGTGGTCATCAGTTTGATGCATTGACATTGGTTCCAGTGAACAATGAAGCTCATGGAGATAAAAAATTTATTGTTGAGCCGAATTTTTATCCTATTTTGCACAAATTTTTAAAGGATAAGACTCCTTGGGAACGTGATTATTTATTTCCTGGCTATGCCAACTATCAATTCTTTCTTACGGAATGGACTAAATTGATTATGGGGAATTACAAGGATATTCTTGATCAAGCAAGCATTTATGGTGCGGCAGCCGTATCTCGATATCCTTATCACATTGCTCCCGATTTTATGAAAGCGTTTATTGAACTTTGGGGTTCTTTAACTAATACTTTTCACCAGGGTGGCGGCGAGATGAGTATATCATTTCATGATTTGAAGGTTATTGGAGGTCTTCTGATTTCTGGAATTCCTTACAAGGAGTTTATACTTACCAATGAACAGTTATCGAAGACAGATGAAAATGGAAAGGAAATATATTTTTCAACCATTTCTGAATTATTGCTAATTCACACGAAATATTGTATTCATCTTGGAGTTTCAAATGTGACATGGTCACACTGGATATATTACTTTTATTGAGGGGATGCAACTTATGGGGCATATGGCGAGTTTAGATTCTCTAAAATTTCCAAGCCAGAAAATTTTAGACATGCCATTAAAGATATCTGAAACTGCAAACTTGACTGCTTTCTTAGTTCTTTGGCTTAACAGGTATTTTTTTTTATTTTAAATATTTATATTTTATGATTGAAAACTTATTTTAACATTTTCATTCTTCCCCCCCCCCCCCCCCCCCCCCCCCCCCCCCCCCCCCCCCCCCCCCCCCCCCCCCCCCCCCCCCCCCCCCCCCCCCCCCCCCCCCCCCCCCCACCCCCCCCCCCCCCCCCCCTTTTTTTTTTAAAAAGAAAAATAGGTTTCTATTTCCATACAAAGGTTATATACTGAAACCTGAAACTTTTGTTATGGCATCTTTGATAGCACATGGAAGGAAAGTTTCACTTGCACCAATAGTGGCCGGCTTTATATACCGTAGACTTGGTGAAATTTCCAAATGTCCCAAAGGACCTAGTTCAGCTGGCTTAGCTATTACAATTCATTATTTAACTGGTTGGTTAGGAGAACATTTTCCAGACCTTTATAATGGCAGGCAGATGAAAGATTTTCTGAATACTACCCATTACTTGCAAGATATTCAGGAATTATTGCAAAGTCATTCCATATATGTCAAGCAAGAGTAATTTTCAGGGCAGAACAACATGTGTGGTATTCTCCAAACCCTTTTGAACAACTCAAAGATGCTCAACTCATGGATGATGGGAGTCTTTTTGTCGATCAATTTGAATTTTTGATGAGCATTCGCTCTACTGATATACTTGTTCGAGTTGGTCTTAAAATGGGGGTAGAACCCTACTACCCAAATAGGTTTGCTCGTCAATTTGGATTTGATCAAGGTGTTCGAGCAAATTATCTTAATTATGCCGTTGTTCAGAAAGGCATTTGTGGTATTGAACATTCGGCTATGACACAAGCTTTACTATTTCGTCATAGTACTCATGCACTTTTTTACATTCCCCGCATATGTCGCATAGGTTCTTGCTGATGGTGGTACTATTCTTGGTGGGTGCAAAGTTCTATTTCTTATTTAGGGCCCTCTGTGCATAAGGTTCAAACAACTTTGACCAAGAAGAAGGTGAACAAGACAGACCGAATTTTTATCATTCAGAATATCAATGATGTTCCAAAGCGCGTACAAGGAGTTGTGAAACTTTTTGAGATTGATATTAGTGCTTTGAGACTTGATGCGGTTACTCAAAAGCTTGATGCGACTACGGAGAAGCATGATGTGAGTTTAAGTCAGAATTATCATGATGGTAAGAAGGCCAAAGTTTGAGCTCATGTAGAGAGTTTTCCTAGTGACAAAGATGATTCATCTAGTGACAAGGATTACAAAAGAGCTCGTTACAACAAATTTGATGATTCAAATAAGTCTGATAATTCCGAGCCTAAGATTTCTTTTAAAGACTTTCAGATTGGTAATGATGAAAAGATTGAAACTTCCTCACAAATAAGTGTCCCTAAAGATGAATCTACAATGGAGGTTGAACAGGTTGACTATGAAGGTGATGATGACCCCATAGCAGATATGTCCTATAATCAACCTCTTAAGATTGCAGAATTATCTATAGATAAATCTGAATTGCTAGAAGATTCCAATTTTGAAAAGCCGATTGATACAAATTTTTCATTGCAAGAGCGTTCAAGAAAGCTTATGACAAATGATGGAGATGAGACTGATGTATTGGTAAAGGACCTTGTTATTAGCCTTATGAAACAAATAGCTGCACAACTATCTTCTACTTCATCACCAAAAGCTTTATTGGAGCTTCATCCTAGAATCATGAAATCATTAAATGTGATCCATAAGAACATTGTTGAATCTGCTCCTGGGAAAGGTGAAGTTGATTGGTTTGCTAGCAAAGTCAGACAACTATTTGATTTGTCCGAAACCATAACTCAAGATGGTAACACTTTGGAGAAGATTGACATTAGTTAGATCAAGATCTTAACAGAATATCATAAGGGTTGTTTGGATATCCAACAGAAATTGAAGTCAGACCTAACTGATGCTTTGAAGAAATCAGAAATTCTTCGGGACAAAGAAGTACAAATTTTGGAGGGGGAAGCTAGAATCAAAGTTTTAAGAAGTCAATTGGAAACTGACAAGATAGAAGTTCAAGATGAAATTATCCAATTGCAATCTTCACTTGAGGACCAAAGAACAATTGAGGTAGATCTCCAAAAAGCTCTTGTGGAAGCTAGAAAAGAGAAGATGCAAGCATTTGAAACTCACAAAGTGGTTGTTCACAATATCCGTGACTCTTTGAATTTATTTTTTTCAAAAGAATGAGTAGTTTTTTTTTTTTTTTTACTCATGTTTATTTGAACTTCTGTTTTACTAGTTCAATTATTCCATTTCATTTAATGTTGATTTGGGATGTGAGAATTTCATCAATTTCACAATTTGACACATTATTGACAAAACAATAATGTTTTGAGCTGTAAGGGATCAAGTCTTACGTAACTCAGTTTTGGAAACCATTTTTTTTTAAATAAAGACTGAACTTGAAATAAAAATTTCAAGTTGCCTACATATTTGAATCGGGAACAAAGTCCGGATTGGAATCAAGTCAAAATGTAGTTCAACTTTGAAATATATATATATATATATTTTGAAGTAATGACTGAACTTGAAATAAAAATTCCAAGCTGCCTACATATCTGAATCGGGAATAAAGTCCGGATTAGAATCAAGTCAAAATGTAGTTCAACTTGCAAAAAACATATATATATATTTTTTGAAGTAATGACTAAACATGAAATAAAAAATTCCAAGCTGCCTACATATCCTAATTGGGAATAAAGTCTGGATTAGAATCAAGTCAAAGTGTAGTTCAACTTGTGGAAAACATATATTTTTTTTTTAAAAAAAACTGAACTTGAAATAAAATTTCAAGCTGCCTATTTATCCAAATCGGGAACAAAGTCCGGATTGTAATAAAGTCAAAATGTAGTTCAACTTGTGGAAAACATATATTTTTTTTCTTAAAATGACTGAATACGTATCCGAATCGGGAACAAAATCTGGATTGGAATCAAGTCATCTGTAGTTTAATTTTGGAAAACATATATTTTTTTTGGTTAAAATGACTGAACTTGAAATCAAATTTCAAGCTGCTTACGTATCCGAATCGGGAACAAAATTCGGATTGGAATCAAGTCATCTGTAGTTCAATGATTTATTTATTTATTTTTTTTATAGCCCTTCACAGTTTAAACTCGTGTGAGGCAGGAGTATCATGCAATTTAGGCTCGTGCAACGAGGAGCATATGAAGCATTATGCAGTTTAGGCTCGTGTGACAAGGAGCTTGAGAGGCATCATGCAATTTAGGCTCATGCGACAAGGGGCTTCTTTTTTTTCATTTAAGCATAGAACTTCTTAATGAAGTTTCCGTTAACACAGGAATAAATACATTTGCCTTCTGAATCTGAAAGTTCATATGCTCTTTTGGGAAAAACTTTAGTGATAACATGTGGCCCTTCCCATTTTACTTCGAATTTTCCTTTCATTCTTCTTGTAATGACAACTGGTCGTTTCACTGTTAAAACCAAATCACCCGCCGAAAAAGATCGGTATTTGACCTTCTTGTTAAAAGAACCTGCCACTTGGGCTTGGTAGATTTCAAGTCTTTGCTGGGCATTAAGCCTTCTCTCGTCAAGTGCCTTAAGCTCTGCTAATCTGATTTTAGCATTATCATCTGGATTTGTGAGTTAAGTAGCAATTCTGAGGGATGGCAATTGCACTTCTAATGGAAATATAGCCTTTGAACCATAAACAAGCCTGTATGGTGTGCAACCAGTAGATGTCAGATAGTTGTTTTGTATGCCCATAAAGCTTCAGGAAGACGTTTATGCCAGTCTCTTTTATTCTTTGAGACCATCTTTTTAAGGATTTTACTGAGCACTTTGTTGAAAGCTTCTGTTTGAACATTTGAAGATAGATTATAACTTGCAGAACGTCCATGTCGAAACTTGAATTTTTCAGTCAATTTTTTGATTATTGCACTTTTAAAGTAGAAGGCATTGTTTGAAATGATTTTTGAAGGAATTCCATAACGATAAATTATGTGATTCCTAATGAAATTTGCAACATCAATAGCCCTTACTTCTTTTAGTGGTACTACTTTAGCTCATTTTGAAAAATAATAAGTCCCAGCCAATATATATTGGCGAGAACGTGAAGATGGGGGCTTGAAAGGACCTATAACATCTAGACCCCAAGTTTCAAAGGGCCAAGCTATCATAGAAGGATGAAGTGGTTGTGGAGGTTGATGTATGAAATCTCCACGAAGCTCGCACACCTTACATGTTTTGGCAAACTTCATTGAATCTTAAACGATGGTTGGCTAATAGTAACCTAACATTTTTAATTGCCCAGCAAGTTTAGGGCCAGCTTGGTGTGCACCACAAGTTCCACAATGAGTTTCATGAAGGGCTTAAGTAGCTTCTTCTTTTGATAAACACCTTAGAAGGATTCCTTCGAAAGACCTTCTATACAAAGTGTCATTCAGATATACAAATTGAAGAGCTCATCGTCGGAGATCAACTCTTTTCTTTGGGTCAATTGGCAATCTTCCATGTAAGAAATAATCAATGAATGGTTGACGCCAATCTGGATTTTCTTCAATTTCACAAACGCTTAATGCATTTGTAATTTCTCTTCCATCAATGCGATCGAGTGTTGAGGGTAGCAGATGACATTCCCCGACTGTGATTTGTATATCCCTTTGTTTGGGTAAAGTCAAAGATGCTGCCAAATTAGCTAATGCATCAGCTTTATCATTTTCTGACCTGGGCACATGATCAATACGAATCTCTTGAAATTGAGAAACTAGATATTTAGCTCTTTGGTGATAAAATATCAAATCCTCATTTCTGACTTCATACTCGCCGTTTAATTGTTTGATGATCAATTGAGAATCAGCATACACTTGTAAACAGTTAATTTGCATTTCCAATGCTATTTCTAGACCAATGATTAGGGCTTCGTACTCTGCCACATTATTGGAGCATAATGCCAAAAGAGAGAATGAATATGGAATTAAACCCCCGAAAGGAGTCACGAAAACAATGCCTGCCCCACTCCCTTCCTTCTTGATGCCCCCATCAAAGAACAATTGTCATGATGAAACTACAACTGTCAACACTTCTTCATCAGGAAAGTCATCTGATAATTGCATGTTATCGGGCATTGGATGTGCTGCGAGAAAATCAGCAAGTGCCTGACCTTTTATTGCTTTTTGAGACACAAAAGTGATGTCAAACTCTGTTAATAGAAAGGACCACTTGGCTAGTCAACTGGACAAGAATGGTTTAGACATCAAATATTTCAATGGATCAGCTCTTGAAATTAATGTAACGGGATGCGCATGCAAATAATGCTTTAGCTTTTGGACAGCAAAGATTAACGCCAAGCAAATTTTCTCAATGGGAGAATAATTGTGCTATGCCCGACAAGTGTACGACTAATGTAGTACAAAACATTTTCTTTTGTTATCGTCATTATTTTGGGCAAGTAATGCCCCTAAAGAGCGTTCAAGAGCTGCAATGTGTAGAATTAATGCTCGTCCTTTGATTGGAGCCACTAAAACAGGAGGTTTTGTCAAATATTCCCTGAGGCTATTTAAAGCATTTTGACAACTTTGATCCTATACAAAAGGAACATCTTTTTTCATCAATCTGGTAAAAGGTTGATACCGTCCTGATAAATTTGAGATGAACCTCCTTATGTAAGCCAATCGTCCTTGAAGTCCACGTAATTGGCGCAAGTTACGAGGAGGAGGCATTTTAAAAATTGCTTTGATTTTTGTGGGATCAATTTCAATTCCTCGGTGTTTAACAACAAAACCAAGAAATTTTCTAGATGTTACCCCGAATGCACACTTCAAGGGGTTCATTTTGAGCTGGTATTTTTGAAGCCTTTCGAAAACTCTTCTCAAATCATTTAGATGTTGAGATTTTTTTCTGGTTTTAACAACCAAATCATCCACATAACATTCAAGTGTATTGTGGAGCATGTCCTTAAAGACAACTGTCATGGCTCGCTGATAAGTGGCTCTCATATTTTTCAATCCAAAAGGTTTTATTTGATTATATCCTGAGAAACACCCATAAAGGATAAAGCACCAAATCCAGTAGTTGCATCCACTAACAACTCAGTGATTGGGAGTGGGAACATCTTTTGGACATGCGTTGTTTAGATCTCTGAAATCTATACAGATACAAACTTGTCCACTTTTCTTTTTAACTGGCACAATATTTGCCAGCCAAGTTGGATATTGAACTTCTCAGATAAAACCGGTAGTTATCAATTTTTCAACCTCATCTTCTATTTGCGCCATTAGCTCTGGTCGAAAACGACGTTGAGCTTGCTTTACGGGGCATTTTTTTTTTTTTTTTTGAGATGGATAATCGATGGACTGTAACTTTAGGATCTAATCTTGGCATTTCTTGATATCCCCAAGAAAATACATCTCGATACTCCCAAAAAAGACTTGGATAGGCAGTTAATTCTTCTTCAGAGAGAAGAGAACTGACAAATATAAGCTTACGATCTTCAACAGTTCCGAAGTTGATTTCTTTGAGTTCATCAACAGTGGCCTGGCCACCATCTTCTATCTGAGGTGATGCAGGTTGAATTATCTCAATAAATTCAAGGGAATCTTCATCCATTAAACTGTTGTCTTTCTCTTGAGTAGAAGAGTCTGCTGATTGGTGTTCCTCAATGGAGACACAATTAACTTGTGCAATCTCTTTTAGATTTTCATCACATGACATGATGTTATTGTAGCAACAGTGGTCACTACTTATACTTTCCCCATCATATGTCCATACTGGAGAGTTGGTGTATGGACTTCTAGGATTATACAAAAAATCATCTTCATTAGGATTGGAGAAATTCCATATTTTAGGATGTCTACCAGGTCGAAACCATAGTTTATCATCTGAACAGTATCTTGTAAGCCTTCGTGCATGACTTTGAAACCTTACCCAATTTCGAGAGTACTTCATAACCTCGGTATCTGAAGCATATCCAACATCTTGAATTTCTTCCTTTTTAAGCTCCCAGGAGTTTATACAATTCCATAATCGGAGTAAAGAATTGATTGATGATTTTTCTTCTTCAGTTGGGCTACTTGTATCTTTTCTTGGATGAGGTTCAATAGAAATACTAATTGTAGGGGGGATAACAATCTTTTCCACTTCTGTAGTATTTTCATTGACATGTTGGTTCTCTAGCAAATCATTTTGTACAGGATGGACATCCTATTCTTGACTAGAGGAGTCTTCTGGCATATTTTCTTCAAAAGATACGCAATTAACTTGTGCAATCTCCTCTATGTTTTTATCAACTTTACCTTGTTTGTCAGCCTTTATAATGAAATTTTGCTTGACATTTGTTTGCATTTTCTTTTTCAATTTCCACTTCTTCTTCTTTTTGAATTTCAGAGGCTTAGAACTCAAAAAACCTTGAAGTCTTTCAAAGACTGAAACTCGTGGCTTGATTTCATCATTATCACAGTGAAAATTGTAGGTTCAGGAAAAATAGCTTTGAGAAAAACTTCTTTGATGGACCAACTGAAGATGTTGATGTGAGCATTAATGTCTTCTTCTGATAGACAACGCACTTATCATGACTCCCATCCTCCTCGAATGTGGTCCTAATCACCAAACTTTCTGGAATTGATTGATTTATTTTTCGGAGAGGACAAGTGTAACTTGTAGTTAATGTTGCTATTGTCTCTTGAGCTGAAGTATCTTAAGTAGACATCATAGCCACCTGCTCTGCTTGTTGTTCATCCTTTACTATACACTTCAAGACAAATTTTGACTTTGACACTTTTGAAGTTGAACTTCTCTCTCTTCTTTTTGAGGAGTTCATTTTGATTTGGACACTTTTGACTTTTGATGAAGATGGTAAAACTGCAAGCTCAAAATCTTCCTTTTTCTTTTTCTTTTTAACCTCATTTGCACGAAAAGGAGTTCGAGACTTGATTGTATAAAACTTTGCATTAGCATAATTTACCTCCTCAATGCCAAAAGGGTTAGAATCAACAATGATCTTCTTTTCAACTGGCTCACCATTTCTTTGTATCACAAACTTGAAACATTGGTGGAGTGTTGAGGGAAGAATTTTGTTCACAAAAAGTCCAGGGACGACCTAACAAAGCATTATATGAGGTATCAACATCAATAATATGAAACAAAGCCGATGTATGCAACTCATCAAATTGCATTTGTAGTTCAATAGTGCCCAATGCCTTTTGTCCCATTTGGTTAAACCCTTGAATTGTCAAATTTGACGGTGATAACTAGTGAACTGACATGCCTATCAACCGTAGTATCTTTAAAGGCAACAAATTTACTGTAGATCTACAATCAAGCATGATTCGGGTAATCAAAGTATCTCCAATAGTCCCAGAGAGTTAAAGAGGACGATTGTGATGCTCTGACCCAAGCTGTAAATTACTATTAGTAAAAGTGATACAAGCCATACATTCATCACAAAGTTCTCTCATTGGTAATGAATTGACATCATCGACATAGAGATCAGGGCTGATTAAAGCTTGAATTAATGCCTTTCTAAGCTCCTTTGATAATTGTAAGGCATCGTAAACACTTATAAGAGCCGAAATACACTTAAGATGTGCTAAGACATCATATTTAACTGAAGGTGGTGCATTCCGTGAACAAGACCTTACATGTATCTTAGGAGACTCTCTTACTTTTTCAGTTGTGGGTAAGTTAGATTTTGATGACTCCGAAGGAGGAGGAAACTTTTTCTGTTGCTGCTTTTGTGGTGACGGAAGACGTCGACTAGAGCGCAAGGTTATTTCATCCGTTTCTTGCTTCAGAGTATCATTCTCTTTAATTTCTACCATGTAGCTTTGAGCAACTTGTTCATTCTCTTTAGTGCTTTTATTTTTGAAAAATTCAGCTGGTAAATACTCAGAAAGTGTTATTGGTACTCTAGTAGGTTGAATGTTTTCTTCCTCAAGAGGAACTTTGACTTTCTTTGAAGACTTCTTCTTTTTGTTCTTCTGTATTGACTTTTGCCTCGTTTGTTTTTGCCTTTCAACCACCACATTTGGGCGCTTTGAAGATTTTACGGCGGTTAGCAGCATCTTTCTTGTCCTTTTGCTGATACATGTTTGTCATTCATCAACACTTTCAACTTCTGACCCCGAAGTATCATTCCAAACATTCAAGTTAGGTTCTGTCATGACTTCATAAAATTTAGGTATCCTAGGATTGCCTACACGAGGCATACTAGGATAAGCATAAGCATATAAGACTTCACCATCAACTTGGAATGCTACTCGAATTGCCCCCTCAGGGAGTCAAACTATGAGAAAAGAATTATCTTTGTCATCCTCAACCAAAGATATAATGTTTGAAGTTGCAGCAGCTTCCTCAGAAGGAGAAGACTCTTCAATAACAAGTTCCCCATTTTTAATCATTACTTGAATGACGTTTTTCAAAACGTAGCATTCTTTGAGTGGATGACTAATAATTCTGTGATAAGGGCAATACTTTGGATCATCAATTTTGGCAACTTCAGAAGGTCTCTTTGGTTCAGGTAACTTTATAGCTTTTTCTTTCATCAACTGCTTGAAGATAACTTCCACGTTATCATCATGGAAACTGTATTTCACCTCCTTTTTTTCTTTTAAAGAAGGTCTTTTTGCCTGTTCTTTGTTTCTACCATTGTTGTTTTCCTTGATATTAACAAATGTAGCCATTGATTCTCCTTTCTTCATCGGCTTCTTATTATTTTCAATCTTTTTTTCATCTGAAGTTTTTGGTTTTTGGTTTTTGAGTCACACTCTTTTGTCGAGCAATTTGTCTTTCAACATTGCTGGCCTTTAAGACGAGTGCGTCAAATGTTTGGGGCTTTGCAGTACCCACAAATGTTGCTATTTCTGGTGAGAAGTTGTTATAACACATTTGTACAGCAGACTTTCAGTTAACTTCTCTAAACATTGAAGGTTTAAACTTCTCCATCTTGTGATGAAATCATTTACACTTTCATTTGACTTTTGCCTAGCGTCTGCTAGATCGATGATGGATACTTTTTTTTTTGAACTTACAAATTGAGCCAAGAATGCCCTTTGCATGTCATCTTAAGAAAGGATAAAACCTGGTTGTAACTGTGTGTACTAGGTGAACACTGCTCCTTTGAGGGATTGTACAAATTGCCTTATCAACAAGGCGTTTGATTGAGCTGACTCCCCACTGGCAAAATAAAAATGGGCCAAATGTTCTTGCGGTGACCCATTGATTCCATCAAACTTCTCAAAGTGGGGTTTTTGATAACCAGGAGGGAATGGGATTGTATCATAATGAGTAGGGTATGACTTACGATATCCAACTACTGGAGGAGTCATAGATGCTTGAAAATCCCTGATCCCCTCAGCTATTAATCTTCTCAGATCAGCTTGCACTGCTGGTGCTGCCGATGTTTAAGCCTGCTCAGGAGGGTGCACATGTTCCTGTGCTAATGTACTTGCTTGAGTAGCCACTTGAGCAGCCAAAACAACAATTTTAGCATCTTTTTCGGCCAATTTTCATTGCATTTCCTGTACTTGTTCTTCAAAGCAGGTTGTACCAGTCATGAGCACAGGCATATCCGTACATTGGGATTCTTCTTTAATTGTCACCTTTTGAAATTTAGAAATCAACTCAGGTGGAAAATCGTCTTCCTCAAATAGAGATTCTGAATCTCCATAGAGAGGATTCTTGCAACTTGCTATTGAGCTCATTGACTTCCTTGGACTTTCTACTCCACTTGACATTGATGATTCTTCAAACATCACAGTTGGTTGATTTTGATTAGGCGGCTTCTTTGAAGTGCTTGACTTTTCGAGAGTGGATTTTGGCATAACTTGTGCCCTTGACCGAGTAATTGGACCATTGTAGGGCCTTGTATTATCTATCGACATAAAGGGTACCCCATGTACATGCTGCATTTCCTTTGCTAGTAGAAAACCTGAAAAGAATGCCCATTTCTCTTTCTCCTTTTTTGACTTAGCATCTTTAGACTTCTCGGCGCTAAACGTAGAAAGCGAATACAAAGCTGCCTCTGGAGTATTAGGGATTTGAGGTATCTGTTCTTTACCTTTTAATCCATTTTTTTCTTTGACCTTTTGCCTTTCTTGTTGTTCTCTGTGATAGTCGAAGTAGACCCCTTAGAGAGTTTGAAAGTTTTTGCTCCTTTAGTTGATACTGTAGAGAGCTCAACATTCTTAGGTTTTGACAAAACTTCAATTCTCTTAGGAGTCTTTGCAACCTCTACCTTTGGAGAAGGCTTAGACATTTTCTTATCTTCTTGAATCGATGTTGCCATCACAGACATTGTAGAAGGCAACTCAATTGGGATTGACCCAATTCAAATTTGGTTTGGAAGTAGTTGAGCTTCAGGCTTTGGCTTTGTCTTGGCAGCAATGGTTTTAACTTTAACCAATTTCTTTGCAAGAACTTTCCCATGTTTCTTGTGCGAAGTCTTACACTTCTTTGAAATGACCTTGGATACCATTACCGGAGTTGCCTTTGTGCACTCCTTTTTGACGGCTTTCGGAGCGGCCAAGATTGGAGTGAATATGGAAGCAACTTGGGTCATGGCCAAGGACGGGCGGTCAAGTGTAAAAGTTGTGCGATAACCACCCTGTTTAGTAGCTCCACGTGCTACTGCTTGGATCTTGTAAAAGTAGATCACAATCTTTGGTGCCATTGAAATTCCTATAAAGGTAACACCAAATAATTAATCTTTAAGTTGGAGATGAAAGGGAGAATGGGTCTCACTGGGCGTGCCAAAAACTATGTTAAATAAAAATATTAACAAGTAATATTTAATTGAACAAAAACACTTAACATAATTTCACTCATATAATAACATATCACATGAGTTCTTAAAGTGTCGATTGGACCCATTCAAGATATAATGTATCTTTTAATTACAACCCCTTGTTTCAAGGGAATACCCTTTGATTCCAACTTAATAGAATTGGATGGGATTTGTGACAAATTTACTTTAACAAAACATTTGGGTGCACAAAGGTTGAGACTGTACTCATTTGAGTGGGTTGGCTATGTATCCGAGTCGGGACAAGTCCAAACTGAAATCAAGTCTACTGTAGTTCTAAAAAAATAATATTTAAGTTTATTTGTTTGAATTTAATTTGGGTGAACTATTTGGTTCACAAAGGTTGCAACTGTACCCATTTGAGTGGGTGGCCTATGTATCCTAATCGGGACAAGTCTGGACTGGAATCAAGTCTACCGTAGTTCTTAGAAAATAATGTTTATTTTTGTTTAAATTAGTTTAATTTGAGTAAACGTTTGGATCAACAAGATTGTGACTGCACTCATTTGATTGGGTTACCTACATACCGAATCGGGATAAAATCCGGACTAGAATCAAGTCAGCATAGTTCTTAAAAAATAATGTTTAATTTAGTTTGATTTATATCTTTTGTGAGGACTCCAGGTTTCAAACCAACATATCAGCAATGATACATTTTATTTATTTATTATGTTTTTTTTTGTCATTTCATAGGAACAGTGAAGTGCTTTTTCCGACAACAATGAAGTTGTCAATTTAATTTGTATGAGCATCATATTTATTGCTATTAAACGATATAGTCACATACACTAACCCAAGGATCATCATTTGATTGGGCTTCTCTTGAATAAAAAGAGACAGCCGGAAAGAACAAAACAAGGTCAATGGACTTTGACTTAATTTGTTTAAAGTCCAAAATTTGCTCTTTCTCAAAGTGCTGGATAATTCAAAGGTACTGGGTCTTAAAAAAAAAAAAACTTGTTAATTGGGCCAAAATAATTTGGGCCAACAATAGGGTCTTAAAAGATTTGTTAAGTGTACCAAAAGAATTAGGCCAACAAACTTAAGAGCATAGGTCAGTAAAAGACCAAAAAAAATATTGGGCTTTTAACGGCCCAAAAATTAAGCCATTACTAGGCATGGATTTCACTCTTCAGAAGACTTGTAAATTTGGGCCTTTAAAGAAGACCAAGAATTGTCTTTTAGTGGGCCAAATTGAAGTCTTGAGATTTTGAAATTGTGGGCTCATGGGAGCATGCATGAGATTGAAATTCTTATTAGTAATAGATATAGCCCAACCATACTATTTCATTTAATTTATCCAAACTTGTACTAGTGACTTTTCAAACTGATTACCATCATGCACTGATAATGCTTTATTAATTGAAGAATCACAAATACATTTTTCTTTTAATTTTTGGTTACATCATGTAGATCCACCTGTAGGACGTATATAAAAGACATAAAGCCTCCTATGGTCACATGAACCACTCCTAGACTTGGATAAATTTATTCAGTCACATTATTAATTTTGTAATTGTATTAATCACCTCTTTTTTTTATTTTTTAAGACTTTCACTAGCCTTAAAAAGGCTTGAAATTAATGACATATGGGCCATCATGGAGCCTTCAGGGCTTGAAATTGAGGGTACGTAGGGCCGTTATAGAGCCTTGAAAACTTGAGATTGAGGGCATTAAAGCCGTCAGGAAGCCTTGGAGGCTAGAAATTGAGAGCTCGTGGGCCATCTTTGAACTTGTAAGCTCAAAATTGTGAGGGCGCGTGAGCCATCTTGAAGCCTTAGAGACTTAAATTTGAGGATATGAGAGCAATCATGGAGCCTTTAGGACTTGAATTTGCGGGCTAAGAGCCGTCATTGAGTTATTTTAATTTTGAACTTTATGGCCATACAGGGCAAAAGTTCATAAATTAAAATCTGAGCAGAAGATATATATCTATATGTATATGCAACTTAAATTTTGAATATGTGAATTTATTAATTTGTTTTTTAAAAAGAAAAATACAGAGTCCCTTTTAAAACTCAAATAAACTCATTTCCCTTTATAGATAAGACTGAGTATTTGTAGAGTTACAAAACGCTACAAACACCTAATTTTATTTAGTTTAAAATTCAAACCACCGTAGGTTTTCAAGAAACAGAATAAAAATATTTGAACAGCAGCAGGAGAGCGTAAAATATAGAGACCTCCGCAAATTTTTGAAAAGAGAAGAAGAAAAGAGACATAAATTATACCTGCAGAATTCGCGTATGTAACTAGACACACCGTGTACCCTTTTTTTTAATACTAATTTCTGATCTCTCTGCTTTGTTTTTTGTTTTTCCTGAAATCTCTTGTATTTTTCTCCCTCAAACCTGCGTTCTTTCGTTGTTGTTTTTTTTTTTTTTTTTATCTCTGTCCTTCATCCCTCTGTCCTTTTTTTTTTTTTTTTCCGTCTTTTTTTTGTCAGAGCATTGGTTTGCTTTTTATATTGCATTCACAGATCAATAGCCTTCACATATTCACGACTTCAAGGGTGGGTGGTTGATGCGACGTGGGTTGGCAACGTGATGACGGCTCCACGTTTTGCTCCAGAAATTTTCTTATTCACGTGTAGAATTTGTATAATCTGCAACCACCCACATCTCTGATTCCAAAATCTTCTTTCTTTTGTTATTTCTTTATTATTTTATTATTTTGCTAAATAGACACTTTAATTCACATTTCAACATGATATACGTATCTTTGATGATGACCGGTGATGTGATGATTGATGAGAATTAGTTTCATTTGGTTCTTAATTTATTTCTTTCTCTCTCTTTGTTTTTTACAACAATTGTTAGTCATCAGAGGACCCACATGGGTATATCAAACCATCCAAACCATGTTGTTGCTTGACTCTAAGAAGGCAAACGTTTGACTACTTTGCCAACCAATCATATTATTTTAAGAAGACCCTATATTGTGGGAGTCACTCACATCTTGATCTATACATTCAAGCATATTGATATATTTGCACATAACAAATTTTTTGTTTCGGTACGGCAAAGACTTCTAGCCCGTGTCTCGATTTTTTTAATCTTTGTAACTTGTTAGAACTTTGATTAATTTAAATTTAATCTTATCCAGTTGTATGGAATTTGACTTTTGAGATTATGTAACCTTAGCAATGTGTGACGTTATTAAAAACCTTACACTATTAGCTAGGTTATATAGATTCAATTGTTAAATTTATTTTAGAAAAATTTGATTTTTAACAGTCACCACACTATTCGTCTAAACATATCAATTAATCAATAGATGCACACAAGCCCAGTTCATATGGATCACCTTTTTATTGTGCTTATTCCGTATATCTTAACTTAATTTGGGTTCAACCCATTTTATTAAAATTGAAATCAATTAATGTGTACTCTTAATTTAGAAAATTCTAACATTCTCCCACTTGAACAAACATTAATTGTAGTTATAATTTTAAAACCTTTTAAAAACGACTCTCGGGTTGAAAACAATGACAACTGTATATGGCCACATTTTGAAAAACTAAATAAAGTTATGAGACAACACCTAAAACAATCCAGTCCAACAAGGTAATCAATATCGAATCAAAGTAGTCAATATACGATCAATTCATATAATACCACTTATGATCACAAATACCAATTTTCTCATTGATATAGATCAAATGTGGTAGTGTGGTGAAAAATAACACTTCTTAAGTGATCTCATAAATGTGTTATTCCTCCATCAGTCCTCAAATTCTCTTTAACTGTATGCCTATTCAATAAGCAAGAGAATTTCAAAAGTTTTTAATGAAACTAACATGTCTTTCATACATATCTTGAGAAAACTTTATGGTGCAAATGCAAGACAAATCCCTGAATGCTCAAGTATACCAAGCTTGAGACTTTTCCTTATATCCAAATTATAAACGTATATCTATCCACATATGACATATAAAATATCAAGAATATATATATATATATATATATATTCATGCATAAATGGCATTAAATGAAAACAATCAATAACCATCTATAAACTTTAATAACCAATGATAAATTGAAAAGGTCTCAATATGTAATAACTGTCACATAATGTAAGAAAATAACTTCACTAACTAAGTACATCAAAAGACCCAATAACACGTATGTTTGAAACATGACTACTAAAAATAATAGGTCTAAGTCTCTTGGTCAAGGGATCCACCATCATCTCTGTTCTGTGTCAATATGCTCAATAATGATGTCACCTTTATAGCAACCCATGTTTGCTTGATTGACAATCTCCAGGCCGACCGGACTCACATTCAAACTAACATGGATACATTCAAGTCCAAACTGGCTTTATAGACTCAATTCAGTCAATCAACTGCTTTGCGGGCCCACCATGCCTAATAGAGGCAAAATAACCAAAATACCCTTGAGATATTACTCGGTCCACTTCCAGTTGGCATGTCTTCTTAAATACGGTAAGTCTCTGTTTCAACCTCAATTCTAATTTCAATTCTAGTCCAAGTCAAATCAAACTCAATTCGGCATGTCTTTTGAGAAAGTTGATCCCTCAAACGATAAGTTTATCCAATATGGCACGTTCATCGAGAAAGTATAAAATTCCTCGAAATGGTAAGTCCCTTCAAACCTGTCAACCGAGATGGAACTCAAGTCTCCGAGATAGTAGAGCGGTTCACTTCTAGCCCCTGCTAGCTTGCCAGTGTAGAATGTTCGTTATACGGCACATTGATCGAAAAAGTATGTATGGCCCGAGACGATAAGACCATCCAGCAGCTTCTCGAGATCAGACAATCTTTGAAATGAATGCGCACCGTCAGAGTGATGGAAAAACTCACAAACATCACAACCGTCAGAGTGACAGGAACACTCGTAAATAGGTCGACATTAGGAATTGCTAACAAACCCCCTATGTTAGGGGATCGAACACAGTTCTTGGCCATGACACGTTTACCGAAGGACAATATATCTTTGAAAATCAATTCATTACACATCGTTAGAGTGGCAGAAACACTCAAAACCTGGGCTAACACTAGTGCCTACTAGCTTACTTCGGTAAAAAATAACTAAACTGCCCTTTAGGCCTTTCCGGTATATTTCTCGAAAAAGTACCTAAGTCCTCAGAGCAGTAAGTTCACCCTGCAAGATTGTCCTAAAGATAATCTAGCACGTTCTAGTGCCTTCCAGTCACTTTCGGATCGATTCTGAGAGCATCTGGTCAAAATGATCATTTTGCCCTTAGGCATCCAATCGCCTCCGGGAACCACACCAGCTCTGGGTATTAAATTGGTAACCTTCCCAAGATGCTTTTAATAGTATTTTTACCCTTCCAATACCATTTCAGACCATTTTGAGTCTATTTCGGTAAACCTGGTGTAAAATGACTATTTTACCCCTAGTGGACTAGTTGCTTTTTCCAAACTAAACCGGCTCTGGGAATCAAACCAAAAATCTCTCAAAACACTCTCGATAGTATTTTTAACCTTCAAGCCTTCTCATGGGTCATTCCGGGTCCATTCTAGTGTTTTTCTAGTTCAAATAACCATTTTGCCCCTGGTAGGCCTGTCACCCTTTTTTTAATTATTCCGACACTAGTCCACAAGCTTATTACCTCTTGAACTCTCTTTTAGAAGTTCCTGTCCATCCTCGGCCTTCCAGATCATTCCTAAACTTTTTGGAGTTACTCCTCGTGGAGCCAGACTAAAAATTGCATTGTAGTCACTAGGACAGGCACCAAAATCTTCTACCTTGCATCATAAGGGTCAAAGATCTGTTTGTTGCCGCCTCAAAAGTTTCCCAAAGGGTTTAGCATCACTGTAGTGGTGCCAAGCCAAAAATTGGCCTAGTGCCAAGGTTAAAAATAAACTGCTGCCATTACAATAGGCGCCAGTTCCTGTTCTATTTGCCTATAAATACAAACCCTTTCCCTGCGTATTCTGGGTCAACAAAATCACTCTAGAAACTCTACCTCTCTAAAAATAGAGCTCGAATTTCTTCAAAATCCTAATTCTCTCAAGCCCCCTCAAACCTTGGCCTTTATACACTCAAACCCTAGCCTCCATACAATCTACACATTCATATCCTTGCCCTCAAGCATCCATTGAAGGTTAGTTACTGCACATTCAAGGCTCTCAAAGTCCAAGAAAAGTCCATCATCAAACATCAAAGAAAAAAAGAAGACAAGGTAGGTTTCTATTTGCTTTTACGTAATCTCCCTCTCTCTCTCTTCTCTCTCCTAACCCACTTGGGTTCTCTTTTATTTTAATTTCTATCTTCTACCTCCTCTTCTTGCATGCTTGAAACAAATGATCTCCCGGTTTATGCCTAGGAATAGTTGTTAAAAGTCACTATGCTAGGGGCTTTCTTTAAGTTCGACTTAAGACAGTGTGAGTTCGGCCCCTTTGATTTTGTGGTGAAGCCTAACTTTGTATGTTCACGACCCTATTGCATTATGGTTCTCATGTTCATGCATTGCATTTAATATTGTATTCAAAGTTGTTTTAAAACTTACATCAAAGTTTTCTTTCAAAACTTGTATCTAAAATCTCATTCCTTCAAACTTGTTTTCAAAATCACACTTTTAGGATGATTCTAGTCATTTTATGATTAGGGTTGTTTTAGGAAAGTGTTATATTCAATGTGACTATCAAGATCCAAATCTTGGGTTCAAGCCCTAAATTGTTTTCTTCAAAATCACAATTCTAAGATAATTCTAGTCATTCCATGGTTAGAGTGTTTTAAGGAAGTATTACATTCAATGTGATCATCATGATCCATATTTCCAACCCTAGTTGTTGTTAAAATCACAACCCTAGAATGGTTCTAATCTTCTCATAGTTAGAATCGGTTTAGAAAAGTGAGATATTTAAGAGACTTGTAAAAGTATATATTCAAACCTTTCCAAAATAGTTTTGCAAATCTGCTTCCTAAAAAGCTCTCTTCAAAGATTTACTTTCCAAAAACTCTTTCTCTTGGAGTCAAAGTTAAAACCCTAAAGTCCATGATTAGGAAACCCTAATTGCTTTCTTAAAATCATGAATTTCTATTCACATAAAATCAAAGGTTTCCAAAACCTTTTTTTTTTTTATACATAATTTTCAAATTCCAGGTCAAATCAAATCTTTTCCAAATAGGAAACTAAATCAAATCCTCTATTTTTGAAAATAAGATCCAATCCTTAACTTCAGGAAATAGAGATCAAATTTTTCATAATTTTCGAACTTTCAAATCTTTCCTAATTTCAAACTTTCAAATCTTTCTTAATTTCAAACTTTCAAATTTTTCCTAATTTCAAGCTTTCAAACTTCCAAATCTTTTCAAATTTCAAGTCTTTCTAAGTTTAAATCTTTCTTTATTCGAATTTTTCTAAATTCGAATCTTTCTAAAATCAAAACTTTCTTAAATCAAGGCTTTCCTAAAAAGGAACTTTCTAAATTCAAATCTTTCCTAAAATGAAACTTTTCTAATTCGAAACTTTTCTAATTCGAAACTTTCCTAAATTGGAACTTTCCAAAATCAAACTTTCTAAATTCAAACCTCTCAAGTTCAAATCAAGTCTTTCCAATTCAATTGTATGCTTCAAACCCTAGGTTACCAAAGTTTTAGAATGTCAAAGCCCAAGTTCAACCCCTAACCCTAAGTTAAGGCTTCAACTCTTTTCTAAACCAAGATGATTTTCAAACTTCAATTCAAATCATATTGATTTCAAAGTTCAACTCAATTTTTCAAAATCAAGTCCAAGTTCAATTTCAAATCATCAACTTCAATTTCAAATTAAAGTTTAATTTCTAATATTCCAATTAAAGTTCAAATCTCACCCTTTTCAAGTCAAACTTTTCAAAGACCTAAAAGTGTCTTTTCAAATTAAACAAGACCCCAAAATATATATTTTCAATCGGACTCTGAGTCCGAACTACAACTGACCTAATTCCCAACAAAGGGATACGTAGGCAAACCTTATGGATGTGTCACAATTTTTTTTTGAGTTTCCAATTCCACAACCTTTTTTGAGTTTTCAATTCCTACAATTTTTTTCAAACTTCAAATTCCTTTTTCAAAATCAAATCTTTTTCTTACACTTGCATATTGTGCATCATATAATTATTTTCAAAGTGGATAACATTTGATATTTGTTAATTGAAGATTCTAATTGAGTGAACCTAGTGTAAAAGGACATGTAGGTACCGTAACAGCGGGATATGGTGATAGCCTAGTGCATCTTCCCTATACGTAACTAACCTTTGAACCTAGAATCATTGTTTTCGAAAAACCAAAATGGAATTAATTTAAAAAAAAGGCTTAAATCTTTCCAATGGTTGCCAAACAACCTGTTTTCTCCAAACACCCTCTCTTGAGGAAGTTTTCTAAAACCCTTTCAATAACTCTAAGTTTAATTTTAGGATTGCACTTAGTTTTAGGTGACCTAACTCACTTTAACAAAGTTAGGTGGTGACTCTAAATCTTTTTTCAAAAGCCCTTATTCAAATCAATTTCTAGTTTAAACCTAGTCGCACTCGCCCTTCTAGGAGGATGAGTTCTAAAGAGAGAGTACCGTGTTTTTCTCACTTATATTTTCTCGAGTACAAAAAATCGAGGTGCGACAACCTTTCCTTACCAAATCTCTAACTAATGAATACTTGATCTCAATGTGCTTAGACCCACTAGAAGATTATTATTCTTGGAGAAAAACACAACTGCATTATTATCACAAAAAATCCTTAGTGGTCTAGCAATGGAACTAATCACCCTGAAATGAAGTTTTGCAACCAAACAGCCTAAATAGCAGCCCCAATACAAGCCACGAACTCAGCATGCATAGTGGAAAAAGCTATAAGAGTTTGCTTGACACTCTTCCAAGAAATAGCTCCTCCAACAAGCATAAAAAATGTATCTTGAAGTAGATTTCATGTCATCCACACATCCAGCAAACTCTGAATCTGAATAACCAACTATTTCAAGATCCTTAACTTTTCTATATACAAGCATGTAATCTTTCGTCCTCTGTAAGTACCTCTTCACTTTCTTTGCAGCTACCTAATGTCCGTGCCAGGGTTCAAAAAATACTTGCTAAGAACACTCACAACAAAAGCTACATCCGGCTAAGTACATACTTGTGCATACATGAGACTGCCAACTGCAATAGCATATGTTATGTTCTGTATGGATTTCACTTCTATGTCATTCTTAAGACTTTGATTTTTTCTAAATTTGTCACCCTTGGTAACAGGAACATTCCCAGGTCTACAATCCTATATATTAAACCTCTCAAGTACACGATTGATGTATCCTTTCTAAGATAGCCCCAACATATTACCAGATCTATCATGAATAATCTCAATGCTTTGGACAAAAGAGGCCTCTCCAAGATCTTTCATATCAAATGTGTTGGATAACAACATCTTAGTCTCATGCAAAAGACTCAAATCACTACTCGCAAGTAGGATATCATCAACATAAGGAATAAGAAAAATAAATCTACTCCCACTGACCTTGAGAGATATGCACTGATTAACCTTGTTCTCCTTAAAAACCCAACAAAGTGACAATCTCATCAAATTTCAAGTACCATTGGCGCGATACTTGCTTCAAGCCATAAATAGACTTTTGTAGTTTGCATACCATGCGCTTCTTACCCTGTACCATGAAGCCCTCAAGCTACACCATATAAATCACCTCATTAAGACCATCATTCAGAAAACTAATCTTGACATCCATCTGATAAAGCTCTAAGTCATAATGAACTACTAGAGCCATGATAATTCTGAATGAGTCCTTAGATGAGACAAGAGAAAATGTTTCATTATAATCAGTACCTTCCTTCTGAGTGAACCCTTTAGCAACCAATTTATCCTTGAAACGCTCAACTCACCCCTTAGAGTCCTTCTTGGTTTTAAACACTCATTTGCAACCAATGGGCTTACAACCAACTTGAAGATTAACAAGCTCCTATACTCCATTATGTGCCATAGATTGCATCTCATCTGTCATAGCATCCACCCACATGCTGGATTGGGGACTCGAGATAACACTGACATAGGTTATTAGATCAACCATAGGACCTACATCAAAATCATTCTCACCAAGATACACAACAAACTCATCTGAAATGGCAGATCTCCTCTGTTTCACAGATCTCCTAATAGGTACAATTGGAACAAGCTCAGTAAGAGGCTTAATAGTATTAAGAGTATTAGGTATGGCTGTATCAATCCCCAACTGCTTGTGATCAACAACCTCCACGGGTATAGGCACAACACTATGCTGGATAGCAGGTAAGCGACTAGACATTGCCTCACTAGGCCTATCCTCATCAATGTGTGGTGATATTTCCAAATTAGTAGTATCAAGCTCCAAGAACTTAGTTGTTTGAGATTCAACAATTCTGGCACTCGGTGTAGGACAATAAAACCTGTTTCCCTTAGAATGATCTGGATACCTAATGACATAACAACGAGTGGTTCTGGAGTCGGCTTTCTCTCAAAAGGATTATAAATCCTAACATCTGCCAGACAACCCCAAACACGAAAATGATTAAGACTAGGCTTTCTACCAGTTTACAATTCAAAAGGGGTTTTAG
Source organism: Euryodendron excelsum (assembly GCA_033060915.1). Lineage (NCBI taxonomy): Eukaryota > Viridiplantae > Streptophyta > Magnoliopsida > Ericales > Pentaphylacaceae > Euryodendron > Euryodendron excelsum. The sequence goes on along the minus strand of CM065384.1, from coordinate 32,640,735 downwards.
GAACAGACTTGCTAGGAAACCTATTTAAAATATATAAGACAGACTTAATGGCATTACCCCAAAGATACAAAGAGAAATTATTACACCTCATCATACTCCTCATCATATCCTTAAGTGTGGGATTACGCCTTTTGACTACACCATTCTGTTCAGGACTACTAGGCATGGTATATTGGGCAACAATACCACAGTCTTGTAAGTATTTGGCAAACGGTCTCATATGTTATCCAGCAGCATCATGTCTACCATAATACTCACCATCATGGTAAGACCTAACAACTTTAATCCTTTTGGTCAATTGATTCTCTACCTCTGTTTTAAAATTTTTAAACTTCTCAAGTGCATCAGATTTTTCCTTAATTAGGCAAACATAACCATAATGAGATAAATCATCAACAAAGGTCAAAAAATATTTATTTTCACAAAAGTAGAGGAATAAAGTCCACTAATATCAGTGTGTATAACTTTTAAAAGGCCACCACTCCTTGTTGCACATTTCTTCGTAGTCTTGGTCAATTTTTCACGAATCCAGTCAACACAAGTGTCTTGGTCTCCAAAATCAAGTGGTATAAGAATGTCATCTTTAATTAGCCTTTAAATTATATCTTTAGAAATGTGACCTAGACGCTTATGCCATAACATGAAAGACTAGCTTTTAATTCTAGGTCTCTTGGACACACTATTTTCAACATGGAAGGAAGCATACTCATTATTTTATTTCAATTTCAACTTCTATAATCCATTAGATAAAAAATTATGGCCAACAATTTTGGAGCTATGAAATAAATCAATGATGCCATTTTGAAATTAAAAACCATATCCAAATTTGTCTAAAGAAAAAATAGAAATCAAATTTCGTCTAAAAGATAGTACAGAAGCAGTGTTTTTCAAAACAAGTTAAAAACCAATTTCTAAAATTAAAACATCTCCTATGGACTCAACCCTAACTACTACATCATCTCCTACTTTAAGTTTTTCTTCAGTTTCACTAGGCTTCTGTTTGCTTTTGAACTCCTCCTCCCTATTTCTTTTTATTTAATCAGGACTTTTGTACTTAGTGCAATTCCTCTTTATGTGGCCTTCTTTATCACAAAAGTAACACTTGAATGCCTTCTTAACGACAATATTAAGACCTAAAACATTATTGCCCTTTGTTGTCCTAACCCTTATGAGAAGTGTAATGAGTCTTAGATTTCTTATGATTCTTCCTATTTCCCTTATCCTGACCAGGATGGGCCTTATAATGGAAGACAAACAAAACAGACTCAGTCTTTTCTCTCTTAAATTTCTCTTCCTCTAAGACACAAATGGCAATAAGGTGATTGATGGTCTAGGATTCATTTTGTATGTTATAGGCAGTCTTAATTTGGCTAAAGTTTGGTCGTAAGGTATTGAGAGCATGGTGAACTATAAAGTCATCTGAGATAGTAATATTAAGACTCTTGAATTTGGTTTGGATGAAAACAAGTTTAAGAATGTACTCCCTCACCCGCAATTGGCTAACATACCTCAGACTTGTGAGCTCGTTCATTAGGGATTCAGCCTCAATCTTACTGGATACGTGGTATCTCTGTCTTAAAACATTGAAAAGCTCCTTTGCATTATTCATCTCAGGCAAACCACTCAAGAGATGCTCAAAAATAGACCTCTTAATGGCTATGAGACTTAACATATTAGACTTGTCCCACTTTGCATGATACTCCTTCTCGGCGATCGTACTAGTGGCCGTGAGAGCAGCTTCTCTCAAAGCCAAATTCACGTCTATAATCCCCAAAGCAAACTCAATGTCATGCTTTCACTTTTTATAATTCGAGCCATTCAACAACACAGCCGTCGTATTATTATTGTTAACTGTAAAAGAAACTACACATAGAAACACAAAAGGCAACAAATTAGCTAAATGAGAGAAATAAACAATCCTTATATGCTTTAAAGGTAATCAAACATAAATAATAGAGTAGCCCAGTGCATCATTGCCGTTTCCCCTTTGGGCAAAGAGTGCAACATGTTATGGGGTTTTGTTTTTGGCTAACCACCAAATCAGAATATCCATCTAACAAGTTAGTCTCCTTTAGGCAAACAAAACCTCTTAGAAACCAAACATTCTCGAGTTAGTCACTGAATATCATCTGTGTCATTAAAACAGGCAATAACCTCCTTTGGGCAGACGATTGATGCAATAATACAATAGATATAGTTATATAATATATTAGATATCAATAAATGTACTCCTTTGGGCAATAGCATCCACATCAATCCATTTCTCCTTATTATGACATCTGCTTGTTTAAATTTTTTCATGTTATTTCTAGTATTCCTGAACTGGATATGCTTGCAATCACCCCTTTATGGGCATTTGTATAACCGAACATGCCCAATAATCTCATAAATAACATATATATTGCCCAAATCATGCATAGGTTATCCATTGCAGAAACTCACATAAAATGATGATAGTGGTTCTTTAGGGATGATAATGAGAGAGAGTATAATTTAAAGAAAAGTATCTAAGAAATTACTCACTGTCATTAGGTTCATAAGGTGGAAAATAGGTTATCCATATAAAACCACCCAAGAATTATACATGTTTTTTTTTTTAAAAAAAAAACATAAATACACTTAAAACAAGCCTAAAAAGAACTCTGAAAAATAATTATAATTTTGTATTTAAAACTAGAGAGAGTACAATATGCCATGATGTTCAGAATGTCGAAAACAAGTTACCCATAAAAAATACCCAAAAATTGCATACGATTTTCAAGAAATTGCAAAAATAAGCATTATTTTGTCCCTAAGAAATACCAAACAATGTCCAAAAATTACGAAAAAGTAATTTTTGGAATCCTCAAGTCGAGAGGAAAAATCTAAAAATTGTCTTAGCCCCAAAAGAGGCCCCATGGGCCTGATTCGCGAGTGGGGATTGTTCTGGTCTTGGCTGGGTCATCTTCTTCACCTGGCTGGACTGACCTTACCTAGTTTGTTGTAATTCTAACCCGGTCTGCTGCAGAACCGTTCTAGCCTATTTTTGGCCCGAAAAACCAACTATTTTGCAATAATTTTTGCAATCAAATACCCGTTTGAAGCAAAACGAATATCAAGGAATATGTTTTTGGCAATTTGAAGCGTAAAAAATGAATTTTTTTTTATGGGTGCTTATGAACCCTAAATTCGGCTATGGTGACTAGGGTTTGAGAAATAACCAAAACTCAAAAGATCTCACACAATACACACCAAAACATGTTCTAATACAACCCAGAACAATCATTATATAATATTATACAATATTCATGCATCAATTCAAACTTTTTCAAGAAAAAATGTCAATTTTGGACACAAAACTTTAAATCGATGGGTCTCCCTCTACAGTTTGAATTAGAAGGCGTGCTTTATATCAAAATTTTCTTTGTTCCGAGAGGAACAAAAGCCCTTTATTGGTTTTTAGAAAAGAGTTATATATTTTTCAAATTAAATCATTCAAGATCTCCGGTTTTAACTTAAAAAATTAAGAACAAATACATAAAACAATGGGTTTTGAGTCCCTAATCTATATACAATGGCTCTAATACCACATGTAAGATTCACAAGAACCATGAATGTGAACATAGGAACATCAATTCATATATTCAAGATTGCAAAAGCGTACCCGTTTGTTCCATGCTCTTGAATCCGAAGAAAAGCAATCCAGTCCTGAAATCAAATAGTATATTAGTTTTACATCTTCTTCTCTGTCTCTAATCTCCTTACGATGAATCTCTATGGGTAGAATACTGTCAGTTATCGGAAGAGAGAAGACTTAGCCTATATATATTGAATCCTAATAAGCCCTCCTATAAAGGCTCCCAAATAAGTTCTCTTAAGCCCACACTATCCATCTAACTACATCAATTAATCAATAGGCGAACACAAGCCCAGTCCATATGGATCACCTCTTTATTGGACCTATTTCATATGTCTTAACTTAACTTGGATTCAATCCGTTTTATTAAAACTAAAATTAATTAATGTGTACGCTCAATTCAAAAAATTCTAATAATTTTCCCTTATGGTGGCCAAATTTTAAATGGTATAGTAGTTGAAGATTGTGCCTAGTCAATTATATTATGCCTATGGGTTCTTACTGAAAATTACAATTGTTTTATGTTCTTCGGCCAAAATGATATATGTATATATATATATATATATATAATGTGTATATGTATGGTGAAAGAAGAATATGAGGCAACTATGTGTTTGTCTCATGTGGATGGATCTAACCTGTCAAGAGATATTGGTAAAAGCAATTTTACTAGAGTATGTTTCATAGGGACTTGACCTCCATAAATTTGATACAATATTTTATGTCATGTGTGTATCCATGTTAAATGATTTCTTTTAGAATTATGGGTGATATGTTCAATCACCGATGTTTAAAGTATTAAATTCCATTATCCATTTGGACTGGATCTTGCTAGATTATTGAGTTCTGCTCATTCAGATATGTTGATATGCTTTGGCTTCTAACCAGTTTATAATTTTGTCTTACTGACATTCAGAGTGTTTGATTTGGCTAGATTTTATATGGTGGTTCCGTCTGTCGTTCTTTAAATGTTTATCCATCAATAATATGTCAAAATTACTGTGATGTCTTGGTTGATAACTTTGTATGATCAATGCATCAATGCTTTATGAATTCAAGAATAATGGCCTGGATCTTATTTATCTAAGAGAGAATTTAGAATAGACTATGATACTTTGAATTGTGGGGGTGAATTATATGATGCAAATTTGCATAATTTCTCAAGTCATTGAATGTTTTAAATTGTATTTTGTGCCTTCGTGGGAAAAAGATGTTTGGATATAAATTTGTTTATATTTCTGAAGAGGATTACACATTATTCTGATCATGTATTGGGTTGTTTGCCTACATACACAAATATGGAAATTAATTTAAAGCTATGTGAAAGCGGTTCAATGTACATGATCACAAAATCTTGTGAAGTTATTCTCTTGAATGAAAAGGATTAGTTATCAGATCAAACTAACTATTTTTATAAGCAGGAGATGGTTTGCTGTATCCGTGAAGAAAAGCTTGTGACGTCTTTGCCTAATTAAATTTAGTTGACCTGTTATGCCTATTCAGATTAACGATGACTAATACACAATTGGGTTGATGTCTTGGATTTAATTCAATATGAAACATATGAGTACTAATATGAACACTGTGAAACCTTGGTTTATCCAAGATGATATTTTTTATGGCTTGAAAATTTTCAAGATGATATGTTGCGTTCATATAATTTGTGCCTTTAAAAAGGTTCTATGACCTAAGAAAAATATGATAGCAAATGTTTATTAATTTATACATGAAATGCTCAAGCAATATATTTGAGGAGATAGGCAAAAAGCCTAAAAATATTATTTGGTACGTATGTGACATTAGTCAAAGAGATATAAATGATGGTGTTAAATCTCTGACTAAGTTATCAAACATCGAGGGGGATCAGGCTTATGCGCATACAAGAGCTACAAGTGATGGAAACCTAACTTACATGAATGGAAATCCTAGTGCGTAAGTTTAGATGGGTAATAACAAGTCACTTGGTGGTTGTAAGCACTATCTGTTGTTTTGAAAGTCCATCCCTATGCTGTGATGGTGCAACTGCAATGTTGAAGGTTGAATATTATACTCTTAATGAATACCATAGCCCAAAATGTGGGTGGTGTGTTTAATTGTAGTGCACACTTGATGGATTCACCTATATGGGTGTGGAAGGAGCCACTTCCTATGAGAGCTTAGGCAAGTTTTTTAGAGCACTCATGAATATTCAGGTAGGCTAACGCCAATCTGCGTTGAACAAGTTTAGATTAAAGAGTCTAATGTGGGTGGCAAGTTCAGTCGTGTTACACCAAAAGACTCTAGTTCATAGAAGTTTTATACTTCACTAATTTTCTGTAACCCTGATTTGTTTATTCTGAGTGTCAGTTCATAGTCCATAAGGCACCATCATAATGTGTTAGCTGCTCGTGTCCCATGATCGAATCCATCTATTTATTTACTTGACATTTTTTTGTATTTTGTAATAGTGGGGGATTGTTGGAGTTACAAGTATACTTCAAAATATAATTTAGTATAGTATTTTAAAATAATAAATGTCATTTATCTTGGAATTGTTGGTCTTCTAATTGAGTGAGCATTTCAGTCACCTCCATCTTTTACTTTGTGATTTAAAACTTTTTCAATGCTTTTATAATATAGCAATTTATATTTCATGAGTTACTTGGTGGGCTTTTAATTACTATAATATTCTTTGAAGGTTGGATGCCATGACCTTTGTATACATATGCTGGTGATATATGTTTTTGGGGTGGTTCACTGGATTTTGCACAGGAGAGCTTTAAGTGCTCTGAAAATGTCTTGATAGGTTTTCACCAAAACTATTACTCTTCACAGTATTAGTTACTAAGTTTTCTACAAGATATTTCTCAAGCACCATATTATTTTTATTCGATCTATGGGACGATCGAGAATTTGTTCCTTACACTTCTGCACTTGAGAGTGAACCCTTGCAAGAAGCGACAGTTGAATTCTGGAAGATAGGTCACTATAACCTGTTGTATCGGGTCACGTATTCAGAAGGGTGATCTATTATTAAGGACAATGACTACACGCCCAATGAGTTTTCTCCAACTTTTATTTTTTAAAATATTGTAATATGAAATTTATATTTTGTGTTTACTTTATGTCTTGAATAATACATATTTTGACCCGATATTTCCAGCAGAATAATTATTGCATATCAAAACTTTGATAGATTGAGATCTATATCTATGACATAATCATACCGGAGTTGAGTAACGATCGAATATGGTGGACACCAGGAAGCGAGAATTAGCAAGAAAAGCAAGAACAGGACTCACTAGTGATCACCACTAACTTATGTTTGTGATCTCAAAAGTTTCAACATAAGATAATGGACATGTAATGCTCTCAACGAAACGATCCCTTTCATTTTGTAGGTACACAAGTTTTCTGAATTATTGTTGAGCTTACTGCCCCGAGATTGACTAGATTTTAATAAACAGTAGATTTCATTGTAAATGAAGTCTACATGTTCATACATATGAATAAAATATTAAATTTTCAACTAGAAAACCAAAAGTTTATTAATCACAGCGGTCAAGGAAAATGAACTAAGAGCTAAACGATTGTCTGAATGGCAATGTCACAAAATTTCATATAAACTGGTTCGGAGAGCCTTTAATTTCTCTCAAAGCATGCACCCTAATTATATTGTAAAAGAGATGGATGTAAAACAGGGCAATATCAAAATTTCAAGGCTTTAGGGTTTTTCCTTCCAACGAAAAATGGGATTTTTCAAAGCATATTTGGATTGTCTGCATTTTAGAAACTCTCACAAAATCACTCAAAAGGCTACCAAAAGAAAAGCTATCTCATAAGGTAAACACATTTGTCGGTATCTTTAAACGTGAACTCCTTCTCGGTGTGCTAGCCAAATTACTTAATCTTTTCTCTAGCATCCTCGAGATTTTTTATTTTCTCCACTAATGTTTTCTTATTTGCATCCTTAGTTGTAGTATTAATGCCTCCACAAGGGAGGGTTTGCACATTTGCCACCTCCTCATTTGCTGTAGATGCTTCTATTACCATACTCAAAGATGGAGCTTCGTGATTTACCTCTTCCAACTCACAAGATGCACTAGTCATAGTCGATCTTAACTTGCCACTCTCTTCATTATCTTGCCTCCTGAGAATATGAGAATTCTCCTCTCTACACTCACAAGATTGGAGAAAGCTTCATCTGTACCTCCATGCTTTATCATGCATTTTTATTTTTAGTGGAACTCCTGGTTTCTTTTCTTCAATTTCATCATATATATATATATATGTAGGTATATGTTTCGGTAATTTTCAACCGTCTATAGTGGTGATGTTTCCATTTGTCTCTAAATGCCAGAGGAAAAAATATGACTTTGTAAATTTTCCAGGGGACCATTCAAGAAAGTCCCAAATGGAATGGAAAGTTAGTGGTAATTAGAAAGTGGTTGCCTGCCACACAATTCCACTTTCCTCCACTGAACATAAAGCAGGTGTGAAGTTGATCAAGATATGCACAATGGATTTGAATTGGTTTCCCTAACATGCTTACTTTACAAGGTATATTGCAGAGAACTTTCTGGATTCTGGCTGTCCAAACACCAACCTGTAGTGGAAAGCAATTGCATTCTTTTTGAAGTTTCTCTTCACTTACAGTAACTGTTGAGGTTGGCAAGAATTTGGTCATCTAATGCCCAATTAATGGTTCTTCACCCAAGCAATAGCTTCATGTCATATATACATATATATATAAGATCATGGGTGGGTAAAACCAAACTATGACAGATTTCATCAAGCATGGGCAGATAAAAGGAAATTAAAGAGTTTTCATCATATTTGATTGTGAGCATGCATGCCACCAAAATCATGCTGACAACTATGAAGTCTGCTACCCAAGACAGATATTTTCAAACCAATCCCAGCTTGACAAAAAATATTTTTTCACTGCAAAACTTAACGAAGAAAACCCCAGATCTTACACATACGAAAATATTTTAAGAGGTTCTGGCATGGGAAAGTTGAATATATCATTGGGTACCTAATGCAAAGGAACTGCTGGATCCCTATCTAGCATCCACCAACAATTTCATGGACTCTTATTTCATATTTGGAGGTTTCAAGGAGTTAGCATAAACTACTGACACAGAACCCTAGTGGACTCAAATGGACAAACAGAAACATGTTCAAACACAAACAAAGAAGAAAGTGCAGAGTTTGAACCGCTGAAAATGGGTATAAAGAAGAACAAATTTGTTTAAAACCTCTTACATTCATACTACTGAAATTCCACTCCACAAATAATACACACTCTGTCTCTCTCTCCCTCTCCCTCTCCATATATCTGATAACTGACTAGCTAAGGATCAAAATTATGCTTACAGCTTTTCTTAACATAATACCACAAAATGAGTAGAGACATCTACTACCTAACAATAAGAATCAACAATCAACACAGCCTCTCCCTAGTCTCATGCTTGGAGTGTGCCGGTTATTGGCCCCAGAACCGGGATAATCATTGACCTCAATAGCCATCCTTCCAACAATCCTTTCTGCCTCGAAGCTTTCTTCCGTATTTTCCTGATATTAAAGGACAAAAAAAAAAAAAAAGAAAAGAAAAAAAGAAGCATTAGTAATATAAACTTAACAGCCTTGAGAGCTTGAGATTCATGCATTGAGAGCTTGGGAAGCTTTGGAGCATCAAGATTGTAAAGTACCGAGTGAGTATTCCCCAAAACTCCATAACCTTGATATTCATGCATCAAACTTCTAGTTCCTGCACATACAAATGAACACTTCATCATCAGAAAAGGGTGAAGAAGAACAAAAAGAAAGAAAAGAGCCAGCAAGTTAATGAAGGATTACTTGTAATTGGGACAGCATTCAAGCAGATGAGGTGAGAAAGACACAGTAGAACCACTAGCAGACGAAGAAAATTGCCTTCCATTGCCATAACACTCTCAGGCAGGGACTCTTGCTATGATCTTTGGTTGTCTAATAAAAGCTAGCCAGTGCTCCATTTATACATTCTCATTATGGACACAACATGGTTGTTAGTGATGTTGGAGGGTAGCAATTAAATCACTTAAGTCAAAAAGGCATCAGCAACAAAAAAATTGTTGTGGGAACTAGCCATAGATGTGAAGCCACAGTAGTACTGAAAGGTACTGATTTTTGGGTTTGAGTGGAAGTTATGATGAGAAATATATTAAGACAAAATGGGAACAAAAGATGGGCACACTATTCAAGTGGAAGTGTGACTAAAGAATGATGCCTGGCACTAAATTAAGTCAAGGCGTAGTGGATTCTATCATGAGATTTCTTGGATATTCTATGGGGTTGAAATTCATTAACTCTTGTGACTTGATTTCAATCCTGCGTTTACTGTAAAGTATGGTTGAACTTGAACCCAACAAATACTTACAAGTTCTGTATACTTTCCAGATTAAGCGGCTTTTGCTGGCTGCGACAGGATGTCTCCCAATTGATCATGTTTCATTTTCTTAATTTTTTTTATTATATATTTTCTTTGTCTTTTTAAGAATAAATTTCTGGCTTGGTCCCTGAAGGCATGGAAGCATCAACTGTGAGCTCAAGTGTTAACCAAGGACTTAAAGATTATGGGGTTGCCTGTCTCTCTTTATTTCTTTCTTTGTTTCTTTGCATAATCTAAGCTATCAACAGATTATAAATACCATGTTAGAACTTCTTTAAAGAGCATGCTTTCAGTTGTCAAATGCATGCTATCCAATGGATTGTGAGGCCACCCACCGCGATTATTACCTTAATTGTCTGACTTTGGAAGATCATCAACTTATAGAAGTCCTTCAGTTGTGGACCCTTGATTACTTTACACCAGTTTAGTTACAAAGTTTAGGGTTGAGATTTGAAACAAGTTGGAACACTACAGGGCAAACAACTTTATACAAACATTTCTAAAAGGTTATGTAAATCTTATATATATAGTATCTTGTGGTTTAAAAATGGTTGAGAAAGCATGGAATAAAGTTAAAGCACAAATGTGAGAGAAAGCTCAAACTTCATTTTAGAAACAAATCCAAGTCCACTACTTTCCCTTGATTCATCAATGCACTTTGAAGAAACTTTAGTCAATACACTGAAAAACCCTAGCTAGGTAAGTTTCAGTGAAGGGTGTGGTGCATTTTCCTCTGATCTTCATGTTTGTTTTTGTTTGGAGAAGAAGGAAGGTTGTTGATGCAGATTCACAAATAGAACTGCAATTCGTGTGTGTCACACCATAAGGTTTCTTATACTCCAAAAACAGTGCTGAAAACAAAAGAAATGTGAACTTTCCACCTCTGTCATAGAATGAGGGAAACCATCCACCCCCCTACACTATCACAATTAAGAACAGTCTAAAAGTCTGTTTGATACTTGTGAAAGGAAAAGAAAAAGAAAAAGGAAAAGGAAAGGAAAGTGGTTTTCCTTTTCTGTTTGATTTTGAAAGGAAATGAGAAGAAAGTGAAAGGAAAATTACTTTTCTTTGTTTGAAATTGAAAGAAAAAAGGAAGAAAAATAATAGGATAAATATTGAAAAGAAAGATGAATGAAAATGAAAATAAAAGGAATGTAAGAAGAAAACAACTTTCTCTTCAATTTCTCGTCCATCTTAAACTAGGTAGAGAAGGTTTCCCTACCCTTCCCTTTCTTTTCTCAAGCATCAAACATATTGCAAGTTTTGTGACTAAGACAAGGGTTCTAGACCCTTTACTGTGCTGAGCTTGTAAGAATTCTTTCGTGGGGGTGGACAAGCATAGCTTATTAATCTTGAGTCTGCGAAAAAACATGAATTTTGCTTCTATGGACATAATTGTAGTGTTACATAACAATGATATTTCTGTTGGAAATATACCAACAGTCATAAAATATAATAAACTGTGTAACTGACCTAACAATTTCAGCAATCTGTGGAAACAAAGAAAGTCAAAGCAAAGTTTCTTCCTCATAATAAAATGTGCAAACTGCTCATGGGAGGGGATAGAGAAAGCTAGTCAAGTTCTTATAAGCTTAAGCGATCTCCAAAATTTTCCCAGTATTCAAAGAATTGGATTAAAATCAAACTTTCGACATGATGAAAACAAACTGAACTGTGCTCTTGTAGAAAAAAATGGTAATTAGAAGCTCTACAACAGATTGTGCTCGGCAGAGATTCTAGAAAGAACAAGTTATTTTGGTTTGTTATTCTGGAAAAATGTTTTTCAAAACTTTGAGTTAAAAAGAACAAGTTATAGAGGAAACTAGAAAGGAAAAATTACATCAGTCGCCCTTATAGTTTATCTAGCGTCTCAATTGTTCTTTGCTGTTTTGATTGCAACAAATTTATCTTTTAATTTTACAAAATATACGCAATTAGTCCAATTGAAAATGGCCACTCATGTGAGGGTATACTGGTAAAATCATTACATTTTTCACATATATATTTATATACTAGGTGTCAACCAGTGCAATGCACATGGAGTAAAGCTTGTTCAAATTCACCACATCCACATGCATGCTTTGTTCAAATATATAATGGTTATTAAAGCTTACATCATATATATACAATGATCATATCTGATATTTACCCATAATGCATGCTAAGTCTTGTGTCTTTATCGCAATAAAGTCGTATTATAACTTTAACATAAACATTTTTAGATTATTCAATCAGGTAAGTTTTATTGTGTTCTCAATTCTTCAATTGACATGGTCATCAAGATCAACATATACACAACGCAAAGAGCATACCAAAAAATAAATATTTTTTTAAAATTTTCTATAAATTTAAAGTTTATTTGAATTGGAGATGATCTTTGTTGTGAAAGCAAGCAATAGACTAACTTCTAACAAAAAAAAAAAAAGAAAAAAAAAGAACAAAGAGAACATGATTACAAATAATGGAGATTACGAATAATGTAATTTCATTATTAAACTTTACCAATAATGGAGATCACTTTTGTTAGTAAAAAAAGTTACTACGTGAATAATATAATACTATATATGTCACACTATGAAGTAGTTTAATATGTAGCACAATTCTACTATCTCTATCTGATTAAAAAAAAAAAAAAAAGTAATGCTATACAAATAAAAAATTTATACAAAATTTTTATACAAAATGAGCTCTTCACTTCTATCAAAACACCTATCATAATGACTTTGAATTACAAAACTATCACTATCACATCAGTTTGTATAACAATTTTATATAAATTTTTTTTGTAAGAATAGCATTTTTCAAAAAACCAAAATTCTACTATTTTCTGGTTGGCTGTAAGAAATGATTAGAGGAAGTCTGTGGAAATATGTAAAGCCAATCTCGCATGTATTTTCCTCTGTAACTTGTTTCAGCCTATGGCCTATAATCTCCTTTTGCTGTTCAAAAAAAATATTTATTTATTTTTTGTTGAACTTAATACCAAAATATAGTGCTCCATTAAGCGTCCCATAAATAAGGAAATGCTTGACAATGTTATATATATATACACACATGTATATATCTTGCAACACTAACCAATCTCAAAATATTAAGTTCCATAGCAGATACGGAAATTTAGTTTGATCAGATCAACCAAAGGAGACCGAAGATTTATCTATTTGGTGACTCCATCGAAGAAGTCCTTCACGAGTATCGCACGCCATTCAAACCGGTCTATTGTTATATGCATAATAAAAACCCTTATAAATATATTTGGTAGACCGTTTCACAAATGATGATGTAATAACTTGCCCCCAGGTGCGGAATAAACTACTCTTTGACCTGCCGGTGATCTCCTGCACTAAAACCCACTGGTGCGATGGGAGCCAGAGGCCCTCCGGTGTTCAAGTTAGATTCAAAGGGTTGGAGAGGAAGAAATCTTAGGATTCTCTCTTGGGGTTCCCTGTTTGCATACCTTCGAAGGGGTTGAACTATTCCCCTTGTATGCCTACATGGGGGCGGTCTCTCCACATGACGGCTTCTAGTCGGAGGGTCAGAACGGTGTTAGAACACTCGAGAGGATCATCCCTACACTCTAAGGTGACGTGTGTCAGAGCGGTGTCAGAGGTGTGGGGGACTGTTGCAAGTACACGCCACACCCACATCCCTGATGCGTGCCAGGGTGGCCGGTGTCAGAAGTGGGCCCTATTGACACGGTCGGGCTCCGACCCGACCGGTGGGCTGTTGCGGGTATTCGTTCGGCTTGAGAGAAAGGGGACGAACAGTTGGGGAGATCTAGTCGGGAGACGACTCGGTGACATGGGAAGGGCGCGTCCAGCAAGTGCCAGTCGGTTAATAACATGGCCTTTGGTCTAGTCGGGAAACCATCATCACCAGATGCCCCCAATTCAGCTGGCCATCTGCTTGGGGTTAGAGGAATTCCATGGGACGGTATGACCACGAAGTACGAAGCGCATTTATGGTGGGGGCGGCGCAATAATGACGGGTGCAGTCACGTCGCTTCCTCTGCCTCCACGTGGCAGCGAGGGATTGGTCGTTAGTAGTCGAAAAGATGAGTCATTTTTCAACCGTTGATGTCCCATCCCCACAGGCCATCTGAGCCGTTAATTTCAAAGGAGTGGGGGGAGTTTTGTAAGGCAATTGCCCCCATTTTCGGCCCCATCACTTTTTACCAAATACGCAGAGAGAGAGAAAGAGAGAAACAAAGCTTACTTCGTCATCCCCAACGCCACCATCATCATCTCCGACCAATTAAAGGGTACCATTCCTCGAGTTGGGCCGCCGGCTTGCTTCAGAACTCATCGCTAGTGCTTCGAACCGTGGTAAGCTTTGCCTTCTGGTTGTATGTACTAGTTTATTACTTACTGCGTGTCCGTTTTTTAGGGAAGGGGTCAGATTCCCGACCTTTTGAGGTTTGTTGACAGGTCGGAATTCTTAGAATCCGTCCTTGGAGATTTGTGTGAGTTGTTTAAGCCAATATTTGATAGAATTGAGGGCTGTAGGCCCCTCGGGACCATGTCGAACCCGGAGGGGGTTAGTTCGGACTTAGAAGGAACCGATTCTAACGGGTATCGAGTTGAGAGGCGTCGGGCCCAGGAAGAGGCCTCTGTGCGGGACTTGGGGGGGGGGTCCCAAGGAGTTCCCGATTCAGGGGAGGCCGAGGCTACTCACTCTGGAGTTGGGGAGGAACGGGACCAACTTGTTGAGGTTGCTGCCCGAGCCATGGAGGTCGGGCCGAGAGAGGGGAAGGAAGAGAATGACCCCGGGTACGAAGCGGTGGGGGTTTCTTCCTCTCTCGATAGGGAGAAGGTTGTTACCCTTCGGCGGGTGTACCAGATCCCAAAAGGGTAAGGTGCAGGGTTCCCAGCCCTAGGAATTGGGCATGCTCGCCTAATGAGGGGGAGATAGCGATCTTTGAGGGGGCACTGGCTGGTGGTTTTCGTGTGCTGTTCCCTCGGCCAATTAGAGAGATTCTAGAGAGGTTACGCCTCTCCCCCAGACAGCTCTCGCCGAACGCTGGCGGATCATGGCAGGCTGTATGATCCTCTGGCAAATCGTCCATGGGAGGGACGTGACACCAGAGGAGTTCTCATATTGTTACAGGCCAGCTGAGCATGGGAAGGGGTACTAGTATTTCTCAGGTCGGTCAACAGGGCTCGATCTGGTCGGCGAGCTTCCTTTTTCACACAAGAACTAGAAGGACCGGTTCTTCTTCATTAGCGGAGAAGGCTGGGAGTTCTGCCCTTGGGAGACAGACTTCTCTACTCAGATTCCCAGGTAATGGGGTTACCCGAGTAAGAAGGGTATGATCTTTTCCCCGAGTCTTCTTTCTCCCCTTTTGCTTGATGTTTTTTGCATGTGTCGCCGTTATGACTGAGGTGTCCTACGGGTGTCAGGTCAGGTAAAACCCCTTCTGTCTGCCGAGCATAAGGCAGCCGTAGAGGCTGTCAAAGAGTATGAGTTTCGGAACGCCAAAGACTTGGTGACTGTCGAGGCGCTTGCTCAATACCTCTTGGGGCCCGAACCGAGCAAAGAGGCTTTAGCTGCAGAACGTGCGAGGAGTGAGTACGTTTTTATTTTTGTTATGCTGATCGTTCCCTGACATTTCCTGTCATTCTTTGTAGATCGCCAGCTTGCTGTGGTTACTTAGGCCGATACTATAGTGGCCCAGCCCGGTCCCTAAGCATCCCAGCCAACTTCTGAGCCGGACGCG
The DNA here is from genome assembly GCA_033060915.1 of Euryodendron excelsum. NCBI lineage: Eukaryota > Viridiplantae > Streptophyta > Magnoliopsida > Ericales > Pentaphylacaceae > Euryodendron > Euryodendron excelsum. Next base: position 32,624,991 of record CM065384.1, on the reverse strand, counting down.
ATGAGCTTCGACATTAACTACCTGGCCAGGAAGAGGGCGGCGGCGGTTGTTGCCTCAGGATCGAAGCGCCAAAAGACTACCGAGGCTACTGAAGAACTCCCCCCTCCCCCTCCTCCTCCGAAGAAGGCGTCCCGGTAGAAGGGGAAGGGGCAGGTATCCGTGGTCGTTAGGCCTCCTCCAGGGTATTCAGAGGGATCCCAGCTGAGGCGCGGTACGGTCATTCCAGTAGACTCCCAGGCCCGTGCCGATCCAATTGCTTCTATCCCAACCAATGTCATTGACAGCTCGGAGATGGCCTGGGAGCGGGCGGCAGAGGCGGTAAGGCCTTTGGACATCACGAGGCTGGGCAAGCATCCCAACTCGCGGCTGGTTAGGGACGCCAACCACAACTTGTTCAAGGTGAGCTTCTGTGCGGTTAGCATTCTGTTCTTCATCGTCTTTCGTGTAATGTAAGTTCTAACCACTCGGCTTTCAGTCTCTTGCCAGGGTCATGGCTCTGGGCCATTGTCTGGGGACTTCGGAGAAAGCCTTCCAGGAGGAAAAGGCGGCCAGCTCGGCGCTCATCCAGGAGGTTCAGTCGCTGAAGGGCGATGTCTCGACCGCCCATGCCGAGAGGGATTCTGCTCTGGAAGAGCTCCAGTCGGCTCGGGCCGACAATGAAAGGCTGGCGAGGCAGGCCAATAAGTTACTGTTAAACTTCTCGGCCGAGGAGGCCAAAAGGCATAAGCTGGAGAAGACCGTAGCGGCTTTCGGCAAGGAGCTCAAGAGGGCAAGGGCCGAGGCCATCTAAGAGTTCAAGGAAGGGGATGACTTCCAAGCTTTGTTGGAGCCCACTTTTCTCTTAGCCTTCGAGACGGCTCGGAAGCAGGCGTCCAAGAAATATCCTGAGTCGAACTTCTCGGGTTTGGACCCCCTTGATGGAGTCGCGCCTGTGGACGGCCAGGACGCTGCTGACCAGGTGGTCGAAGAAGGGGCCCAAACGAATACTGCTGGAGAAGGTCAGACCACCGAGGCTCTGCTGGAAGCCACTACGGGTGACCAGGTCGGGGATGCTCAGCGCGCCGAGGTTGAGGGACAAATTGCCGAGCACGCCTAAGCGTGAATGCAGCTCGGGCCCCTTTGTTTTGCTTCGCTAGTTGTCTTTCTTCTTTTCTTTGGTTATTTTATTTTATTTTTTGGTAAGGGGTGTTCTACCTTTGTACATCTCATTGCATCGATGAAATTACATTTTGTTCTTCTACTCTGTGCTTGCTATATTTTCTGAGCATTTGACTGGAATGACTTGTAGAATGCTTGTAAGCACTAACGAGGACCTGACCGGTCACTATAACCGAACAGGTCCTATGTCTGGGTCTACTCGGCATTTGGTTGAGCGGGTTCAATGCCATTCTCATTTAAAGCCCTGGCTCTGCTCGGCGTTTGGCTGAGCAGATTCAATTTTTGTGTCATTGCCACTGAAGGCCCTCTGGCTCTGCTTGACAGTTGGCCGAGCAGATTTAATTTTTGTGTTATTTCCACTTAAGGCCCTCTGGCTTTGCTCGACACTTGGCCGAGCAGGTTCAATTTCTGTGCCATTGCTAATTAAGGCCCTCTAGCTCTGCTCGGCACTCAACCGAGAATATTCAATTTCTGTGCCATTGCTAATTAAGGTCTTCTGGCTCTGCTCCGCACTTGATCGAACAGATTCAATTTCTGTGTCATTGCCATTTAAGGCCCTATGGCTCTGCTCGGCACTTAACCGAGCAGATTCAATTTCTGTGCCATTACCATTTAAGGCCCTTTGACTCTGCTCGGCACTTGACCGAGCAGATTCTATGTCGTTTCCACGCAAGTAGACAGATTCTATGTTGATTTAAGTAGACAATTGTTGAACAGACACTTTTATTGATATTCTGGTGAATTATAAGTGGGAGTCTTTCAAGGGTAGTACTTCCTTAGGTGCTTTGCATGCCATAGGTGCGGGAGCTCCTTGCCTTCTGAGTTCTTTAACCTGTATGTCCCCTTCTTAGTACTGCTAATCACCTCGTAAGGTCCTTCCCAATTGGGTCCGAGGTTGCCCTCTCTGGGATCTCTAGTAGACTGATTGACTCTCTTCAGAACAAGGTCCCCGGTCGTGAAGTTTTTTGGTTGGACTCTGGAGTTGTGGTATTGGCGCATCTTCTGCCGGTAGGAAGCCACCCTCATGGCCATTTGTAGCCTCCTTTCTTCTAACAAATCTAGGTCAACATTCATTGCTTCGCCATTGGTCGCGGGGTCGAACTGCAGCATTCTGGGACTAGGGAGGCTGATCTCTACTGGGATGACGACTTCGGTGCCAAAGGTAAACGAGAACGGCGTCTGCCCCGTGGACACTCTATCTGTCGTTCTGTAAGCCCAAAGGATGTTAGGGAGCTCCTCTGCCCACAAACCTTTGGCCTTCTCCAACTTTGTTTTGATGATCTTCAAGAGGGACCTGTTGGTGACTTCGACTTGGCCGTTGGCTTGAGGATGCTCGGGGGACGAAGCATGGTGGTTTATTCCCAAGTCAGTGCACAACTGGTTGAACTGCCTACCCTCGAACTGCTTCCCGTTATTTGTGATGACGACCCTGGGGATTCTGAACCCGCACACGATATTCTGCTACAAGAATTTCTTCATCTTCTCCTCAGTAATTGTCGGTAGGGCCTCCACATCCGCCCACTTTGTAAAGTAGTTGATGGCCACTACTGCAAACTTCGTCTGTCCCTTGCTGAGAGGCAGGGGTCCCACGATGTCGATCCCCCACTGTACGAAGGGCCAGGGGGTCTGGATCGGGGTTAACTCTTGAGAGGGCAGTCTTGGGATGTTGGCGAACCGTTGGCACTTGTCACATTTCTTGACAAATTGCTGGGCATCTTTCTCCATAGTGGACCAATAATAGGCCGTTCGTAAAATCTTCTTGGCGAGAGACCGAACAAAGGAGTGGTTTCCACACACCCCTTCGTGGACCTCCCGCATTATGTAGTCTGCCTCTTCCTCGTTGGCGCAGCGAAGCAGCGGCATGGTGTGCCCCCTTTTGTATAGTATCCCGTCTTGTATGAGGTATCTGCTCGAACGGTATTGAATCTACCTCACCTCATTCCGGTCTTCAGGAAGAGTTTCGTTCTCCAAGTAATTCCTGATCTGGCTCATCCATGAGGATTCGGGTACAATTTGGTCGACTTCTGGGCTCTGAATGCTCGGTGAATCAAGAATCTCAAGCGAGATGTTCGGGTCAGGCTCATTTGACGAGGCAATTCTGGCTAGTCGGTCTGCCTCTTCATTCTGCAATCTCACGACACGTTCCAGGAGTATCTTCGCAAATCTTCTAGCCAGGCTCTTCGCCACTTGGCAGTATTGCTTCATGTTGTCTTCTCTGGCTTCATACTCTCCCTAGACCTACTCTACTACAAGCTGAGAGTCCTTCACACCACTATCTATTCAGCCCCCATTCGCTGAGCCATTCTGAGACTGGCAATGAGTGCTCCGTATTCTGCAACGTTGTTGGTGGTGGGGAACTTGAAGCGGAGCACATATTCCATCTTGTAGCCATCCGGGGTGACGAGGACGACGCCGGCACCACTGGAATCATGAGTGGAAGAGCCATCAACGTTTAGGACCCAATGGCTGTTAGGGAAGTCAACTTCAAGGGTGGCAGGGGGCGGGTTAATGAATTCTGTAATGAAATCCGCAGCAGCCTGCCCTTTGATCTCCAGTCAGGGTTGGTAGTGGATGTCGAACTGACTAAGCTCAACGAACCATTTCACTAGGCGTCCTAACGTCTCGGGCTTGTGTAGGATGTTCTTCAGGGGCTGGTCAGTGAGTACCACAATCGTGTGGGCTTGAAAGTAGGGCCTCAGGCGCCGAGCTGCCGTCACCAGCGTGAGGGCCATGAGTTCCATCTTCGGGTACCGCTCTTATGCTCCACGCAAGGCGTGACTGGTGTAGTATACTGGCTTCTAGATCCCCCCTTCTTCTAGGACAAAAGTTAAGCTCACTGTTGTCGCCGACACTGCCAAATACAGAAATAATTCTTCCCCCGGGACAGTTCGGCTGTGCAGCGGGACTGAGCTAAGATATTGTTTGAGTTGACCGAATGCCGCTTCACACTCCTTGTTCCACTCGAATGCCTTGCGCAAAATTTTGAAGAATGGAAGACACTTATCGGTGGACCGAGAGATGAATCTGTTCAGAGCTACAACACGTCCCGCCAGCCGTTGAACGTCCTTCGTCGTCTGGGGCGCCTGCATATCGATAATGGCCTGAATCTTTTCTGGGTTCGCCTCAATCCCCTTTTGTGAGACCATAAAACCTAGGAACTTCCCCGAGGCGACGCCGAAAGCACACTTGGCGAGATTGAGCTTCATCTGGTACTTGCGGAGTGTTTGGAATGTCTCCTTAAGGTCCCGCAAGTGGTCGGTGGCCTCCTTGCCCTTCACCAACATGTCATCCACGTAAACCTCCACATTACGGCCAATCTGTGACTTGAACATGAGGTTAACCAACTGTTGGTATGTTACCCCTGCATTCTTTAATCCGAACGGCATGACATTGTAACAATAGTGCCCTCGGTCTGTGATAAAGGCCGTATTCTCCTGGTCGCGCTCTACCATCTGGATCTGGTTATATCCTAAAAAAGCATCCATAAAGGTTAGCATTTCATACCCCGCAGTAGAGTCGACGAGGAGGTCGATGGTTGGTAGTGGGAAACTATCTTTGGGGCATGACAACGTTGGAGAGCCAAGTGGAGTAGTGCACTTCCCTGATGAACTTCGCCTGCACCAGTTTCTCTGCCTCCTCAGCAACGGCATCATTCATTTTCGGCGCAAAGTTCCTTCGCTTCTGCTTGACCGGCCTAGCCTCGGGATCAATGTTCAAGTGGTGAGCCACTACTGGGGTGTCAATCCCGGGCATGTCTTCGTGAGACTAGGCGAACACGTCAACGTTATCCCTTAGGAATTTCCTCAGCTACTGCTTCAACTCCTCGGGTGCTGCAGCTCCGATCTTCACAGCCTTACTCTGCCCTGGGGCCTGGACCAGGACATCTTGCAGTTCTTCGGCCGGCTCGCCTCTTCTGACTTCCTCCTCGTCCCTAGGCTCCAGCTCTTCAATGACCAAGGTCTCCTTGCTATGTTCTCGTTTGAGAGAGGCCATGTAGCACTCCCATGCTTCCTTCTGGTTGCCCCTCGCACATCCGACCCCAGTGTCGGTCGGGAATTTGACCCGGAGGTGATATGTAGAAGTGATTGCTTTGAACTGGTTCAAAGCGGTTTGGCCAATGATGGCGTTGTATGTCGATGGGCAATCCACAACCAGAAAGTGGACCATTTTCGTCAACCGGTGCAGTTCCTCTCCGAGGGTGACCGGTAGGGCGATGGACCCGAGAGGGACCACCCGGTCTCCAGTGAACCCGACTAGGGAGCAATTGACTGGCTTCAACTTCTCTTGGTCGATCTACATCTTTTCGAAGGCCTCCCGGAACAGGATGTCGGTTGAGCTTCCGCTGTCAACCAAGATTCTCCAAGTTTTGAAGTTGGAGACCACAGCGGAAATAACCAGGGGGTCGTCGTGGGGTTGATGCAGCTCGGCTGCTTCTTCTTCCATGAAGGTGATCACAGGGCCCTCAGACTTTATCTTCTTGTTGGCCGTCCCGACCAGCATTACTTTCGCTTCGATTCGGATATCCCGAACATGCTTCTTCCTTGTAGAAGAGAACTGTCCTCCTCCAGCGAACCCTCCTACAATGACCCTTATCTCCCTAATGGGCTGGGTGATGATCTCTGCCCTCGCAGGGCTACGTCTTTCTACCCGTGTCCGGTCTCGGCCGGCCACATAGCGGCTGAGTCTGCCCCGTTTGATCAAATCCGCGATCTGCTACTTCAGGTCAATACAGTCCTCCGTGTCATGGCCATGATCACGGTGGAATCGACAGTATCTCCTTCTATTCCTCATGTTCGTGGGTGTCTTCAGAGGCTCTGGACATTTTAGGTCTGGATCGTCCCTGATCTCCTTCAGGACATCCTTCAGCTTCGTCGTGAGCGGGGTGAACGTTCTATCCAGACCACGGTAGTGTTCTCGTCTCTCCTCTCCCCGGCTCCTCACTCAGTTACTAGTTCTGCTCGCCTTTGTTTCTCTCTCATCATTTGAGGTTCCGCCCGACCTCTTCTTCTCCGTGCTCGAGCTACCCCCCTCGTCATTATCTCGCCTGGCGTTCATGGCATCTTCTGCATTCATGTGCTTCTAAGCGCGAAGCATCAATTCAGCTGTGTCTTGGGGTGGCCTCTTCGATAAAGAGAAGAGGAGTTTCTCACTTCTTAAGCCGCTCATGAACGCCGTGACGGCCACCTTGTCGTCCACGTCGTCCACGGACAATGTCTCCTGGTTGAACCTCCCCACATACTCTCGTAACGTCTCCTTCTTCTGCCTCACAGTCAGCAAGTATGCCGCAAGCCTCCTTTTCCGCTAGGCTCCGATGTAGTGGCTCACAAAGAGCTTGCTAAGTTCCTTGAAGGGGGAGACCGTCGCTGGTTTGATTTTGTTGAACCAGGTTCGCGCCGAACCCTTCAGCGTGACGGGGAATGCTCTGCACATGATCTCGTCCGGCACTGCCTGCAGATGCATGAGTGCCCTGAACGTCTCCAAGTGGTCCACCGGGTCTTTGGATCCGTCGAACGCATCCAAAGTCGACATTTTGAACTTCGGGGGAAGCGGGTAATCCATCACCTTCTGCGTGAACGGCAAGGCCGTTCGGCCAATGAGGGCGTCCACGGTGTTTGGAGCTTTAGCTTCCACCGCGGCTAAAACTCCGGCCATTTGAGCTTGCATCGCCTTCAGTTGTTCGTCCCAAGCGTGGGAGCTCTCCGACTTGTCGCCTACCATCTCCGTCCTTGACAGGACGGCGTGGCTCGTTTCTACTTCTGCGATGTGAGGCTCACGACGGAAGAAAGGGTCCTCAACCAGTCCCCTATTACCCTTTTCATTACCGTTGGGGATAATGGCTGGATCCTTGTCGACCTCCTGCTCCTCGTGTTCCTCTACCGGGAGGTTGGGCCCCGGTGGAATCTCTTCCTGAGGAGCTGGGTTTCATTGGAGCAACTCCGCATTTTGACCAACCAGCTGCTGCATGCTGGCCATCATGTCAGCCACCGTCTTCTCCAAGGCAGCTATCTTCTCTACATTGGAATCGGCCATCGGATTTCATTCAGGGAGGGTGCTAATCCCAGACCTAGTCAAAACCATGAAATGCCACGAGAGAAGTCGTTCCCACAGACAGCGCCAACTGATGATGCAGCAATCTCGTGGTGGCTTGCCCCCAGGTCCGGGATGAACTGCTCTTTGGCCGGCCGGTGATCTCCTGCACTAAAACTCACCGGTGCGATGGGAGCCAGAGGCCCTCCGGTGTTCAAGTTAGATTTAAAAGCTTAGAGAGGAAGAAATCTTAGGGTTCTCTCTTGGGGTTCCCCGTTTGCGTACCTTCGAAGGGGTTGAATCATTCCCCTTGTATGCTGGCATGGGGGCGGTAGGTGGTTTCTCCACGTGGCAGCTTCCAGTTGGAGGGTCAGAACAGTGTCAGAACACTCGAGAAGATCATCCCTACACTCCAAGGTGGCATGTGTTAGAGCAGTGTCAGAGGTGTGGGGGATTGTTGCAAGTATACGCCACACCCACGCTCCTGATGCGTGCCAGGGTGGCCGGTGTCAGAAGTGGGCCCTATTGACACGGTCGGGCTCCGACCCGATCGGTGGGCTGTTGCGGGTATCCGTTTGGCTCGAGAGAAAGGAGACGAATAGTTGGGGAGATCTGGTAGGGAGACGACCCGGTGACATGGGAAGGGCGCGTCCAGCAAGTGCCGGTCGACTAATAACACGGCCTCTAGTCTGATTGAGAAACTATCATTACCAACAAATATCGCCACTCTTGCTCACCACTTAAGCTTAGTTTGGGCTGAAGGGTTTGGAAGGGAAGTGAAGGGTTCAGAAAAGTTAGTTAATATCTTAACTTTGCAGGTTCAAATCGACAGATTCGCTGCGTGATCAAGTGCGAAAGACAATGTGGCGGCAAGTAGTGCTATTCCTGAGTTTTTGTTATATGAGCTCCATCTAAATTTGGAACCACATTGACATGTTCTAATGTCAATAAATATATAAATGCTTCATCCATAATAAAATAAAAGCTCAATAATTGCTTTGAATAATATCATCCCTACTGCACTTATATTTGCCTACATCTCTTCTTGTTGATAATTATTTTCAGAATCCAAATTCTTTATTAAGGTTGCAAACTGTATAAGAACGTTCACTCATGGCAACAAATTTAGTTTATAGGTTGTCTTTGTTTTCTTATTTTCTAATCATGAAACTTTTTTCATTTAAAAACGTTTGGGATAAGTACTTTAACAACATTTTTTTTAACTAACTACTAGCGTTAACTCATGCGATACACACGGATGCATAAAACTAAATAAAAATAAAATTTTATATTATTTTGTAAACAAATTTCATTTCTCATGAAAGCAGATTTAAAAAAATTTAAATGTTCAACATGTGAGTTAGTGATATAGGTGATTATATAGTTTGTTTGATTTAGAAATTTTTAAATATTAAAATTTTGGCCAAGATAAGAACTGCTGGATTTTTATAGATAATAAGAAGTGGAGGCACACATATGTGCCTACACCCACTAACTCTATTATTTCACCTTCCTTCACACATTTTTTTTTTTTTTTTGAGGAGTAAAACCTCTCATGTTAATTGAGTTTGATATTCAATTCTAAATTTTTAACTTTTTAAGTTGTTAAAAGATAACCGATGTCAAATTCATAAGATGAGATAGAGATATTTTTTAAAACCAATAGCTGTTGCAGGTTTTTAGCAAACAGACTTCAGTAAACTGAGGTGTTGCCTTTATAATAGTATGAATAGATAGATATGAATATGAATAATAAGAATATATAATCTTGGACAAATATTAAAATCACATTATTTTTGGAGATAAAACCATAGATAATCTGTAAATTAGTTTACTAAATAAGATGAATATCATATTTCAAATCACTTCTAATCAAGATAAGGGTTTATTTTTATTTGCCATTGAGATAAGATGTTGACTGTCAATCTATTTGACAGTCTATTGATATAAATCGTATGATTTTAAAATATTGAATTCTTTAATAGGATACAATCTATTTGATTAGAAATTTTGAATTATCAATTAAGTATGCAATCTATCATGTTAGAGATTTCAAAATTTTGTATTGTTTAAGAGGATATAATCTATTTGGTTAGAAATCTTTGAAAATTTGAATTATCAATTAAGTAAACAGTTACCATGTAAGAGATTTTTAAAATTTTGTGTTGTTTAAGAGGATACAATGCAATTAGAAATTATAAAAAAATTTAGATTATTTATTAAGTACACAATCTATCACGTAGATGAACAAATATTCAATAGATATGTAAAATATCAATTATTGCTACTTATATTTAAGATTACTTTGAGAGTCAAAATCATAATGGAAATAATACCACAAAAGTTTCACTTTTAATGACAAATTTAAATATGTTAATATTTTGAACATCAATCATCCAGATTGCTTAATACAAAAGTCGGACCTTCATTATCTAGTTACATGATTTAATATCATAGTGTTTAATCTTTGGACCTATCCAAAGCTACCGTAGCATCAAGCCTATTCATGGCATCAACCCTATTAATAGAGTTTATGTTAGGCTCCAATTTGTGGGCATTTTTTGTTGAAAATATTTTCAAAATATATAATATATGTAGTAGTTTTGGGATTTCTCAAAATAATTTTGACTAATTTTGAAGGAAGTCTTTATTGTCTTATTAAATGAATTCCACATTGAAAAGTGAGAAGTTTTGTAAGACATTGATAAATGCCAACAGCTTTTCTATGTATTGCTTTAGAGCAATGATTGAATGTAACACTCAAGTGTGAACATATGTGCCAAGCCATATGTGCGCCACACGCACGTCTCACGCGCGAGTCGCGTGGCGCAATGTGACACTTTAGTGGCGCACTTAACTTTAAATTTGATCAAGTTATGGTTACTAACGGCTTTAAAATACATGAATCTGATTAGTGTGTTTATAGTAAGTTGAATAATGATAAATGTGTGATTATCTGTTTATATGTAGATAACATGTTGATTTTTAGTACTGATTATGATAGCATTGTGAAAGTTAAGAAATTTTTGTCATCTATTTTGAAATGAAAGACATGGGGATTGCTGATGTCATTTTGGGTATCCAAATTACAAGGAATACTAATGAGATTGTCCTTTCTCAATCACATTATACAAAAAAAAATACTCAGGAGATTTGATTTATTTGATTGCAAACCTGTGAGTACATCGTTTGATTCAAATATGAAATTGTATCCTAATAGTGGTAGAGCTATTGATTAATTGAAGTATGCTAGGGTAATTGATTGTTTGATGTATGCTATGACATGCACGCGGCCTAATATTGCTTATGCAATTAGTAAACTTAGTAGATTTACTAGTAATCCTAGCACTAGTTATTAGAATGTTGTAATAAGAGTTTTAAAATATCTAAAAGGAACTATGGATTATGGTTTGTGTTATAGTGGGTATCCTACGTTTTGGAAGGATACAGTGATGCTAGTTGGATATCTGACCGAGATGATCATACATCAACTAGTGGGTGGATATTTCTCCTTGGTGGAAGAGCTATCTCTTGGGGTTCTAAGAAACAAACTTTGATTACAGATTCTACCATGGCTGCAAAGTTTGTAGTTTTGGCTTCTTGTAACAAAGAGGCTGAGTAGCTTAGGAATTTATTGTTAGAAATTCCTCTTTGGTCTAAACCATTGTCACTTATATCTTTGCATTGTGATAGTAAGGCTACACTGCCACGAGCATATAGCCACATTTATAATAGCAAATCTAGGCACATTGGCTTGGGACATAGCAGCGTGAGACAAATGCTCACTGATGGAGTTATCACCATAGATTTTGTGAGATCATGCCAAAACTTGGCAGATCTACTTACTAAAGGACTTGCAAGGGACTTAGTGAAGAAAACATCAATAGGGATGGGTTTTTGGCCCATATGATTAGTCATCACTGGTGGAAATTCAACTCAATGCTTGAAACATCAAATCTTGAGTTCAATGAGTCAAAGTACATCAGATGTAGTGACTGCAAGCACTATACATATTTTTCATCCTAAGAAAAAAGGTGCTTGGTACCAATAATGTCAATGGGAAAGGTTGAGCAACAAGTTCTTAATAGACTTATAACATATTGTATTTAAGTGTTTAAGTTACTGGAACACTTCAGATAAGTCTGTCTATATGAGTGTCGAAGGTGGTTGATTACACCCTAAAAGTGTAATCAAAAGCCCTTAATTCACACATTGTTAGACTTATATTGTAATTAATTATCTTATTTTAGTTAAATATTTGTTTGAGTATGTTTCGTACGTGTTTTGTAGGTTATATAAGCTAATAAAGGCAAAAAGAAAGCAAAAATAATCAAAGCAGGTTTAAGACGAATAATTTGTTCATGAAAATTCAGACCTGTCTCGGTATTCTGGCCATAACTTTTTACTCCAATATCTGATTGAGCTTATTTTTATGTCATTGGAAAGAAAACTTCAAGCTCTACAACTTTTCTTCTAATGTGCATTGGCTGAATCGAACTCTAGCATGGTCAAATGAAGTTTCGAAGTTTTTGAGGTCGAATAGTGATGAATAGTACCGTCCGAACGGTTACTATTCACAGTCCGGACGCACTTCAAACGGCCATTAGACACACCGTCCGAACGGTATTCGGACGGTTACTGTTCATTCAAAATGCATTTTTTGTGTTCGAAGCTGCATTTTTAGGGTTTTTTGTATTGTTTTTGAGTAGTTAGAGTTAGTTTGAGCAAGGAGGCTACGGGAGAGCTCCTCCAAGGTTGGTTTTTTCTATTTTTCTTCATTTTTAGCTTAGATTTAGCTTTGTAATTGTAGTATAGGTGTAAAACTTGTAGTTTTCTTCCATTGTATTGTATTTTCTTTTACTTTTTTACACTTTCTTTGTAACCAAACATCTTTAATATTCAAGTAAATTTTAGATTTAAGTCTCTACATGCTTTCTTTACATTCTTACATGTTTTTTATGATGTATTCAAGTAGCTAGAATTTACATTGGGTTTAAATATGAAAATCACCCAAATAATCCAAGGAATTCAATTGGAGGTATCTCATAGATTAATTGTCATATTTTCTTACAATTCGAATTTCTAGTAATTAAGTGTGGAATTTTAGAAAACTTAGATTATTGACTAAATTTGGAGATTTTCATCACCCAAATCAATGGTATTAATTTAGGACTCTTGACTAGAAAAATACTCCACAATTGCTAGAAATTCATTCCCAACAATTGATTGAAGATGCCTTAGAAAACCTAAATTATTGACTATGTTTGACTAATCAATGCACAAACCACAAATTTGGTATTGACTAAGTTGAATCAATGGTATTAACCTTTGATTCCCCATTGAACATGTATCTAATTTCAATTGCTTGAAAATTATCGGTTTTCATAGTTAAATCTTCCAAATTAAACACACTTAAATGTATGTTTGATTTGAGTTATAAACCCCATTGGAAACCTTGGATGAAATTGAGTGATTGGATCATTTGAGCTCAATTCCCTTTTAATTGCTTTAATTCTATTTTCATTTTGCTTTACTTTAATTGTCTAGTGTTAATTGCTTTAATTTCCATTGCATTAGGTTAGTAATTCAAAACCATATAAAAAACCCAAAACATTTTTGGTCTTTTTATTTTAGATCCAAATTCCCTTTTTATTGCAATTCAATCTTAGGTTAGGCTAGTGTGAGTTGAGTCTTAGAGTCTATGTTTGGCTAGGTCCCTTAGGAGAGAACGATACCGAATTATCGGTTTATACTTCATCACGACCCCCATACTTCTGCGGGGTAACTAACTCCATTTTGTAGTTTTCGGAGCGAGTCAATGGTGCCGCCTTCTATGATGACTGGGGCATTCTCTAGAGTACTCATGAAACAGGATATAGACACAAGGCCAATTCATGTGTCGGCTTTTAAGAATTTACCTAAAGAAGAGAATACTGATGTATGAGACATGTCCGGTTAGCTATATAGGATTGTTAGTTCAAAGTTTGCCTACTATGCTATCCTTGTTAACCTTGATGTGTTATCACTAAATGACGGTTCAAGTCCATAAGACACCTTCATTTATACATTAGTTTTCCTTAACTGGCCAAGATATGTTTTTCAAATTATTTTAAAAATAGTGGGCGATTGTTGAAAATATTTTCAAAACAGATAATATATGTAGTATTTTTGGGGTTTTTCAAAATGGTTTTGAATAGCTTTGAAGAAAGTCTTTATTACCTTATTAAATGAATCCCACATTGGAAAGTGAGAAGTTTTGTAAGCCATTTATAAATGCCAACAACTTTCTATAAATTGTTTTAGAGCAGTGATTGGGTGTAGCACTCAAGTGTGAGCATGTGTGCCAAGTCACATGTGTGCCACGCACATGTCTCGCTTGCAAGTTGGGTGGCGCAATATGGCGCTTTAGTGGTGCACTTAACACTTGGACACGTGGCACATGCGTTTGTGCCGTGTGATCAAGACCATTGATTTTTGTCAATCATGATAATCAACGATCAGATGACTCATACATAAGCAAAAAAGATCGTATGGTGAGAATCACAACTAATCATAAAGGTGTGATGAATGATCTGATCAAATAATGAATAGATGCGATTTACACCATTAGATTAGAAAGGGGCGATTCGACGGCTGTATTTAAACCTGCAAGTGACTGTTAGAAATCAGTTATTGTTTGAATTCTAACAGTCATGTCTAGTCTAAAAGAACACCAAAATGTCTATAAAAACATGGCAGATTGGCAGACAAGATACATATTTTTTTCTGCAACTTCTTTCTATATTAAAAGGCATTATAGTTCTTTATTCTTTCTAGTTTTTATCGTTCATCATCTCTGAAGTTTGTTTCTGCAAAAATAGGCATTCAGATTCTTGGCAAACTTGATAATCAGAAGGTATTCAGGTCTGATTTCGTGTGTGTAACACGTAGTCAGAATTACAGATTTTCTAGACTCTATTGTATCCTAGAGACGATTCGTTATTAACTCGGTGAACACTAGATTCTGAGAATTAGTGGGGTCGAATATCGTCTTAAGGAAAGCGATATTAATCGTGCCTTGAATGCGATTATTCATCTTCTTCTTTCTTTTACAGATTTCTGCACCAACACTTTTTAGTTAATTAAATATATTTTAGAATAACCAATCAATGGAAGAATAATGAGATTAAGTGAAAATTTAAAATAAAAAAAAGGATAAAATGGATAATTGGAATTAGAGAGATTTCAGGTATCTAAGAGTAATTTTAGGAGTTGGCTTTTGAAGCAAAGTAACGTAGGCTAAAAAGCATAAAAGTGATATTTTGAATTAGAGAGATTTTAGGAGTGGAATTTGATGGAAATGTAATTTAGGACTAATCGACAATTTTTTAGGACATTTTATTAATATAATAGGAAGATGAAAATAAAATCTCAATTCTTTCAATTTTTCAATCTAAAGGCAAATTGTTTTACATGTGCACATATGACCAGGCTCAGGCTAGTCATCGTATCTTGCATAATACAAAAATATATAATAACTCTTCTCTCAAAAGCCTTGCATTCTACTCCTTGGAAGTGTGCCATGGTTTGTTCTTATGGCTACCAATAGATTTTACATATTGGTCTTGCGCAATACAACATTGGATTAGCCATGATAGGATATCAACTTCGATGAAGAAGCATTAAGGCTTTATTTCGACAGCAGGTGATGCACTGACGATGGTGATGGAGTGAGATGATATCTCGTGTGGTAGTGATGGAGGAAGATACGCAACGGCAATGACCATAAGGGAGTGCAGTGGCAATGGTTCAATCTATAGGTTTCGATGGTAATTCAAAGACTCTGTTATAAATAAGAAAACAGAATTAAGAATGAAAAGTAACTGGACAAAATCATACAGAATTCAGAGAATAAACAAAAAATTATAAATAAGAAAACAGTCATATATGAGTCAAAAAACAAAAATTAGGAAAATTGAAAAAAATTATCACCTTGTTGTGAATCTGAAAAGTAATAGTGAGAGAAAGATAAGTATAATTATATAAAACACACAAGTCTACAATATTAAGAATGAAATGGGAAAAAAATACGAAATACCTCAAATCACAAAAGCCCTACTTCTATAACATTCTTATTAAAAAAACCAAAACAAAGCTTACCCTAAAAAATGGTGACCGTGCCAATCAATGGTTAATTTTTTAACAAAGCTTCTCGGATTGTAGGATTTGAGAACTTGTTGGTGTTAATTTAAAAAGAAAAGGATGGGAAGCAGTGAGAGAGAGATTTTAGGAATATGAATTTTTTTAAACAATGGGAGAGATTTTAGGGGAGAGATTTTGGTGGGATATTGATTTCTCATAAGGTAGATTATGTTTCTTTGAATTTTGGGAGAGATTTTAGGAGTGAATTTTGGTAGAATCTTAATTACCTAACCAATCAATGATTAATTATTTTTTAAAATGACTTTTTTTTAGGAGAGGGAAAGGAAGAGGGAGAGGAGTTGGTAGAAGTACGAGAGGAGAAGAGTTGCCACGAGGCTCTTTGTATTTTAGGTTTATTGAGATATTAGGATTGAATTTTTGGAGGCTTGTGAGAGCTTGAACTACATTTGCATATATAATAAGATATGCTAGAATTTTTAGCAATCTTTTGAAAATATTTTAATGCCATTTTGGCATGTGACTCCATATTGGTCTTCACACTAGATCTATGGTCCAGGAGTTGGTTACGTGTAGGGAAAAAGTCCTAAGATCATCATCATATCCTACCTTTTTGATACTTATATGTCCATTACCCCAGCGGCGAAACTACACACAGGGTCGAGGGTGCTAGGGCACCGCCTGATTTTTGAACAATCTTTCTATATGTAGTGTAAATGTGTAAGGTTTTTGTAAAAATTAATCCTATTGGCACCCCCACAATTTATAACTAAAGCTTTAATCGAATAAAATGTAAAACAAATATGTATAGTGGACTATGGGTCCTATCCATTTTTTTTCATGTGCATTCTAAGTTCCTAACCCAATGAAATCAATATTCGAAGAGTTTCTTAATTAACAATAGTTGAGTTTTTAATGTGCACCATCCAACAAATGGGACTTACCATCAAATACTCATAAAAAGACTATTGAAAAAACGTTGAATTTTATTTTAATAAATGGCTGATGTACTAATAAATAATTAACTTGTATTTTTTTGTCATTTGGACAACTTGTATATTTACTTGTCATTTGAAAAACTTGTATATATGCTTCTAATCAAATTGATAGTTAGTTTTATAGTATTAAGACTTTTGTATAAGCCAGTTGTAGATGGTTCAACCCTAATTAAGGTGATTTTTGTTGTATACATTTTGAGTAATTATAAAAGATATTGTCTTCTTTAGTCATATTTTGCTAAGCTAAAATTGCAGCTAATTATTTGACATATGAATATCATTATCTCCTATTTGTATTTAAAAATATGTGCAAACAAACTTAGAATATAATTCTTGTATAATAATTCTATCGACATGCAAAAAATTTTGTTGCAAGTTGACACCCTCAAAATAAAATACTAGTTCCGCCCTAATTCACTCTTAATCTACTCATGAATTTCCAGTTACCAATATCTACTATATCCACTTATGTGTTTTGAAAAAGGAGGTTTTGTCATTATTTTTTTTAATATGAATGATGTATAATGCATGTTTTAGAAATATTTTGAAAATAAGTTTTAAAAACAGAGGTTTTCAATGAATTGTTGAAAAGGGATAATACGGTCTTGAATAAAGGAAACTCTGAGAAGAAAACATTCATTTGAAAAATAGGGTGACCAAACCTAAGTTTAAATAGGTTACCTACGTATCTCACTTAACAAGAATTACGTCATTCGTAATTCATATAAGAGCATGAATGAAAAAATGTGAAAACAACTCATTAGAGTTTTTAAAGTGGTTTTAAAGTGACCTCAAGAGAGTTCTTGAAAGGTTTTAAAAATGAATTCAAGAGAATTTGGCAAGTATTTTTGAAATCGACTCAAGAGAATTTTGAATGTTTTTTTAAAGTAAGTCAATAGGGTTTTGAATGTTTTGAAAAGAACTCAAGAGAGGTTTTGAATATTTTGAGAGCAACCCAAGAGAATTTTGAAATGTTTTTGAAACAACTCAAGAAAGTTTGAAATGTTTTGAAATCAACACAAGTGAGTTTTGAAATTAATTCAAAAGAGTTTTGGAGCATTTTTGGAATAAACTTGAGAGTTTTGATTATTTTAAAAGTGTTTTTGAAAGTGAACTCAATAAAGTTTTGGGTCCATTTTGAAATCTTAGTAAAACTTGAAATTGAAATAGGGTAAGGATTCTTGTGAGCGGGTCTTTGAGAAATTTTGAAACCCTTTTTCTGTACATGATGAAAAGGTATGTTAAATGTCTCATTACCATTAAGAGATTAGTAATTTAGTGAAGTAAACCTTCTGAGGATTATGGTCTTTGAATAGTATTCATGAAAAAGGTTACAAACTTTCTTGGAGTTTTCGAAATCATTAGGATTAGGAAACCCTAGTTAGTTTGGACCATGAAGGTCACTATCATTATGTCACTTGTTCTTGAGAAATCCTAATAATGGAGAGATTAAGATTACTCTAAAAAGCTGTGTGTGTGAGTGTGTGTGTTGGTTTGGGTTTCTATTCAAAAAAGATTACTCTAAAAATGTGAACTTTGAAAATCATTTTTAGAAAATGCTTTTGAAAAGAGTTAGGATATGAAATCCTAATATGAACTAAGGTTGCATTTGCTATTTCACTCTTTCTTGAAAACCCCAGTCATGAGAAGATTAGGATCATTCTTAGAACATGACTCTTTAAAATTCTTATAATGTTACTCTTTGAAATTTCTTTGAAAACCCTAAGGTTTTTCCTTTTTCTAATCAACTTGCTTCATAATTTTGGTAATGTCCAAAAAAAGAAGAAGGTAAAAGAACAGTGATACGTGAAAAACTATACCAAACATGCCCTTTTGTTTCTTGCGTTTGACTGCTTTTTAAACATTGTCATGAGGATTAATAAAACATCAACCAAAAGCAATGAAAATTTTTTATCCATAAAATTAGGTAAGGAATTGCTGAAGGTGGGGGGTTGGTTATCTCCTGGTGAATGCCTGATAGGCAGTTGTCCAATAGTAGCTAGAGTATAACGTCCATTAATATATATATATATATATATTGCAACACCATATAATGATTTTTTTCAGAGTATCTGTAATGAGTTCAGTAGCATTGCAATTGGCTTCGAGACCTGGGATTAATCTTATGTAAAGGGCTAGGCTTGGCATGTTTTGGGCTTTCCAGTCAACCATGCCAATGCCAAGCGGCGGAACTATAGAGCCATGAATCATAGGCCACGACACCACCACCATTTGTGTGACATTTTTATATGATGTATTTATGTATAATATTTTATTATATATAAATTTTGCTGTCACCTAGCACTATTTTTCCACTTGGATAATTCAAGAACTAGCGCAGCAACCTCCAAGAGTCATACAGACAAAAAATTCACTGCCATTGTAACTAATTAACACGATTGCCTATTACCATCACTGTTCGACCACCAACGTGGCAATCAGCACAGCTATTTCCTTATATGGATCAGGTGTACGATATGGGTCAACTTCTCTCTTCACTACCTAGTGAAATATTAATCATCAATGAAATACTAATAAGGGTGTTGATGTATGTATGTGTATATGTCTTAGGGGTAGTTTAGTCTTTTTCTCTCTTTCTAGGGTTAACCTATATATAATGTTGTTTCTATTCATTATAAAGTTACAGCCTTCATTTATACAAGTTAACCTTTTCTCTTTCACTTTCTCTCTCTTTCTCTCTTTTTTCACTTTCAACAGTATATCTATATATATATATATATATATCTTCATCATTCTAACATGGTATCAGAGCCATGGTTGATTGTCTCTAAGTTTCTCCTTTTCCTACGTCTATTTCACTGATTTCTATCTACTTTCTGTCCAATTTCGATCTGTTTTCTGCTACTGCAGAATACTAAAAGTTCTTAAAATTAGATTTTAAAACCACCACCCGATTCCTCTCAGAATTCTCTTTCCAGATTCACAAAAATCGAACCCAAAAGCCTTGGCAATCGCCCCCACGCGCCGGTCAAAGGGTGGCACGTAAGATCCACTCTCAGAAGACTTCCATGCACTCACACGCACCCAAGGCGCGTCTGTCAATGCCTCATGTGCCTCCACACGCGCACAACCACTCACACACTATGACGTCCTTTGCTGCGTCATCTTACTGACGTCAACCGCCACGTCAACCCCGGAGACCCACATCTGCCACGTCAGCCGCCACGTCATCTGTCATGTCACCACTAGGACCCGTTTCTGCCACGTCAGCTGCTGCGTCAGCTTTTGGTTCACCCGAGCTCATTTGAACTGGTTCAAGTCTGTCTTTTGGGTTATTTTGCACGGTTTATCTATTTTTTAGCCACTTTTGGTCTAGGTTCAACTGGTTCCTAGCTAATTTGGGCCTTTTGGATCTGTTTTTGACCTCGGTTTTTCCAAATTCTGTACTGAATTTTTTGTTTTGGTCATATTGGTCACTTTTTTGGCCGGTTCACTACACTCTTTGTCTATTTTGGTCTGGTTTATAGCGGTCTTTGATTAATTTGGACCTTCTGAATCTATTTCTACACTTAGTTTTGGCTATTTCTGCTCCGTTACTACTATAGCTGCTACTTTCGACACTCTTCTCTACTGTTTGGATTGTTTCTGCTTCTGGTTGTTCACTATGGATCGATCTGAGGTTTCTAGACTTATTGTTATTACTCTGCAGGGTCCCAATTATATACCATGGTCTCAGGCGATGTCTAGTTTCCTCAAGAGAAGGAAACTTTGGCGTTGTGTCACTGGAGATATTGAGTCAGCGGTTAAGAGTGCTATTGAAACAGCTATTCAGTACACTGAGCTTCTTGAGGAGTGGGATAGCGAGAATCATCAGATTATCACATGGTTTCGCAATACTTCTATTCCCTCTATTAGTCTACAGTTTGGAAAATTTGATGCTACCCATGCCATTTGGGATTTTCTGGCTACCAAATATACTATCGCTGATCTAGCTTATTAGTATCAGCTTCTGACTTCCCTATGTCAACTAAGATAGAACCCTATACAGTCTATCAGTGCCTTCTTACCTCGAATTTATTCTATATGGGATCAGTTAACTCCGTCCAAGCCTAAGTGGGTCAGTGTTGTTGATACTGCTTTGTTTGCCACCTATCGCGATCAGCAGCATTTGATTCTATTTCTCATGAGCCTCTCTGATGTATATGAACCGGTTCGAGCTTCTCTTCTTCAGTGTATTCCTCTTCCTACACTAGAGCAGGCTATCTCTGAGCTCTTGTCTGAAGAGACCCGCCTTGGCTTTGTTCCGACTTCTCATGTGGACACCGCTCTTGCTGCTCCTAGTTCCCGAGCTCGTGGCTTTTCTGGTGGTTCTTGAACCTCTGGTGGTCAATCCTCTGGTTCAGTTTCTCAACATGATGCATGTACTTTCTGTCATGCTACTGATCATCGCTTGCTTACCTATCCTGTTCAGGTTTGCAAGCATTGTCGCCAGCAAGGTCCTGGCCATTATCGATCTGACTATCCCAAGAATCCTACTCGCCAAGATTCTTTTCCTCATTCTACTGCTACTATTGCTGAGGCTTCCTTTACTGCTTCTACCTTTCGTATGCTGATCGATGTCAGCGAGCTTCCTGCCCTCGTTCAGCAGATTATGTTCGCTTTCGGTAATCCCTCTACTGCCTTGTTTACCCCTTCAGGTATATCCTCCTGGTACTTTGACTCTGAATGTATTAATCACATGACTTCTAATTTATCTGTCTTCTCTTCTAAATCCTCTAAGTCTTCATTTCCTGTTATCTATACTGCTAATGGCTCTTCTATGACTGTTGATCATGTTGGACATGTCTCCTCTTCTATTCTGTCTTTTCCCCATACTTACTATATTCGTAAACTTGCACTTAATCTTATTTCTGTTGGCCAACTATGTGATCTTGGTCTTACTGTTCTTTTCTCCTCTGTTGGTTGTGTTGTGCAGGATCTGCAAATGAGTCAGACTCTTTGGATAGGCTGTAGACATGGTCGACTGTTCCAGCTTGTGCATCTTCATCTTCCTCTCTCCACTGCAGCCACCACTTCTGCATATTCTTCGTAACAATCTTTTGGGATTTGGCACTCTCGTTTAGGTTATGTGTCGTTAAGTCAGTTACGTTTTCTTGTGTCTAAAGGTGTCTTAGGTCTTGTTCCTAATGAACACCTTGACTGTCAGTCTTGTCAGCTTGTCAAACAACTCGCTTTATCTTTTAATAAAAGTACTTTTGTTTATTCTGCTCCTTTTGATTTAGTTCATTCTAATATTTGGGAGCCTTCTCCCACTTCTACTATGGGAGGTTCTCAGTATTTTGTTATATTTGTGGATGATTTTTCTAGATATACTTGGTTTTACCTCTTAAAGAATCTATCCTAATTACAACAAACCTACTATGATTTTGCTCGCATGATCAAAACCTAATTTTCTCGTGATATCAAAGTTTTTCGCTCAGACAAATGCTCAAGAATACTGGGATACCTCCTTCCATACCTTTCTACTATCCCAAGACACTCTTCCTCACAGTTCTTGCCCTGGTACCTCTCAATAGAATGGGCGTGCAGAACGAAAACACCGTCATTTACTTGATACTACTCGTGCCCTCCTTATTTCATCTAACTGTCCTGAGAGGTTTTGGGGGGAAGTTGCACTCACCACTACTTACACTATTAACTGAGTACCATCAACCCTTCTTGGTAACCTCACTCTATACGAGCGTCTATATGGTACTCCTCCCGATTACCATTCCCTTCGTATCTTTGTTTGTGCCTATTTTGTCTTGTTACAGCCACATGAGTGCACTAAACTGGAGCCTAGATCTCGTCTGTATTGCTTCTTGGGGTATAGGATTGAGCATAAAGGCTATCGTTGTTGGGATCCTCTGTCTCGCCGCCTTCGAGTCTCTCATCACATTATTTTTTAGGAACATAATATGTTTTCCTCTTTATCTTCTTTTCAGTTGTCCTCTTCTTTTGCTCCCCCCTATCTTATTAATCCTTCTATTGAGCTTTTTTCTGAGGATGTAAATGTTCCTGCTATGGTTCCACCTCCTGTTCCTGCAACTGTTGATGTTCCTGTTGTCCCTTCTGATGATGTTCCCTATGTTGCGCCACCAGCTACTGTCTATCCTGTAGAGTCCCCGTCTACTGATCTTATTCCTCCGGTTGCACCTTCTGTCCCTCT